>OX637268.1:6701466-7901466 GCA_951799465.1 Leptophobia aripa | reverse complement strand
ATGCTAAATAAAAAAATATCTTAAGTCATAAAATTTCTAACTTAAACTTTTTAAAATTTCACAGGTTTAAATCTTGGGTTTCAGATGAGTTTTTTGAAGGCAATTTAATTATTGTCTACTTTCAAACCCAGGCCGAGACGATAGGATTCTGGAAGAGGGGACAAGAGGATGGAGGAGGATGAGACGAGAGCCTAAAACAGAGAATACTCCTGCGGTTATAACATCTTATGTTATTTATCAACTACGTAAATAAGTATTCAAAATAAAAGAATTTAAAATATAATAAGCTAATATGTAAGCAAAGCTAGTCATAATGTATTTTGATTTATTATCTAGAGGTAAATATAGTTTAACTATGATTTCAGATCATAGTCTCCACATGTTTCTAGTTTCTATCAAAAAGCATTTCCAGGGGAAATATAGTTAAAGAATAATGAAAAGTCGTGACCTCACTTACTTTAGATGTAGTAGCGTTCATAGAGTTAATTTATTATATTTATTGATGATTAAGGCAAAGTTTAATATGCTAGAATCTTATATAAACAAGCGTTCATTAATTAAAAACGAATTTTAATTAAGTTATGATTTATACAAGGATTCAAAAAATCCACTTTGATTTGAATTTAAGCTAACACTCGGATGTTTTTCTATCAAAAGATCAATACGATAATTAACCTCAAACTAATATTTATTTAATTACAAACAGTTAGTTGACCATCCAAACTAGAATAGAATAATAACGACTACTACTAATATAAAAATTTACAATATCAAAAAATTATGAGACTTAAAATAGGAGACAAGAAAAAGATGTACTAAATATATAAATAATGATCAAAGTCATAATATTTTTATTCACTAAGGACAATTTTGAATCGTCTTAAATATAAGTTCGATTTTCAACGCCTGTTCGTACGGGACCAAGCTGAGAAGAAGCAGGCAAGAAACTCGGCTTGATTGTTTTTTTTGGAAATGATCCCAGTACACTTTTTGAAGCAAGATCTTTTCTCTCAATTAAATATCAGTGTATATATTAGGCATGTAGGGTGCTGAAAAACGTTGTATTGTTAGCAACATCAGCCGGCGCCAAGTAAACAATGGCTATAAATTATGAACGAAATGTTTGCGTGTGAAGTCAGGATCAAATATCGACTACTAACTTTTATATAGAATAGGGGAATGTATTCTTTATTTGTATTGCGTTAAATGTTGTTATTGTGTAACAATGGAAATTCGAATTATGCTTATCAGGGCGGTTTAATCAGCGACACAGCTTTATGCAAATTTTATAGGTCCTAGTTAACTTAGTACAATTTAATAGAAGTGGTATTGGAGTGTCACTCATGGGCTTAGAATTTGTTATGTAAGTCTATCGATATAGACTTTTTTTTAATTTCCAAGTATTTAAATGTAATAAACCTTTTTTTTTTCCCGAAGTGGTTCTAAAGGGGGAGTGATTTTTGAGAGTCAACCCTCTCTGGTGTCTCTGATTTTCAGAGGCGGGGTGGGCAATACCCACTAAATCCAAGACCAATACCGCATTGAAAGTCGCTCATATGTATCGAAATTAAAAATTGAAGTCACAATTAAGCTGTGCATATATTTTTTATTGAATATCTATATAATTAGATCACAACAAGAACTAGATCATCAGCAGATATTTAGATTAAAGTATCTGTTGACTGTTAAGTGGAGTTCGCTATAGTTAATTCTACCGTCACGTATAAAAAAAGAAAACCAATTCCATAGCTACTGTGTACATATAGCAAGGAATTCGGTAAGGTAATAAACATGGACAATGACTGATGACGACTTATAACTTAGGACTCTTTATATAAGGAAGAACCGCGTCTTCGTATTATAAAAAAAACAGTACTTAGTTACCGCTTCTCTGCCGGCCTTGTAGTTGCATAGCTTTAAGTATCTGACATCAACCAATATTATAGTAAAAAAAGTTAAAATTTTTGATATCGAAGAGAGTGATACATGAAGTGAATAGAGAGGATTGCCTGTAGCATGTGTCACCGATGTGTCCGTAGTTGGAAGAGAGGTGAGACAATACAACTGTTTATTACATACAAGAAATCATCAATATAAATACTGGTGGTGTCGCCGGGAATAAATACTGAGAACCACAAGGCGACCAGGTGCACTCCTTAATTAGATGTTACTTCTGTATGTTTTTGCAACTAAGTGTAAAAAATTTGCAAAAAATAGCTTTCGTAATCTTGAGTGTTTCCTAAATATGTTAATGCATCTTATTACCGTAAGTCATAAGTTTCTAGTCTTTTCACAAAATAACAATGCAAATATATCTACCGTAACATATTAATAACAAGCACTATTATGTATGCTTTATTGACCAAGAAAAGCATTTCAATGCACTCCAAATCAGCAAATGTCGGTAAACGATTTCTATATGAAAGTAAATTGGCGAAATGTTGCAGATCGAATCGCTTTAATGAATTAATCGTTTGCGCAGATCAATCGAACGTTGCCGTCTAATTTTTACGAGTCAAAATTAACCATTATTGGTAAACATTTTAGTATTCTTGTTTAGTTCAAAGTCGCAAAGCACATAAAAAGTGATATCTATATCTATATCTATACTAATAATAAGACAGTAAAAATCGAAATCTGTACATTAAATATTTTTCCAAAAAACCGAAAGGAGGCAATTAAAGAAGAGTCATAGAAACCAAAACAACAATTTTTGGAATTCTTGTCTGTCTGTCTGTCTGTCTGGTACGTTATAACTTGAAAACTACTGAACGGATTTGAACGCGGTTTTCACAATTGGATTAAATATAATTGGGAGCGTTGTCAAAAGTTTATTTTGTTAAAATCGGTTAAGAGAAAGAGAAGTTATGGTCAATTGAAAATTTACTTCAACCACTGCTTCAAAATTTTTAAACACTTATATTGATTGATTAGTTATATATTGTTAAATATGTTCTAATATAAGTTAATCTTAATATTAAAACTTATGAGAGGTAACAAAAATAACAAATAACGCACTGCGCGCGGGCGCGGTTGAAGTGTTGAACAATGTGCTCGATAGATGGCGTTGATAAAATTCGTCATCGACCTAGATTTTTTTTTTTTTTTATTGCTTAAGCTTATCAAAAACAGTTTACACAATAGATAATATATTAAAAATAAAGCCAAAATAAGTTTAAAATATAGAACCGGAAATAGAATCTAAGATCAGAAAAAAAAATAACAAAAAAAAACACGAACAGAAAAGAATAAATAAAAATATATATACACATGAACAAGTGGAACTATGTGTAATACGAACATTTTAGTTTGTAAGTGTGTATCAGTGTGTGCAATGGTGTTGCTGTGTGAGTGAGTGTGCGAGGTTGAGTCTTAGTTTTTTTTAAAGAACTTATACTTAGGCCAAATATATCCATCGCGGTATTAAGATACTTCATTGTGTAATGACTACTATGCAGTTCAAACTTTCATTAACGTTTTACCCTATGATTATTTTGAGTGAACACTACCTATACAAACAAGTAAAAGGAAACGAGTGAAGAGACGTTTATCGTTTGTCCGCATCCATTTTTCCACCTACGTCCTTAACGTTAATGAGGTTTACCTTTTTTTATTGGGCAAGCTAATAAGTAATAACCTCACAAGTACGTATTTCGTACTCATAACTTCGTAAGAATTTTCTTTCTACTCTTAACCGCTGAGGAGTTTTACCTTCCATCATCAGCTCATCCACATAAGAAGATGACTATAAAATTTTCAGAATATTAATTGCCTGTACGTTAATTTGAAAGTTGCCCTCGATTTCCCCGAATCATCCGATCCTGTAAAGCTACATCATCCCTGAGTAACACAGGCTATATATAATTCCAAATGTAACAAGATTTTAGCCCGTGAAAGAAAGCCCTTTCGAGATCATTAAAAATCGCTATATACTTAACCAAATGACACGTGGGCGAAGCCGCGGGCGGAAAGCTAGTAGACTAATAAAATAAACTAACTGAGAATACATAAAATTTAAGTAAAACCTAATAGATTTCGTAAAGAGAAACAAAAAGTTGTTTAACTAACTATAACCGATTAGATGCATAAACTAAAAGGTATATAATATATCTAATAAAAGTAATTTGAACTGGAAAAGTGGTAGAACTAGCAAAAGAAGTCGCGAACAACAAGTGTCTGGGTGAATGAGCTTAAATTTACTGTAGGAAAAAAACGGAGAATAATAAATGATTTAAACTAAACTTGGCAAACCCAACTTCGATATTTTTAATTTCATACGTAAACGAATTTACAAACGAACGAATGGTAATGTAAATACTAACGATTCTTTACTTGAATAGAGATATTTGGAGTTTAAAGAAATTTTCACTTACGCATACAGGTCATTTAGTAACCTTCTATTTTTGATACAAAAATACAAGCTTAACATCACAAGGCCTACATAGAGTGATCTTAACACATCCATAATTTAAATATGTCTAAAATATGTCCCCGTTAAAAGTCATATATATGCATATCATCAATAATTAGTGGACCTCCCATTGGGCTAACTCGTATATATTTCGTATCCAATATGCATACGTCGCGTGTCTCAAGACGATTTTTTTAATGTATTATTATTTATTCGATATTGTTTTAGTGGTAATATATGCAAGTTTTATTCGATGGCAATCACAAACTGGCGTTGATTTGTAGCTCCAACACTAGATGATGTTTATAAGGGTTATTGTGATGTAATTTATTGGAAATGGCATGAATTTGATTAGGCTTAGCGTTGGACATTCGTTCGGATGACATATCAAAAAGACAAACAATGCGTTATTTGTTTTTGAAGCTGTTTGATGTCGAACTTATTATTTATTTACGGCCAAAAACAGTGACAAAAAATAATTGAAACTTAAATCCTAACAACCTTATATATTTCTCCACTATCATTCCTAACTCTGTCATAAAATTTTAGAAAACGATTATTTAGGGTTACGCGGAACGAAGCTTTGCCGGTGGGGGCTTGTGATTATTAAAAAAATATACTAAAAGTAGATAAAACCTTTTACAATCAAACATAACATCGATGAACTGTGCTCTGAGGACATGCGACGCTGATCCATTTAGTGACAGTCTCCATGTCTTCAGACGCAAATTGTTGCGGACCTTGTTTCGCCAATAGACTCCAATTTAGGAACGTTCATTTTTTGTTTTATTCCTGTGTGTAGTGTTTTCTTTATTTTTTGTTTTACATATGATTGATAATTTTTTAAAATTGTTCATGGTATACCTGTAATGCTGTGCATCCCTATAATTTATGCACATACATGCCTTGTGTGGTTTTTTTGTAAATTTGTTCGGGTTATGTTTGTATGTGTGTTGTTGGTGTGCCTTATTAAATAAATAAATAATAACATCTAGATATTAGGAGATCAGGTATTGGCGTCTTATAAGAGTTATGTCTATTTTTATGCTCACATTTTCAATCTCTCATCTCTTACTGATATTGATGTTTCTTTATATGTTTAACCATTTATGGCTTGGTCGGCAAGGAGTAATTACATATCGGTTCAAAGTAAAAAAAGATATTAGTACACCTATTTATAGGCCAATTAGAAGCGACGCCTACATAACAATTCGTTTGCATATCATTAAGTTTATTTTCCGATTTTATGTGAGCATTTTAGTCGTTGGTCGATTGGTTATTTACAAGCATGGCGTTTTATGGCTCACCCCGTTAATGAGACGATGTGATGTCAAATTTGATAAACCTTTTTGGGCTGTTTGGACTTGCAAAGCATCTCGTTTATAAAAAACCAAAATTTCATTACATCATTAAATCCTTTGTAATAATCTACTGAACTGTGATTACTGTTCAAATTATGTATTTGATATGTATGTTATTTATTTAAATACTCGTTGCGTATATACATAACTATAAACGCAAAACTAAACACTGAAGTTGTAAAGATAATATAAAAAATACACCGCCTTCGACGCTCTCAAAAACAGTAATAAAATTGATCGATGAAAGTTTGACCGGAACGAATTTCTAATTATCTATATGTCAGAGGTTAGTATTAAATCAATTGGCATCCAGCCAATCTATTCCACACACTCGGAATGTAGACTCGCACACGTTAATTCCCATATTTATTCTGTGGTAACGTCGGCAACCGACGGAGAAAACCGTCACTTTAATAATCGTGTTCATTAGTGAACATTTAAAATGCGCATTAGTGCGTTGGGTGCCGGCGCCTGGACGATCATAATCTCTATATAGCCGTCCCTTTTTAAATTATGATTATGACGCGTGTGCGAGCAGGAGGGGGATGTGAGAAATAGGTGTTGTGATTACATCGTCGTCGTGCATGCGTACTAATTAGGGAGAGGCAAGGAAATTCTAGTTTGATTAAGACGTAAGTCTAATAAGATGGGGCTTTAATCGATTTTTACTGGATTCGTATTTAATAATGGGTTGATAGCCCGCGGTGAGATAATTGGATATAATTTTTTAATTGTTCATTATATTGCTTAGTTTATTTTTACAATATTAAATCTATTGCGGTCGCTTTTGTTTTGTTGTCCATTGGTTTGTGCACATTAAAAAAATTGTAAAAAGTATTTTCTACATTAAATGTTAATATTATTAAAAACTCTGTATGTAACAATAGATTACGTAGGCATAGGCCTATAATTGAATTAATGTGGAAAAAATATAATTAAAATAAAATATAAAAGTTATGTATGTTCAAACTCAAAATATCTTTATTCATGTAGGTCTTTCTAAAGACACATTTGAATCGTCAATTTTTACACTACCACCAGCTAGGAAGGCAGTTAACTACCGAGAAGAACCGGCAAGCAATTGTATCTAATACAAAAAATCCATAATAAAAATGTATAAACTGAAATAAACAAAGAGATATAATTGAAAAACATATTAGAAAGCGTGAGAGCAAACTGTTGCATTTCGGTAAACGTATATGGCCAAGCGAATCATTTGCATGACGGAGCCATCTTCAATAATATCGGCTGTCGAATCGATTTGTATCGCCAACGAGTGGGTTACTAGAACACACAGCGATCCCGAATGTTATTCACAATTTGAAACAATTATCGATTTATAATAGCCAATGTAAATATGTCAAAAACTTCACGGCCGCTTTTGCTACGACATTTTTGTTTTAGTAAATTTTTAACATTTCCACGGTGACGAATCGATTCAGCCTAACAGACGAGTCAATATTAAATAAACCGAATAAATATTTAATTGTGAACATTTATAGCGAACGGTAACGCAACAATTTTGTGGTGATTTGTTAATAAATTTAATTGGAGATTGATGGTTGGTTTTTATTCTATCAACTGTGGCATTGATTTTTAGCAATGGACAATTAAGAAATTGTTACGAATGTTTCTACAAATTTGCAATACCGTTTGAACTATATATTTTATGGATTGAGACTAAATTCGATTAAGTTCAACATTCGTATTCAACACTATTTAACGGAGATTTTAACATATATTTTTAGTATAATCGTAATTTAATACATTCAGTTTCAAGGTTGCGTATATTAATATGATACATATAGTAAGATGATGTTATTATATGTATAATATCTTTAAATGATATGATTATAAATAAATTTGTTAAAACCTCCTTTAAAAAATAAATTCATTAAATCCTCATTGGGACTAAATGAATTTATTCGAGGCTATTTGAATAACGTTCGATGGTTCTGTCATGTCTGTGGTAAGCAGCTCTTCTGGGTCCGATTGGCGAATGAGATAGACGTAAGTGTTATAACTTTATTAAATATAATAGTTATGTTAATTATTACACTGTTTTAGTTAATATTGCAAGTTACATATTATAATCCGACAATAGGTCAGCAAGCATCATATATAATTATGCAATGAAAACACAAGTACTTATTGTTAATTAATATAGAAAAAAAAGTACAACTATAACACGTGCATACCTGACGCCGTATGACAGACGCGAAAGACTGATCATCTTTCTCAATAAGAAAGTGCTTATTGAGAAAGAAAAAGTAATAGTTATGAAACAGATACAGAAGTGTAAGGGTTAGTGTAAGGGTCGGCGCGCAGTCGAAACATGTGTGAAGGGTGTCTGGATAGTGTAATATTACTTATACTTATATAATATTATTTATACTTTGTAATATAATATTGTGCCAATTATACAAAAAAAATCTTGTGCAAGTCGTGATTGAGTTTCACCTTTGTGTAAAATATAACCTCTGTAATGCGTTGTGGCGAGCTAAGAGACGTGTAATTACAACTTGAGGCGTTAACAAGTATCTATCGATCAATCAGTATATACGAAATTAAGTCATTAAACTTATAATAACACTTTGTGTCCGCTAAACATCTATGTTATGGTTCAAAGAACCAAAGTTGATCTTGATTTTGAAAATATAATTTCAAGAAGCCTTTCCTAACGCTCAATAATATTTGAGGATAAATAAATAAAAATATGTTTATATGAAAAAAATGTAAATATGTTCATGACATACTTATAACCTTAAAATATATAAAGAAAAAGGCCAATATATATTGTGCTTAAACACTAATCCATTTTTGTATCACACGCAATATATTCACAAAAGCAAAAGTCGGAAGGAATATAACCATAATATTAATAACATCTGTGGTTTTTACACAGATAACAATATTTAATGTTAGCCGAGTTTATAATTACAATATAATCTGTAGCACTGAATTGGAGATGACGTACCTAAGCGTTCAATCGTTTGTTATCGATGCTTCACTCGATTGTAATGAGTATGTTTAATGTAATCGATTTCATTTAATCGCGTGATCTCGTCTAAATGGGTTTTTGGGTGTTGAATATTTAAATTGTCTCTAAATAAATGAGATGTTGAGTCAGAGTTATGTATTCCGTGTTGTTTATGGACTTGGATTGCTCGTTGATTTGTGAGATTAATTTCAAACGAAAACTGTTATTTATCCCGACAAAGGTGAAATTATTTTTTGTCTGGTGAGTAAATGCCAACAACACACTATACCATGTTACTCTATGGGATTTAAAACTTTATTTAAATAAAATAGACCTGTTTTCCCAAAAGTGGTTGAGAGCTTAGTTTGAGAAAGTATTATCACTTCGTAACTGATAAGACTATATAATTACATTGTTGACAACCCTAGTAGTTAATACACAGATGGTACGAGGCATATTTCCGTTAGAATTTATTAGTAATCATGATTATAAATCACAATAAAGTAGGTATAATTTTCTAAATCGAATCAAATTATCGATACAAAAAAATATCAATAGAAAGCAAATTTATGATTTACACCCAGACAAAATCAGTTTTAGTAAGATTAAAGCCCATATATTTGAATATAATCGGTGTAATAGTTCCATTGTCGCCTCAACGTCCACCCACACGAATATGTTAATTTTTTTACTCGTGGGAAAACGTAAGGCCATACATAACCATAGGTAATATTTAAAATCCAATGATTCCCAATATATAGATCATACAAAAAGGTTTGACAATTAATAGAATACAATGACGCGTATATAATTTCAATTTGAAATTCGAACATGATAAACGCGTGCTTTGGATTCCACAGATTCAATATGACGGTTGTTAGTTTTTGGAAGAGAATTCCTGTCATTATGGCCATATATTATCTACGCGGGGTGCTTGATTTTAGATAAAACCTTTTTTATACAAAATTATGGTTGCTTAGTTTTGTACATTATGTGTACTAAATGACATAAATGATATATTTAATTCATACTTGTAGTTAAATTTGCAAGTATAATTTAAGTTTAAATAGAACTATGACTACTAGAAATATGATTTTGTTGTGGTAAAATTGATAGAATAAAAGATTGTTTTTTTTAATAACGAACTTATATTTAAAACACATTGGTTTGGGCAGAGTGTAAGTTATGGAAGCTATCTGGTGATCTGTGAAAGGTAAGTCGAGCTCCACGGGCCGTCTGTCCCTTAGTGGGCCAAAATTATTGTTATTGCTGTTACACTAATGTAATTATTTAACAACGAATAGTTTATCTATGTAAAATAATTAAAAAAATATTATATACAATATTGTTTTGTCACGGTATCACTGTACTAAAACTTACCAACATGGTTAATATTAAGAAAATATATTTGTTCTTACCTACCTATTTTGCCGCCAATCTTGATATTCAGGCATGTCAGTTGTCAAATTTGATAACTACTGAGTACTACAGATAAGGATTATGTTTAATTAGGTAAAATACTAAAGACAAATGAATTTGCGTGGGTGCGTCGGTTTGTAACTCTGTCTCTCTAAAATATCTTGGTCCCACCATGATGTTTTTAGTATTGTTAACTCTTAACTAGAAAAGTAAAAACATGTTTGCATTTTTAACCGAATTATACTAAACTTCTTAAGTGCACGATGCATTGCAAAGGTTACAGGACGTAAAGGTAATTTCGCTCATGATAGCACGCTTACCTGATGGGCGCCTATTTCGATGTAAAAATGGTGCTCAGTTTAATTGACGACCTCTCACCTTTGACACAGAGCAATAAAACTGGAAGGTTGATAAATAATGTCTACAGTTCGTTAGCTTAACCTATATTAAGATGAAGGTATTGTATTTTTTTATTATATGAACTAACTCGGATGAGCAGCAAAAATATAATTTTAAAATATTAACACATATAACATGTGTTATATTTTTTTTTTTTTTTTTTTTATAGAAGAGGGGGCAAACCAGCAGCCGGCCCACCATAAAGGTGAAGCCGCCGCCCATAGACACTCACGCGGCTGGTAGCTCATGAGTGCGTTGCCGCCCTTTAAAGGAAAGGGGAGAGGGACGAGGGAAGGGGAAAAGGATGGGCACCGGAAGATCTCACTCACCAAACGAAACACGTGTACAAAATGAACAAAGTCCAATTGCATCACTTCACGCCGGTTTTCTGTGAGAGAGTGGTATTTCTCCGGCCGTGCCTGCCCATTCGGCTGAAACTCTAAGTAACAGCATGGCACTCCCACTCGAAAATGGGATCTATATGTGTTTATCCAGTAGTTGAATATCTTTTACGCTCGCGTGTGAAATTCCATTCGTGATCCTTTACAATGTAACATACTGTAAGTTTGTATGCCTTCGCATATAGTATCTATGCCAAAGTTAAGACAAATTTTCAGTCTTTAAACTAATAGTGGTAATACAAATTTAAAACATTGTTTCTCTCGGTACGTTTCTTAATTTATTAAGTAACAAGAAGGAAATGTTTGATCTACTAGAGTTGGATGCGAATCGTTTAATAAATTTTATCATGGAGAATAACGATCAACTTTGTCCTTATAAATCTGCCGAACTAAAATTAGAGTTCCGGATATTGCTAACAATATTTTATAGAGTGCGTTTAGTAGACGTATCCAAGATACACAATCATAAAGTTGACATACTGTCAGAATTTACAAAAAAAATCTATAGGAATATCCATAGTTATTTAATATATTAACTCACTAACTAGCTCACTAATTAGTCGTATTTTTTTATTAAAATAAAGCTTAAATATCTATTTGCTTTTAAAATTGCCTATTGGCCACCGTTATCTTTCGAATATATAGTTGAAGAAACGATGAGCATTTTACGTAGTCTATACCGATAATGTTGATAGTTACGATCTGATCGTTTGCTAAACAAAATAGCCAAATGGCTTGATCGGCTTAATAAATAACAGTAGATTATTTGACGACCGGTCTAAGTGCTGACAGACTATAGACTATAAACGCAAGTGAACATCAATAATGGCATAATGTCAAAAATCAGCGTATCAAATGTCATTCCGAATGATTATATACGACATGACATTTTTGAAATATATACATTTTACGTGTGATAAGATAAGTCGGTATATTCGCAGAAACCGTCCGTCTAGCTAAACTTCAAATTTAGATAACCCATTTGATTAGTGTCAGAATATGAATGCAATCAACTCATTAAGTAGATATACGTCTACAAAATGAAGTATGGTATTCCTGAGAACACCCAAAATACCTTCGGTAGGTTTGTCTGATGTATTTGCGTAGGCGTAAAGGACAAGTTCTCAGACGATCCTAGGTCACGTCACTTGTGCGTCATACATATTCTTCAAACTGAACCATAGAGCATAGAGATCCGAAGAATCTTAATATAATATAATATTTTTTTATTATCTTAAGGCTTCCTTGAGATGTTTATACTGAAGACTTATTGAGATATAATAAGCGTCCCTACTATGTATACTTAGATCTGTGGTAGGTTATTTAATGACTGAAGCAATTCGTCAAGCAAAGGACACGGCTTTCTCAGACCAATTTAGATTGGTAGAAGTATCTTCTGTTAGTAGAAGAAAGACGATAGATATCTCAGTTCCATTGACACAATTGTAAACTGTTACCAAATATTAACACATTGGATGTTTTAAAAGTTTAGTGTAAATATTATATGTAACACATTTTATCCACTTAATGAGATGACGTCTCGGTTGTATTTGAATTGGTTATAAAAATATGTCTTGATCACGAACGTAACAGAGTTACCGTTAGTGTAAAATAAAATCGTAGTTTTTTTAAAATTCTGCCATAAATTATAGATCAGGATTAAGACCACACCACAGCACGGTACCGGTATGAACCAATCATAGCAATTAGTTAAAATAAACCGTTGCACGCGAGTCTTGAAAAATTAACGCCATTTTTCAAATGAAAATGAGACCAATGTTTCAACACTTGCGCGGTACTCTACACATCTAATCGTGTGATTTCATTTTTATATTAATTTATGTACCCGAACAGAAGTGTATTTAATATAATACTTTATGTTTAATGTGATGGCTTCAATTTGGCCATTATTAAAATGTAATAAATCTGTGGCCTTAAACTTAAACTCGCATAATATAAGGTTGCTTTCAAAGTGTTATCCTCAACGCGAGTATTTCCAATATAATGTTGTTTTGCACCAACTGATATATAGTAGAGCCCAAATGTAATTCTAATATTGACTATTAAGTTTCACAGATTTTGAAGTTTTATATAGAGAGTACCACGCATTCCGCAAGATAATTTATTAAAGTCGAGCCATATTTTATGTACGTGCGTGGCCTATGACCGTATGATATTAAAACATACATTTGTAAGTTAATTATTTAAAACTAACTTATTTGTTACATTATAGCCCAACGATTAATTATTCTTACAAGTTACATAATTTCAAGTGACGGTAAGTTTTTTTATTGCATTCGTTTACGAAATAAAAAATAAAACTATACAGAAGGTTTTTTTAAATGAGAAAAAAAATGTAATTAAAATGATTGACTTAGAGTAGTTTCAATTAGTGTACTCTGTATTCTCTTAATGTAACTTAACTATTACACTATAGACATTATAGATAAACAACTGAAATAAATATAAAAATTTGGTCCATGTGGAGTACCCATAATGCTAGCGGCATTCTTATTGCGATGCTTATACGCTAAGTGTGAAAAGCACCAGCTCTTGGATCACCGGTACTGACTACCAGGCGCCTACTGAATTCCTTTAAAAACGTCTCTGCACCTTCTTTTCAGTCAATAATGATGATTTTTGTGCTTAATGCATTGTGCAGATAAATGATGTCATATGGATAATGTCTAAGAAGCAAGGTTTATTTTATAAAAAATCAACTAATTTCTGTGAGACGAAAAATGTTTAAAAAAAAATATACGTTGCCATAAAAAGACCTGTTCAAAACTCTAACCTTAGTTAAAACGGTGTGATTAGATTGATTTATGTTATAAAGTGGTAGTTTAAACTCCATAGCCATATTAAAAAGCAATAAAAATTATTGTATCTTAAAACAACGAGCTTTAATTATCTACATAGTTCGGTTTTCGCTGAAACCATTAAAAATACATTTCCCTTATTTAATTTGCAAATAATTTCACGGCCATTTAAAAACTGTATTTTAAATTACAAATAAAACTATGTGCGAGTGCGTAGTTATTAATTTTGAGCTAACAAATTGAGTCTTTCATCGTTTCTATAATTAAAAAGAACACACACAAACACAAAAAAATATACACACACGGGTGGTAAAAAAACCTACCACTAGGAAACAGCTGAGCGTCACAGTATCCTCAAAACTTGTGGTCCTTCAAGTAGGTAGTGTTACGTATGAGATGAATTGTATTATATCTTTCAGATTAATAAAACAACAATGATTCTAAACGATTATTATTGTCATTTAAAACTGTAATACAATACAGTATATAAGTTAACCATTAAAATATACAAATGGTTTATTAACGAGATAAACAAAACAAAATTCCCAGCCAGATTCAATATCAATATGTTGAAGCCCCGAGGGGTCCCATCTAATTGCTAAATAGTTTTAATGTCTCCATTTTGTTGGATATTATGGGGTATAAAATAGTGAATATATGACGCGTCAGGCCTCGCCCACTGTGATGAGCACTTGTTGCTTTAATTACCTAGAATGTAAGGTAGGTGACAGGTATTTTTGAATTATAATACCCTCACTGTATCCCCTCCTCCCAGACAAAGGGTGTTATGTGGATTTGAATATAATAATCAGGTGGAGCTTGAATTTTAGATGAAATGAATGAAAAATAATTAAAGATCCGTTTTTGTGTTTCTAGATTTGATTAAATTATACAGAAAAAGTGTGTGCTTGACATGTGGGCTCTCAGCTAAAATGCGCTTTGGACAATATGGCCTAAAAAGCTGTTTGATTCTCGGTAATGTCAACACATTATTTGTCACCTAGTTGTTTAAATGTATAAAATATATGTGGGTTTTCAGTAGTCATACAAGTTACTAAAAATCTCACCTTTGGGCCAAACGGTGTCCTTACAAAGCAAAAAAGTTTTTTCATTAATTGCTTTCATTAATTTCAAAAATTTTCTCTTTTTTGTTTACAGAATGTTTAAAGTTCGTATAATCAATTAAATGACAATTTACCTTAAACACACTTGATGTAATTAAGAAACTATTTATCTTATTATTGATATGTTAAAATGATTTTTTTTAACAATTACATTGTTGCGAATAAAAACAATGATAATAAAATATTTAATAAAAAAACAAATCAAATTTCAAACCACAGATTATATAACAGTAACTTTTATTAGAAGCTAAGTATTAATCAAACTTTTACATTTTTTATTATGCTTACGCAAATCTTTAACCATTTTATAATGCAACATTCTAAATCACATAATACATTTTTTTTAAATAACTGTGCTATATGGTATTTAACGAGCAAGATTAATTTTATAACAGGGCAATTAAAATTATGAAAATGTATGTCGTCGCAACGGGGTGCCATTATATAACGAAGTTGGTGATTTTACACGAATATTCTTCTTGAAATCGATACCATTACATAATACAAATAAACATTATACTTGATAGATATAGACACTGTCCAAATATCTTAAGCAAGTGGCCCACGGTGGCAGATTGAAAAGTTATCAAAATATATTATAAACATATGAGATCCTGTTGATGTGCAGATTCGGCGTCGCAAATGGAGCTGGCTCGGTCATAATTTGCGCAGAGACCTGTCCCATATCCCAAGGAAAGCCTTGGACTGGAATCCACAGAGACGGCGCAAACGAGGCCGACCCAAGCAGACCTGGCGGCGATCTATCATCGCGGAAGCCAAGCTATGGCACTGATTTGGAGTGAACTTAGACGAAAGGCCACAGACAGAGCAGAATAGAGGAGGGTCATATCTGCCCTATGCCCTGACGCGGGGCCTTAGGACTCTAGTAAGTAAGTAAGTATATACACCTATGAAGCAAACGTTAAGACCAATTTTAAGCTTTAAATTACTTGATTGAATTCATAATAACTTAACTAAATATATATAATAAGAATAAAACAGTAACAATTACCTAAAATTTGATGTTGACAAAAAAAACCTTAAATTTTCCTTAAAGTGTAATTGCAATTTATTACCTTAGCGATCAATAATTTGTATTTGCTTGTAATGTAATTCCATTGATATACCTTCTTAATTTGATAAAACGTTAAATATTTTAATATTGATTTGTGTCATCAAATAATTCAAGTTAAAATTAGAATTCGTAATATTAAAACTGATTCACTAACTTTAATACGATTAATATTCAAGTGATCAATGTACCGTTTGCGAGAAATTTTCATAGGTTCGGTATATTAAATAATAAAACTGAATGTTTGCCGCGGATTTGCGTTTATTTTCTCGTTTTTACAAACGTTTTATTACTATGTATTTTTGAAAGTATATAGCATATATTCTCTGTTATATGAGGGTTAATATGTATTTTATATATTTTTGTAGAACAGAGGACAAACGAGCAGGATACATTTAGTTGTTTTCGACCGACTTTTTAAATAACCGTTCTTAATTACATAAGTAAAGTTATGGACTTCGTTAAAAGTACTTAACTATTGTGGGTGAGTACCCACAATAGTTAAGCAGTGTGGCAGAGTTGCCACAGGGACCAAACTTTTTAAATTTGTTTTAGTTTTATTTTAAGTTACTCATATTAGTTAGGTTAATATTAAGAATACTTTGTGTTTATTTAATAATTCTGTACAAAAAAAATTAGATCGGTGAAAATATATTACACATATATTACTTTAAATTAAATCTAATACTATACTATCTTAATTGGAGCCGATTTATTCAAGTTAATTAATAGTAACAGGAGTTATGGTTTCTTATTTAATTTAAAAAGTCTTATTGGTATTTTTCAATATCAATAACTCATCAGAATAATGTGATACTCTACTGTTATTAGTGATATCAGATCTTTTAAGATACTTATTGAAAATTCATACTCATAACTTTATTAAATTAAATTTATTTTTGTCTAAAGACGTTTAATATGGAACCCTAAATATAAATCCAGATTAAGTTAAAATCAAATGTTTTATTTAAAATATACATAAATAAATACAAATTTATGTGTGAGTCGTTCTCCATTCGAAGCTATTTTTAAGCATTATAAGTATGTGCTATATTTACCCAACTTTTCCCAAGTGGAAATAGATTGGCGGAGAGTTACCAAATGTATACACAAACAGGCGCTTGACTGGAATCTTCAAGAGTACGTACTGTTGCAGACTGTTGTAGCCGGTAAGACTTGGAGCGAGATCAAATGCGTAGCGTCGAATATACTGCTATGGAGGATTGCTGTGGATATACTCTGTCCCATCGAGTTATAGGATTATAAGTAAGTGTGCTATACTTTACGTAGAACTCAGAAATAATTAGTTTCAAATTTATATATTTAAAATTAATTTACAATTGTGTTCAGGCAGCGGTTGCGATCAATAAAGTAGACATAATTCGATTGCCATATATCGTATTGCAAATGGGAACAATATAAGTAGCGATCAAATGTTAGTTGCCGGTTTGAGCATGAATAAGTCATTAAAACATATCGCTCTGAACTGATGACCCGTGTCTTTGCGATCTGCTACATAAATGTCTTTACGAACATGTGGGCCACGACTGGGGGCCTATTCTTATGTATTTAATTAAGTACTACTCTTTGCTACTTTGAAGTATTAATCGATAACACAAGCTGTGTTTCTTGTCTGCTTTTTATCAGCTTGGTCGCGTACGAACAGGCGTGGAATCACTTAGATTTAAGACTTTTCAAAATGGGCCTATGTACCTACTGCATAAAGATATTTCGACTTTGACTAGCTAATAATATACATACAAATTATAAACGATCGATTCTTTATAATTGATCGCGAGAAAATATGAGTCCTCTAGAACTCGTGACAAATTTAACTTACAAAATATATCTATATACATATATATATATCATAAAGGCATCTCATTGAAGTTGATAGATGTATCACCTGTCTCCAGTTGTGTGTATAAATAAATATTTGCGGAATAGAATTTATCGCAACACAGAATAGACACCCTGATCTACAAAATCGTTAACCTGTTACATGATCTTTTGGGATGGCACATTAAGGTCGTAGGTTTCCATAATAGATACAAAGGAGGCTTGATCAAAACGGAGCAGTACTTTAGGGTTTGTACACACGAAATAATAGATGTTTAACATCGAAGAGAATGACTTTACTCCATAAGGGCAAAAAATACTAAAATGTACTCATAATGCTGGAGAAACTCTTACTAACCTCCTTAATTCTTTAGTAAGCAGCTGAGATAATAGTACAACTTTTAAGGATATAAAATATCTATAATATAATTATGACAAATCAAAATTTAAAAAGTAAATAGAACTTAAAATAAAACAAATTTAAAAAGTTTGGTCCTTGTGGCAGAGTACGCATAATGCTGGCGGCATTCTGATAATAACATAGTAAATTGCTGATCCACAAAAGATGTAACCACTTGCTTGCAATGATTCATAGACAAATAATATGTTAACATATTTAATTTTGATTGAATCTCTTAATGTACACATTGCCTTAAGGTTAATCGTGAGCGTTCGAAGCGCTGTCACAATGCACTATAATTCTTGTATCGGATGTTTACCTTTACAAGGAGTAGCTTTTGTATGTTTACTAAGCAATATGTCACTAATCAAGATATCGACTTTTGTAATATTTTAACTGTAGCGATTTAATTTCTTTCAACACTTAACTAACGAACATAAAGCAGATCACTGGTTGGGTCTTAAAGTTAGTTGTTTTAAAATAGTGTTATAATAACACTTCTTAAATATTTCAATGTTGTTAGCTTATAAGTTTATACTTAAATTAAGTCCCTTCGGTAGAGTACCAAAATGCTGCATTTTCTGTTTGTGTTGCGATACGTGGAGCGAGAAAAGCACCAGCTCTTGGATTACCGGTACTGACAACCAGGCGCCTACTTAATACTTTATAGGCCTGTACGCCTGTACCCCATAATATATAGGCAGTTTAAGTATTTTTAAATGCTTTTAACAACAATTTCAATAAAAATGTAAAATATACATTGAAATATGTTTACTTTTAAACATAGCATCATTATTTGCTGCTAAGTAATATAAACATACATTTCATTTCAACCGATAAAGATCTGTAAATATTTTGACAAATTTATGTTAAACAGAAGTGCATTCCGAACACCGCGGACGCGACATTATTAATAAATTTTATTGTTTGTAGGGTCGTTGTTATTATTTAGTAATTTATTGAGTGTCACATTACATGATACACTTTCAAATACGCAGGCATATTCAGATAAACTTTTATTTGGTAATAATATTGTGTTAAATCACATTGCTGTCCGTATGTTTGTTTTTCCTTAACAGCTTTGGGGGAGGGCCTGCGGGAGGCCCAGACATATCCTAAGCACGCGTTCACGAGCCTTCCGTGTCACACCCGCCGCGCGCGTTCAGGCCAATCGCCCCTCTGTATGCTGGTCTTCCTCTCGATCACTTTCCTCTATGGTGTAGAACTCTGTCACGTCCCTGTCCCAGCATACTTCCATGCATCTAATCTTGACCAGGCCATTTGGCGACTTTTGTATTAAATAACGAAATTACGCGCGAGACTTTATAAAGTTAGCTTAGTAATTCATAATTAGACCGGCCAGTAGATCTCCCAGGCGCTGGACTGATCAGGTCCGCAGTTGTGGGGTTGCTATACGAGTTCGCGAATGTCTGCAAACCGAAGAAGATGGCGGGGCATAGTGAGGCGCGTAACTTTAGCTGCCCAGTCCACCGAGACTTCACGATGGTCGCTCTGCCAAGAGCTAAATATAATGTTTTTATAACGTCATATGTTTCTTTATATATTAATTTAGTTTAAATTGGTTCCATATTAAGTACGAAAAGCTTAATTTTGAATGCCCTTTTAAGTTTAGTCGGTAAATATTAAATATATGATATATCCCACCATAACTTTGATCATGTCATGTGAAATATAATACACGCCGTATTATTGTCAATCTGTTTCTTTACGGGACCCATCGCTTATTAAATCCGTTATCTTTGGATATAAATTATAAAAATATGTTTCAAACAAGCGACGTATCCAGTCTTTTCATTTGTGATTTGAAATAAATATATAAAATATGGCGTCTTACCACGCAAAACCACGATACGGAACCAGTTGCTAACCATGGTATTTCCGAACCAGTACTACTTAGGGTCCTTTAAAACGTACCACACCCTAAAACGCCATCAACGCAGAGCTCCCAGCCACGTGAGTGTCTATGGTGACTTCACATTTATAGTGTGACTCCTACTTCTTTTCTTCCTATTCTAAAAAAACACAATATACAGGTGCACATTGTTAAATAAAAATACGAGAATAACATTCAAAGTACTTCTAAACATCAAAGTACAGACATGAAGTTGAATGTTTTTGTATATGTATAGTCTGGTCAATTGACCGTTTTTCGTGTATTTCATTCATAAACGGGTTTATATTTTACGTTAATAGAATTATAATAGCACTGTGTAGGCAGTAAAATTTTCTTAATGGAGCTTTTAGATTGATAACTTTATGTTTTTCTCTTTTTCTTTTTGTAAAACAGTTAGGACAATCATAGAGACCAAAACAGTTAAGCAAATCAAAAATTATAGAAGCTTGATAGTCACAAATCTCGGAGCATATATGGAATTATATAGAAAATAATTAATTTATTTAATAGACACAACCAATACAAAACTACAAGAACACACAAGACATGTATGTGCATAAATTATAGGTATGCACATTAAGCGTTACATAAAGATGGGATATTTTTCTATGAATTGTCTACTTGGGTAACATAATCAGACTAAAATATAAATTCATAGATTTGCCATACCACTATAGCAATATACTTTCTTATGAATACTTAGATTGATGATATTAATGTTTGCACCTGCAAAATTGTAACTGTGAGAACATTATGGTAACAAAATCACAAATTTGTCATGATCTATGCACAATGTCACCATATATCAAACCCCGCTGCGCCTGCGCCGCGTTCACTCATTATTTTTAAAACATAGCCCTCTTATGCGGTTCTCACAAAAAGTTGATAAATATTCGTGTAAAATTTTCGCTCGGGTTAAGGTTTAGCATATGTAGAGCGCGAGCTTCACTCATGCCTGCAACACCATTGCGCGTTCAGCTATGCTATATTATAATTAAACGAAATTAAATATTTTAGAAATGAGATTTCTTTAGGAGATCAACAAATAGCCAATGAGGCAATGTTCAAACAAAGGAGTGGTGTAGAGTTCCTTTCCAGTCTCCTCGTTCCCTCTACGCCCCTGATTAGGGCACTATCAATAAGTATAATTATAGAGATTTAAGAACAAACTTATCATAGAGTCCACCTCACTCTACACTCCCACAGCATTACACACAATAAACAGACTCACAATAATTGCTCGTTCACTTGGTCATATTCTTGTAATTATTTTTATTATATTTGTCAACTTTTTTGTTTTATTTTTTACCCTATTTTGGCCTTGCTTTTATCTTTATCATTAAAATATAACCTGTGTTATTGTGTTTAAGAAATAAAAAAAATATTGTAATTTTTTTTTACGATTCATAATTTTTGAATTGATTCACTAGTTATTGATACAATTAATAACTATGTTATATATGTTATAATACACAGACGCTTTTGCGCTCTAGCACCAACCGGTAAGTGTGGATAATACTCGGTTTAGCGGGATTCCAGCACGGTACACGTTAATCATCGCAGGCAATAACACTTTATTGTGTCGCATTGTAGGACATAATTTAATGGGCGATATCGTTTATTATCATATTTTATTAGCTTCATATTCATAATAATGTTATAAACACCGTATGTAGAGTTTAATTTTAATGTTTGATGACGTACAAAGATAAAATTCCGTGTTTGGTTTATACTTAGTTCTCAGGGGACAGATGCTAAATGTGTTGTCTTTCTCAAATAGTTATAGAATAGAATAAGCTAAATATATATAAATTCCTTGTTATGTATGCATTAGATTGTATGACTATAATATATTGCATTTAGTCTGTGTTGCCGCCAACTTGATGGTATTTGTCGAAATGACAGTTGTCGTTGGCGCTATTGGACATCTGCTCGTATGTCAACGGCAGTTGGTACAATTGAATCTGTGGACCAATCACAGAGCAGAATACGTGCTTGTGTTGAGATTGCGGCGCGTGTTTTTTTTGTGAGATTACAATTAAGTTTCTCTGCTGCTTCTTGAGCTAAGGAGTGGTATGTCTATATTTTAGTGAATTCAACCAGTGTGTCAGAAAATAATCAAGTGTCATAATTATAAAAAAAAACAAATATATAACAGACAGTTTAGCAAATATAACATCATCAATTATTGCACGATTAGGCTCGTTCATTATCTAAAGCTGTCTGTCAAACAAAATGTATACAGATTTGTTTTGGCATCGGAAGGGGAGGGGCATCCAATTACATATTCAATACAAAATGACCTATAACATGGTTATTGTGACTTTACTACTGTTACACAAGCTTTAACTTGCGTTATTCTTGTGTTTTGAATTAGTTAAACTAGATGTGGACATTTATGTAAATAGAAGTCAATTATTTGTGGTGTCTAGGATTGCCTCTATCTATCTAATTTTCTCATAAAACCTTTTTTCGTTATTAAACCACGATACTAAACTGGCGTGATACGAATTGAACTCATAAGTTGACAATCAGTACAACTTGATAAGCCGTAGTGCCTACCAGTGCACCCTTTTTATTATGCACTTTAGAAGAGACAAAACCATAGCACAGTCTTACTAGATAGTAACTTTTAAATTTTATTCTTGAAATTACTCTTGCTGACACTATTTTGTGTACGTATAACGTCGCCACGTATGACTAGTATGAAACACATCCAGTACTTAGTAGATGCGTGTGTGAAGATGCTCAGTATGTCGGGTCAAGGAGCGCCCGCTCACATGCGGCTGGCCCATTAAACGCAGCCTGTTTTACTATTTCGAGACGATCTCTAGAAATATTAGTCTTTAATGCTTATCTATTCTGTTGGTTCTCTCATTACTTCAGTAATTTATGTCTCGACGATTAACCGGAAAACTTGCGAACGCGCTTTCTACGTTCTTGTGTGAATTTCATCTTTTGCACAAAAAATTAAAAGGGGTTCAGTAGCTTATTATTTGGAAATAGGGTAATAGTTTTTGGGATAAAACTTTTAGAAGGCTCTTAAAGAAGGTTAAATATATGGTTGTGTGTATTCCAAATACAAGTTTCGATTATATAACTGTATAATATAAAAAGCTAGATAAACACTTAGGAGTATTATTAATTTATCATAGCACCATTTTGCAATCAAAAAAGACCTCCATCTTTAAGGCTTGTTATTGCGGTCAATTAACTTATTAGAAATTAAACAGTTAAACTAAACATAACCAAAGAACTTTGGAGTTCTCATGTGCAAGGAAGACTGTATCCGTCTTTCGTTTCATAGTATTTGGTAAAGTTGAATCATATATTCATAAAACTCTCATTATGTCAAATTAGATTGTTTAAACCTAGCTCAATTAGATGGAGCTGGTTTAAAGAAAAAATATACGTTAGATATGAAACGATTAATATTGTGATTTACCAGTTTTGCAGTGTGTAAATTGTGATAATTGACAGGAGTGTTAATTTGGTACTGTCTGATAACTGTTTTAACGTTCGCATATATACTGGCTCGCGACTTGAGTGCTAATTTTCACACGCGTTGGTTCTTTGGAGAAGCTGCTTTTCTGATTACTCCTTAAATGCATTTGTTTTATTACGAAATGACAAATCTTTAAATTACCTGTATTTATTATACTTTTGTAATTTTATTTGTATCTTTGTACTCTGGGTTAATTTGATATTTCGATTTTAAAAAAAGCACTTTAATATCTTCAAACAGAACAACCTTTAAATCAAGCAATGCTTTGGTCATCGGCAGAAGCGACCAACGAGTAAAGAGCGTAATCTATATACTGAGTGTCCACGGGCGGCGAGCCTTTTGAGCAGGCGTATCTGTTCCTATGTTATAAAGAAAATGCTTTATCGCAACACTGAAGAGAATTTTTATATTGCTGATAATTATTTTATGCATAAAAAAAAAATTTCAATGTTTTTGATTTAAAGTTATTATATAAGTGTGAAATAAGAAAATACATCGAGTGCAAGAACATTTTATTTGTAGGTTTTTTGTGGAATGCGTCCATCACTAAGCTATATTATATACAAACATCCAACAATTACAAAATGAGTATCCGTGACTTAATCACAACGAGTACATTATAAGGATTACAAGCTTTGAGCAATTGGAAATGTGTCAAAATTTGTTTTGCATATTCAACTAGAAAAAAAAATCGGTCAAAGTAAATGTAATATTAGATTAATTTTCGGGATTTTCGGGTTTTAACAATTTATTACGAACACAGATGGCGGTATCCATACATTTGGAAATTTAAAATGCAACAAAAATATCTTATAAAGTTTATAAGAGTACCGTTAAACAATTTTGATCTGTAGTTAACAGTAAGTACGTAAGATATTGACAGAGATGCACCCGATTTACACTGGTAAAAAAAAAACCACAATTCTACTAATGAATAATTGGAATAAATTACATTCGAATAGAGAATGATTCCTATGGAATGTCGCACCCGGCTCATTCACAAACCGACTAACTAAAACTAAATACAATAATTTATTATTTACAATGAGTTTGTACAACCATCGCCCGGGTCTGAAACCAATTCACTAAACTACTTATATTACGTATTTGGATAGACTCTTTATTTGATAACAATTCTCTCAAACGTTCTACTTATATTAATCACAATCCGATACTGGCCTGGAGCACTGTGACGTAACTGTCAAACTTTGGTCGTTAAATCCAGGGGGTGGAGTTTGATTCTCTTTATCTGCGAGTATGACACGTCTTCCTCCTCGCTCGCCGATGCACGGTCACTGCCCGACTCGGGGTCATCTTGGTCTGGCGTTATTATTTCGCTGTCATCAGACCGCCGACGGGCTGAACTAGACCTGCCGTCAGATTTCACTGATAAGTCCATTGGATTCTCTTGCAAAGGTGATTCAGAAGTTCTTCTTTCTGCTGGTGGTGTGGGAACAAACTCTGCTTCAGAGATATCTTCTTGCGGAGTCGGCACTGAGCGTTGCTGCTTTAATATCTCGTCTAAGAAGAATCTTTTAGACGACTCCGTGTTGTGATCATCGATTCTCACGTCGTTATTGTTTTCCGCATGTCTTAGCGCTGCATGGTCGAGCAAATGTCTGGAGTATATTGGGTGGAAGCCCGGTGGAAATAGAAGTGGGTGGTTGTGCGCAAAAGGGCTAAAGGGTGGTGGGGGGAGGAAAGGCGAATGTGGAAAGTGGGGCAAGGACATATTGGCTAGTGGAATGGGTACAAAATCTCTCGGTGGCGTGAGAGGTCTTTCTAGTGGACGAGCTAGTGATATACGAGATTTATCATCAAGTTTTGGAGAAGAATCGCTGCGATGTGAGTCAGGGGATCCCGAACTCGGCTTATAGTCATCCATGCCAAGAAGAGCGAGTTCTTCTTTTGTTCTCGGTCTCGTTAGACCTGGAAACAGGTGAGGAGGAAAGGGTGGAGCCATATGGTGTGGAGAGGGTGGTACTCGCGGCGGTGAATGTGTCTGCGCAGCTTGCTGTTGCTCTTGCAGCAGACAATGGATTTTGAACCAGTTTGACCTCCGGCCATATCGTGAACCAGACTTCGACATGCCGACCATTAGACACTTGCGTAGACGGCACGCTTTGCACGCAGTCCGATTCTTCTTGTTGATGACACATTCCCCGTTGTTCTTGCATTCGGTAATGGAGTTCAGGTTGTTGTACGATCGTCCGAAGAATGACTGGAAAGAGAGAAGACAAATGTTAGTTTACTCAGTTGGCTTGTGTTTCTAAGACAAACAATAAAGATGAAGATTTCAAAACACAATTGAATAATAAAGGACATAACTATATTAACTCGTTTACAGAGTACAGTCGCTAAATTGTATATAAATATTTATTACAGTTTTAAACATCAATATTAATCTTTTATATTTTGATTTAGCACATGACGTTGTAATAGATTCTATTCATATTAACATCATGAATAGATTAAGTGTTTAATTATTATAATTGTAAGTTAGGCTGCGTTTACGCGCTCGGCTGTGCGCGTCGTGGTCCCGAGAGTGAAAACTCAGCTTAATCCACTTTACGCCGCGCGTCACATCCGCCATAAGCAGCGGCTTCTGTTCCAGTCGGTTACGCTCGTTTATAATCGGTTTCGTTTTTCGACCTTGAGTTTTCGCTGAATTCATTATGTAAAACAATTGTCTAACTGAGATTCGGTATGGGGAAATGTTGAGAGCGATTTGAATATGCATTACATATCCATAATTAAACTATGTTTTTATTAAACATAATCAAACTCTTCTAAGAAGACATAACCTTTCCTTTAATTCATCTTCTCCTTTGCCACCTATTTTTGTAATGATGCCAACAAGGTGATACTTAATTTAAAACTTTTAACGATAGAGTAGTAAGCGAAAGTCTTTTAACTTTATTTTTACTATTTTTACTATATTTAATTTTGCTTCACTCATCACTTATCCCGCGTTACATACCCATTTTGGTAGGTAACGCGGTCAGCGTTTGTGATTTTATGTTGCTTTTATGATTATTTTCCATTAGTATTGGGTACTGATGTTACAATAAAAATTATGGCCAATTGTGTCACGAATAACGACGTGAGCAATCTTTACGGAATTATTATTTCTTAATATGGATTTTGTATTTATACTAACATAAATGTTGTTATAAATAACTTTTTTTTATATTCTTAGTGTTCGGCTAATTATATAATAACTTATAATATAAATTCTTAATTATATTTTCACGAAAAAAGAAGGTTCTCGATTGACATTGACCTAATAACATAGTACACATTAAATTGGTGAGTTATACAATTGAATATTATTTATATAAAGTTGATAATACATTATAGAAACCGTTGATTTATGTCTCATCGTAAGTAAGTATTAAACCGATTTGATCCATGTTCGTTAAAAATGTGTAACGCCTATACATACGTATTTATTAGATCACTGCGGTAGGTAGGCTATAAACGTGGCGTAAGGTTTTATATGATACTTTACGATATACTAATGGTGTTGCGGAATTTACTCCGGTTTATTGAGCATACTTTGTTGTTTATGCCCTAATGACTAGCGAGGGTCACACAGGATCTATATTTGTATTATTGCTTATCTGTGGTTTAATCTGTCATTGATAATTTTTATTCTACGTTGCTTATAAAATTACTTAAACCATTGTAACATAGATGATCGTATACGTGTAATACAATATACGAGAACCGATTCGAAATGATGAATAACTTATTTCTCTTGTATGTCACGTCTATTTTTAACAAAATGGTGTAAATTTGTACTTAAAGTGGATGATGTATTGTGAATATGAAATAGAATTGTGGATGTGATATGGTTTTACCGCTCATTAAAATATATTGAATTATCCTTGTGCTTAACTAGTTTTTAACTATGTCATAAAATTCATAACTATTTATAAATTGTAGAATATTGTGTCTCTGGTTGGTTATTTTAAAAACAGAAGCCTTTGCCCTTAGTACGTAAGCAAGTAACTTTGTTGTCGATGTCTGTCGTTCCACCACTGCGCGTTTCGTGAGACATTTCTTGCCACGCCACCACGTTACGGAACCAGCTGCACGCCACGGTATTTCCGAAACAAAACGACTTAGGGTCGTGCAAAAAGCGTACCACTCGCTAAAAGGCAGGCAACGCACTCATCAGCATCCAGATACGTGAGTGTCTTCACCTTTATGGTGTGCCTCCTGTACGTATGCCTCTCTTTTATGAAAAAAAGCACACCCAACATATGTCTACTCATCGAATGTTTATAAGATTAGTTTACGCATGGAACTATGTCTCCAGTGGTTTATGCGTGGCATAATTCTTGTTGATAAAGCATGTGTATAAAAGGGATGCCATTAAAAATATTTTAATGGGGTTAAGAATTTTATCGTGCAATAGTAAAAGGACAGTTTAGTGCTACTAGACATGTTTTCCCTACTAATAGCTAGTAATATATTAAATTTCTCTTTTTACGACCGTTTATACGATAAATTAAAGACTCGATACGATTACAACCTTTGTGCATTTACAAATGCGAATTAATATTAACTATAAAAGAGTGATTTTGTATTATTGCTTTGGGCAAATCAAAATTTATTGTTAACCGACGTAGACAATAGTTATACAAAATTTAAATAAAAATAGCCTTTTATTGAATTAATTAATAATATTTTATTTAAATTATAAGGAAACGACAACTTGATGTGAAAAACATAGAACATGATAAATAGACTATAGTCGTTAGATAAACAATATATAACACAGTTTTATTTATAGGTGAGATAGGTATTTCAAAACGTGGTGCATCTTGGGTTAAAGGTGTCGGGTCAGGTGGCCGAGGTAGCCACGCGTTGTTGCTCAAGACACTAGTTATGCACATACTTATAATGTACTATCGATGTGAAAATACAATATAATATTTTTAATAAATGCTAATTTTTATAGCTATAGTTTATTTATCAAAAGTTTGCAATGTAATCATTTACTATTTAATTGGAAAAGAATGTCTTAAACGGTTATAGCATAGCCTACATTGTTATTTTTACATAACATTACATCAAAAGTTTAAAAGATAACACTTAAATTAAAGCGTATTATGTTTTAAGTTTTTTTTACGTGAAATAACGCATATTTATTTGATTTTATTGTTAATATATGATACGGATATTAACAATAAAACTATGTGTATGAGTGTACATTCGTAATGCTATGAATAAGTTGCACACGACGGCGCATCCTCTTCAGTCCAGTCTATTAATTATAATATCTAGTTGACAATCAGCGTTTATGCGCGTTTATAGGCTTCACCGACCGGTCGTAGGGCTGACACACATGAGCTTTTATTATCGAGTGGTCCTGGCATTTAATTTATGCAATTTTGTTGTTTGCACGAGATTCTATTTAGATTATTGTACTAACGAGATTGCTTAAAAAAAACCAATGCAAAATAATGTGACATTCTGTAGAGTTTTACTCCTACTAAGCACAAGTTTTTGTACAAGATACTCTTGTAAGTGATTTCATTATGTGCCATTATGTTTCTAAAGTAGAGAAGATCTAGCTCTTATAATATAAAAATGAATAATGTTATTATAAACAGTTATACAAGGACTTTTGTGTTGTAGTTTATTATTATTAGTTAAAATCAGTTATTGGATATGAATTGTCAACCCTGGGTGTAAGTGATTGAGTACACATGTAATAAAATTCCGCGACATTTGTAAAGTGACGTACTCACATAGATATGTAGTTTTTCTATATCAATCTGTGCATCCACAGACTAAAAATTAATTCACGCTTTTCGTATTGATGGTAATTTAGAACTGGTTTATCACAACTTACACGCTTCTCATCTTCGCTTTAGCTTTTTTACGAGAGAAAATCTTCTTCTAATGTATGTCAAACATCTTTTTAAATCTATCTAGCGATCAACGAACAGACATCGACAAAAATCTATACATCTATTTAAATCGATGAAAAGTACACAATTTTCTTAATTCACCGGTTGATTTGAGATAATGCTTTTCAGCGCCCTTTTGCCTTCAATTGTAATTATTATTTAATATAATAATTAAAACTGAAGACAGTTAGTTTATATAGATTTTTATGTGAGAAAAGAATGTACGTAAGAACTAAACAACGCAAGTAAAAAATACCTTACAATAATTTAGTATTGATGATTAAATTTTTTTTAAATAAAACTCATAAAAACAACTTAAAATGCTTTTTACGTATGAAAAAAATTACTTCAGGATTTTTTATTTAGACCATACTACAGCTAACAGAATTAACTATTGAGTGACAAGGCGGACGCCCTCTAGCGGCCGATACACTGATGTCACCTTCAATAATATCTCAATACTTGATCTAATCTGCGGTTTAAGGATTCGTGTCTCGATTTAAGGCTGTATTGTTCGCACATTCCATATCTATGACGCGACGAGTGCAAATGCAACGATTTGTATGCACGTCCCGAACTCAACATTTTGGCAACGCGGACAATCGTACATTTGTAATGGATAAATTTACAATAGTGAACCAATAATATTTGGCAGCTCTTGTGGGGCCTGCGACCATTACACGAGCGAATGCTTCAATATCTATATCATATAAACAATACATTTAATCGGTGGGCATAGCGAAATAGAAGCACTCCTATATAGTGCGATAAAAAAAACAGACATATTAGAGCCCCCGAAAAATTGTACACGAATGTAGAACACGTTAACAAAAGCTCAATAATACGATAAAGGTTAAAGCGCATGGAATTTACTTAGGCGTGATAAATCATTATATATTTCCGCAAGATGACACCCATTACGCGTCCACCTTGGAATCACAGACGCACGTTCGCATAAATCTAGCGAATAACAAATCTGTCATTGTCTGTACATTAGGCGGCGCTTGGGACATATTGATGAATTTATTTCGCGGACCATACTAATGGTTAACCCCTATAATGATTATCAATATACAAGAGGTATTTAAGTAAAATAATTATTTTTACAATTAGATGTGCTTTGTCATTAAACTAAGAATATGGGTCTATATAATTTGTAATTCATTCTCGGATGACGAATGATAATCCAAATATGCCTACTTAAAACGGTGAAAAGACTGTTAGAAACCAGCTGAGTTTCGATATCTCACACCGGTTTATTCTAAAATAAGAAAATTTTTGACTTACACAAGTGATCGCTTCGATTCTATGTGGAAACAATATAAATAGAAAACTGCTACTTCTTTCAACAACTTTGAAAGCCCAAAGAACAATAGTTCGACGCAATCTATAACAATCAGTTTGATGAATTATTCTAAGTTTTTGACATGCTCTCTGACCGACTTTTGTGTGAACAAGCATCGTACTTTGACCCGTTCAGACTTTCAGCAAAATTTAACCTAACATCAATCACGAGTTATAAAAACACGATTATTATACGTTCGATTAAAACTCGAATAGAAAATAAACTCTCATCGAATCGGAACACAGCTCTTTTATCGTTGATTTAAAAAATTATAGAATGCGCACCGGTCATGTCGAGTTTGTATCCAGAAGCAGTGACCTGTGCATTTTGTGTTTTGATTACGTCTGACATTACGATACAATCGATTATTTGGTTAATCTGAATCGATGTATCGATATACGGATCCGGTTTCGATCATTCCTATTTGGTTTAAGATAATATTATTCTGTGTTCGCTTTCGAGATGAATTTTTTACCGTCATTACTCAAACGCTTTTTTATCAACTCTACGGAAACATGACATCATTTTTTAAATATTAATCAGGTCCACGTGAACACATTTATATTGAAATAACACTAAAAATCATTAAATAAAAGCGTTTTTTGTCTTGACATAAAGGCTGTATATTGTGCAGGTGCTATAAGGTAGTCACAAACACACGTAAGAGTGTACTAAGTAACAAATTGTATTGTACGGTTCGTGATCCGAATGAAAATGGTTGCTCTGCTCCAATAAGTCAATCGGTGTGCCAACCATAAGCTGGTGACAGTTTCATAAACAATGACGATCATTAAGTCATCGCCCGATCTCATTATTGTTTGACGTTCGAAATATAAATAAAACCAATTTCTGACAGCAATAAAACTGTCATAAATTATAGAGTTTATGGTATGTATTTACAGGGTAACAAGGCGTAGTTAAGCCCTTTTTGCATAATCAGCTGTTAGACGGGTCACTGACACGATTCAATCCTACACAATGATGCATTTAAGCCAATTAAGTACAGCAACAAAACCGATTAATTCAGCCGCGAAGCCATTAAAGGTAGAACTTTTGTTTTCTTTGAGAACTAATGCGAGTGACAAATTACGGAGGTGGCGGTGCCTTTTGACTACCGAGGAGCGGGCTGCACAATAGCGGCGCCAGGGCCCGCACAATGCGCGCGCGCAGATAATCGCGGACTTTAAAAACAAATTAGTAGCCGTGATTTATTACGGTCTGTTACGACACTTGGACGTTTTCTGGTCGCGTGCGTTACTGCAATTTGAATGTGCTCTCAATCGGTATATAATTCGCTGACGGTGAACGTTTCGATGCGATCTAGCTCGGATTAACTGCCGCCCTTGCGAACGCCTAATGAGCGGGACAATGTTGACTCGTGGGTTAACTACTACTGGAATTATATAAATTGCGAATGACAAAACTCAATGGGATAGTTTGTTTGGAACTTGTTTATAATCGTGTTATTCCGATATTCCGTTTAGAGATCCAAGCAAACAGTTGTCACGACTATTTAAGCCATATTCAATATGCTTTAAAATATAGTAGTCAATATATTATGTATGTTGGTCTGTTTTGTATGCTCGTAATAGTAGTGGAAGTGTTTTGATTGGCAATGGCCGTCATCTAGAAACAATAAGCTTTGCAATGTCGTTCATGGAAAATCGATTCGGCGCGACTAGACGCCTTGAAACGATTCAATCACTTTAGTTAAGTTTACAAATAGGGTTTATTTTAGGCAAAAAACATTTTTAAATGTTGTACTTCCACATCCGGTTCAGCATTCATGTAATAAAATTTTGTTTAATTTTTTTTTACTACTGTTAACGTACTGTTATGTGTGGGTATGTTTTTCTCAGAGAAAATTAAAAACATTTACATAAATATACCTTCAACGTTAAAAGACTATGTACTTCATTTAGGTAATTCGAGGACAATTAATCAAAGCGTTTGTGATATTTGTCAGAGGTTGGGACAAGGTCAGGTCGTTGGGATCCAATCTAGATGCGATTGGACGTGATTTGCAACGCTTGTTAGTAGCAAAACTTGATAAATAGAACCTATTTTATGAACCAGCGTTGACGTCAATCAACTAAACGATTTAAGCTTTAATAAGCTCTGGTAACAATATACAGCAGTAAACTTATGTGGTATTTATAGTAAGTGTATCGAAAAAATAACCATCGATCGTCTTTTGTTATTAACAGTATTGTGACAGTGTAAAGGATAATGGGTTTAATGGGTCCGTCAATACCTTGTAGCATGTGTTAATAGCCAATTAGTACACGCATCGGCGCGTGCGCATAAATGGATAGTTATGTACGGTTTTGATAGGAGATTGTCTTGTTACGTATTTCTTGTCTTTATGAGTTAGATTTTTTGTTTTGTATACATTTTTGATGCGTTTGTTTTTCACTCCAAATTGAAGGTAAGGTAACATTTTAAAAAAATGGAACAATACTAAGAGGTCACAGTAACCTTTGTGAGATAGAACGTGATGGATGGCGGACAAATGATATGTTGGCTCGGAAACGTTGGTCATGCTTGTTGATCCCAGTTGAGTAAGGAGCCATTTGCCGTAAAATCACTATCGAAAGTGATTACAAATGTCAATGTTATTGAGCAATTTGAACATTTATGTTTATCTATTCCACAATTAGGTGAAGTCGCCACCCATAGACACTCACGTGGCTGGGAGCTCGTGAGTGCGTTGTCGGCCTTTAAGGACCCTGAGTCGCAGTGGTGTAACGACGGACATCGAGGTGATACGGTGATATCCACAACAAACTCAGCTGGTTGAACAAATGTCCATATCACAGTATTTAGGGACTGACAGATAAAGTAAGTATGTTACGTACTGCTGATTTAAAAATGCCCGTTCAGAAAATATACCAATATAGTTTATTAAACGTTTTAAAGGCCTATTGCGAAAGTAAAACGCTTTGTATCAAGTGGAACAGAACGACAATAGGTTTGCGACAGCGCAGAAAATGTCTCACAGGATGTTACCTTGTTACATCCTATTACCACAGAACGTATTGCATAGTAATCGTCAATTTCTTTAACTTCATGAAAATATTAATCGAGTCATATGTTACCTCATGCATACGAGAAATCCATTTATACGGTCGACAAAAAAAAATCTATAACGGATATATTGCGTGGTATACTATATATCCCGGACACACATATACAAGCGAAAATTTAATGAAACGCGCGATTGCTTGAGCAAATAAGGCCTGGATTGGCGTGTGATTGGAAGGAAAGGATGAGTAGATCCTAAATCGGAATAGGAACGATTAAAACAATTATCGATCGGAAATCGAATCGAACTGTATCGCAATCATTGATTTAAACAGACATTTGGTCCACTTTTTTGTGCACACCGCTTTAATGTTTTTACTTGCAAAATGTTTAAACACAAAACAATTTTGACTGAAAATAAACGTATACAAAGGTGTGTTTAAAATGGAATTGTATCCATGAAATTTGTTCGTTACTGATTAATTATATTTATCAAGTGCACTTGAGATCGGTTTTTGCCATAATTAAAATCATGCTTAATTAATTTTTAATGTCTGGAGGTGCTTGACCTTAAATTAAACGTACTTGAGTTATATAAAATTATTATACGTGATTATGAACTAATTATTCTATTAATACTAAAGTACCATATCCCATTAAAACTCACATTTCTAATTATAATTTGGTTGATCGCATTTGACTTTCATAGTGCATACCTTCAATTTATTCACATACATATCTTGTGTGTTCTAGTTGTGTCAGTTATGTTTGTATGTGTTGTTGGTGTGCCTTATTAAATAAATAAATAAATAATCTTGTGATTTACAAACGGCTACAAATCATGCAATTAATAAATAGTGTCCTTGATACAATTTCCCAACACAGTTTCTATTCTCATTTTCTAATTAGTTTCTATTTAGAGATACTGATTACGTTTAATTGAATTTTCATAGACAATTGTGAAATTGTTTGATTGGCTTTTTAAACTACATATTAAATTTGTAATAACGTAAGACCGATATGAATCAGTGCTATTGTTTTCTATCTCATTTATAAATAGATGTTATTCTTTTAAATGTGATAAATAGATACCAACCTTACAGCCTTCACATGTAAACGCACCGAAGTGGAAGCCGGCGGCCGGCTCACCGCACACTTTGCACTTTTGGTTCATCTGAAAAATGTAAAGTTACTGTTAATAAATAATTATTCAGATTTAAGCTCAAATCTATACAAAAACCAGATAAAGCAAATACAGACGACAAAGTATTGCAATGGTAATAAGAGAAATGGTTTTGTGCGAGTGCTATAGAAACCCAATTCGTTGTTAATATGCCATGACGGAGATCTTACATTTTCCAATCAAAAGTGTTGTTAATTTCGAGGACGACGGTGCATGTTATTAGATGACTGTAATAAAACTGCACACGTTGATTTATTTTTTTTATGAGAGCGGTTTTTATTTCGTCCATGTGTTATATGTAAAATTTGTTCATCTGAAGACTAGGTACCTCAAACTCAAAATATCTTTATTCAAGTAGTCTTTATAAAGACACTTTTGAATCGTCAATTTTTACACTACCACCGGTTCGGAAGGCAGTCATCTACCGAGAAGAACAGGCAGGAACTCGATAGCTGCTCTTTTAAAATAAACAATTAATACAAAATTGTGTTACGCACAATTAAAATAACAAATGATGTAAGGCTACTCAAGAATTGAACTGTCCCGATGCTGAGCCAATTGCCGACACATTAAACGGATCTTAGTTTTAATATTCGTTTACGGTACAGTATGCCGTATCAACCAAAATACTCTTTACGCGCGTTTTAAATTTGTTAGAAGTCAATTTGGTTATAAGTGACTTTGTTATAAAAACGTATGCTCATACCTACAAACGATTTATGAACTTTACACTGCTCCTAAACCTTTTTTATTATAATTTAAAGAGATATTTATCTTAAAAACCTGGCAGAAGAATAAACGATGTATTTCTGATAAGAATATTACAGTGTAACGTCCATGCGCCGGTTTATTTCGATTCACGAACATAACTAACAGAACAAGCAATAACAAACAAGTACTAAGTATCGATATTGAAAAAGGGATGTCATAAAAACCACAAATTACACGCTGTACGCTCATACCGGATCATGTTCAGGCTAATTTAGAGCGGGCTGATGAGCGGAGCGATAAGCGGCGCGGGCGCCCCACTGCGTGATTTACTCGAACCGAGCTCGACCGATGACAGCCGAGATGTTACCGATTAGCGTTCGTGATACACTGCGTCGCTCCACTGTTTTATGTGCGAGCATGAAAAATTGGTGTTCAAAGGTTAATTCCTAATTTATCGAGTTGCGATTTCCAAATGTATATATGATTTTTATGTTAATGTTGTAGGGAAAGTCGGGTTGGATTATTGTGATTAGTTGTGGTCATTAAAAGGTTCATAAGTTGATGTAACGATGACTAATCGATTGGAGAAGTTAACCAGCGCTTGAAGTGGCGTTAATTTTGATATGTAACCATAAAACAAACAATTTTTTACGATAATCTATATTACGAATCATGGTCATGCATGGAATAATAAGACTATCGCGTCCATAGACAGCGAACACCATACGAATTTGTAAATCGACTTTTTAACTTATTATATAAAGGATAAAAAGTCATAAGATCTAACTGGCTGGTGACCATATCAGTCAGAATTTATGTCCAATAAAAACATACATATAGTAGGAGTCTTGTGAGGCACTACACCTGTCGCGCTTTCTTGAAGCCTTGATATGAGCTTTAAGCTTCGTATATACTGTCTGCTTCGTTAATTAAAAATGCAGATGTATAAATCATGTATATCTTTACGCAACATATTTGTTTGATTACTCATTACATAAATCTAAAAGTTTTTTTTTAATTAGTCGCATAGTACTCGTACTCTTTTGAAGAGTCGTCACCTTATAACAAATAATTAAAGAAGGTTTTATAGTGCTCTTAAAGGTTATATATACAGATAAAATTATTTATGAATAAACGCTACTGAATACATAATTACATATTACGCGCAATGTTTTCGAATGTGTAATAACAATATATTGCGATAACCTTTCAACGCGGACCTCTATAAATATTTTTTTATTGAAATTAATCCTGTAATTTAAAGCGATGACTACCATGTAATTATATTTTAAACCGATCATAAACATTATCGTAACATTAAAATGACAATAATAAATATATCATGTCACAAAGAAATGATACTATTTACTTGATTTAGGTATCTTAAGTTAAGTCTTATATATCGCAGAGCAATCATAATTCTCAACAGGTTTTGTGGGCGTAATGGGTTAGGTTCAAGCACAATATGGGTATTACTATAGTAATCTTGAACACAATTATTTAGATTGTAATTAGGTATTTAACGCTAAATTCATCATCACTGTCATTAGGTGTCTACGACCCAACTCGGTAAAACGGTGCTGCACAATAGTATCCAAAAGTCTGACCTTAGAATCCCAAACACACTGTCATAATAACAAGATGGCGCCGCGACTCCACTCAAAGCGCTGTCCACTGATTGGTCAATACAATAATCATACTTTTAAATTCTTAAAAAATGTTTTGGTTATAATTACAATTACATAATTACAACGATATGTATTAATATTTGTAAAGTTTTTTTAAGAAGACATTTTTTACAATAATTATACTAGCTTTAATTCAGGCGAGTTTATTAAGGACCTATTAATATTCTGAATTGACATACCAAATCCACTAAGGCATTATGCTGAAAACATTTATTTATGCGTTACCTAAAGACACTTATATACTAGTATATCTTCATATATTCCAGAATTATAAATACATTTGATCAAATAAATCGCTCAAAAATTAATTCACAGTATATTTATCGTAGAACTTGATTTATACAAAAAATAATTATCAAATTGTTTTAAATATTAATTTAGTAACACCTAATTGATACGAATTTGACAGTTAACGTAATAAGCTAATTAATATGATAATTGCACGTCTAGATCGCATCCAAGATAAATTATCACCGACTCAGTGACAATCAGCGATTTTTGTGCGGAGATAAATCTGTTGAATTAAAATCAACCTTATCGTGACCTGATTAAGTTTAATTTATCATACACAATCGTAACCTCGAAACTGACAAATTAATTAAATTCAGGAATAAGGGAATCGATATGTTTAATCGAATTTAATGCTCGAATACCTTACGAAGATCCCTTTCCGAAGAAACTTTTGCACATTTTGTACGCGAGGTCGTTGACCTGGTTTGTCATTTTTGGGGCATATATCCTCATGTTAATTGCGATAAGCCATTTGAAGAAGTATTAATTTCACGCCTCGAAGATGAGTCAGTTATCGATATTTATATTATGTTACGGACCAAATCTTACGTACATTAAATAGATAGCACGCTTTTTATAACATACATTATTTATAACTCACTATTATTCACTTTATTTATTTAATTTCTACCTACTCTGCACAATAACACAGATTACATTTACATACTAATGAAAATCGGGCCACAATAGGGTTAAAAAATAGACTTTACATTTACAAGCTGCAGAGGGATAAAAAACAATTATTACAGGTGTAAACAAAACGACGATTAAGAACAAGCATTTAGTGTGAGTGTGTACTAGTGTGGGCTTAAAAATGGTGTGTGTATTTAATATTAAAGCAGTGTTATAGCAGATTTTCGAATCTGGGAGAAAGTTCCCACGGGGCGCGACGGCGGCGGTCGCAAATGACAGAGGAGAGTGATTCACACGCTCGCCTCTCCGTACCGTTTGATCATCTACTGTCATTATATCGACCGTCACATGTTTTAGAGCACGGCGATCCTATAACGCTACAGATGCTATTCGATACTTGGCTGCAGTTAATTTCCTAATAACAAAATTTCCTAATAACAAAAGAGGTATGAGCCCGAAAAAGATTTGCGCCGGCGCCGTCGGAGTGATGTAATTATTTCCTCTACTCAACCTTACTGAATAACAATTTCAAGGGCTCACTTTTGCAATTGGCGATTTTTTGCAACGGCCTGTCAGAATGCGAAATGAAATGCGAAGATCTAAATTCTATACAGTGTTTATTTACAAAATGTCTCACGTGGTCCGAATACAAGCGGCTCCACACCTATTGAATACTAATTGCCTCTAATGTACTTAATCTAGATCGTTATATGAAATAGAACAAGCATTATATGCGTAGATTTTTGTATACTCGCACGCAATCTCCCCTGCCATAATGTCCAGGGTCTTTCATTTACGTAGATTCAAAAGAAAAGAAAAAAAAAGAGATTTTTCGTTGATATTAAAAAAGAGGGGGAAAACACAGTCGTCCACAGACACAAAGGCTTATAAAAATTCTAATACATTTCTCTTTGGTTCGAAAATAGTATGAGATTAAAAAAATTGCAATAAAAATTAGAATAAAATTTTGCATGGCTATGAACACATTCTGTATTATCATTTGAACAAACAATAATCGTTATCATTCAAAATCGTTAACACACTGAACTGCAGTTAATATCTCAGTTACAGTTTACACTTATTAAAAGTCGATTTATATCGAAACCGTTCAATTAATGTTACCATCCACATTATCTTGTCCATTAAATTGAAAGCAATATAACCAGCGTTAACTCAACACAATAACGTAATTTACACGAAAGACCGTTTCGAGAATAACTAAGAAAGGTTTTCTCACAAAACAACACTGTACAGTAAGTGAGCGCAGCCAATGTGTAATGGCGGGAACATCAATGCCACAGATAACAAATATTTTATACTCGATCATTGACAGCTTTGACAATGCCAATGTGATTTTAAATTTGAAATATTCGTTCAATAGATTATAGCTTTGATTCGATTTAGGCTATAAACATTCTTTATTCAAATGTTTTCTTAGCCAGTATATATGTGTTTAATATTAAGTGCCATAGCCATGAAAAATTACTCTAACAATGTATCATGCGACACATTTCAACATCTGTTTTTGTATCTTAAAAATATAATTTTATTAGTATTTCAGAATCTTTCAAATATTAAACAATATTTCGATATTTATTTACTACAATTCATTGCTTAAAACATTTCTTATACAATACACTTGTTACATTTCACTGTCCGGTGAGAATCTTGGTTTTTATGAAGTGGACGCGTAATAAAAATCCAGTAACTAACACCCGATATAAATCGAATCAGTAATACCTCCTTTGCGGTATGCCTTGATTTCATTTTGATAGGTGATAATTTGTTATGCTCTGCTACACCACAGCGCTTATACTTAATACCCGATTAGGCAAAGCGTTTTTGCTATCACTCTATATCGCATTACAGTAATTATAGTCTGTACTGTGAGATATGATTCATCTAAATTCAAACGTTCTATTAATAAACAAATCATAGAGCAAATGACATTCATCCGTCAAATGTGGAATCATAATTCAAATTACAAATGAAGAATTGAAGCGTGCAAAATTCAATAATTCAAGTGAATTTTCGCAATTGCGTTGTATCAATTCATAGGTTATGAATAGTGTAATGGAGCATAGACCATAGGTTATATTTGCGGCCTCACATCGAAATTATACTCGTTATTATCGCAGACCCGCCTGACCTGATGAATTTGTTCTGCAATATCATAATTTATTGTTGCTTAAATATTAAACGTATGTGCAAGTGTTTATGTTAAGCGATTGATAATTTCATTTATCTTAAAACCGAACTGGTTGTATTTAATTTTTTTTAACATTACAATAGACAATGTAGACACCTCATGTAGACAAGACATTATGTGGGTTAAATACGATCTCTCGTAACTATTAAAAAATAACTCTATATATCCATATTTGTAATTCTCATGTATACAGTTGTGAGACAGAATCATTATTCATCTAGAATAATGTTTGGCATTCCGAAAAGGGCTCACATTATAAATCTATAAAGAATTCCGTTACAAATTATTTGAATACAAAAATGATTAATTACTTAATCGATACTATTCCCGTGCAGAGGCGCACGTGACACGTCACTATGACAGGCAAATTTTTTGACAGCCGTGACAAATTGATATGACAAAATATTTCAACAGTTGCGTAAAACGATTCCAACCAACCCTCGTCAATTATAAGATCTCACGTAGATCGATTAAAAGTAAACGGTGGATCGCCGACTTTATTTATAATACAATAGAACTCATTTTATTCGTAATGTCAAGAGGATATTAACATATGAAATGCGTAACGCAGGTCACGAATGACGTAGCGATCTGAAATTCCAAATTTGAATGAATGAATTCAAATAAAGGAATGAATGGAGTGAACGTGAGCGATTTGTCGAATGACTCGACGAATGAATATAGATGAATCGAACGTTCTCTAGGAAATTATGCACATAGCTGCCATTTTTAAACATCTGCTTCAACACTTGTATTAATAATAATACCAAAATGAGTTTGTTTTGTATTGCCAAACAAACGTTGTTTTAAGATAACAGTACAGGTGCTAAGTGATAATCTGTGGTTATAGTTAATTAAGGAACTGTGTGTATTTGCAATAGGATGTGTGTCCTACACTACTACTACTAGAGTCCTAAGGCTTCACGTCAAGGCATAGGGCAGATATGACCGTACTCCATTCTGCTCTGTCTGTGGCCTTTCGTCTAAGCTCACTCCAAGTCCATATGTTTGGCTTCCGCGATGATAGTGACCTACACAACCTGGACAATTCAAATTGTAAATTTTAATCATCGCATCGCAAAAAGCTTTCTGAAACCGTCAAATCACTCATCAAACAATGTATTATAATTTGAATGACAATACATTGAATTGCAATAATTGTTCGCGTTAAACGCAATCACGAACACAAAAGTGTTCTAAAGAAATATTAAAAATACCAAAGAACAAATATTATTCAAATAATGGAGCAGAAAGCTTTCCACGTCGAGAATGACCTCTGGCACACAAATCAAATCGATGACTAGTCAATATACGATTTGAAGTGCTATCATAATTTTTGTATATTATACTTCTATTGTTTGTTACGAGCGCATGTTATGAACGGCCGCGATTTATACACTCAAGTTGTAACAAATATTATTTATAATGAGTACATATATATTTATTTATATCTTTTCTATACACAATCGTATCTGCGTACACTTGTCCGTCAATAGTTTTCTTATATCAAGAGCTTACGTTATAATAGAAGCACCTATAAAGCTTTTGAATGCCTTAAAAGTCTAAGTGTTTTCTATATTGAGAAGAAAATTTTCACTATATCTACCAAAGGCTACTATTGGGGCTATATTGGCTATTACCAAAGGCTATTTTGTAGTCGGATACCTAAACGAAATAAATTATCTGACTCGCTCAAGTTTAAACATAAGGTGGAGCGTGTCTGCACAATCGCATCATTACTGGCTTGATTAAGTAAAACCCATTAATCTTGTCTTTATTAGCCAGTAATGAAACGTTAGCAACACTTCAATGCGTTGTGGGCGCTAAGATGGACTTATTCTTTAAATAATTAGACATATATCAATACGTTTTATTATCCTAAGTAAAGTATCAGTTTTTTATTTTGTACACATATTATAACTTTAATAAAATTCCATGTCAGATCGGTATGAACGATAATTACAATAATCGAAACTCAATAAAATACGATTGTATTGATGACATTTTAACATGATTTCTAAAAGGCATCACCTCGTTCGTTTTATGGCTGTCCCTTAATTAGAAATTGATCTAGCCTTTCTAACAAGTGCCGATCAAATCTTTCATCTCATAAGGTTTTATAGATCACATGTTTATAAATCGGCCTATGGTTACGATAGCTATAAGGAATAATTTTTATATAAAATTTTCAACACCTACGCTCTTAAAAATATACCTATTTAATTTTATGTAGGTTATTTAAATACGTGGCGAATTTGTCATAGTTATAAAATTTTATATTATATTATTATATATAAAATATTACGTTTGTTGAAAGCTCAAATGATCTTTAAATAACGGAACTAAAAGTTAAGCGTAATTTATATTTGCTCGATATAAAAACTTTGCAATAGAAGCGAACAATAAGCTAACTCGTTGGCAATAAACCTGGAGTGAATGTGTTAACTATTAGTAAAAAAAAAGATGGAGCGGGCACATTAAAAGAGAATCAAAGGGCCGCCGCTAACAAAGGACCATCGTAACTGTTGTTCGCCGAAAAGAAATTTTGCACAACGCATTATGCAAGGTCTTTCGTAATTAGAGACGTAATTGTTTTTAATGTATACATCTCATATTTGTTATATAATGTTATTTTTGGCGTTACTACCCAGTACAAACCGTTGTATTTTTAACACACTTTCAGTAGGTATCAGCGAGCGCGCATGCGTGATCCACAAGCGAATGATTGGTCGTTAGTGCCACGCCTCGCGTTATGTAATAGATCAAAATATGTCGCGTTTGACATATTTTGCGACGTTATGTTATCATTGTCGGCGAACGACATATCTTGAATTAAATGTTGTAGTTATTGTAATGTAGCTCAAAGTATAAAAACTATTTTTAAAAACTAAGAAGGGAATTTCTGAAAAAGGTCGCGTACGAACAGGCGTAGAATCACTTAGATTTAAGACGTGCCAAAATGGTCCTATGTCCATACTTGAAGAAGAGTTTTCAAAGAAAACTACTGTCTATTGTTACAGTCCAAGTGACTGTATATAGATTAGATTGCTCCCAGATTGTTCTCAGAATGTTCATTACAATACTAAATTGTAGTGATACATAACTGTGGTAATATGAATTTGATGATCAAGTATTAGTTGGAAGGTCGGTACAATCTGACACAAGGCTGTCGAGTCAAAGGTCGAGTTTGCGAAATATATACTCATATTGTGAAGAGGCAACATTTTGTTTTGTTATTATTTTTATAAAAATTAGCAAAGCACGTTCGATTTAGAGAATAGATTGTTTTTTTTATATACATTGTATACTAAAAGTAACTATAAATATTGTAATAACATTTGAAGACCAGTTTTGTCTTGCCGGTGTTAATCGCAACAAGATATATTTTCCACACTTCATTATTTATTAATGCAGCACTAAACCTGGAAATTAGACCTGCGATCTAGATCAGACAGCGCCGCTAGATCATAGATCTTATACGTCCGCGATCTATAGATCAAAAGGATCAATATGGATGAGTTGTGCATTCATGTGTCAAACGGTGCGCGCGCGCAGATAAGCATCTATACCACCTTCGATCTGATTTATTTTATTTATATGAGCAGGTGATACGGATATGACGCATTTTTAAATGATTATTTTCTTCTATACATGGTTGAGGATGCTAAAGGCTAAATGCTGTTTAGATAAGGTATCTCAACGATAAACCATTAATTAGTAAACCTTATGGATTAATCTTAGATACAAGTTTATAATGACGAGAACTTTTATTTTATCTTAAGTGCGATAGCATGCTCAAAATAGGTTAGGCTAAAAAAAGACTACTGTTTTGCCTATATAAAATTATCAATAAGTCTGCGACTCAAGTCAACAAGGTGTTGAAGCGCTACTTAATGTGTACTTTAAGTATATAGATACCTATATAATACTCTAGAGATATAGATAGATATATTGACCTGTATAGTCTCTTGTCTTGAAGAACTCAACGCGCATTTGTTGTGCGATAAAATGTATGTAAATCGACAAGATTAAACTATACATCACATAATTTGTTTTATCTTTTTAAAGATTTAGTGTCTATACTTTAATATGTCTATGCATATTAATAATATACTGTAGTTTTAAAATAAACAAATTATTACGGTTGTTTGATACAACCCTTTTTGTCTTTCAATTTCAACAAATTACGGTCGTCTATAGTTCAATTGTGAGACGTTTAGTTGCAAGTTGGTAAGTCAATAAATAGACAATTATAGAACAGTCAGTCACGGTAGCGTGGTGACGGATGTGTTGTAAGACAACGGATGACGGTGGCTGTCATTAATCTGGCTAACAGCTGACCTCATTTGCAGACCTAATATTAGGCATTGCGTTGTTGTCAACACATACTTATAAGACATAAACAAGAGAGTACCAGTATTTTTTTCATCACTATCTTTTAGATCCATAGATCAAACAATCATTATTCAAGTAGATACGTTTGAATCATCAAGTTTTACATTGAAATCCGTATTTAACGAACAACTTTAGCAGTTAAGCTTGTGATATAGCCCCTCTAGGTTATCCAATACAATTTTGAAAGCTTTTGATGTGAAATCAATAATTTAAGTTGTTAAGAATGAATAGATATGGGCTTGCCACAAAAATATTAACATCGAATAGGCGACACTTGAAAAACCTATTTAAATGTGTCGTAAAAGGGGAAACTTGTATAAAGCCGAGTTTACGAGTATATAATCAAGTAACAAGTAAATGAAATCACTATCAAAAATTACTATTACTTATTCAAAAGGTGAAGAAGTCAGACTTTCTAGTTTCATCTTAGTGCATACTCTTATTGCCTAGTTAATAAGACCCAGTTTTCTTTGACACTTTCGATTACGTAAAATAGTGGTTTAGCAAATTGTACTCTATGTCGCATAGGTAAGGTTTAAATCTGATAATTGTTGGGAAAAGGTTTTAAAGGTGCACTTTCAAGGGGTCACGGGATGAGTCCAACCTTTCACGCGTGGTTCGTTCTACAATGGGCGCGGTTATTTAGTTTTGCTTGCATTGTAAAGCTAAGATTTCAGTTTGTTGATATTTTGATAAAATATGCGAGAGAAATGCAGCGTTTTATTTATGTAAGATGTGGGGTTGGTTTATTTACATAAGAAATAGTTGGTGTTTTGATGATTTTCCTTTTAACATAAACGTTGAGCGACTTTGAATCCTCTCATTTATATGGTAAGATAAATTACAATTTGAACTTAATATAAAACCCACTCTTCTCTTCTTCTCTTTTTTTAGTCGACTGAAATTTTAACGTAAACGAAGACATACTCCTTCGTTGTAGAAAAAGGTGGAATTTTTGATTTGAATGTTCCTAAGAAAGCATATATTATAAACATTATAGACATTATAAACGTACCCTATGTTGGCATTCTGCATTTCTCTTCATCTCCAGTTTTAGTACAAGTCCGTACATTTATTGAAATGCTTGTGGATTGTATGTTAATATATTTAGAGATTCTCCTTCGACTGATATTCAATCTTGATGTATTGACATAATTTTCTAAGTATATTATGTCATATACAATACTATTGTTAAAATTACACGTAAATATTAATAATCAAGAGGGATATTCTTTGATATATATATATATATATATATATATATTGTTTGTGATCAATGATAAATAAGTTTGTACTCAATACACAAATACTTTTAAATCTTTAAATCGTAAGCATATATTGTCCGTAACGATAATATTATATTTAAATTCCTGATTTTATTTTGCACCAGTCCAATTGTATTGCATATTCTTTTGTTGTGTGGGTTGCCTAGAAGAGATCGCCTATTAGCGATAAGCCCGTTGCTCTTATATGTACTAACATCAATTAACATTATCTACTTCTACTGTGTTTAGTGCAACAGAGTGTGAATAAATAAAACATTGCAATCTAGAAACATAAGCTAGTTTATATTTTTCCAGTTAGGACGAAGTTCAAAGACACACTGGGCAATAATTCGCAAAATAATTGGCCCAGAGATTTACAATAAACCCTTTGACCAGTGCCCATACATTACAGTATGCTAATGCGATATATTTCAAGGCTATGAACTGTTTATTATGGCAGTGCAGGCTCTATTTTAAATAGAATGTTATCGAATTAAAATGTCCTCTGAACTTTGTAATTATAGAGTTTTATAGTGATGGCATTTGTGCCTTAATTGTATAATTGTTTAAGCATAGATGAATCAGAAATATAGCCCACTTTTCTAATGAATTATGGTAACCCCGGGTTTCCGAGACCCATCTAGGGTTGTATCGCTACTGGACTGTTATTAATTTATTCACACTTTGTTGCACTAAAACAGTAAAAGTAGATAATGTTAATAGATGTACTTATAAGAGCAACGGGCGGATTTATCGTTAACAAGCGATATCTTCTCTTAACACACAGCATAAAAGAAAAGTTATGCTTAAATTGCATTAAAAATGTTATGATAATCACGTATTTTCCTTACATTCTAAGTCTTTCGCGAGGTTTTCGTTTTATAAAGATATACTTATGCTAACTTAACTTAAAATATTACTCCTAGTTTGGTTAATGCGAATAAGTAATCAATAAGAGCTTTGTAATTAAATTTTTTCGATTGGCCATATTATTTTTGTCAGGAAATAACTTGACCATGACGTGACATGATAGTTGGTGATTTGGGTAAAATATATCACTTGATTTATGGGTTATCTATATAAATCAATATGAGATATAGTATATAGCTTGTTTTGCTAACTAAACTAATAAATAACCTTTTTTTAATAAATACATATTATAACACACTGATCACACCCAACAATGTCTATTTATGTTGACCGTACCGGGGATTAAATCCGGGGTAACCGAGTCGTCAATTACGTATGCAAGGCAAACTTACAAACACTCCGTGTACACATTATGTATTAGTAATTATTTATTTTAAAAATGTTAAAATTAAGGAAGCAAAACACAAAGAACGCTAATTCCCCATACACCACATATCAGACTTTGTTTATATTTATTACAAAATTTCATCGCGTATTATTACGGTCATTGCGATTATTATCTTGTATACATTTCTGACGTTTTTATATGAATTTATTTGAAACACGACCCATTGATAAAAATGTCCTCTTCCGTTGGATTAAAGTTCAAATTGCAAAAGCGGAATATTGTATAAACTTTGTCGATGTGACATGTGCTCTCTAAGATTTTATTACATTTAAAAATTAATATTGTTCTCCATATTATCCTGCTAACGCTCGCAGCGGGAGGGTGTTTATGTATCACGCAAAAATAAGCCTTAAATCCTTGTAATATTTTATTTGTATTCGTGACCCAAAGAAGCCTTCCAAGGAATCGCGGTTCGCGTTTATTTTGTCTCTGTTGGATATTGTGATATGATCACTAATAGTTATTTTAGATTTATCAGTTTTATTGGTAATAAAATTTTGTTGTATGACATTTATTTAATATTTTGTGTGTAGCTACATTAAATTAACTAGGTGTTTTGAAGTTAGGATAACAAAACAACTTATTACATATAACAATGGCAAAACCGAGACCTACGAGTACCTTAGAAAACCATTTAATTATTAACACTACTAAAATATTGGTGCAAATAGAAAAACACTATTGCTTAAGCGTACCTACTGAATATAAACAGAGAATTGCATGAAAATCGTTCGAGTCGTTCTAAAGGCAACTAACACGGACAAGTGGTTCTGTACCATTTTATTATTTTAAATGAGACTTTAACCGTTTAATCTTCAGTCAGAATTATTAGATTCCATTAATTTTAATATTCCTACGCAAGTGAGGTAAACATACCGAGTGCCTTCTGGAATTATATATTCAAGTGCGTCGGTATGTCTTGTAATTACGCGGGAATAACTGTGCTTATTTACTTACAACATATAAATCAGGTGGCATATTTACAGGGTAAAGGAAAAGTTGTATATTTCATGAATAAAAAAACATGACAAATTTTTATTTGCAGCATTCATATTGCGTTTTATATAAAATATTGGTTAATTTCAATAGTTTAGCTACGTGCGTATTAAGGGGTAATAAAATTTAAGTAGCCTATTAACACGTTTCAAGTTAGAGATACATATATTTTTTAGATTAGAGTCCGATAGATGAGGTAAAGAAAGAGGAAAAACCAACGAACATTAATATATAAATATTTATCGAAATGATTCCTTTACTATGTTTTTAATCAGCAAGATCAAACGTTATCCGGTCGAACACGCTCCGACGCTAATAAAACTAAAAATCCGAGATTATTATCAGTCTATGATATTGATATAGAATTTTATTGAAAATTAATGTGATATCTATTAAATATTATGATTAGTTGTTATATGGCGTTCGCGGCTGAATGCGTAAATGATGCAGATTAAAAATGAATTTATTTTCTGTAATTAGATGCGTTGAGATTTGCCGCGCTTTTGTAAAAAAAAAATTCAATTTGAAAATGGAATGTACAGACTACAGATACAAAATAAGCAGAACTGACATTTATTGCTAAGAAGTTGGAACAGTGGGAAAGATAGATCGCTCGGAGCGATTCGTGTGCGCGCTAATAGTACCATCTATGGGAATCCTAATTGTAACTTCTGGAAGCATTTACCATTCAAATAACCGTTGTTCAGCACCAGACTATATTAGTCTGTATTTGAAAATGCATAAGTAGTATTTCAATTATAGATAATAATCTCTGACTAAAAAAAAATATATCATCCTTTAATAAAAACGGGTACTAGAAGATATCAACCCCCACTGAGTTTCTTGTGAATTCTCTTCTCAGGGCGCGCAGTGAATCCATGTAAACTGAGTTTTAATGTCCTTCAAAAGTTCAATCAATATTAATTAAATAAAGAATTTTGACTTTGACAGTTTCTTGCTCAGATTTAAGACGTATCAAAACAGTCTTAAGTACCTTAGTGAATAAAGATATTTTGACTTTTCTATTAAATGAAAAATTATATGAAAAAAAAACACACCATCACCTGTCTCAAGAAATTTTGCATAGACTCATCGCAAATAAAAGACCACCATTGCACATTTTGTAATTGACACTTAGGTAATAAATATGGTCGTACAGGTTATTTTTACTTAGTAGCTAACTAATAGGCCAGTATTAATTCTACATTACATACATTTGCCACAGCGCTATCTAAACACGACAGATCATATTTCAACGCATACATAATCGTATAAACAGATATACTTGAGTTGTAATTAAAACGAGTATTGCCAGTTATTTATAGAAATAAAACCTCTTTGCGAACTCCGCCATAGAGTAAATTTTGGTAATTGAGTTTTACTAGTTGATATGTCAAACGCCCTTGTAATATTTAAAGACAGAATAGTTTAATTTAACTTGCGTAACATGTTAAAAAATACCATTAATCTTCATTAAAATAAGCTGCAATAATGTAAATAAATAAATCTCAGTGTCGTAGTATTAACATCTCAATAATAAAGTGATCAATTAGTGAATAATTCAAATTCTCGCCTGCAACTCAGAAGCGAGTATTGAGGGTCCTGCGAAAACCTTTAGTCTAAGATACCACCTTTAATTTCATAAAAAAAAAACATCGCTGCATTATTACATTTTTTATAGACGTCAAACGATAAAGGTGAAGTCGCTTGCGAATGCGTTGCCGGCCTTTTTGTAAATGGAAACTATTTAGATTTATCCAAACTTATTTGAATGTACTTGTACTTAAAGATATATTATGAAGATGTTATACGGAATAATCATTACGTTTTTATTAACATTAATACTTTTTATCAAGGTATATTCTTTTGGTACCAAAGTATGCGACTCTAGTAATATAAAAAGTAAGCTCAAAAGCTTACGATATCATAGTCTAAGCAGCACGAAGCGTGCGTCAGTCGCGTGGGAGGGACGTGGGAACTTTGGCTTTCAAAATATATTCCGCATTAATTTTAACGGAATTAATGCACTGTGATTTATCAACGATATTATAATTATAAGTATAAACGATTTGTTGTCAATGTTATTTGGTACCACCAAAAGCATCACTGATCGCGTATGGAATATTTAAACAGCACTCAATATTTTTAGTAATTTTTCGGTTAATCCCCACAATTAGGCTCTAAAACCTAATAAAATACCATAAAAAAAAATCTAGTGTAACTCTTAAGTCTATATTGTATTACCACATTAGTATTAATTAAATAATATTTTGTAAGAACAATGAAACAAGAGAACATGCGTGGGCGTAATTCACACATAGATTTTAATATGACTAATACAATATAAATTATGTATGTTAAGTGTAACAGTTTTGAACTATGAAAGTCCTGTCCTTATTTAAAAATCGTTTTAGTATTTACAAAAAACTTTTTCGATTTATCGTGTACCTTATACGTGTACTTTAATATTAACTACCTAAGTTTTATAACCTAATGCAAAAGTTGACTTTGAGACAAAATAACAGACTCAAATATCCAGAGAACCTTAACAGATGTTACCTAATTTATAAGTACGAAGATGTCCTCGCACTTCTTAAGACAGATCACTGTGGGTCGACAATTATAGTGCTCAGTTTTCAGTATGAGTTCATTACAACCGCGTTCATGTATTAAGTGCGATCCAATACTATACACTTACCGCACGATTACGGGCCTAACCTTTATTTAATTATAATTGCATACTATTACGCACTGTTTAGCTTTCTAGGCTAATTTTTTAGCTATAAATCATATGTGTGTAACGTAAAAGTTTTGTAATAACCTAGGAGTGATATGTGTTATGTAATGTCGAACGCAAGCTATATTCTTATATTTAAAAAGAAACGCGTACCGGATTGTTGGAAGTACTCATAACAATGAATACCCTGTAATCTGTGGTTTTGCGCTCAAGATTCAAAAAATATTAGGTTTTTTTGAATCTTGAGCGTAAATGTTATTATAATAGGACCAACATTTAGCCGAAAAACAGATCTTTACAATCGTACTGTGAAAAATGCTTGGCGATTTAATGGAGTGGCGGAGAGTTTCTTGCCAGTTCTCCTCGTCCGCTCTACGCCCTTGATTTGGGAACTTGTAGTAAATGTACAGTCGAAAAACTTATAAAATTTTGTTCTTTTGACGATTCATAAGTATGTGTGAATAAATATATTTTTGATTTGGTTTGATTTGTTAATCTATCAATTCAAAAAAATGGACTGGATAATTTTAGAATAAAACATGTTATGTGATATCTGTTTTAAAATGGCTAATAAAATCGATTATAATAGATGGATAATAAAGTTTTATACGATTTTAGCAATAAAATTAACGGTATAGTGAAATGGGACGTGCTATAACTCTTTCACACTTCATTTTAAATCGATTAAAGTCCATAATAGATACAAATCGATAAGTGTGTGCAAGGAGTCGTTATAATTCCAAACGTTATTGGATTGAAATTCAAACTGTAATATCGAAAAAGCATTAATATTTCTTCCTTAAAAGCCAACAACGGAGCTTTTGATTCAATGGGTGACCATTGGGTGTGAATTTTGGGTTGGCTTTTAACCTCTACTGTTAGATTTAAACCTATTTATATTTCTGGGCGTCTGAATTGTATAAGTGTATAAGTCAGGTTGATGAATATCTTTAAGCGTTCATATTATTATTTTATGAATTATTACTTACAACTTAATGCGTTGTTTAAAATTACAGTGTTGTTTTCTAATAGATTTTTACCTGCAACAAAAAAAAGAAAATAGGGTTAACATTGGTATATAGAGATCGACATATCTTATGTAAATATTCGAGTGAACAATTTCAATTGTAATTTTGAGTGACTAATTGAAAATGTTACTTCAATTAATTAAAACAATATACGTTCATCAGATAATAACAATTTTATTGAATCAATAAGAATTAAATAAAACAACTTAAAATAATAAACCATAAGTAATAAGTATAAAACTTAAATTAACAAAACTAAAACTAAATTTAAAAACATTGGTCCTTGTGGCAGAGTATCCGTTACACCGATGACAATTTCTCACTATATATTTTGTCTGTATATAGTTGACTAATAAGAAAAGGTATAAATATATTCCCAGATTATCCACCTGTCTATAATAAAAATGAAGCCCTAATAAACCAAGCCTTTATAGCAACCATACGATATTTTGTCACCTGTTAACTTCCATACAGCTTGTATTAACATAGCACTTAAGCTATTAGAACCTCCACTGGGTGTGGCCGAGTCGCGAGTTAACGGGACCTTCGTATATCAACAAAAGATTCCAGTGTGAATTATTAGACATTTTTAAATATACATAAATGTAGCTTTGTTATCAGATTTTGAATTTTTATATTTAATTAGACGAATTTTGGAAAACGAACGGTTCTCAATTGTGTATTAGGCCTCCCTGAAAATGAGTGCTGTGGCTAATCTGAATAATGACGACTAGTAAGTAAGTATACTAAAGCAGGCCTCAAAACACAGCGCACTTCTTTTTAATGATCTTTATGAATATTAGTTGTAAAGTGTTTCTTCTTCGGTTTCTTTCTAAAATCATTGAAAACTTGCTGTAATTATAGTAATATTAATATACATCGTACCCTTCCTATAGGTTATATTTTTTTTATTTTAACTGTAGTGTTAAATAGTCTTTGCAAATTAACTTCATACAATACTAAACTGAAAGTTTGATGTTGTCATCAATATACAAAGTTTATTTACACGTGAAGCAAAAAAACATTGACTTCAATAATGAGATGGTTTAATAACAATAGTATTCCAACCCTTACAAATTTGCAAATTTAAGCTGTTGGCAAAACAATTATCACGTATTCATAATAAAAAGTCATTCCCTTAATCTCTTCCCAACAACAGGGTTCTTAGTATTTATACTTAACTACCCTAGAGACAAACCATAAATCAAATTAAGATGGGTTTTGGTTTAACTGTTTCGTATAACAAAAAGAAATTAACGCATTGTATATTTACAATGATTGTTCATACTAATATGTAAAACATACCAAGACCACATTTATTTACATATCAGAACCGTATCATATATATATATATATATATATATATATATATATATATACATATATCATATGATCACTTGTGTACATCGATAATTATTTGGCTAAACTCAGGTTAAATATCATTTTCACATTTACTTCATTAATTTTAACAAACCAATAGTCTGATTGACTGACTGAGCCTGTGATCTGCATCATCAAAGGAGGTTGAGCCAGTCTTAAAATCCAACTTTGTCTACGATCGCGCAAACGGAGCGGGGAAAGTCGCGTTTCTAAATTAGCACTTGGACGGATTGATAGAGGGCGAATTAGCGGCTCGCGCTGGTCGCGCGTTCTGTCACCACACGTTTTGTTGTTTTAGGACTTTACCGATAACATCTTATACGTGTTAATGTATAAGATATAGGCAACAGTTGGTATAGTAGATTATTAATCGTATAATTTTTATATTATTTGTCTTGATAAGTATATATTTTTATTGCCGCATAAATGTGTATGAAGTATGATATATTGCTTGATTGTACGCTTAGATCTTTGTTCCTCAAATTAAAAAATCCATTATTAACTATTCATGTATAAACTCAAACTCAAAATATCTTTATTCAAGTAGGTCTTTATAAAGACACTTTTGAATCGTCAATTTTTACACTACCACCGGTTCGGAAGGCAGTCACCTACCGAGAAGAACCGGCAAGAAACTCGATAGCTGCTCTTATAAATAAAAACAATTGATACAAAATTTTGCTACTGACAATTATATTAACTAAGCATTGTAAGGCTACTCAAGAATTGAACTCTCCCGATGCTGAGCCAATTGCCGACACATTAAAGGAATCTTAGTCCTCTAAATATTCGTTTATAAATTTGATAGTAAATTATGCCATTATTCCAAATTTGGGTTTCCATATTTATCCATCATGCTTAAATAACAATGCGTAACCTACTCACTTAGCACAATATTACGCAGTCCGGAACGATTGTATTAGCGTCCACATTTACATGCCTTCAATTTACGAACATTTATTTTATATATTTTATGATAAATGTATAAAAAAAAAACTAACAAGTTATGCGAGACGTTTTTATTAACATATCAAGACAACCGAAAAATTAACAAATTATTCATATGCACACACCATTTTATTAAGATTGATACTTTTACGACTAAAACAGTTGTTATGAAACTGGACAGATTTCACTTGACAGTTTGCACTAGTAATATAGTTGGCATGTCGAAATAGAGAGTTGCCCTAATCATTTGTGTATACACATTTACTGTTTTGTGTATGTTAAGATATTTAGAACTGATTTAAATCTAATAAATGTAAAAGTTCGCGGTTTTATTGAGAGATAGTTAGCTATATATAGGTAGCGTATGTAAAAAGTATTTAGGCTATATTTTTAAAGAAGATTAGGCAACCGAGCAGGTGTTACCTCTTCTTACAATAAAAAAAAGTGTTTCTACCAACAAAAACAAAACTGATTATTAATTACGAGAGTTTTACTAGTAAAGCTAACGCGATCCACTGAATTTTAATGTGTCGACATTTCCTTAATACATGTCTATGGAAATAAACAGATTCTTATAATATCTTAAAAGCTCTTGTAAACGGGCATTAGCATAGTGAAACTAGTAAGATCTATTAAAGATAAACTGATATCTCCACCATCAAAGGATACTTCAGAATTGAATATAAATGTTATTTAGATTTGTATAAAGACTGCATGATTGATATTGAATCGAGCTTTCGTTTGAAAGACGTGAATGTGGTTTGTGAAGGCAATGTATAACTGTATTAAGAGTTTATCTGTGGAAGTAATTGCTAGAATTCACAAGTATGCCTTAATCTGTAACGAATTAAATATATTTATTTAATTTGTCACAATTGTGCCAAATAAGTACAACTATGGAAGCTGTTAAACTGTGTCTACACGAGTGATAATGTTTTTTTTAAAGTTAATTCGTTAATAACATTTTACGTATACAGGGCCGTGGTTAATCTTTTATCTGGTATCAAATTTCACACAGATTAAAACTGTTATTATTAGATAAATGTATCGATAGTGAGAGGCGGCTCAGTAAATATGTGTTTTATATTAAAGGTCATCTGATGGTGTGTAATGTGAACAAAGTATGTCACGATTTTTATGAAAATAAATTGGTATGTGTTATGGCAATAATAAAAAAAAATGTGACTACGCCTTCATCCGTAGATTGTTATCTGTATTTACACACCAACTATTCAAGGAGAAAAGCGTTTGGCGTAGATCTGCTCTATATACGACGCAGGTACTACACTGTGAGGGTAGGATGAGTTATCAATTCTTGAGTAGCCTTACAATGCATTGTTATTTTAATTGTCAGTAGCACAATTTTGTATTAATTGTTTATTTTAAAAGAGCAGCTATCGGGTTTCATGCCGGTTCTTCTCGCCAGATGACTGCCTTCCGAACCGGTGGAAGTGTAAAAATTGACGATTCAAAGGTGCTTTATAAATACCTGCTTGAATAAAGATATTTTGAGTTTGAGTTTGAGGTTATCACTTAAACACCTCTGCTAATACCAGAGGTTAAGCAGGACTCTACCCACTAAAACGATCTCTGCCGTCCATTTTGTATGTGCATATGTGACGGAGGCTTCTCGGGGTTCATCCAAGTATTCTACCTAAGAAAAAATATCAGTTAACTCATATCTTCCGTATGAAAGAAACTAGAATTTATTTTATAAATTTAATATGACTGTTCGCGTTATTATCAAAAGACCGCCGTTGGGAGTTCTTCTAGACAAAAAACGTTGTCCTGATTCCCATTGATCAGGTTTCGACCGTAACTCACAACAATTTACCGTAAAATTGTTAAACAAACGTCTTACAACATTCAATACAATAAAGCAATTGAGACAAATTAATAAAAACATTGATTTACGTAATAATTCCACGGTTCGATTTTTATGCAGTCGGTACACGCGATAAGTTTAAGGATACATGCGTTCATAGTTTTGTGTTTAATTGAAAAGAGCAGCTCTCGAGTTTCTTGCCGATTCTTCTCCGGTAGATAACTGTCTTCCGAACCGGGAAACGGTCTTCCAAATGTTAAAATTGACAATTCAAAAGTGTCTTTATAAGGACCTACTTGAATAAACATTTTGATATATATTTTGCTAAAATAAAACCCCAAACAATTTGTTGACTCTGACTTTGAAATTTAAAGAAGAAGTTTAACAAGAAGCTTTTAAATAAAAGCATTTTATATTATTATCTAATTACTTTGATGATGAAAAAGTTTGGGAATATAATCCAACTTAGCCTTGGTTCAAAAAGTATACTAGTATCATTACCACAAAAATATCCACCAAGCCAAGTTTCTTGCTTCTCAGCTTGGTCACGTACGAACAGACGTAGAATCACTTAGATTTAAGACGATTCAAAATGGTCCTATGTACCTTACTGAATTACGATATTTTGACTTGTATTAGCCATGACCTAATTGTGAGTTTGAACATGTTAATCGTCCCTGGGTGGGATAACTCCATCTAGGAGTTAATCGTGTTAATAACAGTGTAGGAGGTTCGTATTGGGATGTTACTAGCGTTAATTACGAAGATACGGATTACGAACGCTTAGCACCTCATACTGTGATGGCACGGTGTAGGTGATAATTAAGAGACTTGTTCTTAGATTGCTTAGTTTGTATAGACGTTTATATGTATGTAAGTTTTTTTTCAAAAGTTTAATAAAACCTCTTTAAATACCACTATATGTTTGTTATTTATGAAATATGTTTTTAAATACAGCAATATATGACAATTATTTAAAGCATCTGAAAAAATATTGTTTTTTATTCGAGTTTCGGCAGTAACTATGATACTTAGTTTTAAAGATTTAATTAAGTATAAAAATTACTAATTTAAAGAGTTGTTACTTAAAATTTAATTTGTTAATTTCTTCGTATGATAATAATAATAAGACTTTATAAAAAATTGCTTTGACTATATACTGACCAGATATATGAATAACTGTTGCGTAATCAAATAGATTTAAATGAACAAGATTGGCATTAATCGTTGCGTAAGATTATCAAAACAGCGTTAACTAACAATTGGGATGAAGATCGCATGCACCTCTTCAATTTGGACGTATGTTATGTAACATAATTTGTAATGACAGTGGTCTTTGAACAGTTCATAAAATCACACATTTTATTAAACTATTACAATCGACTGTATTGTTTTACTATAAAACTTGAAAACAAATAAAAGTGTAAAGATTTTCGCTCCAGTTCACACGAAGATTTTACCCAAGACACGGGAGTTGGCGAAGTTGATATAATTTAAATAAAGAATGAAAATGAAATGTTCAAACTCATTCGACTGATCATTTTTAAAATTTGTCATAAAAACCTCTATGGTTACGCGAACATCAAACCTCCTTAGAAACAGTTAGGTAAGGACCGTTCGTTTTTTAAAATTTGTCATAAACAATCTCTATGGTTACTGTTGTATTAAAACCTCCTTAGAAATTCGTCGGTAAGGACAGTTCCTGCAGAACGTAATGTTAATAATATAATTAGACTTTAAGTTTGACTTAACATTTAAAATTTATCTTCATATTAAAATTATTTCCTGAAAATATATGTTATAATGCAAGTTATGTAAGTTCAGTAGGATTGAGGTGAACGCGCAATCCATATATTTAGAGCAAACCAACTAACCTTGAACTTGCCAAGTAATTATTCACGGACCGTGATTTGCATTCGATGTTTCGTAGCGTAGATTAAACTGATACTAAAATACGGCAAATTGAATTAAACTTATATGATACATTGTTTAAAAACTTCGTTTATAATTTATGCGTATCGCATGACGACATTCTCTTAGAATATCTGCGGTTACGATCCAAACTACTACGTGTTCTACTACTGTTGTGGCAATTAATTGATAAGTTTGGAAAAAAAATATATTTAAATACAAGTTCTTTAATTTCTATATTATTATCACTTATACGATTACACTGCATCTTTTTAATAATTTTAGTAATACACGAATTATTATTAAGAAGTTGTGACCCAATCAAAGATTTTTTTATATCTATTAATATTATTTTTAATACTAAAAGTTGACAGTTAAACATGCATATAAAGAAAAAAAATGAAATACTTGTAAAATTGGTAAAGAAAATGATATAACATTATCAAGTCATAAGCTGTAAGTACGGCACCTTGATCTTGCCCCAGTAATAGCTTCGCGTGAGGCTAATTACCATATTGTTTACATAATTGGTTCACTATTTTCTGCTCACTGACTTACGATTGTCTCAAATACAACAGCACAGTACAAAACAAATCAAAATATCTAACTCTATTCATATAGAAACTTTCATAGAAATTAATTGTCGGAAATGTAAAAAAAATGACTTTTTGTCACTACAATTACATTTACTACGGGATCTATAATGGGGATTTGACGAGAAGAATTGACAAGAAACTCTCTGCCACTGCTTTAAATCGTCAAGTATCTTCAACAAGGTTGTAAACTGTAAACATCAATATCTCTTTTATATATAATACATAATATAAAACAACAAAATTATTTATAAGTAAGTAGTGAAATAGTAGCATATATTGACGTTACAATAACACACAAACCAAAATAAATACAGCAACAATTGATTAGCACTGCAACACGATATCTCTATAGATATGCATTATATAGGCTCTGATGATTTGGCAGGACTCTTATTATAATTAATATATATTATATAGACTTGAATTACTTATATGGGTGTGTGAAGAAGCCTAAACGGTAAACTATTGAAACAAAAGATTAGTTATTAGAAGAATAAACTTAAATAGACGCGTGCTAAAATTATAACAACCATTTAGAATATGGCTGTCAAGTGTTGAAAAAAGGTGTTAATCAAATTTCAGTTTTTGCTGTAAAATACAATTAAAAGCTGACCTCTAATGTCTGTGAAAGAGGTCTGACCCGTTCCGACATCTGTCTGGATTTTTAATTAATTTTACTGTACTCAAATGTGACATAATAATATGTTATAATAAAGATCAGCAGCGCTCCGTAATTTTAAATAAAAAAAAACAATCAAGCTAAGTTTCTTGCCTGCTTCCTCTCAGGTTTGTCGCGTACGAACAGCGTAGAGTCGTTTAGATTTAAGACGATTCAAAATGGTCCTAAATAAAAAACTAGAATTTTGGTTCTTTTTCGGGATGCGTCTGCCATTTTGGCCGATGTTCAAAAAAACCTAGGTCTAAGATAAATAAATATTACTTTCGAATTCATCATTAATAACTTACAATCCAGTAGCCTTTCACACCACGCGACATTTGTGTGATGAAACTACGAGACGAAAATTTCACAATTGGTAAACGGATACACAAAATAGAAACCACTCAGTGCAAGCATAATCTTAAAAGATTGACAGTACAATGTGTTCAGGTGTTATTTGTGAAAATCAATCACGGAACGCACGACACGCTGCTCGTAAAATCAAATTTCTATAGCAAATGTCACTCGAGTTATTGCTACTTATTACGTGGGGACCATACACACGATTACGATATTTACTGATACGATTTTTCACCCCAAAGTCGAGTTACATTGAACATGGAATAGTATTAAGCTCTAATAAAACAAAAGAACATTATTAAGCTTAAACATATTTAGGACCAACATCGATTTACGTAACAGAAAAAACTAAAATGATAAATTTATGTAGTTTTTATAGAAATCGTAAAAGAAATTCAAACATTATCGTAAAGTGTGTAGTGTCGTTTTCACAGACGTAGTGGCACCTAAGTTGAAAGGTCAAAATATAGACACCTAGATCAAAGTATATACTTAATTCATTTTGTTTATGTATATATTTATAATTCATTCTATATGTAATTCCATTTTTTGCTGTTTAATACAAACTCTACAGTACGTAGTAATTATGATTGTAAATATTTGAAGTTCCAAATATGTGTCAACCCAACACGTTTGTAAACTCATATAAGACAAAACAAAATCAACATACACTTCTCCGAAAACTGAACTGACTACTTGACATTTAAATAAGGATCCGTAACACCACTCAGCGGACTTAAAAAAAACGTATAGTAATAACAACCTGTCAACGTTCAACATTGACAAATTAAATATCACCGCAGCCGGCGGAGTAATTCAACTGAGATTTCGGGCTGCGGACAAATGCATAGTAAAGTTCGTTCAGTGTCTTCGGTGCGGTGTAATTAGAGATCGGATTATGTAAGGGGTCATGCGAACCGAATGATAGAAATCATCTCGTGTCGTATGGTTTAAATTTTGTTATTTCCAATTTGATTAAACTTTTCTTTGTGCATAGTTAATAGATAGATGAGATTCTTGCGTGATTGGACGTATTCGTTGTCATTTAGGTTTAAGAAGATTCAAAACGGTATGAACCTAAATAAAAGTGGTAGTGTAAAAAATGTCGATTCAAAAGTGTCTTTATAAAGACTTACTTGAATAAAGATATTTTGAGTTTGAGTTTGAAAAGAATTTGGCTTTGATTTTAATAACTTTGATTCACGAGTGACAGGCACAGAGCGCTGAAAATTCAATTCAGAATAAGACTAAACTTTGAAAGGAATTATATTTATTAATGTTAGTATAGTTAAAACCATCGCTATAAGTTTGTATTTTAAACCACCAGCTAAAAATTGGATGCTAATAATTAATAGCATTTAAAAGATTCAATAATTAATGATAAACTGTACGCTACTTATTATAAAAATAATTCATATTTCACTCCATTGTGTAATGACTTGTGATATAAATTAACATTTAATACTTTCATACGGTGAAAACAAATTGATTGTTTATATGTTCTGACGGATCACTGATGGAAATAAATAGCTTTTCACTAATGACCTATGACAATAAAATATTTGAGTGTTAATTATTTATACTTAAACACAGTTTTAATTATAAATGGGAATGTTTGTCGGTTTGTTGTGTTTTTTTAGTGATACCCTCACTTTATCAGATAATTAGTATGGACTTGAATATAAAATAATATTTAATGTTAGTAGACGGTGCGTGCTTGCATTGTTCCGCTACTGAATATTTGTTTTACTATTAAATATATCTTTTTGAGTTTAAATTGACGAATGTTGGGTATTCGGAATTTGAATATTTGTGTATTGAGTCTTGTTTTTATTATTATTATTGGAATTCGAATTTCGAATATTTGTAATTTTGCCTTTTTATTATTATTATTATGGGTATTCGAATTATGAGTACGAGTCCCATGAACGTTTATATCAAATGGAGAATAAATTTAACAGTGATAATGTTGTCTAGTTTTTGATAAATGACACTTTTGGATTGGAGACATCACGAAATGCCAATAAAATCTAAGTACTTTCGCATCGTAAACAAGAATGTCTCAGTATTAAGGCGGTCTGTACGTGTACGACAAATACTTTGCAGTAAATCGAACTCAAAAATGAAATAGAATTCTTGTATGGATTTGTAAGAACCAAGTGACCAGGGTTTCAACAAGTTAAAATAATATTCTGGTTTAAAAAGTATACTATGTACAAGAAAATTGAGGAGACAAATTTTGAATATGAAAGCAATAGCTCAGTATCGCTACAGATTAAGTTTTGTAATATATGTAACTAAATATTTATTTAAAAAGAGCAGGTTCTTTAGTTAGACAACTGCCTTCCGTACCGGCGGTAATATGATAAAAGAAGATTAAAAAATGTCTTTATTAAAACCTGCCTAAATAAAAAATTTTTTGAGTTTGAAAGGGAAAATCAATATTTTGACACTTCAGTTGAAAATCGGAATAATATATGCCGAAAGGACAAAACTATTTTTAAAACGCACTTTACGTATGTATAAATTTTATATAAAAGCTTGTGACTATTAAGTGACTATTAACAAATATTCGAAGAGCAGCTATCCTAAAGTATTGAAACATAGGCCGAATAGCATGTTAACCCCGGAGAGCGCTCACGACCAAACTCAACTGCAGTTGTACAGTTTTGATACATTTTCCTACAACCAGGAAGATTGTAAAACCTTACTGACATATTTTATTATCTATATACTATCAAGTATTAGTGTTAATGTTTGAATATGTTACAATATTATCTATGAGAACGTAATCATATGTAATCTCCTTGCAGTCTCTTAATAATATTGTTTGTTTCAAGTTCCCAAATATTTGTTTAGTGTGTATACCATATTTTATATATTTATACGTTTATTGTTTGTTTATATATTTAGCACGTGAGATGTTTGGGGAGAGATTTAATAAAATAAAATATGTAATTTGAGTTCAACGTGTATAATACATCCGGTGTATCTTAATTAATGTATAAGTCCTAAGACTTATAACAATGCATAAGGTGAATAAAACTTACATTGAAAATATAATTTTCATATAAGTACAAAAGTATCGCAACGATTTTGAGGTCATTAAAACATATCGATAAACAATTTTATACCATTAAGTAAAAAATGTGATAAAAGCTCTAAGTACTGTACTAAGTAATATAAGGGCTATGCTAGGTTGTCAATTAGATTCCAGTTATAGTCATCGATTTTCTCAGATGAAATAAAATGATGCGTTTCGTTTAGATCAGGATTATGCGAACGGTACATGATTATGATGTTCTGCGTCATTACACGTGGGAACTGGAGTGGACCTTCACAAGTAATATAGGAATTTGATGTATACATTCATAAATGTTTTAAAGTCACGTAATTATAAAAAAGTTTAGAAAATGTGCAAAAGTTCGAACACGGAACCGTCTGGAGAAGCTTTTTAAAATGTTTATAGTAATATTTTATTATTTATGTGAAGGAATTTTTTTTTTAATAAAAGCAAGCTTTTTAGAAACTAAGTAATATGTGTGGAAGAAGTCTGTGTTAAGCATAAAAAAGTGAATAAGTTTTTATTAAATGTTGTAAAATTCATATTTAAACGCTTAATTTAGTTTTGAGTGTATACCTATTAAATTTCACACGTATAGCAGTGATGTTAATATATTATTCACTTCAATTTATTATATATTTAATAGCGAAATTTCTCAAATTGTCAAAATAAAGGTTAAATTTAAGTTAATCTTTTAATTTATGTATTTCAAACTTAATGCGATTAAAATTAATGCACAAAAACTCGAATCTGAAAAGGATTTATTACAATATATCCTAAACAAAAAAAACGTAAGAAAAACCTTAAACTATTTAAGAAACTTAAACCATAATACTAATTTATCGAGTTGATTAGAGCAATTTATAACACTTAAATTTTTAATTAGCATTACAATTACATTGAACCAAATGAACGTACCGGCTGAGATTACATTTGTATGTAACGTTTAAAGGCATCGTTTTGCCTAATTAATGACTTTTATTGTCCCTAGATGGCGCGTAAGTCGTTGGATAAACTAGATCGAACAAAAATCCAACATCGAGACATTGATCGACATGGTTTTTTACATAGATTCGTTTAATGAACCGTTTTTTGCCGTTTTGTCATTTCTGTGAAAAAGCCTGCATTTTTAACACAGTAGGCTTCTGCTTGGAATGCTTTTCCTGTTTCTGTGGATTAATGGAGCCTCAATGAGATATCATTAAGCAATTTCTTTGCAGATGCTTCATTTAAACGGTAATTTTGTTTTTTTTTTGCATTTTATACCATTTTCGCTTGAGTTGTGTAATTAATATATTAGAAACTAGGGCAACGAGTTGTTACTAACAGACAAATATTCAAAAACCTTTATAGCCATGCCGTGAATGGTGTTATCTAGTTATACATTATTATTCCACTATAGAACTAAATGCACAAACTACTTTCCAATATTGCACAGTGCATTTTTTAAGGTTTATTATTACAGAAATAATAAAAACACGTGCGTAAGGTCATCAACCTGTATGAATAGCGTTGATAAAATTGTTAAAGGGATATATAAAAAGGCCTTCCTTTCTATAAATAGAATATACATTGCTAATCGTTAAGTATTGTATGTTCCCGAAATATTTTTCGTTGTTGCAATTTAAGAAATTAGCGTGTCGGGCAACGCACGAACAGAGCATTTTTCTTTAGACGTAACGTCAACAGGAGCAATTAGGTTTTGTGAACGGTGATGGATGGCTCGCTAAATATCTTAAGTGCGGTAAGTGAAGAAAGTGATGTATATGTGTCGCCAGCGCGTGCCAACTTGTGTGTTTTTAGAGAACCGTTTTTAAATATGCATATAGATAGGTATTTTGATGTCGCTTATATACGATTATAATGATCACATAATTTACAAATAAAATTACTATAATGAACAGAGAAGACAAACCAATAGTGGTTTGCCGTCTGCTTGAGTATGAATCGAAAAGCTTTTGATTTATACGAGACTACTTATTGTAAATGATGGGTTATTTTTGAATATATAAAAAACAATAAGACTTTTAAGTATAATACTTAAATATACTAAAAACAATTTTAAAATTTTGTGGCAGAGTACCAAAATACTGACGGAATCCCCTCGCTCGCCTTTTTTAATTTGGTAATTGAATTGATTTATTTGATATTGTTATTTAGTATCAAAGAAGTATAAGTAACCAAAATGAACCCTATCTAGGTTTAAGACAATCGTCATTGTATTCAAAGCCTAACTCCAAAGACAGTTTTTGTGAACTTAGGTCCGTGAGAATATTTCCCACACGAGTATTATGCAATATTTTTATTTTCTTTGTGTTTTTCATAACTCGTGATATTGTGAACATAATGGTCAATTGTTCAATTGAAGCTAAATAAAGGAGGTCATCTATCCTTAAATTGTCGTTTATTACTCATTGGTAATGTGTTTTTTTTTTGTATTAATTTGCTTTAATAGGTAAAGCACAGTTTAGTTAATCGATTCAATTGTTGTGTATGTGTATATAGAGCTGTTAAAAATAAGATAGAGAGCAAACACTTGTCTCAATTACTCTCATCAGTCCGAACTTTATATTGCGACCCTGATAGGATTTTAATAAGTTTATACTCAGATATGGAATTAATTCACGAGGAACAATACGTGTATTTGTCGCGTAGACATTAACAATAACATTTCTGCAATAATACTTCACGTTTCGAATTAGTTACGAGACATGTATTTTTAGTATTGTTTTTCATATTGTTTATCTATTTATCATAAAATCGTAATTTCAATTGATTGTAATATTTAGGGTCTTATTTTCAATACGGAAAATAAAATTTTAAGCTGTTCAAACGGTTAACTTAGAAAAGTTTGAAATATTCGAACGGCCAGCAAATACTTGCATGACGATTCAAAATAAGTAACGAAATATTTTGTAAAAAAAAACCTTAATAAATATATTTTTTGAGTACATGTTAATAATAGAATTACACTTAAAACACTACCTGCCTGCCGTATTCGCTTAATACGATATTAGTTTCAATCCCTGAGGATTATAAAGACTTACACTCCCGTTAAAGTCTTTTGTATGAAGATTACAGAGGATCAATTTACTAAGTATGTACAATCCGTTGTCCGGTTTAATTCCATAATTTTGCAAAGTAAGTACACTTTGTTATAAATATAATATAAATGGCACATAATTTATATTTTAATTAATTAAATTTTATAATAAATATTACTAGATTTAACTACGGTCGTCAAGTGGATAAATGATTTTTTAGAACTTATCTATTGCATTTAAATGATAGCTAAATAGATTATAGGATAACGTATCTTTTAATTTAAATCTATTTTTGATTAATGTATGATATTTTAACTTTTTTTTTATGTGTGTTTTTTATGTCATTGATGTATTTCCTTTGCGTGTCGATGACTGTATCTTGTATTTGCAAGAAATTAGCAGCCTTTGGGTTTATTTGAGATTATTTTTTAAACAAACAAGAATGTTACGGAAATTGGGCTAAATTTATATTGTTAAATAAACTGGCATTTAATTTACACACTATTGTATATTTTTTCATATGTTATATTTTGTCTGCAAGTAAAAGGGTAACTCACTTTTTCCTCAAGATTAAAATTAATTCCTAAAAAACTGATTAAATTATGACTGTTATTAAATGATATATTCAGGCTTTAATAGATAGGCGATTTAGATTTGGTGTAAACTCAAACAATCCTTAAGTCTCACAGTGTGGCAAAAGATGATTAAAATTCTACGAAAATAAATAAGACTTACCTTAATCTTTGGTGTTTTCACAAAAGAAAATCCACACTAACTCCACAGCCTCCGTTAAAGTCACAAAATCCTAACAATTGAATCACAAGTGTCAATATCACCAAATCAGTCACAAATTATTTTAACACAACACATCGCGAATATTTTGGTAATGCATTAATCGTAGCACGTGCGTTTTCATCGGCGCGCGCGCACGAATGCCTTCGGAGGTGTAGACTTTGCTTGATCTTTGGGTGGGCGTGGCTAACGCAACATCTATGGCGAGGGCCGTCTCTATCTAGCTTATGATGTTGAATATCGCCATCCCTTTCTCTAACGCCGGTGCTATACTGTATGGTGGGGCTTGAACTTTGCCACGAACGGGATTAATGAAACGATTGCGATTGTAAAGTTTAATAGCGATGCGTCTAGGCTTTATACTGAATTTGTTAAACTAAGAATTAAATCCTATTGTTTACTCACATGTATTAATTTACCGATTACCTTAGCGTGCGCTTTAAATAATTATTATTTATCATAAAAGACTTACAAACGTTAGACAATTTAGAATATGCATCACGCTAAACTCAACATTGGAGCATCTAAAACATTAACTTAAGTTATCTTTAAATACTAGCAATCATGGGATGAAATACCTATTTAATACTTTTGGATACTGAGGTACAAGTGCACAGACGCTTATTAAGGAATTAAGTAAGAGCCTGGTAGTCAGTACCGGTGATCCAAGAGCTGGTGCTATTCTCGCTCAGTGTATAAGCCGCCTGTATTAGGGGTACTCTGCCACAAGGACCAAACTTTTAAAAGTTGTTTTAGTTTTATTATTTGTTTTGTTTTATGTTATAATACATAAGGTTAATATTAAGAATGTTTTGGTTAATTAGTTAAGTATTGTGTAATTATAAATTATTTATTTTAACACGTGTATCTATAATAATAGTGTAAACTTATACTTTAAGCATACTTGTTTATGCAATTAAGCTTTCACTCTGTTTTTTGCAAAATATTGCATCGTTAGAATAACTGTTAATTACCATAAACATTTCTCCATTTATAAAAATTGCACTAGCAATTAGCCTAATTGTAAAAAAATGTATTGCACAAACAAAAAAAAGTCCTGAACATTGCCGACTCGCAAAAAACATTTCGTTGAAAAGAAATTTTGCGCAAAACGTAAAATGTTCAAAGTATTGGGGCAATAAAGCAATGTTTTTATTGCTTTCTTCTTTCGAACTGTTTTTGAGTGTTCCCGTGACGTCAGAAGGACGCAACGGACCGTTACGGTCAATTATTGCCGATTTAAAATCAACTCGAACAAAAGCTGCAAGTTACAAGGTGAACTCTTTCATTTAAAAAAAGTTTTAAATATTACTAACTAACCTATTGCGGAAGAAAAGGTTGACTAGGAAATTTTTGTTTTGGAAGTGTAAATTGATGTTAGTACTTAAGATAAGGTCAGGTGGTACCTAGTGATTTCCTAAATGTACAATTAAGGAAGGATACACAAAACCAATTTGATTTACCTTAGAATCTCAAGATATAATTTATATAAGACTGTATCGAATTCGGAGCGATCTAAATAATTTGATATCTCGTATTATCACATGATGCATTATATAGGAGATAGAATAAGAATGTAATATCTACACGATTTTTTTTTGGAGCCATTAAACGCGCAAAATTCACAAAGCTCGATTTTTCAAAAACGCTCTAATCTTTTTAATAAAGCTTTCAGAAGGCCATAAGAAGGATTCAATTAATATACCGTTTATAAGCGCAGTAGCAGTTCATGCCAAAACATGGACTTTGATCTCTTAAATTTATACTATACATTACTGGTATATTTTTTATTTTTCTTTAAAAGTTTAAAAAACACCAATCGCCTAAGACCTACATATACACACTACATTATAATCCTATGTCCCCTCGGTGGGGCGGAGGGCATCCAAAGCAATCGTCCATCGTGCTCTGTCCGACGCTTCGCATTTGATCTCGCTCCAAGTATTACCGGCTCTCTAGCTCATCTATTTGGGACGGCCAAGCTTGCGCTTCCATTGAGGATTCCAGTCAAGTGCCTGTTTGGGAATACGATTGGGATCTCTCCGGTGAGTGAAAGACAGACGATTGCAAGGAAATAAATTATTGTATGTGACTTAGTTGAATTAGTTTCGTTATATATTGGCGGATAATGCAATGCAAATAACTACATCATCTTTACTGAATTTTCTAATAACCAACTAAGTATGTTGTGGGTATCTTGTTTAACATGTTTTGTTGTTTTATGTATGTTTTTTTTGCATAGTTCATTATTTTTTTTGGTTGATAAGAGCTATAGCGTGTTCACTAACACAAGTAGATTATTATTTAAATAGAAGCACTGTCCTGGTATAGTCAAAACGAACGAAATAACAATTACTTTATGTATCTAGATATTAAAAATTTTCGACGTACCCAAGTGATCTCGATACGATTATATTTCTATATATAAACAATGAAATAATTGCTTGCTCATAACGATTCTCGGAATTCGTGGCCTCAACCGCGTCACGTTAATAGGCGACATTTTTAAAATAAATCTATTCAGAACGTAAATCACTGCAGTAAGATTAGATCTCGTTCATATGTCTTAATTTTAGTGAATTTATCGTCTCTGCCTTTACCGCCGGCATATTTATCGGCGACTGTACCTAAATACGTTGTAACAAGATTCGAAGATGTACTTAGTAACGGGAATTTCATATTTATTAGTTTAGTAGGCTTTTGTTGGTTTTTCTCCTCATGAATTCCGTATATTTGGTATTTTTATCTAGATAATTTGAATTATACTGTTGAATTTTAATCGCTATATTGATTACTGATACCTGTTACTGATTTTAATGGCAATACTGAACTAGGAAATAATGATTAAATTTTGCAAGATCTGTCTGCAATATTGTTATAGATTATGCTAATTAAATTCTAGTATATATAATATATAAGATTTAAACCATAACAATACCAGTTTAACTGTTATGATTTATGTGAAATCTGTCGAAAAATATTCGCATTAATTTCGTAAGATATACCGCATTATACTTAGTCTGGCCATAAATACTGTTACTATTCAAAAAAAGAAAATATTACGTTTGAATTTGGAATCTGTCATTTTTATATGATTGCTTGATGTGTTTTCTTATTTTCGCGCCATTATATTGTTAAATATTTTGTTATATTAAAATGGAGTGGGGTGATAAAGAGAACCGAATCGCTGTGATTGCCTTACATAAAGTAGGTATGGAGAAAAGTGCAATTTTTAAAACCCTCCACCCGCTTGGTATTAGTCAAATGTTTGTTTACCGGGCTATTGATAGGTACAATGATACCTCCTCTGTTTGTGACAGAAAAAGATCTGGCCGTCCACGTACCGTTCGTGTGAAAAAGGTGATTAAAGCAGTTAGGGAAAGAATTCGAAGAAATCCTGTCCGTAAGCAAAAGATTTTATCTCGGGAGATGAAGATAGCTCCTAGAACCATGTCGCGTATATTAAAAGATGACTTAGGACTTGCAGCCTATAAGAGACGTACTGGTCACTTCTTAACTGATAATTTAAAGAAGAATAGGGTGGTAAAATCCAAACAACTACTTAAGCGGTACGCAAAGGGAGGTCACAAAAAAATTTTGTTTACGGATGAGAAAATTTTTACAATTGAGCAGTATTTTAATAAACAAAATGACCGTATTTATGCTGGAAGCTCTAAAGAAGCTTCGCAATTAGTAAACAGAGTACAACGTGGGCATTATCCCACTTCAGTGATGGTTTGGTGGGGTGTTAGCTATGAAGGGGTGACTGAGCCATATTTTTGTGAAAAAGGTATTAAAACGTCGGCACAAGTTTATCAAAATACCATTCTTGAGACGGTAGTTAAGCCTTTAACTAACACCATGTTCAATAACAAAGAATGGTGCTTTCAACAAGACTCGGCACCGGGTCATAGAGCTCGATCCACCCAATCTTGGTTGAAAACTAACGTTCCGGACTTTATCAGCACTGAAAACTGGCTGTCGTCAAGTCCTGACCTAAATCCATTGGATTATGATTTATGGTCAGTTTTAGAGAGTAAGGCTTGCTCTAAACGCCATGATAATTTGGAGTCCCTAAAACGATCCATTCGGTTGGCAGTGAAGAATTTTCCTCTAGAAAGAGTTCGAGCTGCTATTGATAACTGGCCTCAACGTTTAAAAGACTGTATTGCAGCCAATGGAGACCACTTCGAATAAACATTGTATATTTTTAATAGTTATATATTGATGTATTAAACTAACTCACTATGAAAGGAATAAATGTTACGTATAAAAAAAAAATCGTGCTTTTCTTTATAACAATATTTATGGCAAGACTAAGTATTATTTTATAATTCTGTTTTAGGATAATAAATTTATATATAATATATTTTATATATACTAATAATGTAATTTTCGATATCATCAAGGAACCCCGAACCGTAAGACACATATTAACACGTATACCGATATCGTTTCTCCATTTAGAGCCTGTTAATCTGATATGAGACGCTTTAGGAAGCTTCTTAAGATTTATGTACGCCTAGTACTATGATTTATACACCATAATTATTTGTTAATATAAATAATTATTAAATATTTAACATTATTTTTTAAGATTATTGATAATTATGCCTATATACAAGGTGAACGAATGCTTAAAATGTAGCATAAAGAAGAACAAACAAAACCTACAGTTTTATTAAATAAGCGTTTTAAAACATTAACATTGTATACATGATTTCTAAAACTGTATTCTTTTGTCTTAAATCTGATTTATATTTAACACTTTATTGGTCAATGACCGTAAAGATAATGTTTTGAATTAATTTCAATTTAATTAAAACACAAATGCTTGGTAATATAACATATTTTAATAATAATCATGTCATCAATATATTATTATTCATAGCGACCTGTTCCTCATTATAACTATTATAATGATCCCATAAATTAGACTCGTACTTTTTAGCTATGAGTATTATATTACGTTAACAATATTATTGTTTTAATTTTTATGTACTTGTGTAAAAGTGTAAAAGCTCCAGTTCATTTTGCTTAAATGTCTCCTTGACCAGTGGATACCTATTTACTACACATTTTACGCAAATGTTTATATTCATTCACACTTTGTTGCATTAAAACAGTAGAAATTAATAATGTTAATAGAAGTAAATATGAGAGCAACGCATTATCGCTAATAAGCGATCTCTTCCAGGCAAACCACTTTTTAATACACTTTTACGTTAGTAACGAATCATAGCTGGAGTAACGAATGAACCAAATAGATAATTATAGTTAAGTATCGATTTAGGAAAAAGTATCAGTATAGTTATATATAAGTGTGTCTTGCAATTATCTTATAAGTGTATATTAATAAATTGTGGGTTATCTGGAAGAGATCGCTTATTAGCGGTAAGGCCGCCCGTTGCTCTTATATGTTCTAACATCTGTTAATGTCATTTGCTTCTAGTGTTTAAGTGCGATAAAGTGTTAAATAAATAAATAAATGATATTCGTTATAACATACAATTATTTCAATTAGTATTATCGTATTAACAGAATATATCGTGGAAGTGCTCCACTGTCACGTTTCTTAAAAAAAGGATCAGAGTTTATTGACAAATGGGATAAGACCTTTCTTTGAATAACGGTTTTGAGATTTACGATTCTTAGATTTTGGAAAACTGATTTAGTTAATAATTTAAATAGTTTTGGTGTATCTTAATCAGTAACAGATACAGTTTTAATGCTCCATTAAGTTTTAGCCTTCTTATTATTTATGAGCTAGTAAATTTTAAAACAGCGTCAAGATATGTTTAATTTGTGTAGACTATAATGTTGTTTGACATAACTATAGAAAATACTTATATTTTGTTTCATTCATATTCATGCTTTAAAGTCAAATTGGAATTAAACAAAGTAAATTAAATTCAAGAACAAAAATACAGACAGTAAAAGCTTAGAAAAATATTCTATGCCGCAGTATTTTGTTATAATGCCAGCGTTAAGAAGACTTCAACGCGTGAAAAGCTCGATATTAAAGTACTCCGACTAGTTTAGCAATGTACATACATGCTACAAAAAAATTATTATTAAATATTAATAATAATAAAAGTATAAGACTATATATCAGTCTTATACTTTTATTATGTGAAAGCAACATATTAAGAACACACTTCTTTAACGGATATAAGCACGTTTTTATTACACAACGAGAGATTACTGCAAATAATTCAAAATAAGTTTTATTTTTAAATTTGTGTAATTTTATTAATTTTAAGTAACATCAGACAGTCTGCACTATATTTTATTTATAAGCTAAATGTTTGTTTTATAGAAGAGTAACTTTATAGTAAATTTATTAGTAACTTTAAGATCAAAATCAATGAAAAATTACACTCAAATATTTTTATTATATATTACTTCATTCACAGAGGACGTTACATTTATAAATCGACTCTTCATTTACTACCAGGTCCCACATCAAGGGCGTAGAGCATACGAGAAGAACTTGCAAGAAACTCCGCCTTCATGTTTCACAGTACGGTTGTAAATACCTCTGCTGGTTGCAGCGAATGCGTCAATATCAATATTATATAAAAAAACACGAATTGTTAAATCTAATTAAATATCAGCAGCTTTTAGAGACTTCACAGCTCGCAATCTTGCGTTAATGTTCCCTAAGTTCGAGAATGCAACGGGCACCGTGATTAATTAAACGAATTATGTTGTTCAATTTCGTTATCTTCCGATCGGGAATTTGTCACGTCCAAATGATTGTCCATTTATAGCGGTAATTATGTAATATGTAAGCCCATTTATAGAATGAGTGTATTGACCCCGTTTTTTAAGTTTTCGATGTAGACATTATTATTTATGATACACTTAATTATAAATATTTTAACTATTGTTTAATGTTAATGGATTCTATTGGTGAGATTTATGAAATTATTTCTTCTTTATACTCATATATATGTATATGGTTTATTGTCAAACTGTTTTTAGATGTTTGATCAATATTTAATAATTTACGGCCGAAGCCAAAAACACATACATAAAAATTAAAACTCAAATCTAACAGCCGCTTATATTCCTAACCCTGTAATGAAAATGTCACATTCTGGCGCAGAGTTGAGAAATAGGGTGATCTTACGCGGAATAGGGCGTTGCTGGTGGAGGCTTGATCAGAAGCTCAGCTCAGCCAGCAATTAATACCTATGATTTTGAACACTGATTATGTTTTGTCATTATTAAGCTGTTTGTTAACACAACTTATATTAATTGTCTCAGGGTACTCCTGAGTCCTTACTTTTGGCTAGAAGCTTAAGCCGCGAAGACTCTAGTAGAATGCAAATGCGACCCCAATCATTTCTGTTTGTTTGAGTTACACCCGAATAATGTTTTAGTGGGTATGTCGCACCCGGTCTGGTGTTTCGCATGGTGTGAGTTGATCCCCGTGACCCTTGCTTGGTTATCAACCAAAAAGGGTACTCCTGAAAAAAAAATTAATTCATTTGTATTAAAACACGTCTCTTTCATTTGTTTAAGAGTAAAATTTTAACACTTAATTTGAAAATAGCATTTAAAATATGTAACTCAATAGCATTTTAAATGTGAGGAATAAGTCTTGTTGCAAACGTTGTGCTTAAGTTTCAGAATTGTACAGAATGAATTCCCATATCATAAAGTTAAAGGGAACAATACGCACCGCCACTGAACATAAGTCTAAAGCCTGGCTCACATTACAGTTGACACTTAATCCACAGATCGACTTAAATATTTTGATATAGTCGTCGGTAGATAAATGTCATCAATTTATCACGACACCGTGAATGCTTTCTGTCGACTTTCAAGGCATACACACTGTGCATCTCACATATAACTCTTTATATATTCAACTAAAATACGAAGGATGAATGAAAGTCAAAGGCTACTTATTTTATTCCGTTGTATTGTTTCTTTGTCGATAGAAACTGAAAAATTAAACTTTTTTCATTTAAAAAATCTTACACTGTGCTTTTATATTTTTAAAACTAGTTCTTCTTATGTATGAATAAAAATATTTTATGTATGTTGTAATACTCTTTATATAGTATGTTTTAATCCGTACCTAACAACTGTAAGCACAGTGCGTAAACAATCCGATCGCATTATTTCATTTGCTATTTATTGTAGATAACGATCAGCTGTATCCGACTCTTTTCTATTGATTGTAATAGCGCAGAGGATGAGCTAAAATCTCTTATTAATCAAAGATTATGACTTAATATTTCCTGAACTATCGTGTGGGAACTAAATCAATCATACTTAAATCTGGTAAATTGGATACAGCCGAACCAAGTCGCTGTTATAATTCACGAATGAGTTTTTCAAATAAAATATTTTGTTAATACAAATGTTATACACAAATATATCTTAATATATGGTTTATGTGTTTCAAGGTAGTGGGACATATTTATATACATTACTAGTGAAGTTTTACATATTTTTTAAGGTAATATTGTTACTAATGGAAACACAAATGGTACCTTTATTATCTGAGGTAATAAATAAATTATTAAAACTACAATGCATGTTATATTGTTGTGTATAAATGCATTTATTATGAAGTATATGGTGAATTAATATTTTAAGTCAATGTAGTGCAGTTTTATGTTAAAATATCCGTAACATATATATACTAAATGGGACCAATATTTGATTAAAAAACTTAAAAGTAAACCTTTTCTTAGAAATAGAAACATTAGGTAAGGTTAGTATACAATTTGAATAAAAATATGATAAATTATATTTCAAACAGTTTGTCATAGTTTTACAATATGTACAAAACTATTTGTTATGAACAAAATACTCTGCAACCATAAAATAAACTGTGCTTTATAGTTGAGTGACGCTCTAAATATACTATAATACAACTCATAAGAAACCCTATGCCTCGTATCAAATATCACTCTAATTAACAACTTTAGAAAAGTGTGTATTGGTGATCTTAATAATGAAACACGTTTTAATTAAACGTCATAAAGCTCGCTATAAAATCAAAACTTAATCGCCAGATAATTTTCAATTTCCTTATTAAACAATTAATAATCATGTACTTGATAAAAAAAGCATTGTGGCCTGCCGACAGCTGTTAAGCGTTGTTGTAATAAACTAATTAAATTATTAGTAATTAAGAAAGCATCACAACAGAGTAACACAAACAGTTAGGCATTCTTTTTAAACGCCTTGAATATTAACATATTTATCGTGTTAGCTCTTTGAAACAGTCAGTTGTATATAGCTCTAAATGGTTGTCAAATGCCAAAGATTTTTTTAAAATTCCTTAAGATCAGTTGATGGTTAATCTAGGACTAATAGAGTAACATATGGTACTGATGTCGCTAGGTTAATAGTTTGCAAAAGCTGTTAAATAGTATACATGAAAAAATAAGACGTAGTTTTGTGTCTGAATTAAACTACTTTTTCCCAATATAGACGTTTATGCTTTTGTTCCAACTGTGTTTCTCAATCGGTGTAAATTTTATGGTTTATTTGTTTTTATAGCCTTATTAGTCCACTAACGGCTTGTTTATGCATGACATGATTTTAATCGTTTCTTCAATAACGTAATTATTAAGGCTTTCACGTTTTAATGGTCTCTAAATTATTGTATCAAGTTCGTATATCTGTCTAGACTATTACTGCATGTATTCTAATAACAATTGATTAACAGTTATTTTAACATTGCAGTTAAAATCATTGCATTATAATTTAACAGTAATATAAACTGTAAATTATAATGCTGTCAGCGAGACTCCGATCGATGGGTACTAAAAGATAACAATTTCTCTTTAAAATCCTGTTATTAATATAAGTTTTTGAAATATTGTGTGTATAATAATTAATTATTAATAATAACTTTCCATATCCTGGCTAGCAACAGGCTCGAAATAACACAACCTTAAACTATATACCTACATAGTGTATCACCTCCAAATTAATAATTAAAACTCAAGATCAAAGTTCGAGGTTAATAAAATTATCTAATTTATTTAAGTAGGAACAATTAGTGGCAAACAATCGTATCATACAGTGCGCCAGTAAAAACATTCACAATGGGTGAGTGATTGTGAGCTGAGAACTAGGTCGCTCCTTGACCGAACATATTGTTTTGACAACATATTGTCAACGATTGGACGTAGATTATAATGGAGGAATTGTTTTGACGCCGAAGGGCGAAGGCTTATGGAAAAGACATTGTGATAATGTATATACGTATAACGTTAATGTGGTCTCCTATTTCGCTATGCCCGATGTTAGTAAAGGTTATTTTTTTATTGTTATACTAGCTGATCCCGACAAACGTTGTTTAGCCAAAAAAAATTCTTTTAAAATAGATGTTGGCCGATTCTCAGTCCTACTCAATATATCGGTATATAGAATCGGGTCACCTGTTTCTAAGGAGTAAAGGGACAAACATTGTGACACGAGAATTTTATATATTAGATATAATAAAGATATTAACCCATTCGCTGATGCATGGTTGCAGATCTTTACAAGCGTACTGTAATAATGCTTGGCAATTTAAAAGAGTGGCGGAGAGTTCTGTGCCAGTTCTTCTCGTCTACGTGTTTTATGTGGGAATCGACATTAAATATAGTTATATTTTTTAATAAGTTTTTGATGTTTTTGACGATTCATAAGTGTACCATAGTTACCTATCTGAAAAAACATATTTTTGATTTTGATTGATATATAATACATTAAACCTCGCTTAAAGCCTTTAATGTACTGTTAACATGAGACAACACGACAAGATCTTTTGGGAACAACGATGCATAAATAAGTTAGACAAATTGCATCATATTTGTTTTATAGAAGAAAACATAAAGTTTACTTTAGATAAAGCTGTTTGTGTTTTTATCTATAATTGCATACTCAAGCACATTTTTTGCATCGTACGGATGAGCTTTGAGATTTCTTGTACAATTAAATTGTAAAACACAGTTCTTAACATGCTCTACAAACGTTGAGCGATAAGTTCTTCCATTAAAGCCTACGCGTAAGGACTGTAAACACAAGTTGTTAGGGCTATGATTTATATTAATCGTTTATATCTGACTGGTTATCGTAAGCGCATCTTGTTTTCGCAATAAAATTATCTTTTCATGGTTGCGAGGTTAAACTCAATTTCCTATTTACAGTTCGTAAAGATGATTCAAACTCAAAATATCTTTATTCGATTATGTATTTAAAGACACTTTTTAAATCGTCATTTTATACCTACTTACTACACTACTGGTTCAGAAGGCAGTTATCTACCGAGCAACCGGCAAAAAGCTCTTTTAAAGTAAATATTTCATATACAATTGTTACTTTTATGACTAAGTCAAATAAGTAAGGCTACTCAACTATGGTATTGCTGACACATTAAAAGGATCTTTGTTCTCTAAATATTCTTTAACCGTATGATGATTTATAAACGTATGGATCTGATGAAATTTTAATATTTCTTTATTGATAGCTGGCATTTGTAGCAACAAGGCAATATTAAATAGTTAATACCTAGAAAGATAATTTAATTGTGCCATATAGTAAATGTGATAAATATATTACAAGAGATGTCTGTAGATTAGTCGGTACTACGTTTGAATCGCGACAGAAACCGCACGGTGTCCATATATTAAATGGAATTATTCACCTTATCAAAACACATCTTGTATTTATGTGAGCGCCACAATGAACCACCCTGGCGGTGACCACAAATCAATTCAACGTAAGATATATCTGAATTTTCATAACTCCCGCTTAGGTAGCTTATAATAAATTTCTTCTCTATAACTTATTATTCCTTAAATTACTCCGCTTGGACAGGTAAGATGTTTATTGGTGAACAATTAAATATGGATGCATTAAATTATAAAAAAATCTATGTTGCATGCAAACATACAAATATACAGTGCAAACTCCTTGTAACGTGACTCTGTGAAGCGTCGAAATCAATTGGGCTTTAATTGGTTTAGCTTGTATTCCAAGCAATGTTTTCTCTTTTGTCCATTTAACGACCACTCTCTATAACGTCATTAAATGTGCCTTCAGTGTCGTTATATATCGTTTACACTGTAGTTATATTAAAAGGTATTTAGTACTATGTTTGAAGCAACGCCACCCATTGATCTATAAATGTTTCGTTTACTTAGTAGATGACTATAAATTCTACCAGTACCAATTAAAGCTTACTCTTCATAAAAACAAACATAATAATTTTGAATGTAAAATGTTCTGTCGAGCTACTGCCCCATCTTGTTTACATTGACTGCAATCAATTGTAGATTATACATTGCGCGATATGATCCTAATATATTACTTGTTCTTGATACATTATTTTTAATTACACTTAATGAATAGTAAAACTAAATAAGGTATTTTGCAGGCCTATTAGTCTGTTTAATATATTTTGTAATTTCCAAATCATCTAGTTAATATTGTTAACCCTAGGTTAAATGAAGGTAGGTATTTTTAGTGTAAACTATTAAAAAGATAAGATGCAAGCAATGTATGTTGTTATGGCGCAAAACCATATTCAGGGTCAGTTAATGCTGGCCATTTAAGCTAAATTGCCAACCTGACCAGTCTATTATGAGCTGGTTTCTGATATGCGAGGGCATATCTCACCGATTTGATTGTTATGGGTGAAAAATTAAAAGCGGATAGAGCGCATGCATTTTTATTATGACTTAAACATAGAGAAAATAAAACTTGCCTTTATTGAAATACTTTTATGTAAAACGTTTAGGTTAAATGTTTTAAGAATTGTTTTAATATTAAACTGAAGTTTTTGTGCAACATTCACCCATTTTGGTAACACATGTTTTAGTAAGGGTATAGTAATCGGCAAACGGCTCCTTATATGTTGTACGACCTTTGTTTAAATCCAATGTAATTTATAATTTTCGTAAAATAATCAAAAACAATTTTGTAATATCTAATTCCAAATACAATGTAAAAAACGCCGCAATAAAATTAATTTAATAATTAATTAGCCCGCACTTAACCTCAGTGTTCCTTCGTTTATGATATTACCAGTAATAATTATTTTACGTCCCAAGGGTCATTCCTTCCTGACTCATTAAAATATAGTTTACGGTAAGCGATCTTCATATAGCTTTGGCCCGTGAATTGCTTGTGTTTGCCAAAGATATTTCTATAACTGAATTAGGGTTAGTCTTAGGTGTTGTTCTAATGGTCTTGATGTGATAAATGACCTTTTCCAGAATGACGTCCAGAAAGTGCGTGAACCCTAATTTGATATTAGGTATCAAGTATTTAACTAGCATTAAAGAATTCACCTCACTCACCTCCACACACTCACATTAGATGCCCGTTCTTCACTTGAGATACCACTTTGTCATATTCTTGTGATTATTGTTTTTATTCCTGTATTCAGTATAGCTTACTTTTATTCCATGTTATAATTTATATTTTATATGTGATCTGTGGTATTGTGCTGTATGGGTTATAGAAATAAAATGAAATAAAATATTTAAGAAGATATATTTTTGACAATGAAAATGGTTTATTTAAAAATGCTTAAAGACAAACTAAATCCAGATAGTCTAATCCTACACGTTATTTCTTAGATGTTCATATCAGCCTTTGACAACTTTGACCTTGGTACAGCACAGTTCACACAGTCCCTTCACTAAATTGTGGAAAAAACATGACAATAGCCCGTCCCTCATGCGTGTATCTGCCAAGACAATCGATTATAATATTTCTTTTGCGCTTTATTGATTGTGAATTATATTGATTTGGGAAATAGGTGTTCCTCAAGGTAGCGTGTTTGGGTCACAACTATTGTTTATTGTTTAATAGTTATGAAAACAGTTGTGTACTGGTAATCAATAATTGACTTTTATCTTTTTAGGATTTAAACATTGATTTCTTTGTGACATACACATATTTAATAAGGACCACTTACTAGAACGGACCACCCAAACGGAAAGAAATACTTAGTTATAAAAATAGTGGAATTGTAACTCAACATCGTTAGATCAAAGCTTCTACAATTTATACTTCAATTGAACCTATTTAAAAATATATTAACGGAAACAAATCACCATTAGCTGAAACAAGGAAGCCCATAATTGGTGTTAAATCAAACATGGGCTAAAATTCTGCGTGAATGGAATCCAGCGATCGGAGATGACCGCAGGTTCCGCCGGCGATGCTATCTCGGAACACCTAGACCTCCACGTTAGAGTTAAGAAAGCTTGGATAAGGTTATATTCATTTATTTAAACATTTCTCATCGACGTATATATCGAATAACTACTTCTATAAGCGTATAAAAAACTGTTACTTATTGCACATAGGTTATGCTGATAAGGTATGCTTATCTGTAATGTTAATTTAAAAAAAACCTTTTGAATCCGTTACGCTAACGAATAAGCGTATTCATTTTGTCACTCTTATACATAACATGATCAACAATCAATGTGTATGATCTATAAAATACCGCATCCATAAGGTTATCGTATGAGGCGCTAAGAATGTAACACCGAATCACGGCGCGGGCGCAGTAATTGCGGCTTATCTGCGCATTGTTCACGTAAGGAGCACAAGGCTGCGACCGTTGACGTGTGTGTTACCTGCTCTGTTTTTATGCTTAAGTAGGACTTATCTAGATTACCTATTTTTGTTAAAGACCTGAGGGAATAGCTTCGTGGTTTAACCGACTTCAAAGCACCTTGGTAGTGAATGTTTTTTAATTCGGTAAGGTAGATTTGTTTTTCAGAAGTGAGGCCTAAGTATGATATATGGAAATTTATGTGTACTTTAAGGCATCGTTTGGTAAATTGGCAATTCGTGTAACAAATTACACCTTAAACTTCGGTTAGTGGGAAGCAGAAAAGAAGTAAGATCAAATATATGTAATGGTAAATAAAGTGATATGTGATATGATATGATTATACATGAGTTTTTAAAAGTCTTACGTCAAATAAACTCATTAAAACTTCTTTTTAACTAAATTAATTTGTTAGAGGCTATTTTGAATAACGTTTGAAATTTCTGTCATGTCTGTGGTAAGCGACGAACAAGACAGACGTGAGTGTTATTCCTTTAAGATACTTGTGTAAAATTTTTGTAACCAGCTATTTTGATTAAATATTATCATAATAATTACTGTGTTTTGGTTAATAATGCAAATCTCATATTATTATCCTGACAATAGAAAAGTAATACATAATGATACAATGTGAAATATAAGTACTAAATAGTCAATATTTATATATAGAAAATATTTTCAACTATAGACAAAATAATCCAACTATAACACGCTCAAAGATTTAAAACTCAACTGATTTTAAATAGATATTTTACACTTTATTAAAATATAGCGTAAAAAAATCTACAATAATACAAAGTGCATACAATCATTTGGTGCAGACAAAGGTGTGTAATAGTATTCCTTTGTTGATGTGCTTTGTCTTGCGGTCATGTGAGAACGATTATTGTGATTTAATTTATTGTCTAATAATGCAAATTATAGCAGTTATAAATAATATTTTCTTAATTGTTTGAGATATATTTTATGATTACATCTTTTATAATATTGTTTTGGTGCTTAGGGTTTTTTATTTTTAGTCATAGCAGTCGTAACGATGTTGACAAAGTACTATCAGCAATTCGTCATTGGTGACTATGATCCCAAATATCATCACGAAGTTAGAACCAAAGAGGTTTATACCATTCTTTTTTTATGACTGGCCATTGACAATTACTCAAAATCAACTTCGTTAATTTCCAAGAAGGATTTACTTTAATGCTGTAGGATACTGACTGGTAAAATAAAAATTAAATAGAATAAAATTATCCATTGTCCTTCGTTTTGGTTAAACTGTAAAAAATGAATCACATCAAGATCAAGAAATTGAACAAGACACTTCCCTTCGCAAAAGCCCTATTGTTCTTACTGCGAATAAAATATAATTTTAACGGTATTGACTTTGTGGTACATTCAATGAAATATAACTTTTGTCTCCATACAATAAAGTCGAAAATGGAATGTCGTTTTAGGCAACCCTTTAACATCTTTATTTCTCTTGGGGTGTTTAGGAGTTAAGAACATAACACGCGTCGCCATTGAATAAGGGCTTTAGTTTTGAATGAGCTTTTGTGATAATGTCTTAATATGTTTATAAATGGGGTTTGACTCTAATCTGTAACTGTCTGTTTTGTTTGTCTGCATTTTTACTGACGTTTTGCACCTTGATGGGGGCTTATTCCGAGATAGTCGACTGATCTGTCTCTGACTGGTTTTATATTTTATATTCCGTAGAGTTTGTATTCTGTTATTTTAGTAGTAGTATATCAAGAGGCGGTGTTGGTCAAAAGACGAAGTAAGTCTAAAGACTTAAAAACCTAATGTATCACTCACAGAAAGCTAATATATTGACAATAATGATATATTTTTGACAGTCCTAGAAGTGAAGTTAGTATTGGTGGTACGATTGTTGGTGTAAGTAGTTTAAAAATTAATAAAGTTGTTATGTACCTGGTTTTTAAAAAAATATAAATGATCAAATATTTACGTGGCCAAGACTCATCTCTAGTTTACTGAACTATGTTGATCAATTATAGTAAATATTTTTATCGATGTAAAAAAATAGGACCCTAAATTCTTTATTTGAGTATCAAATGCGTCGTCACGATCCGTAGATATAAATCGGATGCGGGTTCGATTCTCGTTGGGGTGATATTTTAACGGACCTTTGATTCTAAGATACCAGATAGAGAATAGGTGTCATTAAACACACAATATTTTAATAAAATATTGTATTGTATTTTAGTGAATATATTTTATGTGTACATTCAATGTTTTCGCGAGTTTTAAACACAGTTAATCTTCTTTTAAAGTCAATTATTAATGTATTAATATCGTGGTGCTCTCGTAGAAACTTGGGTCTGGCACCACCCACATTCTTCGTTTTCACTTTGAAATATCTTAAGGTTTAATTTTATAACAGTTTTCTATTTAACGAATAAACGAGCTAATCTTTCAAAACGACCAATTGACACATCAAAAGCTCCCTCAAACGTCAATTTAGATTGTATTCAGCCAATAATTACCGAATTGATACTTATTAAGTTTAATTTAAGTTAATTAATAAATAAATAAACATATAAGTTTATAAGCTTATTTGTTCAATAACATATTTTATATGATTTTTATGCTATATCCGTGAGGCGTAGTCATAGGAAATCCCGCTTGGCAGCCGACCAATGGGCTTCGTGAAGTAATTTCAAATAACTGCTTAAACCCATAAATTCACTGTGTTGCCTTGATAATATATATATATATATATGAGGTTTCAAGGAACAGAGAGGCCTTGAATGAGTATTAGCTTATTTACTTGAAAGTTGTAGATAACACACCTGTTATGTAAAGTGATTTGACCAGAAATTAATCGTTATATATGTTACTATTATGTTCTTGTGTTCTTACTTTAATTTAATGCAAAAGTTAAACATATAATATTTATTAAGTAACAAATTATTTAATAATTAATTTTGTATCTTATTTAATATTGTTATATATTAGGTTTTAAGAATGTATTATTTTAAATTCATACATTGACGTCACTTACAAGATAATATATGTTTTAATATAAATAAGCTATATAAGCACAGTACTACTACTGATATAGTTAACAAACAAAAAAAGGTTATTTTAATATACCCTTTTTAATTAGAATTATTTGATGCTGTGTAGATGATTTCTATTATATTCAAAAATACATCAAAACCACGAACAAAATAATAGTTAATGGTCCTTGGACTTGTTAAGTTAAGATTTTTATGAAAAATCTAATTAAAAGTTAATTAATTAGACATATTGTTAGACGCTTTCACACATCGAATAAAAAACATGGATTTATTCAACTAACCGCGTTACGTACATATAAAAAACACCCGCGTGTAAGCATCACTAATTGGTTTAACCAAATAAAAGAATTGCGTCCATTTTATATTGACACGTGGATTCACGAGCCTATTTATGAATTGCATAAGAAAAAAAATTCGTCAGCAAAACCAGGGGTCAAGTTAATGTGGACGGATCGATAGATCTTTTTATATTGAGATCGGGCCGTTGAAAATTGAAACGTCATAGCGGCGTGATGAAAGTTAATCTGATTGGTTATGGATGTGCTAGTACATACTATGATAACTAAAGTAAATATGGAATAACGGTTTTCCTTAACTCAAGAGATAGATAGAGATACATGTCACAAAAAATATCACATTTCGTGCAAAATGGTTCTGTGCCTTGACCCGATATTTTTTCCCTAGGATTTTAACCAGCCCTAGATATTCCATTATATATGCCTACTATATGCTCCTGGATGTGACATCATAGGGAATATTTTAAACATTATCTTTTAAAAAACACGTCCACTTTTTTATAGAGCACTCCTTTCTTGTTATGCCTTAGGCATAAGAAGTAAGGAGAGCTCACTTCAATGTCTCATATTGAATTGTTTTGAGGTATTTTTTTATCGTACATAAATATATGTGGAAGAAGAGATATACAGTGTTAACTCTATTTAACGACACTTAAGGGACTGTGCATTTTATGGATAGTGGCCGTTAAATGGACATACGAAAAATCATGACGTTACGTGGAGTTTACACTGTATTGATTTACAGCTTAAACTGCTATAAACATTTAAATTATTTTTAAGCTATTTAAATTTTAAGCTTTATCAGCCCGCATCCAATATTGTAAAAATCCAAGTAAACAACGTGAGCTGTAAGATGATTATAATTACCGAAAAAAGTTTCAACAAACGAGAAAATATAATAAAGCTTATAATGTGAACGTGTAGTTACACTTTAGCTCATTAGTCGAGCACGGCGAATGAGATTACAAACATACACTGCGTACTTTAATATAGGTACGTATAAAAGAAAGATATTTACTACATATGAAATATTGTTATTATTTATTTATTTATTTTACACTTTATTGCACTTAAACACTAGAAGCAAATGACGTTAACAGATGTTAGTACATATAAGAGCAACGGGCGACCTTATCGCTAATAAGCGAGCCACCATATACAACCCACTTGTTGTATATGGTGGCTCATTAGTTAAAGGAAAACTAAATTAAAACTATCAAATAGTATTACGAATTGTATCTAGTATATTATTCCAACTGTTTTTGATGTAATTCGACTATTTTAACAATCGACTTTTAATCATGTTTGTTTGCCCTGGTCAGGACAGTATAAGGTTTAAAAAAAAGAAAACACTTGTATTTATATATTGTGTATATGTTTATATGATATACTTTTTCCTATATATCTCTTTGGAACAAATAAAAAAAAGTCAAGAATAATTACTAGTCGGAATACACATAAAATAAACATTATTAAATAGAAGCTTATGTTGAGCTAAAGCTTAAGTAGGTAACAGCATAGTCTTCGGACTGATTGCGAATGAAGATAAAAAAAAATCAAATAAAAAAATTATAACAGAGATATCAGCCGATTTTACAAAGGAAAAAATCCGTTTAGTTCCACGTCACACGATCGATCACATAGATCCGATCCATGCGTGAAAGGATTAAGCTAGATCGCTGTTTATTTATCAATTTGACATACAGTTTATCGCGAATCTTAAATTGATTTGTGTGAGAAACATGTGGGAAAGTAAACCGTATAGAAATGATTATCGTTTAATGGTTTGCGCGCACGCAACCTAAGCAACTATTTATACAACGCTATTAAAACATTTTTATTTTTATAGACGTAAATTACTTTACATAATGACACTTTTATTATTGTGTTACCAAAAAAAATTGTACCTTCAACGTTCCTACATTGTTTTGAATCAAATCAAAAACCAAACAAGTATTAAAAATAATTGTGTCTACATTTACAGCCAGTTCACAATTCAAGGGCGTTGATGCGACGAAGAGAACTGTCAAGAATCTCTCTGTCACTATTTTAAATAGCTAAGTATCTTCTCTACAGTAGTGAACAGCTGCAACCATAACGCCTTTCTTTAGCGTATGGATCAAAATCTCTATAAAAAACATTTACTACAGTGGGCATAGAGAACTAGAAGCACACATTTACGTTATAGTGAGGACATAACATACGCAATATACTGATATGAATCTAGAAAAAAATATTAATATCACAAATTCTAGTCACCCTTTCTCTATATTGAATGAAATATAAAATAACCCTTCTAGTTTCTCTAGATCTTTATTTGTTTTAATTTTCATATACCCGAGATAATTAATGATTATAATAATAATTCACCATTGCATACACTAATACACACACACACCTAAATGCTCGTTCTTCACATATTATATACTCCACTTGTTCATATGTATTTATATATTTTTTTCTGTTCGTGTTTTTATTGTTATTGTTGTTTCTGATCTTTATAATCTATTTCCGGTTCTATGTTTTAACCTTATTTTGGCTTTATTTTTATTGTGTAAACTTTTTTTTGATAAGCTAAATAATAAAATAAATTTTAAATAATTGGGAATATATAGTGCAAGGTTAAAGTAACAAATAAATTAATCCATATTATATGATTAAATGTATAAACCTATAAAACTAGAATAGTCCCAATGTTAAAATCCCTAAAACGATATTGTACGAAGTTTAAAAAAATGGATCCATTAAAATTAACCGTAACAGCTAATTGAAGTTAAGTTAATCTTAATTTATTCGTATAAGATTTAGAAATTATTGCAACAATTTATTATCAATTTAATTGTTACCGTTAAAGCACGTGAGTAATTAAGATTAAAATTAAAAACTCAAACGTCAATAGCAATAACTTTCGGTTAATTAAAAAAAAAAGGTGTAATTAATACAGTACTAAGAAACCAACTAAAATAATTTCACACTATCGCCCTAATTAACGTATCGCGAACGTTAAGTGTTCGAAATATGTCGATAAAGTGTTTTAAGAGGTGATAAATTTATCGCAACTATAACTTGTACGTACAATAAGTTATTCTTTATCTCTTCTTCTCGCGATAGCACCTAACAATAATGTATCAAATTACAACATTAAGATTCGTATCGAATGCAAATTAATAACATTTGAAAAAGAAAGAAATGCATTCTTCGGTCGAATATTACGGAACGGACGGTGGAATCTCAACAATTTATATTGTTTTAGTTACAAAAATGTTACAATAATAAGAGAAATAGTTCGTTGCATTTATCAAATACAAATAACACGGAGATATGTCTTATTCATGTTTTTTTCTTAATAATATTATCTTTAACAACCAGCCATTATGGCGTTATAGAGGTTGGTCGTTCAATGGATAGAAGAAAAATCATTGTATGGAATACAAGCTAAATTTATTTATTTACTAAAGAAACCTGTATACATCACAATAAAAACAATACAAGTTATAAGAATAAATATGTTAAGAGGTAAGATTTATCCTAAACTAAGTTTCACTGTAAAAAAAAGTAAAACACAAAAGAACTAAAGCAACCAACGCCAATTGATTTCGACGCTTTAGAGAGTTTGTTAGTCGAGTGACGGTACATGGAGTTTAGACTGTAGTTATTGCTGAGGTCTGTGAAGTTAATAATTGCATCACTTATTTGACTGGTATTTAGATTTTTATGTTTTTAAGTATATAATGTTGATTCGATGTGTTTTACGAAGCAAAGAAGACGTCGTTATGTCGATAAATGGCTAAATATAATGTCTCACAAAAACATAATTATCATACAAAGAATTGGTGCAAAGATGTGTACAACCTTGCTCGTTACACTTAGGCAATTAACTTTTTTGAACATTACGGATGTTGTTATAAACGCGGGAACCTTAATTATATGCAATTAATTTCGTAAATCCTTTTGAAAATAAACAAAATATATATGCAACTTTATATATGTCCAATATTTGTTGATATTAAATATAATATATGATTCACAGTACATACCGAATAAAATAAAGGCTTACAATGTAAAATTTTCTATATTTATATGTTATAAATATAAACATGTCATCTACAGATAACGACCATCCATAACCAAAAAGAAACAATCTGGTTATATTGTTTTAATTTCTGTAAAAAATATTCATATGAACCAAAGTTTTTGACGATTCATTTTGTTGAGATATTAAATAAATGTTATCTGTAATTCAAACACATTAATTAAGACAAATTTTAACTAATTTCGAGTTAATTTAAAGGTTTACGAACTAAATATGCTAATTACGTGGAAGTCGCTTTGTCTCTTTCTACAAATTATGTGTTTTGTATACTGTAGATTTTGCACTTTATCAGTTTCCTTTTAATTTGTTCTTGTTACGGTTGCCTGGAAGAAATCGTTGAATTAAGGCCGCCAGCTGCTTATATTTCTGTGTATTTTAACCTTAATACGTATTAATAAATATATTGTGTAGCTTCATATAACATATTTTTTTATTATTACTATCGAATTATAACGGGTGGAATGGTACGCGATAGTAACTTCCCAAGGTTGGTCGACACAATGAGTGAGAATCATTGTTCTCTGTGACATAAGACGACTTATTACTCGTATCTAGTGCAAGGACTCAAGGTTATGTCACTTGGATTATATAAAACTAATACATATAACCTATGTATGTAAGTTTAGTGTATGTATATTCGTGTTTATTTAGGAAGCCTCGTAGCTCTAAGAAAGTTATTGACGTTATAATTGAGATACATACCGCCAAGCGGTGTAAGTGTGCAACCTCCCGAGTCTGTTTGAACTATGCCTAGTGTTTTTAAAATAAAAATTAGTGATTTCCAACCAACTGAGTAAGTTTTTCACAACTTTAACTGTTTTATTACAGGTAATATAAGGACTAGGCCTCATTACTGATTCCAAACTATGTATATACGTATATTACGTATGTAGATAACTGCCTTCCGAATTGGTGGTAATTTTAATGACGATTCAACGTGTCTCAATATGAACCTACTTGAATAAATATATTAAGAAAGAAAGAAAGAAAGAAAGAAAACATGTTTATTTGGACACACACACTCGGCACACACAACATCACAATAAATTATAAGTACAAAATTAAAATTAACTAAAAATAAACACATTGCATTGTTGCAAGTGCCGCGGGCGTGCGCCAAATGGGGTGCTGCTCAGGATTTATGTGGAATATAGTATTCCACACCACTGATTTTCAGCAGCCCCCATTTGTCGGGATTACGGGATTGAGTTTATTATCCTATTACAAATATGTTAATTTATAACCTATGAGCAAATTTAATATTTGGTTTTTGTCAATTTGTTTATATTAATATATAAATTGTACGGCAATTAAATGTATTATATTGGAACAGGCGAGATCAATTTCAAATCCAAAAACAAAGAAATCGATTTAAATTCAATGTGCTGTATCCAATTTGTCAGTTTGTCCGACAATTAATCCGAACCGATTACACAAAACCCTGACAACGATTCAAATGTGTTAAGAAAAAAATGCTTAGATCGTATTTGCATCAAGTTAAAGTTGAATTTTGTCCAAAATTTTGTTTCACAGTTGTGCGATACATATGACATTTTAAGGCGTTGTCTTTGATATATAATTCATTGATATGTTTAAAATATGTTAAGGGTTTGTACACACTTGCGACTTGCAACGACAATTCGATTCGACTGTTGAAAAAATATATTTGAAAGCGTCATCTACCTAATAATTACTGTGTATACAAGTGAAAAAGCACAATTTTCATAGAATTATGTATCCTGCATAGTAATATTTTCCAATTTCCTTGATGCAATGTTTATTTTCTAATTTCAGCGACTAATTTTGTGATGACGAATGAATGCCTCCAGCATGACCTTGCTCCAAAACCAGCGTATTAGAATAAAAAGAAAACAACCGAACTAAGTATCTTGCCTTCTACTCAGCTTGGTCGCCGATTAGGCGTAGACTCACGAGACAATTAAATGTGGTCCTATGTACCTTTGACTTGGTATTTTGTGAAAACGTTACGAACATTTTGGATGCATCAATAGTTGTACGTATATACAACCTTCACAAGAGCCTCGCTCCGACACGCGTGCTAATAGCTATAATCAATATGGTTTTTTACAGTCCGATATTAGTTTGGGTGACGACAGTGTGATTAAGTTTTTTATGTTCGATAATAAGACGAATCGATTTTGTGTGTTATTCAAATAACATTGTTTTAGAGAAAGTTTTTGTATCAAATAGTAATTCAATACTAATTGGGTACATGTAGAATAATAGTGTCTGGCATGTGGGATCTCTAAAATATTGCGAGAGGGATTGGTCGTGCTCGTGGTGCGACTTGTGATAACTGGTCGGAGTTGAATTGTAGTGTTTATCATTTTGTTTGCGGGTTTTTTTTATAGAAGTGGAGTCAAACGAGCAGGAGTCACCGCCCATAGACACTCACGTGGCTGGGAGCTCGTGACAGTATTCGGTTGTTCTCACTATAACGTAAATTTTGCTATATTTCACCATGCCCACCGATAGTAAATATTTTTTTTTAATTTTATATTTAGAAGTGTTGATTCCTTATCTAAAGCAGTGTTGCAGATCTTTACGACTGTAAAATTTAAAGAAGCGATTTACTTCATCTCAACAACTGTTGTATGAGCAAAGTTCGGATTAAGACCATTGATTTAATCGATGGCTAACTTCAGTCAGTTAATATTTAGACTGTTTTACGGCTTAAAATGTCTGTGTATCTTTAGAGTTTCTGATCTGAGTATAACCTCCAGTAAATAAACATAAGCATTGTATCTTTTATCAGGCTTTCTATTTTCACACCCATATTTTTTATGAAAATACAGTATTGACCATATTTAGTGACAATTTTTGTTATCATCAAATGAATCTCACTCTTAAATGTTAACACATAAAGCGTAAATTAGCATACCGTGCGTGCGAGTTCCTGTCATATACAGTATTATTTATTGATTTGTTAATAAATTTACAGGTTTTCTTTGGAGTGAAACCGAAGCTTTTGTGTTAGAATTATTATTTTTGAGATAAGATTCGGTTGTGAATGAATTCGATTGTAGAAAGTGAGCGAGGTCAACATTCTCATTTATAGAAGTTAATAAAAGATAAATCAGTGATCGTATCGCCTTTCATATTTGTGACAAATATGAGCTATTGACTGGCGTGGAGAATTGTATTATTAATATACTTTTTTTAAACTTTCGCGTCTTTCGAGCTTTTAATTTTTAAGGTTTACTTTGAAAGTGGGAAGCTCTGAGCTCTAGCTGAGCATCATTATATAAAGTCCACCTGTCTATGAGTGCAATTTATAATTGCTTGGTAACGAAAGCAAATTCTGGAATACCAGAACGTTTAAGATCAATAGAAATAACCAAGTTTTTTATATCTTCTTCTCAGCTTGATCGGCTATGAACAGGCGTATAATCACTTAGATTTAAGACGATTCAAAATGGTCCTATGTACTGTAATGAATAAAGATATTTTGACTTTGACTTTATGAGAAAGGAAAAGAAATGATTTTTAAACACATGTTTCTTCATAGAAATGCGTATATTTATACGCACTCTGTTGTAAATGTGAACGAAGCGAAGGCAGTAATTATCCAAAATGGCAGCGTAACATAACCTATTATTCTAACAATTAGGGCTGCGCGCGCATGTCGCGAATCCCGATAGAAATCGCGTGATTTACGCGCAGGTCGATTGTATCAGCTACACGCCACCACGGATCTTCTTCGGTTACGTAATGAGCTTAGATGTATTAAGATTAAAAAAAAATACACCGTATTCAATACTGTAATACAGACCAATTTTAACTCGCACCTTATTCTGTAGCCAGTCTGTAACAGTGCTTTAGGAAAAGTTATTAAATACTAACAAACTATAATTAAATCTTGCATACATACTAACCCTTTACTTTTATTGTAGTATGCAGCATTTTAAAATTAATTTCGGCACTTTTTGTCTGTTACACTTTAATTTATTAGTTAATAACATGTTTCATAGTTAAAATAAATATCCCTGGCTGCATCTTCTAAGACATCAGATATCTATTTTTTTTTAAATTACTTATTTTGAGATTACTGACCAAAAATCACGCTTAACGCGTGGCAAGCGTTCAAAACACACGTTTATACCACAAATATGAGAGTTATAATATGTATTAATAATTTTTGATGTTCCGGAACACACTCAATTCAATGTTTATCATTTCTCCTCTCAAAGACGAGTATCTTTATGTACTTACCGATGTTAACTCTATAACCCTTGGTGCACTTAAGGTGGTGACCACTCAAATTATCGAACGTGCAAAATGATTAGTCAGCGTACTTTCGCTTTTATAATTCATTGTCTCATCTTTGTTGTCTGTATTAATTGTATTGGACCGATTTTGGTGTTTGAAACTATGTGATTTGAATATATAATGCGGATTGTGGTTTTATACCATGTGAAGTTTGAACACATGACTTGTAAACTAATGTGTTTAATGTACGGGTTCAAGGTTCATATTGTTATTCAGTTCAAATGTAGGAATAGGACTATTGGTCTATTCCGTGCCGAGTTTCTGTTCGAAGCATATACTCATCTGCTTCTCAGAGCTCTAGGATATTATGAGGTTTCAATCAAAGTCAAAATCACTTTATTCAGTCACCTAGGTACATAGGACCATTTGGAACGTCTTAAATTAAAATGATTTTTCGTCTCTTTTTACGCGAGAAGAAGCAGGTGTGAAACTCGGCTTGATTGATTTGTTTTGGTAATGATCTCTAATGAAGGCTAAGCTGGAGCTTATTCATTCTTAAACTTTTTCGCAAAACGCTTTTTCTCAAAGTTTTTCTTTAATTACTTTTTTTTTAATTTGAAGCAATCAATATGGAATAACGATGAACATATATAGAAACAGCCGTTAAAAATCCACCAAATCCGTCGTCGCCATTCAAATACAATTAGCAGACCTTAACAAAGCCGTAGTAGTCGTAACCTTGACAGATGGGATTTGTCATCAGACCTTTCTTTGTTGAGGTCAGTACCAATCGATCCCCCAAAGCAGACTGACGTCTATATCAAACAGCAAGAGCTTTAATCGGCTTGCCAAGCTCACTTACACTTAGACCGTTTCAACAACGCTTATCTAATGTGGAATTTGAGGGCCGCGGCTGTAGTAACAATATTGGATTCGTTCCAAACGCAATTGCATTAAAACAATGCGCTGGCAAAAGACGAGGTTGCGTTCGCCTTGGGTCGCTTCCGATCTTGTAAAAACCTTATTGTTTAATTGTAATTAAGCCGTAAAGGTTAGAAGGGATGTCATTGTTACGCGTCGGGAGATTCGCAATGGCTCTTATATGATAATTCATGTTCCTATTACGAAAATGTTCTACTATTACGTAGTATACATTTAATTTCTTCATAGAATCGTCTCGCGATCACTTGTGTATGTCAATAATTATGTTTTTATATCTATGGCTACGAGAGTTCCAAAATAATCCGATATGAGTAGACATCCACAACAAAATCAGCTGGTTAACTGTCTTAAGGTATAAATTTCAAAGTATGTATCATGAATAAAAATATGATCTTCGTCCTGTAGCAATATAATTACATAATTAGAAGTAATTGTTAATGCCTTTTTAAGTTAGGTACTGTAGTCTTAAATAATATATTATAATTTACTCTACAAACAAATCAACGCGTCCGTATAAATGCTTAAAAGTTTCCAACACAATTCCAGCTGTAACAGGTGGTGGTGAAAAAAAAAGGTTCATATTAATCGCAATAAAAGGCGGTGACAGGGCATAAATACGATATGGCGTATCGTTCGGTGCGCGCGCGCCGATCAAACTCCAACAATAAGTAATGCTTATCATCGATCGGAACAGGCCTCTAAATCACGCTCGCGGTGCATCCACGTACAGGCCATGCGACCGTAAAGAGTGTTTAATGTTCTAGCGTAAATGTTAAATGAACAGCTAATTTTGGTTTAGTCAAATTATATTGACGAAATTTGATGAAGATGATAAAGAAAAATTTAAAGAATGATATAATTTGATTGTACTCAGTGCAATAACTGGGTAAAATTGGTTATTGCATCAAATAAATTATGGTTTATCGGTTAAGCCTTTAACTCTAGGATGATCCTTTCAAACAATAGATTTTAAAATTGGCCAAACTTGACAAAAACATCAAAAATGCTTGAAAAAAAATCATAACGTCAACAAGTGAAAATCGTAATATATGTAATTAAAACCTAAAATCGGTCTAAATCTACTTATCGATATTTTCAATTATTTTTTTCTGAAGCTTTCTCAAGCGCAAGTTAAAATGTAATCTCATAAAATATTGTCCATATTCCTTCGTTTTTTTTTCTTCGTCAAAGTGATTGGACATTATAATTGAAATTAACTTATTAGACATATTAAATCGCACTTAAGTGAGTTATAAACACAATGTTTGTAATAAATTTTTATTAAACAAATAAAACCGATTTAGGTCTCGTTTAAAACTCGTAAAGTGTATGTAACTCCACCAGCATTAACATAATAATAAAATTTTATTGCAAGTGGTGCTAAAAATCCTTAATCCAAACTGTTTTTATGTTTGTCGTATTTTATATGAATTTTTTGGAACGCGAAATGTTTTCTTTAAAATGTATATTGTGAAACTGTATCAAGATGCGTGGTAGGTTAATGTCAAAACCTAACGAATGTTTATTGTATAGGCATTTTTAATACCCCCAAATGTGTGTTTTAAATAATGCAAAAATTGTTATGCAATACCTATTACAGCGTAAAGGATTGTTTTAACTATTATATTAAAATAAAGAATCGCCCTCAATGCTGCAATGGACATAACTATGATCACGCTTTGAAAATTATCACTTACCTGAAGGTACGTACACAAGTGATCGCTGACACGATTCTATGAGTAGGAGATATACATATTTAAATAAGTAAGACGAGCATTAACAAAACAAAGTCATATGAATTTTTTTTCAGTTATATTCACAATTTAGTTATATACAATTTAGTTATATTTAAGTCAACAGTTCTAGTTTAATTCAATTTTCCTTTAAGGTTACTAGAAGCTTTTAACTTGACACGATACGTAACAAAGAACATTAATATAATGCGATAAAATTAAAAAGTGTTAATGTTTAATCAAAAAAAAAAATCAATTTCTTTTTATATTCATATGTTACTGAAATAAATAAAAGAAATACCATATGTTCTTTTAATTGTTTTCTTAATATATATACCAAACTGTAAAGTTGAGGTACGAGTTATCGCGTTATTTATGTACTGTGTCTAAATAGTATCTGATTGATATTCGAATTAAGTTTTATATTGGTTCAAAATTGTTATAACTGTTATAGCGAACGGGCGATTCCTTTGTTAATTAATGTACTTTAATAACAAATCGGTCGATATATCGAAAGGTATTGTTATGTATATTTTGTGAACTAGCTGCCGACCCGGTTTGTATTGAAACATTTTTTTAAATTTACAATTTATTGCTTTTTAGTTCGTTTTGACAATACCAGGATTGTGCCTCTAATTAAGTAGTAATATACTTGTTTTTTTTGAGAGCATGCTCTCTCGTATTAATCTAAAAAAATACAAAAATATGTGTTTATATGTATGTGTGGCGTGTTAATACATTTTAACTATTAATGTATGACTTTAAGCAAGCTTTCTATATTTTGGTAGCTTGGTACCAAGTAACCACTCCCTTACAGTCTTATTTTTTTAAGTCAGAGATTATGAAATGCTAATGTTTTATGGAGGAGAACGAGTAGGCCGGCAATGGGAGCAGACTTACAAGTTAGTCGGACTCTAAATAAGATTTAATTAACAAATTATTTTTTAAATTGTCATTTAAGTGATACCATTGTCTACGGTACATACTGCCACGCAAGTTTTAAGCTTTATTGCTGCATTTATAAGTTCGTTAAGCTTTACACGAACTTCGCACTCAGGTATTCAGTGTATACATAAACCAATGTAGTATCAAATAACGTTTGTCTTTATAAATACCTACTTGAATGAAGATATTTTGAGCTTGAGTTTACGCCAATGTTCAAAGTTCTCAGAGGAAAGACTTGTACTTTGACCTTTAGTGCTTAAATAACATCAATGTACAAGATGCCTGCTTTTATTTTATTGTTAATTTAATTAACACCGGTTTTGTAAGTGATGCTCCAATTAATAAAATTGCTTTTTCAAATGTTAAAATCGTGTGTTGGCTATTAAATAATAATGTTTTCACAGATAACGGTTACCTGTTTGTGATTTGTTAGAATTTAAATTATGTCTGTCTGTGTTTTTATCAACCAAAACTTTTTCTAGCTTTTCACGTGCGCTGTTAAATGCTTTAAGTAATTTGAGTGTATTAAAGCTATTCAGACAGGGAAATGTGTATTTACAGTTTATGTTTGTAGACAAATAGGTGAAAGTGTATATTCATGTTTATTACAAGGTGTTACATAAGCGACAATTAAACTCTTATAAGATCTATAAGACATGATCGAGAGAGAGTTCCACCAGAAATCCATTGGAGGTTGGGATACGCGGACAGCGTAGGAGAATGCCAACCCCTTACTTCTTATGATTGAGGGACTATATTGTTACCAGCCACTTGGTTGAGTGTAAGAGCGACCCCAGGACTCTTTCAATGCGGTCATGTCTACCCGAGTTAGTTTCAGTTTCACCTCGCCTCTGAAAAGCTCATTTGGGACCAGGAAATGAGGAATTGAACTTCCATTTCGGGAAAAAAGGTGTATAAGTCGCACTGTTTTCTCGTGAGAGTTGTGTACGCGATGCGACGATAACCGGGCGACACGGCGCGTCGCTCGCGGCATATCGCGCAGATTGAGGTGCCACTAATTGATATTATCTATGCGACTTACGAAAAACATCACTGGAACTACATGGAATACCTTCAATTGCCAGCGACATATTTATATTTCATGTATCTATGGTAATTAAGAATCAGGATCCTTTTCCTTGTACATTGGTAGTTGACAAGGCTTACGTAACATTCGTTTTTTTTTTAATTATTTAATGTAACCCTAAACATAACATTTGCTTAATATACAAATGACGTATGAAACAATTAAATTACTAGTATACATGTTATAGTTGTTTAGGAACTTACAAAGCGACGTTATGTAGTGAATAAGAGAAGACAAAGTAGACAGAAAGGACAGAATACACTTAACAAAAGAACATATGATGGTACAGAAGTATGTATAATTCAAAATATTGTTTTTCAGTTAATTCGTTAAAGTTTAGTTTAAGTCCTCCGTACTTCCAACATTGTTAACCGATTAGAAAATAATATTAGCTGATAGACAACACTATCACGGATCTCGCCGGTAGCCGGATAACGTATCAGGACATCACTAAAATAAATTGAACGCCGCGCGACCCCGGGTTAAGGCACAGCACTATTTCTCGCCGATGGGACGATAACGAATCGTGCTTAATAAATGAAAATGGCTGGATTATATCCGTTTAGATAAGGTTTGTATAGCGTTTGGAAGGCTTTTCATGATGATTGATAATACCAAGTTACGGAGGCTTTATATTAGTACATTTCAATACTGTTTACATAACTCTATGAGAGAAGCTTTTTCACTTTTATTGGCAAGATGCAATACTATTAAGGTTATATTTTGCGGAAAATCTGCAACCTTTTTACATATAGTGCAAAGGAATAGTTATCGATCCATAACTTTAATAACACTACAATAACAATGTATCCTTCCTTAATAAATATAAAGAGATTTACAAAGTCGATCGAATTTTATCACGGAATTACGAGAACGCGTGAAAATACCACGGAGTGGACAAAAATTCTAGAGATTTATGATAGAGGTCGCTCGCGCAATATGGGATCTCGCGGGAGATATGCAAAACAAAAAGTCTTATCTGCCAGATTTATTTACTTAAAGGGTTTAATGGCTTTGTGTTTGAATATCTGTTAGATGCGGTATTTAGTTTTCTTTTGTTCACATAACTCAATTTCAATATTCTAAATATGCGCAAACAAATACTCTAGTCTAATTGTTGGCAATTGTTATTTATTGCACTTCATATTTTGCGCGATTGACCTATTTATAAGTAACGCAAGGTCATTTTAAAAAAAATTTACATTTCATATATAATATATACTATGAATTATATTTTGTATAGAACTTATTTACTCAAACACGGCTCTAAAAAGTTTTATCATTCATAAGCATATACAATGCCAAGAGACCCATGTTTTAAGAGATATACTACATCTTAAAGTTATTATTATTTCACAAATACAATTGTACCATCTTTCATGGAAACATTTAAACGTTAATTTTAATACATTACACATAGATGGAACAGTTAAAACAATATATCTTGAGCAGGACGCGTGCGCAGGGCACAAACACCGGTTCAAAGTAGCGCTGGGCATTTAGATGCGCAGGAGTTGTGTGGGCCTTTCTATTTGGTGCAATGCATATCAATCGCTCATCTAAATGCACTCTAGGCTCACTAGGGACACAGTTAAGATAAGATTTGTCAATTAAATATATTTATCTATAGTTTCTATTATATATTGTTACCATACATAAAGATCATAGAAAAATTTAGCAGTTTTACTATTTTATCATGTGTGTGGTACGCTATGGCCATATATCATATGGTCATTAGTGGAGCAAGCAGGTGCGTCGAGAAGTGAACATTAAACAATGCGATATCGCAGAAATATAGCGCTGCGCCGGCGCAACATCGACGACATACGGGATGAGTTTATGCTGTATAGTACTAATAATAAAAGTTAAACGTATTTATAAGAAAAATGTTTTTTTAGAGTCGGTTAAATCAGTTTCATTTAAAAAAAAATGTATTGTTTTGTAGGTTTATTGGTGAAATTATATGAAGAAATTAGTTAACATAATACAATTCTTAATTTTTTTAATCATGTACATTCTTGTTAAAAAGTGGGCAAGAAACGTTGCGTAAAGCGATGGATAGAATTCATCTCCTTGAGCTGAAGATAATATGTTTATTTATAAGATAAGAGGACAATTATGACCTCGGTCCACTAAAAGAGATACGGCACAGACCAGTCTTTGTACTGCATAGCGGACAACTAAAAAAATACTATATTATTATATTATTCATGACACGAGCATCGTCAGGAAGCTCAGATATGTTGCTTCTTGTTTTTAGTCCTCCCTATTGTTGTTAAATATATTAAGCTAATAATAATCTGTATATAACTGATATATTGTTTATGAAGAAAATACAGTTATAAACAAAAAAAAATATTTTAAAAAATCGGTGTTGCATAATGTCACCCACATAGAGGGGCAGTGACCACCCGGGTCGCGACACTAGGTGTTACGATTTACGCGCGTTGAGCTACTTCTAGATAAGCGTTATCCGTGTTACTGTAATGAGATAGAATTTGTCCATTGACGACATGGTTTAGTGCTTAATGATTAATATAAATTATTAAAGATATTTGGATATTACCTTTTATGTGAGTTATACGTAGGCTAAGTGTTTGTGTTTCTTTACAAATGTTCTGTTTACTAAACTATCGACAAATTTGTTACCTAATACAGTTCACAGAAACATTCAAATACACATTTTAAACATTAGCTAAAGCTATTAGTTTTTTGTATGTGTTTTTATGGATTTTTTTGTATACTAAGTAATTTGCTTAAATGGAGAAACTTGTACCAAACACACGCAAAATATATAAATATTGTTTTATCATTTATTTACTTATTTTATGTAAATGTTAGTGTTATTTAGTGTGACATCAATAAAAGCACTCTGTGGTTTATATCCCATTGTAAGTACAATTAGATAGTTTTGACAGTTGACACAATGTGAAAAGCATAGCTAACAATAGTGTGAATGAAATATAGATTATACAAACAAATACGATTATGAAATGTAATACCTACAATCTAACATAACACCCACGACACGACAGTGTTCCAATCAAACATCCAAAGTGGCGTATTAAACTTTACTACCTTATAAATTTAACTAAAACGATCTTAAAAACGGGATCAAACGACGCTCGTATATCAGAAACTCAACCATCACTGTCCTCTCCACTCTGATTCCGTACTTAGACAATAAACTTTGATTCATTTGATCCTAAACTATAAATTAGCTAGACACTTTTAATGTAGCCCTATTTTGAACTATTACAGCGACATAAAAGTTAAATAGTGCGGAATTGAAATGGGACATATCTTAAATTACCGTTTTGATAAGTGACGATTATTTTTGGAGCTGATTTAATGGTCTTGTCGGTCGTGAAGGTGTGTCTATCTTAAGATAGGCATTGTGTACTCTTTCTACGTTAGGAAATAAGCGGTAAAGTATCGTTTGCCGGACGACGACTTACTTGATAATCATCCAATAATACCGTAGCTCGAGGAGGCACCAAAGCAGTGCAAAGGTTTCTCATATGGAACAACACGTGGACCTAACTTAGAACAAACCAGCCGACGATCTAGTAGCCAGGGATTAGTTAAAAAAGTTTGCAATCTTTATATATATATATATATATATATTAATAGCAACAGGTGAAAAGATTCTTGAAATAAAGCAAAATAAATGAACTCTTGTATATTAATCGTGGTCACCCTACGACTGCTTCGATCTATAAAGTGGCATAGTATTGTCACAGAGATTCATAGTTGTTATCAAATCGGATGCGACTCGGGCGATTTTATCGTCGCCCGTGAGAACCGCGCCCTGTGTGGTCGTATGTAACAAAACTTTGAATATTGTGGGTACTTTTATTGTGTAACAATTTCACTAACTTGAGCTATACTAACAAATATTTCAGGATATTTTTCTGGCTTTGTCGGTAACATGTAATGTGAATTAATAAATGAAAACATATGTTGACTGTTTTTATGACTTTTTTTTATATTAATTATTTGTTTCTTCAAATATGGGACAAGGACATGGGTCTTATTTAATCATGTTTATATACTTTAATCTTATTCTATAGCTAACATTGTATACCTATTGTTAAATGTTGCGACTCATAATGTTCATTCGTCTATAAATATAACCAAAATTTAAGCAAATTTTGCATAAAAAAATATTCCTACACCTAATTGGAAGACGCAGATACGTTGCTGATCTATAAAGCGAATAACTTTGGTGATCATTACTGTGAACCAGTCTATGACTAGTTAAACTTACAGCCTATTAAGAAGTTATTAAACTAAATATATGATTTGATAAACATATATTGATGACTTAATAACCAAATTATTTGAAGTTATGGAACTTCAAATAATCACTAAAACGATAAAATAATTTAATTTTTTTTTTGTGATTATGGTTGGCGACTTCATCTCTATGGTCGGCTCCCTGCTAATTTGCCTCCTCTTCGATAAAAAAAGTATAGAGTTAGTAAACTCTTTTAAATTAACTCTTTTGTCTATGTCATGTCGTATCTACAAGTGACAGATTCCAGCCGAATTGAATCATTACATCGAATAAATTAATTATGAAAATTAATGTATGCTCTATTTAAATATGACGTCATATTCAATGATCTATTTCTTCACACGTGATCTAGAGATCAATAATTACAAAAGAACAATACAATCGTATATGATGCGCGTGGGCAGATTTCCTAATCACGATTACGTGTCAAATTGTAACAATTGACTTTGAAGGGCCTGACTCTACGAAATATTAGTATTGGGTTAGTTTTGAGTATAGTTTAATATAGATATATTGTTCTAGTGATTCACGTTCATTCTTGGTAAATTCAAACTCAATAATTCTTTATTTCAGGGTTGTTTACAGCCACTTTTGAACGTCGGTAAAACTAGGTTTACATGGGCGCGCTCTCAGCTGAGAAGAAACCACAAGAAAGTCAGCGGGGTTGCCATTTTCTGGTAGCTATTACAATTCTACTACGGAAGTGAATAAATAATTAACTATGTTATTTTATCAAAGTTGGCTTTTTCTTTTAATTTCCTTTTTATCACAGATTTAAATTTAACTGATAACTTTTCGATAGCCGAGTAGTAAGATTTAAATGAATTACTCATTGAAGCCTACAATTGGGGTATTTTAATATTTAAATTTGGCGCTAAAATTCTTTAAGTGAATTAATATAAAGTAAATTCATAAAAAGTTTTCATAAATGTACCGTTTCTTCTCAATTTAATATCCTGATAAGGCATAAAACCCTTTTTTACTTTTATGGACTTATAATCTCGGTAAGCTAAAAACTAACATAAACGCGTAAAAAATATGCCTTTTCGCAGCATAAAGGCCGTGTCAAGTAAGGTTGATCAGCTTTATTTACTTTGAATGATCATCTAGATCGCCTTCCTTGCAGAACGGAAGTGATACAAAAGCATGATTGATTTGGTCGGAAGCTTTTTGATCGTTGTATGTATTGTATGTTTTGGAATTGATAATTTGTGTCAGTTGACATGTTAAATATGATGGAATGTGACAAATACATGCCGATTTGTAAAGTTTCGAATCGTCAAAGTAGACTTTTTTTAGCCAACATTTTATGCGAAAGAATTTTACGCTTTTACGCTTAAACTACTGAACCAATTTCGATGTTATTTGGTTTGGAGATAGACAAAACATTAGGGTCTAAAAACCTGTGTCCTTACACAGGCTTTTTATCGCGAACAAAAGGATTGAAGTAATGTCTGTATACTAACTTCCCCGATTTTCCAAATTTCTTTTGTAATTAAACCAAGCGGTGAAAATCGCGGGCGAAAAAGCTACTACTGTATTAAAAATATGTAAAACAAATAGGTATTTTAATTTATTATATATAAATAGGTCTTAGGCTAGTAAATTATATTTTTAAACCAGTTTTTTTTATAGAAAAAGGGGGCAAACAAAGTTTAAAACTCAAACTCAAAATATCTTTATTCAAGTAGGTCTTTATAAAGACCTACCGAGAAGAACCGGCAAGAAGTTTAGAGTAAAAAGAGTTATTTTTAAGTTTTGTCTCCGGGGTTTTTATTTAATGAGATATATAGATAGATTAGAAATTATACATTATTTTAACAGGCATCTAGCAAAATTTTGATCGTAAATAGTAAATTCCGACACCGTGCGGTCAGACACTGGTTGACTATATATTAACCACAAAACACCATACTGTTGTACATATTATGACAATAGATTTTGTAAATTGTCATATTTAATTTTAAATGAAAAACGAGCAGTAGACCCACCTCATAGTGGCTGTGAGCTCATGAGTGCGTTGCCGGCCTTTCAGGGAGTGCTATGCTTTTTTCTTGAAACATAATAACAGAATTACCGTGGCGGACATCTTGTTCCATAACATGGTGGTGCGTAATAAGAAATGTCTCACGAATTTATAGTAATAAATCTAAAATTTTAAACATATTTGTTTATACGACAAAGTAGTTCATTATATATACATTGCATAAGAAATCACTCTGGCGTCATGGAGCTCAATTGTTTGTGTGAAATTTGTCAGAAATGAATATTCAATACTTGAAACTGGATAGACGTGCGGGGCGGGGTCATGGGCTAAGTATTATTGCTTAATGCTTTATGAAATACATTCAAACTCAAATTAAAAATATGTCTATTCAAGTAGGTCTATAAAGGCAATTTTGAATCGACATTTTTTTACATTACCACTGTTACTGTTACCTTTTCTTCTCGGTAGACAGTTTTCTAAAGAGTTTTCTAAAGGCAAGACGGAAGCAAGACACTAAAGCACAAGATTTTAACTGTTCCGATACTGAGCTACTGACACATTTCTTTTACAATTTATGTATAAGTTAAGTATTTTTAAATTTCGTTCAATTTATTAATTGTCTAAAAACAAAACATAAGTAAAATAATGCTTTGATCGTGCTAACTGAAGGCCTGTTAAAAAGTATCTAAAGTTCACAGTTAGCAACTATGACACATAAAAACTTTTTCGTCTAAAAAGGCGTCCATTTAAACTTCAATTCGAGGAGTGAATCTTTTAAGCCGTTTTAAATTGAATGTTTAAATTAAAAAGAATCAATCCCGTAAAAAGAGGACACAAAACTGTGTCCGTGTCTCATTTTATATCTATTTAGTGGATGCATCCTCCCGGGACGTTAGCCGCGCGCATATTGCACCGATCGCATTGTATGCAAATATACGGACGTGTACATTACAATGAGAAAAACGTACACCACCGAATCGTTTTGAGGATTTTATTTTATCACGAGGTAACACGACCCGTTCACAATCTTTAGATTACAAATACAAAACATTTATTCATATAGCTTACATCGGATGAACCGGCAGTAAATGTGGAGTCATTTTTTTTATATGTATTTGTCTATTGACGATTCGTAAGTGTACTATAGCTATATATGTGAATGAGGATATTTTTGACTTTGATGAACTGGCAATACTCTGATATTCTTTATAAATGCAATTTTAGGATCGATCGTGAATTGGTGTAACAATATTTAACTTCATTTTCGATTAATGTTATACATTTTTGTTAAAATAGGAGGTTGGTTTGAAAACTACGTGGTATTTATTTATTTTATTAAATCTGTCCCCAAACATATTATGCGCTAAATATATTAACAAAACTAGATTTTTTTAATAATAAAACAAGGTATACACACAAAACAGTTATATGGGAACTTAAAACGCATAAGAGATAAAATATATATGACAAATGCGAACACAATCAAGATTTAATACGAAGATTTAAGAACAATATAAAAAAACATTTTTTTAATTTATTGCTGTGTAAGCATTATATAATCGTATACCTATATTAGTTAAGAAATACATAACAAGGATTATTAATGAAACACGTTAAATACTTGTTACTTATTTTCTGACCAAATCTACGTTTGAAGTAGCTTTTAAAACTATTCAATGATTAAAATATTCAACGCTTTTACAGTTGTCCCAAATCCCAATCTATCTTGATCCAAATTTCCATACAAATTATTCCAACAATCAAAATGATCAAGTTTCACGCCCTTGCACGCATTGTGATGCCTTATGTCTCAATTTGTTTTTTGACTAGTCATTTACCCCGGTTTTGATACAATTTATTGTACGGATCGTTTATTTATTATTTTATATAATTAATAACGGAAATTTTGGTTAAGTATCGTAATATAATTATTTTATATTTCTCAACTATTATAAAAAGCAAGCCGACCCTTGTTTTGCCATAAATTACAAAAAACATGTAGGGTTGTGTGTATTTTGAAATGCGATATAAAAAAAAATCTCTAAAAATACATCTTGACCGATTCCCAGACCTACTCAATGTTGCCCACAAAATTTCATGAGAATCAGTCAAGCCGTTTCGGAGGAGTACAGGACCGAACATTGTGACACGAGAATTTTATATATTACATTATAAACACACAAAATGTTTATTAATTTCATTTGTGAAGAGTAATTAATGAATTTACAGTCAATTTATTTGTATTACCAACAATATATTCTCTTTATCAGAGGTTTAAGTATTCATATTTTATTGAAATTTTGTTTTCCGTTTACACGTAATACACAATTCGTCAGCCAGTCACATTTCAATAATATACATGCAGAAAGAATTCTATTGTAATCTAAGAAGGTTGTGTGGGGTCTAGAAATAATTGCGCGGAAATCGTCGCAGTCAGCCCAAGACAATATACATAAAATGTTACTTGTCCGTCCGTGCCCGCTTTACGAGCGCTTCAAATATTACGGCTATGTAAAACAGGGTTTTACGGCAACACGACAGCTATGCGTATGCGCAGGTCATGGCATAGATTGTTACGCAGATATGGACATGTTGTTTCACTTCGCATTCATCAAATTCAGGTTTTTTTTTAAACTAGTTTAAAGATAAGAGATTTAGTTACTAAATTATTAAAAAAACGTGTTCACAAAGATTCATTTCAAAAATATACTTAATTTATGGAAGTAATTTAGTAAAGCCTCTTGATGTGCTGTCGTAAAAGTCTAATTGTCCAGAAAAGAGGTCGGTTTGACCGCAATGTGTATGCCCTTTGCCCCATGGAGGGTACATAGGCTCACAAATAAAGAAAACGTTAGCCACAGTGGTAAATAAATATCGTGTTATATATAAAACGTGTAAAATCTTAGTATCATATCTACCAAAAAGCATATTCTTTGCACATTATGCAATGCTTTTTGTAACATTCAGCGTAGAAACTCGAACTAAACTATAAAATGGTGGCAAAAAGCCTCCGCCTGTAAAGAAAGAGGTCCATTGTGTTATGAAAGCGTCGGGAAGATGTATGGGGAGTGGGTTCAATGACGTCTACAAATTAGCCTAGACACATTTACATCCGTCTAACACTAAACTCTGGTATTTTTATTGATAATATATGAGTCGCGAGTTACAAGTTATGGATGCGTCATTTATGAGCAATGTGGAATCTTTCAATTGGGTTTGGACCAGTTTTTGTTTTACAGAAAAATAGCCAAAATGACATTTATAACACAAAAATATATATAAAAACATCATAATACATAGACATTTTACGTCAAGACGCTTATAGTCTGGTGTAAATTATTCCGACCCAAAAAATAGACTTTAGTAAATATCTTTTCTGTATCTAGTAAATTTTGTTTGTATTAGAATCACCAAAAAATACAACCAAGCTGAGTTCCTTGCGCATTCTTAACTTGGTTTAGTCATTTAGACTCGAGACTTTTCAAAATGGTCCATATTCTATGTACATTACTAAATAAATAATTATGTAATTTAAAAAAATATATCATTCATTTATAATATAAGAAAGAAAGAAACATTTATAAAGATACTGACTTTAAATAAAAGGTTACATTTAAAGAGATTTATTAGCAGCGAGATCTATAGAAACTCATTAACTAAAAGTAAAGAGGTAAAAAATATTATAAGATTCAGTTAAACATGCAACAAAAGTTCTGATAACTTTTCAATTGTCATATGAAGGACATATTCCCAGTGAACGGTCCAATATTTAAAACGATTTCCAATCTCATTTAAAACTCTTGAAGGGGTCATAAAAACATATGTGTTCACACGCGTGTGCAAACATGCCACAGGGCGACAATTCCGACATAAGACATACAAAGTTGCCAAATATTTGGGCAAGCTTGACCCAAACATTGTTTGAGACTGGTAATAACCGTGACGACTGTGAAAATACTTTAAAAGCATGCGACGGTCGCTTTAAAATAACAAAGAATATACGTTAAAAATTGTTCATTTGTTTTATTATAAAAAAAACGCTTCATTTAGCCTCGATGGGGCTAAAACCTCCATTGATTCTTCACCGCGTTATTAATATCTTTAAGAGTTTAAGAGTTATATAACAATTAAGAAATATATTTGTATTAATTAAAAAACTGTATCAGAAACAGAAACGAATCTGCCTAACAAAGTACCAGAAACTACTAAGCCCAGATAAACTACAGGATGTGTGTATTGCCAGTGTAGGCAATTGGATCAGCATCGGGACAGTTCAATTCTTGAGTAGCCTTACAATGCTTTGTTATTTTAATTGTCAGTAGCACAATTTTGTATTAATTGTTCGTTTAAAAAGAGCAGCTATCGAGTTTCTTGCCGGTTCTTCTCGGTAGATGACTGCCTTCCGAACCGGTGGTAGTGTAAAAATTGACGATTCAAAAGTGTCTTTATAAAGACCTACTTGAATAAAGATATTTTGAGTTTGAGTTAAAACACAAAAACGTTTTGGGTACTCAATACAATACGTAATGAATATCCAAATCCATAATTGTCTTAACCGTCGTAGTTCGACTGTTAAATGCCTTGGTGTGGGCCATGGGCTGTTTTCTCCTTCTGGCATTTTATCTCGCTCCAAGTTATTCTAGGTAGCTAGCCTAATCTACCACAGCATAATTTAAACGTGATATTACAATATTCACACTATTTCGTTAATTTTATTGTTCGTTAAGTTTATTAATAAAGGCTAAAAAATATGTATATCAAAATTAAGTTAAAAACTTATAGGCTTATAATGAAAACGATATTTTACGAGCGAAATTGTCTGGTGCGCTCTTTTATTGATGAAGGTTAGATTGAGTAATTAAATAAAAATCTAACATTGTTTCTGAGAAGATCTCTTAAAAAACTCGGCCGAAGTGTGGGCCCACCCTGGTCATAAATTAATGTACTTAATTATTAATTTCTTTATGAGATAAAATATATTTGAACAACCTGACTGGAACTGCCCAGGTCATATGTAACGCTAACGATTTTATTTCTTTTATAATTTGCACAGTGTAATTAAATAGAGAGGATTTATTCCTAATTTAATAATCTATTTAGCTGCTGATTTGGTATAATGATACCTTGATAAAAGCTTTAATTTCACGTTCGTAGCTTTGGAAAATTATTACATAAAATAAAACCCAAGTTATTTGGATTTTTTTGACGAATCGGTTAACATGCCGGAAAGGTGTAGGTTCGATCCCCGGTACGGTCATAAAGATATTGGTTTACTAAGGACTGGGTGCTTTATGTAAGTAATAATATGTATATTTTTATGAAAGAGGAGGCAACGAGCATGGACACCTGCAACGCCAGGAGGCTTACAAGTGGGTTGCCGGCCTTTATTAGAATTAGAACCCATAACGTAAGCTACAAATCCCTTGCATTTAAAATGCAGGCTAAAGTAAATATTGTAAAATTTTGTATTATTATTACAATTGAAATCCAATATAGTAGAGAGTTGTTAATATAAGGCTGCCTAGAAACTAATATTAAAATAAAGAAATATCTCTATATTTAAGTGTTCTATATCCACCAGCATCGCCGGGCGTCTCCTCGATCGAAGCGCGAGATAAAACTCGTATAAACATTGTAAATTATATTTATTACATTATATTCGGGCACAGATGATATTTGTTTAACCCTATCAAATCGATACACGCCCAAAGAGAGATCGATTTCGTGTCGATTTTACGAATGATTATTATATCTGTATTGTTCTCTATGCTTTATTGCAATAATTGTGATATTTTAAAAGGTTATTAATGCTGTGTATATAAGGCAACGAAGGTTATTTGAAAGATACCGATTGGGATTTTATTTGTATTTTACAAATGAAATGTAAATTTAAAAAAAATACGATTACACGACAAGCTACTGAGTCTTAATACAGTAAATACATGTCAACTTAGTTTTAGAGACGTTATGTGTGACGTGAGTGACGAATTTAATTTTTTTTTTGATTATGAAATTTATGGTATTAGAATGCACATTTACTACTAACTACTCACCGTTCGGTACTCTTAGATTTATTTAATATATAAAATTCTCGTGTAACAGTTTTCGTTCCCTTACTCCTCCGAAACGGGTTGACCGATTCTCCTGAAATTTTCTGAGCATATTGAGTAGGTCTGAGAATCGGCCAACATCATATTTTTAGAGACATTTTTTTTGGCAAAACGACGTTTGTCGGGATCAGCTAGTAATAATATATTCTCTCATCCAGAAAATTACTCTAATAAAATTGTGTATAAAAAAAGCTATAAATATACTATATCTCAAAATAAATTCCTTTTTTTAATTTACAAATCCATCCCTCAATATGTGTCACAATATTCAAACATTCCAGGTCATTAAAGCAACAAAAACCTTGTATGACTAGAGCTTTCTCAAAAGAATCCACTCGTTGTACAAACATTAGCAGGGCGTAACACAGATGAGAATTAAGATGTTTATGTATGAGCCACCGATGCGGTAGCCAGTCGGTGTTTGTCACCAAACATTGGTATTCATTAACTTACAATTGCTTGTTATCTGTGCCTCATGTTACGAGAAACGTTTGTTATTTTGTTTTTATTAAAGAGGGGACAGACGAGCAGGATAAAGGTGAAGACACCGGCCATAGACACTCACGTGGCTGGGACCTTGGGTGGTTCCGGCCTTTTAAGGATTAGAACGCACTATTTTTGCAGGACTCTTCTAAGTCGTATTGGTTCAGAAATACCGTGATAGATATATGGTTCTGTGTCTTTCAATGAGTGGTCAGGCACCTTTGAATTATAAAGATTTTCTATTTATTTTAAAAGTCCTCTTTAAAATAGTAAAATGAGACAAATTACAGAAAGCATACATTTGAAACTCAAACTGAAACTCAAAATATCTTTATTCACTACTCTTTATAAAGACACTTTTGAATCGTCAATGCTTACACTACCACCGGTTCGGATGGTAGTTATCTAGCGAGAAATAGAAATAGCTGCTCCTTTAAAATAAACAATTAATACAAAATTATGTAAATTAAAGTAAGCCAAAATATATAAGAATAAAATCAATAATCACAAGAATATGACTCACACTAAGTGAAGTATTTTAAAAGTACTGACGGATTAAATGTATACGTAAGCTTGTCGAGTTATTAGCATTGTAAATGACGAGATATCTAATCTATTGACATGTTGTTTGTATGTCAGAAAATGGACGAGCTTTTAAAATCTGCGCCTCATTCCTGGTTATCATTGCTTGTCAGCGTGTTGATAAATGAAATCAAGTGACGGTACATAGATTTGATTTTATGCGGAGCCAAAGGTCAGAGATAGGGTAGAAAAATGGCACACGATACTCGATACACACTCCATGGCGATGTGTGTGGGCAGCGATGGTGTTATGCAAGTTGAAACGAAATTATAAAAAGCTTTGCCTATTTTTTTAAAATTTAAAGTTCGTTAGTATAACTAATTTAAAGAACATCAGTATGTATGATATTATATAATTTTGTTTTTGTTTCCATATATTCCTTTCTTTATTTATTTTATTTTTTATTTCTTAAACCTATACAGCTTATCACAAAAAGCTTACACAACAAAAATAGATCAAAAACAAAGCCAAAACAAGGTCAAAACATACAATCGAAAATAGAATCCAAGATCAGAAAAAATAATACAATAAAAAAAAACACGAACAGAAAAAAAAAATATATATATATATATATATACATATCAACAAGTTCAGTGCATTATGTAAAGAACGAGCATTTAAGTTACTTTTTTGTGTTTTAATTTTAACTATTTGAAATTTTTATGTCTCCAATGTAATTGGTTGGTATGCGTGTGGAGTCTGTTATTTTTGTTGTGTATCCTGTATTGAAACGATTAAAATAAAATATGAAAATATGCGTTGACAAATTTTACGGAATAAAATGTTTATTTAAATACCATTATTTACCATTTATTAACAACTTTTAATATATCATTTATTTTAGTATTTTTTATGTGAGAGTGAATATAACATTGTATATACGTAATATAATCATATGTGGTAGAATTAAATTAAAAGTCACACTTTGGCATAACGCCGTCCACAAGTGCGCGTAAATAGCTGACAATGAACAAATGCGCTCGATCAGCGCACGCCACAAACGCATACATCAGAGTCCTGGCGACATATTAGCTACCACTGATTTATTGGTCGACTACGGAGGTACAACTCCTAACCACTGACGCAAAAAAGGCTTAAATTTCGTAGCATTGGCTTAATTAATAAATACAGTGGTAATTATATATATAACGACACTGAAGGGACTGTGTATTTTAAGGCGTTATAGAGAGTGGATGTTACATGGAGATAAGAAAAATCATTATATGGAATATAAGCTAAATCAAGCAAAGCCAATTGATTTCGACGCTGCAGAGAGTCTGTCGTTAAATCGGGTGACGTTACATGATGTTTTATGTAATACTTGGTTAATTTTCATTTGTCATAGGTTTTCAATATTTGGTAAACTAAATTATTAATTTTATGAATGTGAGTGTTTTGTCATAATCTAGACTTTTGGTCGTTATGTTAGTCGCACAAATCTAAGATATTTCTAATTAAAAATTGTTTTTTTGTTTGAACATTTGGAAACTCTAAATTTAATTTTCAAACGTTTAATTAAGTATTAGTTGTGATTGTTATTATTCACGACAACAACTGTTAAACTAAGTAAGCAGTATACAGGCCTTCGGGGTCATACCTCATAAACTTTTTATCGTTTTTATGTAATTTAATAAAGATTTAAAAGATCACACAATCTTAAGTAAGATCTGTGATGATGATAGGATTGGCATGATAAAACATCTGTGAGCGTTAAAAACCGCTTAAAAATTATCAAATTCCACAGGACCAACCTCCTTTTGAAGTCTCTCAAAAAGCGACAAGAAAGCTTATCACACGTTATACGTTTAACAATGACAGTACCTTCATCGGCGAACAATGCATGCCCTTCACCTAATTATGCTAATAGAATATTACTCATACGCTTATTGGTTTATAGACAACCGTTAGTACTAATATTTGTGAAATTAACTCAAACTCAAAATATCTTTATTCAAGTCATATACTTGTCATTTGTTTGGATAAATCTTTGAATATATACATTTTTGAATCGTCAGTTTTTACAGTACCACTTGTTCAAAAGGCAATTAACCGGAAATAAACTGGTTAGCTGCTCTTTTAAATATTTCCAATTCAAATAAATGAAGCATTTAGCTATTATTTTTATACAATATATATCTCATAAAGACTATTATATTATACATAAAAGATCAATGAAATAAACACAAAATATTCTTAATATTAGCCTAACTAAAATAATTAACTTAAAATAAAACAAAACACAAAACTAAAAGAAAATTTTAATAGTTTGGTCCCTGTGGCAGAGTACCCACATTTAGCTATTTACATTTGCAGGTAAGCAGAGCTATTATTTTTATACAATATATATCTCATAAAGACTATTATATTATACATAAAATATCAATTACATAAACACAAAATATTCTTAATATTAGCCTAACTAAAATAATTAACTTAAAATAAAACAAAACACAAAACTAAAAGAAAATTTTAATAGTTTGGTCCCTGTGGCAGAGTACCCACATTTAGCTATTTACATTTGCAGGTAAGCAGAGCTATTATTTTTATACAATATATATCTCATAAAGACTATTATATTATACATAAAAGATCAATGAAATAAACACAAAATATTCTTAATATTAGCCTAACTAAAATAATTAACTTAAAATAAAACAAAACACAAAACTAAAAGAAAATTTTAATAGTTTGGTCCCTGTGGCAGAGTACCCACATTTAGCTATTTACATTTGCAGGTAAGCAGAGCTATTATTTTTATACAATATATATCTCATAAAGACTATTATATTATACATAAAATATCAATTACATAAACACAAAATATTCTTAATATTAGCCTAACTAAAATAATTAACTTAAAATAAAACAAAACACAAAACTAAAAGAACATTTTAATAGTTTGGTCCCTGTGGCAGAGTACCCACATTTAGCTATTTACATTTGCAGGTAAGCAGGTTTTGTTGACATGTACTTAATCCTTAGATTGAGTATTAGTGTAAGTCATGAGCTAATGAGGATGGAAGGTTTATTTAAGCTACAGGCATACCGCAAGAATTAAGCGTGACGATTGAGCAATCAGAATAAATATTTTTATATATATATATTCAAATAAAACCTATAATTTGTACGTACCAGTGTTAATTATTCACGACAGGTCGTGTAGGCAATGGTGTGACGTGATTCATACAAATAATTTTCAATAAGTAACATCTACCTAGTATATACCTGTCTCGTTCACTGAACGCGAATGTAATAGAGAGAGCATCAATTGAAGAACTTTTCTTAAATTAATTGTTATTTGTTTGGGTGGTGTTGGGCGTTGTGTTTTACGTAACAAAGCAGAAAATATAATTATGAAATCGTGATTGCACTCTACAATAAATTATAATTGTTCAGAGATTTTGTATTGTACGGACGTAAACGTAAGTTACGTCTTAGTTTTTTTTATGGTGGGATTTAAACGAAGGAAGGCTCTATAATGTGTTAAAATGAAAATAAATAATATAAAAAATATCTCGTGCGTTATTAGCCTATTAAGTATCGCTACGTCCTTTTCTTAAAGTTATAACCCTAAAAGACATTAGCACGTACTAAATTACTCTTACCTGCTTAAAGAGTTTAAGAAAATCTTATTTTTGATACAAATGTCCATAAGGTTTCGTCTTTGTGATTTTGGTTCTAAATTATGTTTGTGCTTTTATTTTTGTGTTAAAAAAATGTATTATATAATTATTACCAACACAATAAAGTCGAGGTTTTTGCCTAGTTCTTAGCTTGGTCGCGCACGAACAGGCGTTGAATCATTTAGATTTAAAACGTTTCAAAGTGGCCCTATGTACCTTACTGAATAAAGAGATTTTCACTTCGACTTTATTTATAATTACTTCCTAAGTAATTGATACATGTATATTTTATGTCCTTGTTTTGTGAATTGTTAAATAAAAAAGCATTGAAAAACGATTGGCTGTGGAAGGTCGGACTACGAAATGAATTTTGTGTGATGAAACCCTGTAACACCTTACCTACGCACTTTATTTAGTAATTAATAATTAGTGATGCCTAAACGTTAAAAATAGATAATGTCAATCTCACAGATGTGATATTGAATTTAGTAACATACGTGGGTCTAGTACACTACAAGACAATCAGTTGAGAACGCGTCTATTAAAAGTTAAAAGCCATTAAGGAAGAGCATTTCTTTTCTTTTACAAGACGTAAGGTTCAGAAGTACCTGCACTGGCTGGGTTGTTTCCACAGGGAAAGGGAAACTTATTTATCATTAATTTTTATATTTATAAATTCTATGAAGTAATTTATTTATTATAATTAAAACGACATATACAATAATTATACACGCTGCATACATACATTTCTCTCACAGAATTTCAAGCATACATATAATATTATCTGCACACTGTAAAGTCTGCGATCCTTTCGCGAACAAATCTGGGTACGTATCCAGAAGTAATACGTATATGTATAGTTAAATCAATAACTGAATAAAATATCGATGTTTATAAATGTCGCCGAGTGTAGTTAAAGCTAACAAAACATTTGATGTGTAGGATTGGATTGTGCAGTAAATGAGCTCTGCTAGATTAAATTTTGTAACGAACGAGATGAGTATTCGTCACGAGGTCACAGGTAACAGCAGATTGTTATGAAAGGTCAGTATCACTGATTATAACCCGACATTTTGTTAATATTGCTAAGGCTTATGTTTTGCAGTATTTCTATTATAGCGAGTACAGGGTTAACAAAGGTTTTAACATTTTTAATTTAGAATGAACGAATTACTAATTATTATAAAAAAACTCTAGGGCCGGGCCTTCTTAAACGTATGGTATTCACGAACTCATTTAGGATTGCGAGTTTCTTGACGAACCCATAGAATAATAAATTAATATGTTTTGATGATTTATTTATAAGGTAAAAATATACATGTAGGAACATATGAAACATACAAAAATCTAAAATTAAAAAACAGAAAACATTATGAAATGGTATATGTAAATATCTGACATTAAAATCTCTCGTCCCCAGAATTTTATTACGCGACCTCATTTGGGGTCGCGACCCATAGTTTAAGAGGTCCTGCCCCAGAGGATGGGTCACAAAGATATTGTTGATATGCAGATTCGCCATCACAAATGAGCAGGCTGGGTAATACTTTCTGTTCCATATCCCAAGGCAAGCTTTGGACTAGAATCCTCAGGGTCAAGTCAAGAAGGACGACCCAAGAAGATTAGCGGCACGGAAAAAGCATTGATCTGACTTGTAGCTAATTTAGACGAAAGTCAGACAAAGAGGAATGGAGATGTGTCATCCGATGTGGTGCCTAATAAAAAGTACCTAATAATACAATAAATAAAAAGTTTCTATATAATAGGTATATAAGCGTATATAATAAGGCTATAAAGGAAACTATATCGTATTTTACTCAAAGCTCCGTGACATATTTGAATACAAAGAATTGTTGAAGATGGGTAGGTAAATTGTTAACAACTGAATAAATTAGGATTTCTCAAATTTATCACTACTTTTGCTTTGTATTGTCTACTGAGTTGCGTTATAGGATCTGTAAGTCGTGTTTTCATATAATATTTACGTGCTTTCATTTAGGCGAATTTATATACTTATTTTTGATGAGACAATGAAGCACTTTGCAAATGCGAAATTCATAAAATAACGAATCAACCGAAAATAACAAGAAATCACCTTCTTGATAAATATTTATTGAGCACAATAAATATTTGCACTTTGTGTTATTTGTGCTGCTCTTGATGCGCATCGCATTGAGCGAATGGTGTCATAGTGACTCTTCGTCACTACCGGGTGTATATTGTATATTGGTGCGGATTTTATTCATTTAGAAATTAACACATCAATATTCTTCGATACGATTAAATATCAGTATAAAATTTTCAATACAGTAGAAAAAAAATGGTTTCTTTATTTATTTACTTGTAGAATTTACTCAGCTACATACTAAGGTTATACAATATAATAAAATAATCAAAATCACAGTTGCTCCCTCAAACGTTGTGATACGTTTAAAATTAGAGAAAAGTTTAAACATTTCAATGATTTTATTATATTTTATTTTGTTATTCATTGTAGAACTACGATTTCTAAAAAAAGTTAAGTTAACTTTTTAAATTTGTTTTAGTTTTGTGTTTTGTTTTATTTTAATTTACTTATATTAGTTAGGTTATTACTTATTACTTTATTGAATTTGCCTAAATATTGTACCAATATTACAATAGTTGAATTATATTCATATTACTTAACTAATAGATCATCATATACATCCAAACGAATCTGTTGCAAGAATCTGTTTTAGAACATATTGCTCCGTAACTCTAGGAGCTATGATAAATAAACAACTCAAAGTTGGCTTAAAAGTAGGTACACCAGCTTCTGTCTGTTTGCGCATGGAATGGAGCGAAACGGCTGTGTTTACTAACTCTATCCTTGGTGTTTAATTTAACATACACAAATAATGTTAATAATTGTAATGTAGTTTTCTCTTTTAAGTTACACTGAGTTTTATATATCTTCATCAATTACCACATTTACAAATACAGCAGCCTTAATCAAAATTTACAATTGAGTCGTTACTGGTATTTTGTTGTTTGAATGAATCATGTAACATAATTTTAAATTAAATGTTTATTTTGAAAGAGCAGCTATTGTGTTTCTTGCCGTTTCTTCTCGGCAACTGCCATCCGAACAGGTAGGTGGTAGTGTAAAAATTGACGATTCAAAAGTAAATAAAGACCTACTTGAATAAAGATACAGTGTAAACTCCATGTAATGTCACTCCATTTATATCCATAAGTCTCTAAAGCGTCGATTTCAATTGCTTTGATTGGTTTAGCTTGTATTCTAATTCTGACTTTTCTTCTCAACATTCTCTAAAACGCCATAAAAATGCCTTTAGTTTACACTGTATTTTGAGTTTGAGTATTATCATATCATCATTAATAATGTCTTATCAAATGCAGTTGATGTAAACACTTATGAATTTGGCGCTTACGATACAGCAAAAATTATATATTTTTCCATATTTACATGTAAAAGAGGCAGAGTTCAATAACACGCAAACAAAACCCGAGATCGTAATGGGTTAGAACGATCGGTTTTATATTACACGCGGGCAAACAGTGAACTAATTTGTTTGTGGACACCTCGACCGCAACACAGGTATTTTATATGTCTTATTGCAGAGTGAATATGATTTTGTGAGAAATTTTAATTTATCCAACTAAAATACAATAAATTCAGATAATTCTTAATTTAATTTATTTGAGTTCTTTACTCTGCTAAATGAAAGTTATTTAATAATAGTGTTAATTTTTTGTTGAGCCGTCCCTGTAAATAAAGTCTTTTTTGTTATTGAAGAAAATTTTGTTTGGTTATCGCAAATGAGAAAATTTAACGAGGAAAGCCCGAAGGCACTACAAAGTTTTTAAGAAGTAGCCAGAGATAAGAAACATTTTCTACTAACCTGAATTTGAATGAAAATGAAGCATTAATTGTATTATTTTCGTTATGATAAACAAAGTGCTCATTAAAGCTAGAGTGAGGTTTCGTTAAAATGGAATGATTCACAACGTTTCACAAGCTGCCCACGCGCACCGCTCAATGGGATTAGCTCAACTAAACTAAATTAATCACGTGACTCATGAACTTAAACGATTATGAATATTCTCTTATGTAATTCTCTATGGAACGAAGACTTTTTGCTATTATTTAACGATATTTTGTTATAGGGAAACATTTATAGAATTTTCATTAAAAACAATCATTAGGTCAAAATGTTTTTAATGATTGTAAGATAGTTAGTTGTATTAAACACTATAAACTGTGAAATTTATATTAGGAACAAATTTAGAAAATTTATATTTTATTTCAAAAAGCTCTTCAACTTTTTGGATATTTAATGAAAACTGTTCCAAGTTTTAATAAATGACAAATGTTAATGTAAGACTTTAAGAATGTTACATATTGGCAATAAAAATAATTTTACATATTGATAGGAAGCTGTTTTCGGTATTCCTCCTGACTGAATATAAGCTGTTGGCAGATTTAAGAATAGTTTAAGCTTTTTGTAAGTATTCTAAGGCCGTAAATAACCATATTACATACACTTTTGTCGCACACACATATTTCAACCTTTTAAATAAATTTATGTATACAAATAAGCGTACGCAATTTATTGTTTATTTAAAAATGTAGACCGGTCTATATAAGACAAACGCTTGCAAAAGGTCGTTTTACCGGTAAGTTAATATTTGTTTGTTAATTAAGACGCTCTCGATCCACTTAACAAATAGTCGGTTTGCTTAAGAGAAATTCAGATCACGTTTTTATTGTACCAAGGTAAATTATCCGAAGAGGTCCCGATCATATTCCCAAACAGGCACTTGACTGGAATCCTCAAGAGAAGCGGAAGCGTGACCCTAACAGACCTGGCGACGTACAGTTGCAGATGACCCGGTAAGACTTGGAGCGAGCTTGGACAGAGCGTGATGTAGGATTGCTGTGGACGCCCTCTGCCCCATCGAGGGGACGAAGGATTATATGTCAAGTCAAGTAAGTCAAGGTAATTAAATTTTTAAACTAAGTCTTGTTAAGAGAATGCCACGTTACATTAATTGTTATTTCTATTCAGTTATTTTGTTTTATTGACGATTTATAAGTGCACCATAGTTACCTATGTGAATATAGATATTTTTGTATATACAATTGAGTTATACATAAATCTTATTTTCTAGTTTTTCAAGTCAAGCGTACTTTTACTCACTCTTTCTGGTTTCGAATGCAAAACTTATAAAAAGCCCCGTTGTTAACTGTACTTTATTTTAACGCTTCTGAGTATTTCAGTATACTAATAGCAATATAAATATATATCGTCGATTTACAATTAGGTATTTGAGCAATCATAATCATATAAAAATGTTGTTGAACTTTAAAGTGGAAAAATTGTGATAATTCTGCGCGTACGCCTAGCACGATTAGATCCCAGGTCACGTGCCGTGAGCCAACCGACGATCTTTAGTGAAAAAAAGTGTTAGCTCGTGGCGCTTATACCTACTGAATTAAATATGTCGCACGAATAGGCGGACGAAACACATGAAGACTGAACTGTCGAATAACAGAAGTAATTATTATATTAGTTTTATTTGAATTTGAGATACTTGCGTAAACCCAATAATAGTGTGTACCATTTTATAAAAGGCTGGTAGCTCACTCACGAGCTCCCAGTTTGATAGTCTATAGGAATCTCTTTTAAAATACTAGACATTATTATCTAGCTATGAAAACATATTGAATTCAAACTTTTGTCTAAGGTCTCATTCAGGGTCAATGCAGGTTTTCCATAAACCTTAAACTACACTCACCCCGGGTAAATTAAACCTCATTTGACTAGCCCCTAAATATAGAATATCTTGCTTATCAACTATGTACTTTTTAAGAGATATATTGTCTACTTAGATTGGCTTGACTTAAGTCGGAAATACGATGTGTGGCAGCCAAGTGTTGGGAAAGGCTGGTCTGCCGTCCTAAAGCTGTATCACGTATCCTAGAGCTGGGAACGCGATGGTGGTTGGCAGCAGTTGAGCTTAGAACTTCCAGTGGGAAGCAACTCCGCAAGTCAAAGACACAGAGACCATATTCACTCATAATTTTGGGGCTAATTGCGAATGATCAAAAAAAAATGTTGTCTCGTGTATATTGAGCCTTAGAATGACCGGTGTCATCGCACTGTGTGATATCGTTGTCAATAATTTATCGTGTAATGTGGAAATTGCTTTGTTTGTTCGGCGCCTGAGGTTTTTATATTCGTGCAAAAGATGCCAGATATAATGCGCGTGTCTTGAAGTTATAGTAAGGCCATTTATGGTAATGATCCAATAACAATATCCTATATTAGTCAGTATTACTATTTTAATAAAAATCTGTCTTTTTCAAAGCGTAATAACAAATAAACTGGCCATAGACTTACAAGACAGACGAGAAAGATAAAAATTATAAATCTTATACTGTGATAAATGCGGTTTTTCTTCTCTGCATGTTTGTCTTTCCATACTGGACTATATGAAACAATATGTCTACACAAACTATTAGTTCCTTACATAATACTTATATATTATATTCACGTGTGCATACAACGTGTACATATCATACAATCATGACAAAATTATAAAAAAAAATTAACTTCCAATTACATTTACGGTCAATTCCAAAATCAAGGGCGTAGAACTGACGAGAAGAAACTCACTTTAAATCACAGGTATGGTCTCATTGATTATACATATACATATATTTATAGTGTATACTGCATGTAACGTCAGATTTAACGTCAATTTTAACTCTCTAAAGCGTCGAAATCAATTGGCTTTGTTTGGTTTAGCTTGTATTCCAAATTAGGGATTTTCTCTCTTCATTTAACGACGACTCTCTATAACGCCGTCAAATGTACAATGTGTCGTTATATACAGTTTATACTGTAGTTATTAGTAGAACCCATACAGCGATAACAATTTATTTACAACCCCATACAAAATAATGATGACCATATACGGTTACAATATGGATATAAATACATAATAAATACATAAAAAAAGAAATATAAAGAAGAAAATTTCTTAAGAAACTATAAATTTTTTCACAAAATTTCATTATATACATGATCAAGATATATAAGAAACCGGATTTCCAATATACATAATTATATTCAATAGATTACTACTCCACTTAAAAACAGTGTTTAACTGAGATGAAATACACTTTGCATTCTGATAAAAACTGATAGCCTTGCATTTGAAATATAAGCTTTATTTTGAGCTTTATGTAATTACGATAAGGACAACGTATGGGAAATGTTCGTTTGTAAAGCTTGCCAAGAAGAGACAATAGACGATATAACTTAACGTCAAGGATGTGAAAACTAATGTAGAATTATTCACGTAACCTTTTGTTGATTATTTTATATCTTTGTATCTACTGCTTATATATAAATAAAATATATATATATATATATAAAATCCCTAAGACCCAAAATTTAATTTTATTTAAATAATTTATGTTTTAGAAACAATTTTACAACGAGACGTTTTCAGTCTTTCAATTTCAATAAAAACACCGTGCTTTTTGTGTTAAAACCCAATAAATATTCATCGATATATTCATTTATTAGAAAAAGTATTACGAATCGACCTTTGACTATGGTTAACTCACGGCTTTTTGTATAAATAAGTAACTATTTAAAAAAGGTATTCTAACAGTTAGTCTATAATCTGTTAGTGCAAAGGAATATACCAATAATACATTAGGAATGAGTACATTCTCATCTTTTGGTGACGGGACAAGGACAAGGATGACGATCATAATACAATGTGTTCTGTATGTCAAGTCCCATACATTTTTAATATATAGGCTATAATTATGTCCTTATTCTAACACTATGTACTGTATATTCGTTATACTGGCGTTTGAATGTTGGAAAATATTAGAAAGCTTCTTGAATTAAGTTTCTCCTGTATCAACTATACTTTGACATTTGTATGTTACCAATAATTGCATTTTTATTCATTTTTTGATTTTGTCTATGCGTTATTTGTACTTTAAAAAATGATTTCAAAGTTTTAGGTATGATTGAATTCGTCTCAGAGCTTGCTATATGACGATAACAATGGTGACTTGCCTCATCCATATTTAATACATCTTATGGTGCACAAATGGTAATTACTTAAACATGTCTCGAAGCAAACAGTAGCGCTACGCCCACAGACACCGTCTGTGTGCCATGACAATTTTAGAGGTGGCTTTTGGATGGGACTCAATCATTACTGCGAGTAACATATTATAATAATGATGCCATGCATAGGCCTTCAATTATAAGAGCCTCGTTATAAAAGATCTTAGTTTGACGTAGGTGCTCTTGTTTTCTTAAAATATCAAACTAAAACTCAAAATATCTTTACTCAAGTAAAGTCACCAAGAAACTCGATAGCTGCTCTTTTATGATTTCATGTTACTTACATGACTAATTCAAATAACAAGAGCACTGAATAATTAAACTATCCCGATGCTCTTCAACTGTATAGTTTGCCTCTTTTACCAGAATACTCTTTACATTTAAATATAAAAAAGACAAATTTGCTCAAGTAGTGCGCACTTGAATAAAACAACAAATTATGGTTAATGTTTATTATTAAAGTTACTCAATGTTTTGACTTAAGTAATAATTGTACTGGCTTAATAGTCATTACAATTATCATTATATATATCATTATGTATTATCATTATATATATCATTATGTATCGGGCTACAGGTCAGACCAGGGCAAAAACATTTAGATACTTTCGTTAGGTACACGCACATACTTAGCTTAGTTAGTAGTTACGAAAGTCCGTTCAAAAGGTATTGTTATTTTTAATGACTTTTGGTAGTATTCTTGGTAATGCTTTGACATGTATAGAGAATATATAGTATGACATAAAAGTATACTGTATATACGTAACATCAGTCGCCATATTAAAACGAATTGTTAATCCGATTTAAATTCATATCGATGTCGTTCGTGCGTGCGCGGGAGTTCGTATCGTCGGCACGCGTCGCGAGTAGTGAGTATGGTTTTAGAGTTTGCAGGTATTTTCAATTTAATTTTTATTCGACTAGTAAAGTAATATATATATTGGAGAGACATTTTAAGAAGAATTAATTATCAATTATATTGTTAATACTTTTATTTCTAGTGTGGCAAATCTATCAAAATTCAATCAGTTGTTGTATTGACTTTGTTCATTGAGTAAATTAATTTTTAATTGGCTTACTTTGGCTTTTGTTTTTTTAAGTAGCCTTTTTAATCGTGAGTTTGATAACTAAATATTATTTAAGGGTGATTTTTTTACTAAAATGAATAAAACACTGAAAATCGTTTATCTATCATTAATTTAGTGACCACAAATTTTTCGATAAATGTCTTTTGAAAACAAAAAGTATGTTATTCCTACTGAGGCCGTATTCTCATTTTGCGAGTAACAATTCCAATTCACGTACAACGTAAGTACTTATGTGTATACGATTTAGAATTGTTACTACGCACGTTAAAATATTAAGGAACCTTCATTTGGACAGAATTCTAAAGCAAAGATGTGTTAGTATCCAACTTGAATATGAAGTACCCGCACTAATATTTTTCCGAATTATAATAATATTTTTATGAGTTACCTCATGTTTATATAAAAAAAAACTTATGAAAAAGAATGTTTTCCACCTTCGCTATTTTCACTTAAACATTAATTAAAATAACGCACCTAGTCTTATGTGTGCCATAGATTTCATTCTAGACAAAATAGTCATTAAGGAAGTGTCACAACGTAAGAAAATTCTAGATAATTCTAGAAAATTCTGCAAAAAAGTTCGCATCGTATGTTAAAAGCTTTGTATGTTGAGCGAGTTCACATCAACAACGTGTAATCATGAAAGTTTTTAATGTTTAATTTCGTGTTATGTACTTAGCCTTTCAACAAATTAAAAAACCGTATGAAACTTTGAGCATATCATAATGTAAACGATAAAATTCTGAATAAACCGCGCTACACGCAGAGTTAATTACATAACAGTGATTACCCTTACAATTATTATTAACCAGCTGAGTTTATTGTGGGTCTGACCATTATTTTCAAACCCTCATAGAGAAACGAACTATTTAATTACACAACTGAAATAGGTTTCTATGTTCGAAATATACAAAGAAAAAAATGAGCAAATGCATGTTCCATTAATAAAACCTTTTTAAATATATATACCGATGTTGCCTGCCTGGTAATAGGTGAAATAGAAGCGAATAGACATTGTATAAATGATGTCACCAGTCTGAATTAAACACACCGTATAAATTCATACTCCGTATTATTCTGGTCTAAATTACACAATGTAGCGATACCATTCAAAGTAGAACGTTTTAAAATATTATATAGCTTCTACATCTAATACGAAATGGTATTTGGGTTAAAGTTGCTTTTTAGTATTAAATTGTAGTTTTCAGGGCAATATTATTGAATTTCACCATTACACAACTACAAAAAAGTATGTACTTGTGTCTAGTTTATCAATTGTTTGCTAGTTACCGGAATCACGGCTATAAATTTATTTAGGTAACATTTAATTAGGTATTTCCAATACCTAATTAAATGTTGGACCATGGGGTGCAAGTGCACAGGTGCTTATTAAAGAATTAAGTAGGCGCCTGGTAGTCAGTACTGGTGATCCAGGAGCTGGTGCTTTCCTTGCTCAGCGTGTAAGCATCGCCATACAGCGAGAAAATGCGAGCATTGTGGGTACTCTGCCACAGGGACCAAACTTTTTAAATTTGTTTTAATTTTGTGTTTTGTTTTATTTTACTGATTTGATTAAATGTTTACAATTTTATTAGTGTATGTTTGATACAATTGATATAAAGAAACAATCAGAGATTAAATTTGTTTGTTAAATTTGCACTACACCGAGCCATCAGAAGTGACAGACAGACAGGTAGGCCGACAAATCAATCCGGCACGCGCCAACCTTATGTTTTGAATATATATCGGCAGCCATCTTGGATCGATGTTTGGCGATGATCCATATAACGGTCATAATGGCCGATCGAGGTAATCTATGCGTTATGAATATTAATATATTAAATCGTAAAATGGCGGACTGTTACCACAATAGAAATATGATTGTCCTAAAAAATCCGCAACGTAATTCTGATCAAATGCGTTTTAGATTATTTGAATCACAGTTAATACAAAAAAAAGAAAAAGTGGAAAAATGACATTCATTCGTTCATTTTAATATTTTTATATACGGTCAGACTTCTGGGTCTGGTCACTTAGAATCGAGGCCTCTGCGGCTTTAAATTTTTTTCATTGCTGACTAGCCCAAATTAAGAATTGCATTATTAAAAAATTAACCTATGCAGTGCTCACGGTATGTAAAAAAATATTTATTATACACAACGTGATGTTTTTCACAATTAAATCATAGATTTAGAATACAGTGGGCACTTAAAGCAACAATTTAAAAGGGCAGGTGAGACGCGCGCCGATTGCAAAGATAAGCTATCGATGCGATCGCGCCCGATACATCGACATTCCCACGGCCGAATTGCTAGATAAACTCACAATCGATTTATTCGACGAAGAAAATATTTCGAGCTTATTAGAGCTTTTTTAGTCACGAACAGTATCACGCCAGCGTTTTCATACAATTAAGCACGAACATTGAATTTTTCAGTCTTAATTAGCTACGTTATGTTACAATATAATTGTTCATTTATATATCTTGGCCACATATATCACTTGTGTACGGTAATAATTTCCTTCTTATATCTAAGGCTACGAGTGGGAATGTCATGCTGTTACTTTTTAAAAAAAGCGCGAGGGTTCTAAAATAAACCTGCATGGCGTTAACTGTTTTTTTATGTAACAGGAGACAAACGAGCAGGTCACTTCGAGTGAAGTGCTAAGCGCCGCTCATAGACACCTTCAACGGCAGGAGGCTTACGAGTGAGTTGCCGGCCTTTAAAGTAGAGGCACGTATTTTTTTTTTGTAATTTAAATATTATTTTTAAAAGAGAAATGATCATTACCTATTATCCTCATGCAATTACAACACATAAGCTAACTACTATATGTATGTATCCATAAAAAAAACAAACACCTTTCCAAGAAACACTAACATTAATTAAAACTCATATAATCAACAGGTCAAACTACAAATGACACAGCAATCAAAAACCGATAGATAATCGGAGAGGACTTGAGACCGAACAAAACTAAACTACTTACAGACAATAAACCGTCGAGAGCACGACGAATCGATCGATCGATCGATCGATAATACAAAATCAATAAAATCTATTATAAAATTGGCGTTTGATGTGGCCCGCGTCGGCCTCTTTGATCGTCGTAATGCGACCAAATTAAGTCAAAGGCGCTAAGTGTGTGTCGAATTGAGTTATCAAAGTATTTCTTTGCTTTGATGACAGGCGATTGCGAGCTTTTTATATATGGTGTTTTTTCTTTCCACCCACACAGTACACCGTAATATCTGCCAAATTGGGGATAGTTTGATTAACAAGCCTTTTCCATAAGCAAATGTTGCATTTTTTTAGAAGAGGCAAACCGTAAAGGTCAAATCGCACTCACGTGTCTGGGAGCTTGTGAGTGCGTTGCCGCCCTTTTAGGGAGTATTTATTTACTATATACTTTTTTCCGAGGTGGAAGTGCCTTTTCGCATTACCTGGTCCCAAAAGAGAAGGGATATGTGGGCAACCGATGCTGGTATTTTTTTTCAGAGACAGGGTGGTTAATACCCAAACCACCCCGGGTAGTACAAGACCGCATTGAAAGGCCAGGTACAACTTGATTACACCTAAGTAAAGTTTCAACAAAACACAAAACATACTGTACATACATTGAGATTTAAACGATTGTATTGTGTCAAGGTAAAGTATTTTTTCGTAAGTTGACACCAGTTTACAAATGTGAACTATTGGGAAATGTGAAGACGAGCATAATTCATTACTTTGTAGCGAGAAATTATTCATTAATTTTTCACATGCCAAACGTCATTGTCGAGCAACAAGTGTACGCAATCCTGCATTTATTGCGTAATGTCAAAATATTGTATGTTTTTCTTTTGCTAGATTTTAAAACGATTATTGATTGATCGTGACTGATTTTCTTATTACTAGCCATAAACCTCGTAAGCTTTACCTTAGTTACAATATCTAAGATATTATAAGATCGAAAATAAAGCTCTTTTTTAGTTACTATTGAGATTCAAATTGATTATATGTTACGATAGTTTTATTTAAAAAACATCTTAAAACTATGTGTCAAAATCAATAGCGTGTAATGATTAGAAGAAATATTTCCATCAATATGTCGACGGCGGAGCCTCGATTAGAGAGTGATAGATGATACTTATTAGTACAATATAAATGAAACAAATCATTTATGTTTATAAGAATTCCCACAGAGGATTTACGAGACTTCCCACCTTCAATTTCCAATAGTTCACAGTAGCCAGAATATTGTTTATCTAATGAGTGGCTTGTAATTGACTTGGGACAAGCACCTGCTGTCGTATGTATAAATTATATTCAATTCCTTAACGATACAAACTCACATCGATTACAATCGCATGGATGCAATTAGATATATGCGGAAATTAAATTTGCTATTAATTTATGAATTATATGGGTGTTAGAAGATTTTGCAGATTATATTATTATTTGTAGAATTACGTAGGAATGAAAAGTAAGGAGTTATTTACTCTTTATGGATTCTGACAAACAATTTAAGGTAGTCTTAAAAAAATATTTCAGATTTTTTACACATTTCATATATTACCTTGAACTAATAAGTTTTTGTTTGACCCTTTGTGGCAAAAGCCTACTTCTAACTACGTCACTCTTCTCAGCTGTATCCTTGATGGTCATAACATTATCTTACTTAGAGAAACAGTTTGTACCCTGCGTCAAATTAAATTTTTTAATTATAGAAAATCTTGTGTTGTGATTATATTTCTTAAATTATGATTTACCTTTTTATTTGTATGTCCATATGAATTGTAAAATTACACATGACAATGCATATGAAATCCAAAATAGTATAATTAGAATCACTATAGAGCTATCAATAACCGCATTAACATGCGTCTAATCATGATCAATGGTCGCGAGCCGCCGGAAAAATGCCAAGAATTCCATATATCACGCGCCACCATACTGACAGCTGCATGGTGTGATCCAGGGATGTAGAAAATATAGACTATCCATAAGAAAATACTATTTGCAAAATACGATAAAAACGAACAGCTTAGAGACAAACAACTAGTTATAATGATTGTTAATAGGCTATTATTAATATCTATTCAACGAATTACGATAAATAAAAAAATTATATTCGTAGCTGACTGAATGACGATTTGAGCAGCTAGTCGATCCATAAAGGATCGACATAAGCTTTGCGAGAGAATGCCAGTAGAAAATTTAGACGGCACAGAAACAATTTTGATCTTTTGTATTTTTGTTAAGACAGGCATAATTATATGTAAATAGTATGTTAATCATTTAAGGTCAAAAATATCTTTATTCACATTGTTACTATGGTCAAAAAAACTTATTAAAAAAGTTGACTTTACAGTACTTTACAGTACCACTTCCCAAATCAAAGCCGTATAGTGGACGAGAAGAACTGGCAAGAAACTCTCCGCTATTCCTTTACGCAGCATATAGTGAGTTGAGATATTGTTGATAATACCGGTCTAACAATTCATAAGTCTACATTGCACACAGGTCAAGATAGAAAAATCGATTGGCGATATAACTCCGATCGTTTTGATTACTATTTGTAACGTTTATATTAAAGTACCGATCGGTGTGATTGACGTAGCGTATAACGAGCCTTATTATTGGGTCAAACGCGGCGTTTGCTCATTACATAGACCTTAAAAACTATAATAGATAGATCAACTATCCAAAGATTAAAATTATGTATCCAAACATTTATTTTGTATTGTAATTAATTTATATTTTATGTATTATTATTGTTGATACCTTTAACTACTACATTTATATATGTATATGTATGTCTAGTAAGTAGTTTTTTGTGTTTACGTTCCACTGTGAAATTAATTCAAGTATCTGTTGTGTATTTCCTGTATTTCATCTTGTTCGATAAAATCAACAAGAAAACTCTCGTGTCAGTTTCATATTTTAACAATAAACACAAAATATTCTTAATATTAACCTAACTTATATAAGTAAATTAAATTAAAACTAAAACAAATTTTAATGGTTTGGTCCCTGTGGCAGAGTAGCCACAACGCTGGCGGCATTTCCTCGCTGTATCGCGATGCTTATACGCTGCGCCTGAAAGCACCAGCTCTTTAATTAATTAATTTGAAAAAAATATATATACACACATTAATTGACATTACATACCTTGACAGATGAATACCAAGAACCTACTATAAATGAAAAAATAAAGTTACATCTAGATTAATAATCTTTGCTGTTTCACCGACAAAGCCTCTGCCCTTTGTACCGATACTCCTCATTAGCTCATAGGGCTTCATTGGCACACTTCTCATGCCTAGCAAGTATTTGTGAATGCGTTGAGTAATTTCTACACTTTTACATTACAATGTAGGCATAATCAGGCGGCGAGTCTGTTTTATGTTCCTCTTTGGATGTGCTGAAAGGGGTTTTCAAATGATTTATTAATATGTGAAATATATAGAGATTGGTAATTAATCTATTCATAGATATAATGCTAACGTTTAAGTTTAAGAAGTTAACAATTAAACTTAAGTAATTTTTGTTAGTCTTAAACAATAAAGGCATATATTACAGTGATCCTTAGAGAGCCAAGTTGCTTTTTTTACACGGGGGGAAATTCTTGGGGGACTCTATTCCTACCAGAAATAAAATCTCTCTGTCCCATCCAGTCATGTCATAGATATAATGCTAATGTTTAAGTTTAAAAAGTAAACAATTAAACTTAAGTAATTTTTGTTAGTCTTAAACAATAAAGGCATATATTACATTGATCCTTAGAGGGCCAAGTAGCTTTTTTTACACGGGGGGAAATTCTTGGGGCACTCTGTTCCTACCTCTTTGTCCCATCCAGTCGTGTGCTGGGTGGCGCTGGTATCGCCTGTGAACGCCTGAGAACGGTAGTCTGTGAGTGTTGAATTTAGACTTTTCATATAAAACTTATTAAAAATGATCTATAAGAAAATGTATTTCTTCAGAATATACATTTTCAATTAATGTGGCAAAAAAACTTTCAAAGTTATATATATGTAAATTCTTATGTCTCGGCGCAAATGGCCGCTTAAGCTGCTACACAATTAACAATAATGATGACATCACGATTTGCAAAACAAAAAGTTTCATTCATAAGCGAATATTTCACGCTAAGTCAAAATAAAAAAAACGCACCCTCGATACAGCGTCATTATCACCAAACAAAGGGAACGGGGTTCGAACAAAAAATTGTGGTTAAGTCAAAACATTCGTTTTCTAAGAATATCCTATTGTTTTGAGTAGAATTCATAATTTTACAAACTGCTTCGACTATGTTCGGATACATGGTGTTCGTTTTGGTTGATTAGAATTTAATTTAGTTACATTGAATAATTACTTACTGTAACTAAATTGTTACATAGTGTTAAATTCGTTTATTTAGAAAAGTAGATTCTATACAAAAGTGCTTACTATATACCTAGTACTGATTGCATCCTATATTAAAAAGGGTGTCTAGAAAAAAATTGTTTAAAATAATGTATTTATTATAAACTTATTTAAATATAAAAAATAAAATATAACTGCTTATTTATTATAATTTGTTCGTTAAAAGAAACATCCTGTGCAAACTATAATCTGTTATTCTAATTTTATGCTCCAGGATCCTTACACCATGCTGCGTCAAAGACAATACGTCGTAAATATCGGATAATCTGTCATAAATGTGACAAAATTTTGTGTCTGTGACACGTCCCGTGAGAGTTTTGTCACAGACTGAATTACAAATGTCATCACAAGTGTACTTCCGTTATAGAACAATATAAGATAAATTACTCGAGTAACTATAGTAGATAGGTATTAATCAATAATAATTACTAGTGTTCTAAGGCCTCACGTCGGGGCAGAGGACAGATTTGATACTTCACCATTCCTCTGGTTTTGGGGATCTTAGGTCGCCGTCTGGTCTGCTTGGGTCGGCCTTGTTTGCGACGTCATAATAATCCATGACGGTAATCAAACGGTTTAGTATATACAGTATAATCTCTATATAACAACACTGAAGGGAGTGTGCATTTTATGGCGTTATACAGACTGGTCGTTAACGGGAGTGAAAAAAAATTAGAATTACAATACAAGCTAAACCAACCAAAGCCAATTGATTTCGTTTGTCGTGTGTCGTTAAATCGAGTGACGTAGCATGGAGATTTCACTGTAGTTATATCTAGTCTTAATAATGTAAGTCGCGTATAAAATATAGTCCTCAGTAGATTTGACCAAAGATTTGTTGTGTTAAATCAAAGGTCACCTGAAAAGAATAAATTTAGTAACAGATACAATGAGAAGAAGATCCTAAAGAGATGTTACTAGATAGTCGATTTTTTTGCGAATAGGTTTTATTTTATGGTATTTCTTAATACTTATTAAAAATAAATTACTAGAAAGCGATTTAGTAACTAAGCAAACAAACCGCATTCTGTTAACAACTTATTAAAAGTAACAGCATAGTGCAACAAATGTTTAAAATAGATTATATTTTTACATTTCCGCAGTTAGACTTGCCCACAATGAGATTAGTTTTGTACTTGGATTGAGGTAATTTGATACAATTGTGCTCACTATTTTTCATTCTCTCTGATTAAACCTTTACATTAATTATTGAAACTTCCAAACACATAAAAAGAGACATTAAAAATATATGATATATATATTAAAACATAGTTTTAAAAAGAAATTCCCACCAATATTTACCAACTGGTCTCTGTGGCACAGCATCTTAATGCTCAGCAATTTCTTGATGTAACGTTATGCTTATACACTTTTCGTTCATTGGGACTATCTCGAGTAATTTGTAACTAAACGCTTTTAAATTATACTTAATACGTTATTATTTTTCATAGAAAACGAATGTATTGTCTAGTGAAGTTGTAAAACTGAAAAGCTAAACCTTTTGCCTATGTAACAAGTATCAAAATAATAAATCCTATTGTAAAATTCTATTTTCTAGTAATATTGTTCTGTCAACCACAAAACTAGATGTTTACAGTCGTGGTGACGGTAAACGGTAGCTTTGCTCTGTGTAATTACGACAAATTACTTTTTGAACCCACTTAAGACTCCTTAACCGACAACGGTAAAAAATTGATTAAATAAATATATTATTTAAAAGATATTTTCAAATTAAATTTTTTTTTGAACTGTAAATCCCTTGAACAATCAACACTCCATGCAAGCACAAACTACACACAGAAGAATCCTTTATGTCCTTGGACATATTTAGTCAAAAAAGGGAATAATTTAACGGCAAACTCATGATAGAATCCACCTCACTCATTCACTCCCACAGCAACACCATTACACACACTAATAAACACAGCGCTCAGTCATAAGTCAAAATCATATTGTTTTATTCTTACATATTTTAGCTTACTGTAATATGTTATTTGTGGTATTGGAAGTTTGGGTTAGAGTTTAGAGAAATAAAATAAATCTATGACCCAGTTCAATACGAGCTCCTGTTGTTATTTAAAAAAAACTTATCAAATAATGGAACCTGAAAGACAACATAACAAAACCATGTTCTCACGGTGACGGACGTCAAAATTTTACAACAGATTTCCTAAGCCCACATACAAAAACGACAATCATAATTTGAGCCACTACCACCCAACAAAATGATATAGACAATGAGAAAAATGGAACGAGCTTTATGATCGTTGGGGTCAAGATTTGTGGTCATACCGGTGCTAAGAGGCTATATGTCATTAATATGGTTAACACCATTGATTTCCCGTGTGAAGTTATTTTTGATATTGCATTGTACACCAAGGAATTCACTTATTGATAATGGCCATGTAAAATAAAACCTTAAATGTAAGAATTTAAAAAAAATGTTTTGTTTTATTTTGCTTGATAAACGATAGTAGGGCAGATAAATATGAGAGAAAAAGCTATTCCAATATAAATTCTAAAATAGATGGGCAGAAAAAAAACTTTAGGTAATTAAAAAAAAAGCTATAACTTTATTAACTGATTTCTTCTGGACTTTAATTATTAAATTTAATTATATAATACGCTTAGTGTACCATACTATATAGTAAAATAATATTAAGACAAAGATCATTTTAATGTGTCGGCAACAGCTCAGCATAGGGACAGTTTAATTCTTGAGTAGCCTTACAATGCCTTTATTATCTGAATTATTTATTTATTTAACACTTTATCGCACTTAAACACTAGAAGCAAATGACATTAACAGATGTTAGAACATATAAGAGCAACGGGCGGCCTTATCGCTAATAATCGATCTCTTCCAGACAACCCACACGATAAAAGAATACTTAAAATATTATAAGACAGGTGCAAAGGGTGCGAAGTATACAAAAAATAAAAAAATAATAATAATACATAAACAGAACACAACATACATTAAAATAAGAAAACCCGAAAAATAGGCTAATTTAAATCTAGAATTGTAAATTATTATATTGAAGACAAGAAATGCTATGTTTTATGTTCTTTGTCATGAATTAGTCATGTAAGTAACATAATTTATATTATATTTATATGCAATGTTTATTTCAAAAGCTGTCGAGTTTCTTGCCGGTTCTTCTCGGTAGATAGCTGCCTTCCGAATCTGCCTTCCGGTGGTGGTGTAAAAATTGACGACTTTAAAGTGTCTATAAATACCTACTTGAATAAAGATATTTAGAGCTTGTGTGTGTATATTGTTTTGTACTGCGTTAAAAGCAATCAATAATTTATATCGCTTAATTTGTGTCATAGTTTTTATAAGCTTTACCCTTGAAAGTTCAGACGCGCCGTGACCTATAAAATCAATTTACGATTGAGACTTCAATAACCCAAAAATATTGTTCTTGATAATTATAATTCTGATTAATCTGACATCACCCGAGCTTTAAATTGGCGCGAAAACGTTCCCAATCTTAATCCTGATGTTCTAATTGAGCGTCAAAAAAAGTACAGTTAGAAAATTAAGTTGCAGTCTATATGATAGAATATTATAATTTATTAATTTGTTCTGTAAAATATTATTAGAGACGCGTTGGCATCGCTCATCCTCGCCTGTCTAAAACAATATATTTTTATTACAATGTATCAGATATACGCCAAATTCTATGGTTTGATAAAAATTATTAAGAATTTTTATTTTGGTACAAATATTACATAATTATTATTTAGTAATAAATTAACAAATTACAAAAAATGGCGAAACAAAATTAAAAAAAGCAACATTTAAAAATAAGCAATTAAATACATGTAACTTAGTAAAGGTATAGTAATTATAATATTTATTACCGTTAAGACAAGTAGATTGAAAGCCTTATCCTTAATATGTAACGTAATCCGATAAATCGTAATCAGATTGACCGTACTGACTTGAAATCAATATAAGATTAATTAAATTGAAAGAAACAATCTAAATTTATCTGTCGTCAGTACAGTACGATGCAACGCAATATATTTTTTGTGCTTTCAAAAATTCAATTAAGTTCAAGTTAAGGTTGAGGTAGGTTAACGAAAGATGAACTTCAAAAACGTGCAGGAAAATGTGTTTGTTAATTTGTGAGTTGTCTAAATGGTAGCCCGTCTGATCGCTGTAATTATAAAAAAGAATCTTCAGTATGTATTATTGTAATATTTAATAATGATAAAGTATGTGTTATTTTGACATTGCAAATAACACAACGATAATGTAAGAAAGGTTAAAAATATTGATGTACAAATTTAATAAAAAATTAAAAAGTTTGGTCCATGTGACAAAAAAAATAATTTTAACATTACATCAAATACGTCAAGATGCAAAATCACAATTTTATCATTCAGAACACATTTTTATTACACAATCTGACTTAACACATTCAACTAAGAGTCAGACTCAGTTTAGAGTCTGACTTAGTTGAGTCACAGAGCGGGCTAAACCAACAATTACCAAGTTGATAAAAACAAAACAATATAATCTGATACCTTTGAATAGAAGCCATCAGAGGTAGTAATTTGTCCTCATTAGTGCATCCATTTTGGCTACTGGTTAGGTTATTACATTTTTTGTGCCATTTTTATAATTGGGTGCAAAATTTTTGGGTATTATCAATTTTATTTTGGTACGTGATTTTGATCACCTTGAATGTGTACCTGAGATTATTAAAAAACTTATAACATTTTTGTTTACCTGGTGCTTTTCTCGCTCAGCGTATAAGCATCGCTATGCAACGAGGAGCTGCCAGCATTATGGGTACTCTGCAATATGGACAATTTTTTTTAGTTTTATTTTAAGTTATATTTACTTTAGGTTAATACAACGTGTTTATGTTAAATGTTAATATGTTTTTTTAGATTTATAGACCTTAGGCACTCACGACACGCATACGGCTGTTCCTGTGCACTCACAAAAATACACTTTTGTATAATAAATAAACTAAGTAGTTTTATGTAAATAAAAACCTTTTTTTGTTGCTATGAATATATTTATATGTTATTAGCCAACAAAGTCATAGCTCAGACTTTATTCAAGTAATTAATATGCAAACCTTCTAAAATGATAACATTATAATAAAAATATAGAGGAAATATCCCATAAAGGCTGTCCTGATGGCGTACAACCGATACATACAATGCTAAGTTCATTTTCGGTTCGTGATGAGAAAACCTAAAAAGCCTCTTGAACGACGACATAAAGACACTATGTGTAAACATTAAAGGTATATTATTGTGTGTGTAAACGATTGCCCAAAAGGTTCCCTGTGTATAACAATAATGTAACAAAAACTAGACGCCATGCCCATTCGATTTTCGAAATCGTATCGCGTTCTTACGTTTCCTCTACGTGCCGTTTCCGCTCTGCGCGCGCGCACATCGAATCTCTAATCGCTTACATTCTTTTCAACTTTTTTTAGATCTGGTGTATCCTGTTGTTTAATCGGTGACATGGAGATATGAATTCATTTAGCATAATTTTATATTATTGAACTGTCATGATTTGTTATAATATCTGATATATAAAATTCACACTATAAAATGCACATGACACGCACGTGCGTTCCTGTAATCCTCCGGAATGGCATGACCGATTCTCATGAAGATTTCTATGCATAGGTCTGAGAATCAGCCAACATCAATTTTTAATACCCCTTAGTGTTAAGGGTTTTCCTATTCATATAAAACCGAAATTTAACCCTTGCATCACTAACCCCTTTAATACGTAATTTTATGGCAAAACAATGTATGCCGGGTCAGCTATATTTATAATATCGTATTTGGTTACCAAACTGGTTTATAGGATTGATTCTTGAATTTAAATGTAGTCATAAGTTCGATTTATAAGTGTAAGATTTTTAGTTTGATTTGACGGAATTGAGTTCAACGTAACGCTCTGGTTACCATGACAATAACGTCACAGATAGGTGACAGGTTTTCGTAATGTTTATACTAGGAAAAGAGACGAACAAAAAGTCATTAAATACTTAATTGCATTGTTAATAGGACGTCAAAATCATCATTCCGGGCGGGTAAGAATGACTTCATCGGGAGCGTCTAATAGATTATTCAAATCAACTCCGGTGCCTGCGCCGTTCTTCAGTTTCTTAATTAGTTTTGTTGCGAACGACCTAACATATAAAAGCTTTCCTTTGTTAAATCTATTTGAAAACTCAGAGCGAACTTTCAAACTTTTTAAAATTTGTTTTCAGTTTTGTGTTTTAATTTATTTTATGTTATTTACATTAGGTTTATATTAAACATGTTTATGTTCATTTGTTAAGTATTGTGAATAATAAAATAAATAAGGTTAAAAAAATTGTATACATATATTTGTTGGTATTTCTCCTAAAATCACTATATGTCACAAAGTTTTATTACATCTGTCCCCAAACATCTCATGTGCTAAATATATTTAAAAAACAATAAACTTACAAGATAATAAAATAATTATATGGGAACTTGAAACAAACATTGCTTTAACAGACATTGATTTTAATTAAAACGAATATATTAAAAAAATGTATGAAACATCTTCAACTAAAATATGTTAAGTGTTATGGTTTGATTTAAAAGCTATTGATATTAAATGAAACTAAGCAAAATTGTTAAGTAATTTTAAGTAGGTAAATATATATTATACCTATTCTTGTTCACATTAATCTGCTTCATATAAACCTGCATTTGGTTCATTTTAGCATAGATCATTTTGGGAATCGTTCTTCCCATATTAAAGTATACTGGTTGTGTCATAATTATATGCCATACGCTCATGCATATATTTAATACTCAGCTATACTTAACGAGTCCTGGGTGTGTGCAATTATCTAAACCGAAATCCACATTGTACCGTAGACCTTATTCTAAGTCACCTCTTTATAATGCGACTCACATAGTCTCCGCTGACGATAGGGCGCACTTTAAATACTGAACAATATAATGATCTATATACGAGTTGTACACGAGCTCCGTGTTGCGTATTGAATTGATAATTAGCTTTAACATATAGAGTAAAGAGAAATCAGATAGCCCAAATGTGACATTAAACTAACTTTGAAATATGACTCTGCCACGGGGACGAAACGATTTTGTGTTAAATTATACATATATTTTTTATAGAAGAGGGGGAAAACGAGCAGGAGACCCACCATAAAGGTGAAGTTGCCGCCCATGGACACTCATGTGGCTGGGAGCTTATGAGTGCGTTGCTGGCCCTTTAGGGATTTGTACGCTTTTCTCTTAAAGGACCCTAAGTCGTAGTGGTTTGGAAATACCGTGGCGGGCAGCTTGTTCCAGAACGTGGTGGTGCGTGGTAAGAAATGTCTCACGAAACGCGCAGTGATGGAACGACAGACATGAAGGTGATACGGATGGAATTTCGCATTCTGCCTTGATGTCCGAAGATGAAATTTAGCTGCAGGTATTAATCATATATTATTTTGTTGAGTATGTGTAATATTTTTGGAATTACTATTACAGTTTTAAAAGTTTGGCCCTTGTAGAATATATTGATGGCGGCATTTCCTCGCTGTATGGCTGAGCGAGAAAAGCACCAGCTCTTGCGTCACAGGTACTGACTACCAGAAGTTGGACAAAGAATAAATCAATAGAAACACTGTCACCCTGAAGATGAGTAAGATTGAAATATCTTTATTCAGTAAAGATACATAAAACCATTTGAAACTTACGTTAGTACGCGACCAAGATGAGAAGATGCAGACAAGAAACTCCGTTGTTTTTGGTATTAAAGGTATGAAATAGAGATATACATGAATATATGATGTATAGTCTATAGATTATATCTATTCGACTTGTAAATTTCCGTCATTTGTGAAAATAAAGGCCTTGTAAAGCGATATGTATATCAGGCGTTAAGGGGGTTAAAAATGTTAAGTGAAATTATTATATTAAAACAATAACTTTGGTGATTTGGAATTAACCGACGATCAAATTACCGTCGCAAATGAAATACAATACATAATTCGATTATATAGAATTAATGTAACATAACGATGGCATATCCGCGAGATTTTATAATCTGTGAACATATTGTAGGATTTATTTAAATGTGTCATCAGAATAAGTGGAGATATAATCTTTGTATGCGGTGTTTCCGGCGTCTCACTTTTGCCAATTTCTAATGAACTCTTCAACGGTTTTATTTTATTTCTCTTACCCGTACGTACAGTAAATAAAACAAAGCCAAAGTAGGGTTAAATAATTAAACATACACTGTAAAACACGAGAATAAAGACAATTCTTCCACTGTTTTATTTTATTTCACTTACCCGTACGTACAGTAAATAAAACAAAGCCAAAGTAGGGTTAAATAATTAAACATACACTGTAAAACACGAGAATAAAGACAATTCTTCCACTGTTTTATTTTATTTCTCTTACCCGTACGTACAGTAAATAAAACAAAGCCAAAGTAGGGTTAAATAATTAAACATACACTGTAAAACACGAGAATAAAGACAATTCTTCCACTGTTTTATTTTATTTCTCTTACCCGTACGTACAGTAAATAAAACAAAGCCAAAATAGGGTTAAAACATTAAATATACACTGTAAAATACGAGAATAAAGACAATTATATGACATAGTGACGTCCAAGTGAAGAACGAGCATTTATTGTGTGTATTAGTGTGTGTACATTTTGCTCACATACAACTAGCCTGCATTTGGTTTATTTATATGTTTTTCACATAGGATCGTATCAGCGATCACTTGTGTATATTATATTTACGAGGGTTAAAAAATTAAACCTCGTGTCTCGGACACCCACGAAAAACTCCGCAGCTTACCTATGAGATTTTTAAGCGTGATTAGAGTTTTACAAAATGTCGTTACAGCATAAAGCACTTCCAAGATTTTAATCGTTTCAAGTCCTTCAGACTATACCAGGACTTGATCAACAATTTTAAAATAACCACCATAAAGGCGAAGTCGCCGCTCAAAGACACTCATGTGTCTGGGAGCTCGTGAGTACGTTGCCGGCCTTTTAGGGATTGGTACGCTTTTTTATTGAAAAAGCGTCCCAAATTTTGTTCCATTTACGTGTATTTTTTATTTAAATATTTAGTTAACGAATACTTTACATATAAGTAATATGTAAGAATAACGTCAAACGTTTTAGTACACAATAATACAACCAGCGCAAGACAATTAAAAGATCAAGTTAATTATGTAAGCTGTGACTGTACGCGTTGATACAATTGGATTATAGGCGATATGTATGCGAGATCACGGCGCGTCGGCGCCCACGCGCGTCTAACAGATGATCCATAATACAATTATAGATCAATGAGATTCGTGAGCTAATTACTTGTAATTAATGTATGCCGACATTTCTGCAGCCTCTGAGAGTCAAATTTACCGTTTTATTAAAGATTAAGATTTTGTACATGGTAATTGCAAATTTCATTTGTTTATTTTTATCGATATGATGAGCTTAATTTTAGTTATACTAACACTATATATTATCTCAATTAAATTAATAATTGTTAGTCAAATACAAATTATCTTAATAACAAAAAATATTAATAAATGAATGTAAAATTTTGACTCGATGACAATTATGCTTCAGGAATAGTATCTATTGTGAACATGTCAGTTCTACTGAACTTTATCTTTGTAACATTGTCCTCCTCGTTGTTTTAACCAAATCTATGCTTCTAAGAACAGATCGATCCAAATCAAATGGCATATTATACTTTCAGATGTGACACGATGTTTCCGTTAGACAATACTAATTACTATTAGATCAGGTGAAATCCGTATCTTTGAGGTAATTAAGGCTCAAGTGTTAATTAAACATGACTTAGAGAGCTGTGAAAACTGTAGGTTTTCTTAAAGCAGTTTCAACCGCGCACCACCCCTTTGTGGAACTGCCAGACAACTGAACTGGTCCTTTTAAGAAAAGAGCGAACCTCTCCCTTCAAAATCAAAAATATCTTTATTCACACAGGTAACTGTGGTACAGTTATGAGTCGTCAAAAAACAAATATATAAAAAAAAATTCCTCTGCATTTACCGCCAGTTCCTAAATCGAAGCCATAGAGCGATAGTAATCCAGGAAAAAAATATTAGCAAAGCAACACAAAATCATGTGCGACCAGTCACCACAAGTAGCACTGGTTCACGAGCACATTAAAGGCCGGCAACTCACTTGTGAGCCTCCTGGCGTTGCCTGTGTCCATGTCCGGCGGTTAGCACTTAAGTCAGTGAACCTTCTTCTTTACCTCGTTTTACATAAAAAAACCAAGCTTTTATTTCTATATTTGTAGTAATTTATAAGCAACCATAGTTCCCTTTACATAAAAAATCTTTAAAAGCTGCGGGTTGTCATTTTACTAGTGTACTCAGCAAATGGTCCGCGAAACGTCATGGCATACGATATGTATGCAATCCCTTTAGCATATCGGTTACATGTCAATAAATTTTAATGAATATTGCCTTTTGATTTTATTTTCCCTACCACCTGTTGTTACTGAGACGTTGTTTGCTTTGGTTTCATACACTGCATGATTCTTATCAATTTAATTGGTTTTTATTAAGTGTCAGTTACATGATTTTCGATTTAAGTAGTACCAGTTGTATAAAAAAGTAATATTTGGATGAAAAGGTCAAAGTAAAAGAGCTTTTCTCTAACTTTTAATATTGTTACCTTTGGAGTAGAGACCTTGCAGTACAAGTGCACAGACGCTTATTAAGAATCAAATAGGTGCCTGGTAGTCAGTTCCGGTGATCCAAGATCTTGCTTTTATCGCTCAACGTATACGCATTGCGATACAGCAAGGAAATGCGGCACTGATACTCTGCCAAAAGCACTAAACTTTTTTTAAATTTGTTTTAGTGTTGTGGTTAAATTTTTGGTTAAACTTTTTGCGGTTAAACAAATAAGTATCGATCTAAAAACGCTCTTACGAAATTATCACCTACTTGACCCCTATTCTTAAAGGTTATATTTATTACTTAAAGTTTAAAATATATATTTCCCAAAGCTCCATAAACATAAAACTTGCACATATTACGTCGTAAAACGAACAGCCATTCGGACAAGTGTTACTTTCGAACAAAATGAACATATCTCTCGCGCTAATGAGATGCTTTGTGACCGCTGAAAATAATTAGCGAAAGTGTGATGTATACATTTTCTTGTGAGATAAGGGTCAACTGAAACATGTAGTTATAATGCCTATCATATCTTTAAAATTACACACGATTTCTTAACACTTACAACAAGTTGTTTTCACACTAGCTATGGGTTATTTATATACACAATAATTAATACACTTAAATTATACATAAATATAACAACCGCGTATATTGTTCTACTGAACCCTGAAAATATTATCAAAGGCGTGTTCAATATCGATTTGAAACTTGTGAAAAATGCCTACGGTATGCCTAAGTTCAAAAGTTTATTAAAATCTAAAATAATGTTTTTTTAATTAATTAAATGTACACAATGTCTCACTGTGTCTAATCAATTTGAAATATATTTATTCACATAGGTGTAACATTCTTATAAAAAAGTACTGCCAATTTCCAAATCAAGGTCATAGACGAGTAGGAATGGCAAGAAACAATATGAAATTCCACCCGTATCACCTTGATGTCCGTCCTTCCACCACTAGCGTTTCGTGAGACCATGCACCACCACGTTATGGAACAGCTGCCCTCCACGGTATTTCCTAACCATTACGACTAAGGCTCCTTCAAAGATGAGCGTACCACTTCGTAAAAGGCCTGCAACGCACTCATGAGCTCCCAGCCAGTGCTCATGGGCGGCGACTTCACCTATATGGTGTGCCTTCTGCTCGTTTGTACCCTCTTCTATAAAAAAAAACACTCTCGGCCAATGATTTAAATCGTCAAGTATATCTGTTTTCTTCAAAATTGTCTTTTAAAGTACCAACCAGCACTTAGCTTGGTATACTAAGGTATTCCTTTTAAGCTAAAATACAGCAAGCATATTTACGCTAGATTTTATAAAGATAAATTAGATCATTGCAACAAACATAGCTTATAGTTAATTGAATCTGATATTTTTCGACCTTAGATGGTCACGACGCGCGGGGGTCACGAACCGATGATAATTCTTGAGGTCAAATCATTATTTTAAAATAGTAATATGAATTAATATTTGTTGTATATTACTTAAGAATATGATTTATAAAGATTTAACTTTGGATCTTAGAAGCAACGTAGCTAAAGCAATAATAATTATTATGTATCAATTCTCAGACAATAGTAATAATATATCTTCATATAATAAAAAAAAACCAAAAAAGTTGCATTAATTACTTTTTTAACCATGGTTTTTGGTATTTTTTTGATTATCCATTTTTTGTAAAATTTAGATATTTTAACCAGTAAAGCTTTTGGTATGATTTTATATGACTTAATAAACATTCTAGTGTCGATATTCTATGTTGTTAAAATACTTATATTTAAAGTACTCAACATATACATATACAGACTAATTAGGTCAGCGCATATTATGATGTATACTGATATAACAAATATGATATAACATCAACTAGTCTATGCAATAAATTGTTTTCCATCCACTCGTGCGCAATTATAGATTAAATGATCAAACGTGCCTCACATTAATTGAATCGGAATTATTTCATAATAAATATTTTACGGATGCATTTTTATTAACAAAACTAAACAATGCGACTATACAAAAAAGCTTATAATTAGTCTTTACAGTTGCATCACTCTGAATATTTTGATTCACCAACGTACCGTACGTCATACAAAACTATAATAACAGAGATTAACTTCAAACTTTACATAAATAACGAATTGAAGGTGAACATTTGTTTGGATAAACGGTAATTAGCCGTGATTTATTGTCGATAGTTCATAGTTTCGTAGCAAAACTGAGCATTGATCTTTTATTGTTTTATAATTGTATGGTTAAATGTTAATCAGTATATACTGTTTGTTTATGATTAAGAGAAATTAGGATTATTTTGGGTTCAAATCTGTAAAAGTAGAAATTTAATAGACTATCATTAAAATCTGTTAGAGGTTTTAAAATCTAAATACCAGTTGACAGACTTACAGTTTTAACACTTACTTGGATACAGAAATATTGATTGTAATAAAGAAATATTGATTGATTGTAATACAATTTCAAGAAGCATTCAATTAAATCTGAATTTGTGTTTATTTTAAACAGATATTAAGACTTAAATTACTTAAAATAACTGACTAAAACGCTATAATAAATTTTTAACGATTGTTTCTTGTGACAGAGTACCCACAATGCTGGCGGCTTTCCCTCACATTATCGCAATGCTTACACATTAAGCGAGGAAAGCTCTTGGATTATCGGTACTTTATTGGCGCCTACTTAATTTTATAATATGCTGTGCACTTGCCAAAGGCTACTCCAAAAACAAACCCAACATGGAAAACCGGTACTTTGACCTATCGTTTATTGTGTCCACACGAGTAGCCAAAATCTGTAGACCACTTTAGTGAATGAAGAGTAAATGTAATTTAAACTTTTTTGTGGTTAAAATAATGCGATGATAAAACCCAAAAATCAACGAAACTTGAACTAGCTGTTATAAAATTTTCTCCTCCAGTATCAATACTTACCTACAGCAGATCCTTAATATTCTTGTTTCACAATTCAAAGTTGAATAATAACACAGATTGTAGTGGCTTAAACATACTCCCACGTCTAACAATGGATTGTCGAGTGATCTTAACCATCTCATAGTTTTATCTCAGGCAGTTCGCTCGAAATATGTCGAGTGTTTTTGTAATTGAAGTGGACATTGATTTAATATTTTAATGGTTTGAATTCTAGCGAGGTTTTATAACTTGTTTTTTTTATATGGATTTATGCTTGTTCGTGATCTTCCTATCTCGTTGTCTACGACAAACTATACATTTGAAACTTTTGTTCAAATGCCAAGTATGAATTATTAACTTTAGAATGAGGCTGACAAGATCTATTAACAGAATCGAAAAAAAAGTCTATAACTTTAAAAAGATAATTTAAATTATCCAGCTTTTATACGAAAGAAATATTCAGAAAAAAAGTAATTTCGTGAAGTTTATATATATTAATAATGCCGCATCCAATTTAAAATAACTCGCGGACCTAAAATTTGGTTATACAGTATGTTGTTAGAAAGCGTACCTCGGGTAAGACCGGAATCCGAACAATAAACAAGAGATTACGTCCAAATCTATATTTATCCAGCTATGTTTGTCCCTCCACTAATTATGCGGTGAGTATTTGCTTTGCTCACTACGATTAGTCTATTTACTGATTTATGAACGAAATGCGATGCTTAATGAAATTTTACACCAAGGAAAGACATTGGGATAACTTATATTTAACATAAAAACGGTTTAACTAATTAGTTGCCATAGTAACTGTTATTGGGGACAAACCATAGTAATATTGATTGCTTTTTAGTTCAGTTTTGACAATACCAATACAGTGCCTCCATTTAAGTAATGTACTTGTTTTTGGAGAAGACGCCCCCTCTCTTCATCTTAAAAGATAAATGAATGAATTATACTACGAATATATATATATATATATGTGTTACAGTTAAAATCAGTTTTCAGATTGAACGCGTTTTTCCTGGTTAGTACTAGTTTTTACCGAATGCCATTCCTAAGACTAGCATTGACTTAACCCAACCTAGTATAAGTTAAGATTCGCATCGGAAACACTGGACTTTGACATCGAGCTGAACCATCTACGACTGTAGAGCCTCTTATAATACCCATCAAATAACAAAGTAAGAAAAAAGGAAAATGCGTTCTATATAAAAATGGGTTTTAACCGTAACATTTTTATATTTAATGCTCCTTTGAATTTGCTATTTAGCCGTAGCATTTTCCCATGATAAAACTTAACAAATGAGTTAAATGAAATATCTGACGCATTCTTTTGACACGTCTCAAGGATTGATGCAATGCAAACAAACAAGAAACATATCACTACAAAAAACATTCAAACTATGATTGCATTACGCTAATCCGTATGACATTTAGCGAACTGCGGCCAATCATGCTGTTATGAAACTCTATTTTAGGGTTATATCACGAAACCAGGGATTTGGCTAGGATTTCAACGAAATTAATTTTTAAAAGAACATAATTAATCATCATACTACATATTGGATTGAATTGATGATTATTTTATATTGGATTACAGTGTAATTAATATTTACGGATTATTTAAGGTTTTTATCTTACTATATACATCCTCTTATATCCCAATATATCTCATACTATTATTAAAGAAAAGTTACTAAATATAAAAAAAAAAACATACAGAACCTTAGTTATCGACAAACTTAATTTTAACCAGTTCATCAAAAGCTCAGTTGGCAAAGCGATGACAGTATTTGAGTGACCTGTGACCCTGAGTTGCCGGATCTTTAAAATATATTTATTTCATACATTTTGCTTTTGGTTTTTAATTTATGCATCTGACGATTAATTGCTGATTTAATCACGTAATTATTTTGCAAACTTGACGTGCCAGTAGCTTTTATATTCAAAATATTGAACGGAATTCTATAGAATACTTCAAAAATTATTGACATATTAAAAAAATAAAAACAAATAACTAAAGCTTGCAAATACTTTCCCGACCACAATATTCCATTTATCGGAAAATACTTTAGAGTTTGTGCTACATATTATATTTTGTTATCTTGATTTGCCTTTTTTGTTGTTAAATCTATAAAGAGCAAACGAACCGTTTTTCTTTTTAACCAGCCTGATGTTTTTGATTAGTCAAAAATAATTTCGGGTGTCTAAAATGAAATAGCTTTTGAGTATTTTCATCACGTGTCGGCAAAATGCTAAAAACTTTAGTCAGGGTTACTCGTTGATAGCAACATGAGGTGCAAATGTGAGGTCCGTATAATGGAATATTTCGAGTCCTCCATAAATTGCCCTCGCGAGAGGTCGGGGGTGCAATTAATAAATTAAGCCTGGTACGTTAACACGGGAATATTATTGCTAACATAATGCATGATAAACGCAGCGAGAAATATGCATAGTCACAGAACACAATGCATCGGGAGATAGCGTGAGAGCTGCAACACAAATTAGTTTTTAACAAATAGTTATAACATTGTTAAAAAATAATATAAATAGTAGATACTTTACTTACTAATAATATAAATAGAAGAGGGGGAAAACGAGCAGGAGGCCCACCATAAAGATGAAGTCGCCGCCCATAGACACTCACGCGGCTGGTAGCTTGTGAGTGCGTTGCCGGCTTTTAAAGGAAAATTAGGAAATGGAGGGGTAGGGGAAGAGGACGGGGGAGGGGAAAGGATGGGCACCGGAAGATCTCACTCACCGAACGAAACGCGAGTACAAAATGAACAAAGTCCAATTGCATCACTTTACGCCGGTTTTCTGTGAGAGAGTGGTATTTCTCCGGTCGTGCCTGCCCATTTGGCTGAAACTCTAAGTAACAGCATGGCACTTCCACTCTAAAAATACTACACGATTTATTATGTTTATAAGCTAAAATTTAATTTAAGTTTCTTAATTTTAATAAAATCATTTTAGCTAAAGGTTTTTTTATGCTATTGAATTTGGAATCACCCGAAGGATTACTACGAACGCCATCTAGTTACGTATTCAATTTGCATATTTGCTTTAATTTTATAAAGCATACAGTAGACAATTAAAATATACGTCTTTTATTAGGAAATTAGCTCTTAGACTTAAAGCCGACGGCGCGGTCATCGAGCACACGTCTGCTCTATTGTCTACATTTTTCTCATTCTAGGAACAATACAGACGAAAACGATATAGATACAGATATGTACCAAGTCGTATAATAGAAAATGTTTAAGTTACCTCGGGGTAACTCACAGAGAATACGTACTATTCCAGCAAATATTCACAAGAACCTCTATTGTTACGAGAACTAAACAATATATTTAAAGAACAAAATCTGTCTCATATTAAAACGAGCCAGTAAATATCAACGATTTCCTGTAACGAATATTGATACATTCAAAGACATTCCAATCCACACTTGTTAAGACCTTGTATTGGGTATATTATGGCCGTGTCTATAGCAAATATTCGCAGGTCTACGTGAGCATCTGAACCTAGCGGTACTTAGTGTTACGACCTTGCACTCTCTCATAAAATGGACGCACACCGATAGCTATTTTGTTGGATGCGCTGGGATAGCTTTATGCAAAAGTGTTCAATTTCAATTCAAGATTTATTAAAATCAACTGAACATCGCTTGGATTAAATACGCTTCCTACGCGTAGTCCTCAAAATATTTTAATAAAACCGGTATGTTTTAGATTAATGCAGTAACGTTATGTACGTTACTGCCTACAGACTACCTTAATATATGTGAAACTGGGATAAACCGAATATATATAGGGGGCGAAGAGCGAGCATTATTTATTTATTTTAGGAAAAAACAAACAGTTACACACTCACATTGAATATATAAATAATACAAATAGATTATTCTACTATGTGAAACCCACAGCGTTTTGCCACGTATTAAACATAACCAATTCTAAGAACTACAACTATTTGACTGTGAGTCAAATATGATACAAGTTAAATGGTGGAACATACCTATTTAAAGTTTTATTTAGTTTATCCGTCCACCGCAGATTTCATAAACATGCCAATAATAACAAAAGCTTTTGAAGTCATCAAAGCAAAATCTGTTATCTATGACACATTCCTATTCAATTAAAAGTGTATAATTATACTTATACAGTTTTGTGTATAATTTAATACTTATACAGTGTTGTAAGGTGTTCTAATTTATATTTGATATTTGTTTGTTAGCTCGCCGAATTCAGAATTACATTGAATATAGGATATGGTAAATTAATTACAAAAATAAATTGATAGTTTTACTGCGCGTTTACGCATTTAAAATTAAATCATAGATCATCTAGACGAATGTTAGTTCCCTATGACATAAAGCCATCACTAACTCGGCGCACATATTAGTGTTGCGTAATAAAACCGTCGTTGGTCATAACATCGAAAATATTGATCGTTACATCGTATGTTGTATTGAATCTTTGACCGAGTTGACCTCGCTGCATCCCTATTCATTACCTTACGCAGCTCATTATGTTTTAAGTATATCATCACAAAAAAAAGAGTTTATACATCTTTTCAGGTTGGTACGAACAGGTGTAGTGCCATTTAGCTTAAGACCTTTACTGAAGAAACTAGCGTACGCGTATTGAATCGAATCGTCGTCGGAAAAATAAAAATTTATAATAAGTTTTGACTTTACATTTACTGCCAGTTCCTAAATAAAGGGCGTAAGCAGAGGAGAAGAACTGGCAACCAACTCTTCGCCTTTAGGCTTAGTCATTTAGCTTACGACTTAAAATAGTCCTAAAATAGTAAGGTAAATTACTGAATAAAAATATTTTACTTAATTATTTTTATAGAAACAGCATTTGAACGGCATTTGAAACTTTTTATATATGTTGCGGATAAAATACACCAGCATAGACACTCACTGACAGGTCGCGAGTATGTTGCCGGCTTATAACAATATGTTCTTGAAGAACGTTAAGTATATGATGGTCAGCTGGTTACATAAGATTGTGGTTATTTAAGGTAGTGTAGCTGAGTTAACTGTATAACCTTAGTAAGGTATGTGAAGTGGTTATTAGACGATTGTCAGCTCGGAGTTCGAATATAACTCAGCTCCTGAATTTCTTTTTTGATCATACGGAGACAATAAACAGCATGATTAAACCTGTTAAAAAAGTCTAATTATATATAAACATTTATAGACACAGAAGTGTACTTATTTGATTGATAAATTGATATTTACTTATTACCAAAAACATACACAAAACAATACATTTAAATTATTATTAAACTACTTCTTCCACTTTATATTTATTGATTAACACTTTTTTGCATAAAATTATAAGTAAATGTTAGTGACATATGAGAGAAACAATCAGCTTCTTCGCTAATAAGCATTCTCCGCCAGGCATCCCACTACTACCACAACTATAATTCCTAAGACTGTCATAAAGATGTCAAATCCTGTTGCAGAGTTAAGAAAACGATTAATTAGGGTGATCATACACGAAATACACATCTTAATAATGTACGTCTTAGAATTAATCATGTGTCGAATTTCTCGTATTGACATAACAATACTTATACATTTTAAGAGCTTTGCAAACATTGCATTTGTAATTAACACAACATCTGCTCGCAGATGAGCTTTTGGTTACATATCGGAATATTTTGAATCTTACTTAAATACTATGACGCCTGTATTAAATCGAAATGTTGGCTTTAAGTATTGCATTTCTGAGTAATGAATTATGACAACGCAAACATATATCTGACCTGTATCTAGTGGTTAACTTAATACACCGTCCAAAAAGGAACATTGTCTCTACACAATTCTTACCTACTAACACATAAATTTTATGCGCAAACGTAATTTGTGAACTTCACGTAACAGAAACTGCATAAAAGATCGAACGAACTACATTTGTCTTAGTGCATAAAGTATAAGTAAGTCTCCTATTAAATATTTTATCAAATAAAGAATTTAATACGCTGCAAGAAATACTTGTTAAAAAAATTACATGCAGCCAAAACATGCTAAATACTTAACACAATTTAAAACAGTAATTCAAAAGTTTAATGGCACTCAAGTAACGCGTGTTCAAACATACACAGTCAATATTAGTAAGTAGCTCGAATTATTTTGATGGCCTTATTAGATTGAGTGTTTTTTTAAGAAAACCGAGATGCGTTCTTTGTATTTCTTAGACGCTATTAGCATAATCCCCACTTCATAATCATCCAAAGAGTAAATATGATTAAATAGTCTTCAATTTCACAAATATATTCACGAAATCTGTTTATACTACTCTTAAACTACCAATTACATTCATTGCTCTCACGGTAGGAAAGTGATTTAAATGAATAATAAATAAATTGTGGTTTGCTTGGAAGAGATCGCTTATTAGCGATAAAGCCGCCCGTTGCTCTTATATATACTAACACATGTTTAAATTATCTACTTCTACTGTTAGAGTCCAATAAAGTGTGAATCAATTAAAAAATATGTAGAACAATATATTGATATGATATTAAGCTTGCAATGCCAAATGCAAAAGTTCGTCTGAATTACGTTGCGATCGAGCTTTATAGCACACATGCTTTAATATGACATTAAAATACTTCGAAACGCTCCCGTGACACAAAAGGATTAATTAGAAGATAATTTCTTATTACACTTACAATAAACACGTGTACGAATCGTGGGTTAATGTTAATATAATAAAATGATACATAGCGTTGTAGATATTGACACTACATTCAACTCTCAAACAGTTAATTAAACATTGATCTGTGCTGGGCGGTTCCACGCCCCCCAGTCTGATATTGTTTTTATATTTGAGCTGTGGGGCTATGAACATTGTGAATTGTTCTACTTAAAATATTAAATTATTAGGAATATCGACTGAGTACTGAAACTAATCAGTTGAATGCATAACTACTATATCGACTCGGTCAGCATATTGGTTACAAAGGCGCATTGCCGAACCGAAGGCCCCAGGTTCGATCCTCTGTACGTAAATTTTATTTCTTGAACATTAATATGTTCAAGAAATAAAATTTAGTTGGCTGTGTATGAATGAATACATATTATAACACCCAGAGTGTTATAATATGTTATATTCATTTAAAATATGGCTAACAGACTGTGTGTTAGAGACTGGTGCAACGACGAACTTGTATTGCTGGATCATTATTATTATTAATAAAGCTAAAGTATTTTGTAAGGCAGTAATAAAATATGTGGTACCAATTTGTTGGTATTAATTACAGCGAAGAAGGTTTCTTAATAATATCTACGTAATATTTAACCAACGTAACAATGAACTTTAGGTATTTTGTAACATCTAACAATATAATTAAAAAGAAACAGTCCCAGTTTAATGGCCCCACAGTGTCGACACAGTGCTCACGAAGGTAAAGTTCAAATATTCGATGTTATCACTTGGCAAGTGAAAATAAAAGTGACTTTTACAAATGAAAGTTCACATTGATATTGAATGTAAAAGTTACTTCAATCTTTTCTTTATAAATTGCCAAATTACTAATTTAGAACAAAAAAAAACGATATTTTATTTTGACGTAACTGTTCTGCGGGACATCCGTTATTGTCTGTTTTAGTGTTTATAAAGATCCTTGTCATGTGTCAGCAATAGCTCTGCATCGGGACAGTTTCATACTTGATTACCTTTACTTGATAACTTTTGTTATTGAATTAGTTATGTAAGTAACATAATTTTATAAGAAATGTATATTTCAAAATAGCAGCTATCGAGTTTCTTGCTGGTTCTTCTCGATAGATACCTTTCGAACCGGTGGTAGTGTCAAAATTGAAGATTCAAAAGAGTCTTTATAAAGACCTGCTAGAATAAAGATATTTTCGTAAAAAATATTTTCCACACAATCAAACCTATTACGTAATGTGCTTTACCACATAACAAATGCGATCTAATAAAGGATAAACCAAGATTTCAGTATTGCCATAATAAAAATGAGTTCACATAAATATAGCCAGAGGAAATAGATTTTTCCCACAGACCATAGAGCATCGACAGAGGGAGGTCCCACAGTAATTAATACACGCCTACCGCGGGCATCGAACGTACGACCTGCGACCTTCCCGGCTATTACTGTTTCATATATAATTGATATACATATATTTTTTAATTAATTCTCTGATTTATTAACGCAGCTCGATTTCGTTATTTCATTAGTATTCAGTTAATCTTAGTATGTTTTTCGCATTATTACTTCAAAATGAATTTGTTAATTTGAATAGTTTTCTTTAAGTATCTTAGAATCTTCTTACCAAATATATTGTGGTACAAGCTAAATACACGAGAATATCTTGAATAATTGTGAGCAAGGTGACCTTATTTTTGAGACATATCCTCCAGACGACCATCTTAAGGAAAAGTATAGGAGAAACTGGTAACACTACTTGTTTAAACATATATTCACTATACAATTGGTAAAATTTTTTTTTATTATACTGTACAATATTTAGGAAAAGATTTTTAAGTATTTATCATTGTTTAGTTTGATATATCATTTACATCCAGAAATAACACTTCTATTAAAACTCATAGTAATGTTTTAATGCAATAAAACATTTATTTCATTACACACAAGTTGAAACTATAATTACAAAACTGTTCATATCAATAAACACGACACAACAAAACCGCACTACGGCTATAAAACGCAACATTTATATGACTGACTAAAGTTTTTTGATAATGTTCTGTGATCCTTAAAATGACCAATTGCCTTTTGCCAAAGATGTATGATATTTTTTTTACGAGAGGTGACAAACAAACACCATAAAGGCGAAGTCGCCGCCCGCCGCCCATAAACACCCACCTGGCTGGGAGCTAGTGAGTACGTTGCCGGCCTTTAAAGAAGTGATACGATCTTTTCTGAAGTTTTTAGATATATATAGATATAAATTACCAGTTCACTTAGTACCCCGGCAGTTATTTTTGAATCTAGGCAGTAGGCGGTATTGTGAACCGTGAATACGCCGCGGCAAAAACCAGTAGTGCGGTCACTAAAATTAAGAGAGTTTATTACTAAGTTCTGCTATTAGCCTTCCTCGAGTTATTAGGTACCAGGTGATACAGTAAAGAATGGTAATGTTTTTAATCTAATCGAATAATATTTATGCTAATTACACTGTTTAATGTGTCTACTGTATCTAAGTTATGTTATGCAAAAGCAAATATGCTTGAACAACATACAAAACACCTGCTTGAAATATATCAAAGTGTTTTTCAAGCGTTTCTATATTATATTCAGAAGTCACTAATCGTTAGGAAAACGTTCGGTTGTATTCTGTTAATTTCGTGAAAAACAAATCAAATATAAAATAGAGCGCAGAGTGAACGAGAGGAACTGCCAAGAACCTCTGTGCCACTCCTATATCGTGTATAATATGTGTTTTTCTGATTCAATTTTTTAAAAAGTTGATGTTCATTTGAATATCGATATTGTTTGAACTAAATCTACAATGTCGGAAGTTCAAAGTATATTTGTATCAGCTCCCACAATCCGCGATCTGACCGCAGCTGACTTGCGAAAATAAAACGACGCGGGATTACCGACGGCGCCGGGTAATGGACTAGTGTTGATCTTTGTCGATAGAATATCGATATGTATTTGGATATAACAGTCATTATATGTAATTTGCGAGTTTCGCGCATTATAGGGTATTTTTTTATATATTTTAGATGTGCTTTTAAATTTGCAGTAATTGACATCATTTATTTTAAAAAAATATCACTTATTTGACACTATGGAAACACGTATTTTATTTTAACCCTGCGTATACGAACTAAACTAAAAATAGGAATATTTTGTTTGTACAATAATTCTTCTTATTTTGTGAAAATATCAACTTTCTATAATTTTCAATAAGTTAAGTTTATATAAGTATTTAATAACACGACAGAACAAACGTTTCAATGAGTGAAATTGTCACATCACTAGCTCTCAGATAATTCTGCACAAAGTAATCATTTGTCTACTTGACTAAACTGAATTATTTTTATTATTACTTAATGACCTCAATAATTGGATGCTGGGCTTCTGTTCTAATACAACATTGCTTTGAATCATCATTGTTAAGGCACAGCTTTAAAATCATATTCGAGTATTCAATGTATCCAAGTAATCTTTTCATTATAATAATATTTAACACTTTTTTAAAAGGACAATGCATAACTATGAAGAAATATATATTTGATTTAACTTTATTATATATTACATTTGTATATTTCAATAATGTCACGCAGTAGTGGAGATATATAGTTAAAATAAAAATATACTTATTCCTTCCTTATACGTTATAAGTTGTCATCAGTCATTGTCTTCTTGTTTATCTAACAGTAGTTCACTTTGAGTGATCTACTAACCGCCGCCCATCTGTAACGCCAGGAGGCTCACATGTAAGTTGCTGGCCTTTAAGTCGGCGTTCGGGACACGGTCTTGTTTTATTTTTTTCTACTGTACTCAGTAGTGAAATAATTGGTTCTAGTTTTACTGACGTATACCTGTCAGATTCTCCGTGACTTTAACTTCAACCCTGTACCCAAAATCGTATATATAATTTTGGTACATTGGCCCATCCGTCAATATTGTCCCTCTAGTTATTCCGTCAGAGGAGCATGTTTGGCCTGTCTTACACTATTATATATATTTATTAATATTATATATACACACATATTTAAGTGTGCTAATAATCCACCATGCCCCTTTATATAATAAATATTTCTCTCATTTCGGATTGATGTTTATGAAAGCTTACCCTTAACAAGTTAGATTAGTATGAGGTTCGTGTAGGCTCGTGACGGCTTGGTTCGCACGATATTTATTTGCTCGTCGTGACTTCTCATTCATTTAATTGATATCAATCAGAGCCGGAACTATTGTATTGATGCAACAGACACTACACAGAACTACCAGGCTTGATTGATAGATGTATAAATAACTTTCAACAAGTCTCTTCTTCTACGTTGTAAATATCAAAACACATATTATGTCCAAACTAAAATTAAATCTATTTTAGTGATTAAGGTTTTGTTTTGTGTTATAACATTTGTTTATATGATTCTGTATATGTATTTAATTTTCGATATAATTAGGAATAATACGCAATAGAAAATAAATAATTAGGCTCGATTTTATTAAAAAGTTTTGTGATCCTTATTTAGGTCTGTAATTGAGAAGCCTTTAATTGTTTTGTTAACTATAATTAAATATATTAACAGGATATAATTAGGAGCTTTGTGTTAGATGACAAATAAGGTGTCATGGACGGGCTAAATATAAGGGGTTTGCTTGAAAGATTTGATTTGTTTATTCAAAAGGTATAAAAAAAGTTGTTCGCTTATTTCTTAGCCCACAATTACCCCGAGGTTGTGATCTCAACGAATTACAAAGATTGAGAACCAGAGCACTGCTGTCAATGTAAGCCAATTACAATTTGATTTATACAGGGTGATTATTTATTGTCTGAGCATTCGCGTTATAAATCCATAATTGTTACAGACGTAATATGTTTAAATGTTCACGTTTTTAATGGTACTTAGGGTTGTCAACGAAGGTTTGTATACTTCAAGCAACAGTCAAAAGTTTTATTATAATGTAGTGTAAGTATCTATAGTGTGACCAAACTTTATTAATTCGTTTTAGTTATGTGGTTTGATTTGTTTATTATTCTTTTTATTAGTAATTTTCTGTGTTTAAGTTTTTACTAGTCTCTTTTATTACTAATATATCATTATTTGAAACAAACACTCGTATCAATAATCTATACAACTAATACAAATTTCTATCGATCTTCAGACAACAGGTAAACCTAACGGCGAACTATTTTACATATGTTAAAAAACCGAGACTTTTTCAAAATTCTTTATAAACGAATAACTTTAAAATTAAAAAAATTGTTACGGTGATATCATAAAATATTTATATAGATTAAAAGCAACCCTAGCAGACCACCCGAAGTGCATTCATTATTGGAGACATAAGATTGAGCATTCTTTATTGTTAATGTTTCGATGGCTACGATTCTATATCATACAATTAGAGCGAACACGTTTAGAATCATCAAAAATATTATGCCGTAAGGTGCCTTGCAAAGTATCTTTGTCTAACGATCATTTTCATTGTGTTTCAAAACTTATAGATTTGGTCATATAAAAGTTATCCGAATGTTCAAAGCTCTCAATTTTAAAAAAGTTGAGTCAGAATGATATTTTAAATGATCGCTTTCAAGTACACTATATAGATAAATAATAATTAGAGAACAAAGATCCTTGGAATGTGTTAGCAATAGCGTAAGTTAAATCTTGTTTAATCACTTTTGTAATTTGATTGTATTATTATATAATATCAAAGTCAAAATATATTTATTTATTAAGGTACATAGGACCAATATGAATCGTCTTAAATCTAAGTGATTCTACGCCTGTTCGTACGCGACTAAACTGAGAAGAAGCAGGCAAGAACCTCGGCTTGGTTGAATTTTTGGAAATGATTCCAGTACACTTTTTAAGGCAAGGGAGCTAATTCATTCCCAAACTTTTTCATCATCAATATTTTGATGATGAAAATAGGACAATTTATAAAAATGCTTTTTTTAAGAGCCTTTGTTTAACTTTTTTTTTTAAATTTACTAACTGAAAAAGTCCACAAATTGTTTGGTTTACACATTACACATAGGAGGCGTACACATTTCCCTTTAAATAAATTACCAATATCTTGTCCAATATTACTATTTATATCTTATCACGTTGTGTCTTGTGTATATAAGGAAACGAGGGTTGCTTTTGTAAAGAGCTTTAATTTTGAGCTTTTATATCGTTAAGAATTTAGAAGTACTTTAATAAACTGTTCGCGCGAAACTAGATGTGTTCAGCATAAAGAAATCAGTTCACATATAATAGAACAAATCTACAACTTTTTGTTCCGTCATACGACAAGGATTGGGCGGGCACCTCGCTGTGTGAACACGGTTTTACTTATGTAATACTCTAATTTAGTTTTTGTGGCATGTTAATTTTATAAAATCAAAATGGTGTACCGCCTTTAAATTTTCAAAAGGGTTCAGGAAGTTTATCAAAGAAAACAATTTTACTTGTCAATGGTTCCTTGACCCAAAGGAATCAGGTTCAAGAATGTTTACTGTTCTTTATAATTTGGAGGATTTGAATTCTCCCGGTAATGAATTGAAGTAATCAATATTTTGACAATACCAGGATGGTGCCTCCATTTAAGTACTAAACTCCTTGTATTTGGAGATCACGCTGTCTTACTAAATACTAAATACAAAAAATGCAAACGAAAACTATGCAATACATTACAATACATTGCAATACAATAAGGTATTTATGTGCACCGTTGTATGTATGTTACATGTTAACATACATACATGAAACATGATTGTAAAATTTGTGTATTACAATGTCTTTTTAACAAGTTGGTACATTTTTTTTTATAAATTCGAAAATTAGCTTTTGTATGTTAACATGTTTATATAAACGAAGGAAACGTAAAGTACACATTAAACTGTCATCGGGCATCAAGTTTAATTTTTTCATAACTGTATTAATTTTCCTTTTCAAGTCTGTATCAACAACACAAAGAGACTATAGAATAGTATTTTGTACGAAAAATTACGAGTTTCCGAGGAACATTTTAGTGATGAATTCGTTGTTTTATTAAATAAAATACAACGTGTATACTTTTTTGTATTCTGGCAATATTCTTCAGTATCACTACATAAAAGACTTTATGTAGTATAGAAATTATTTATCAACGACTTTTTTATGTAACGTGAGTAAATAAAAGAGCATCACTCTCCCTTAAACTCACTTGTAAGCCTTCTGCTGCGTGTAACCTCTTCTAAAAATGACGTAAATGAGGTGGCGAGCAACGCTATGTTTATAAGTTTGTTGATGGCCCTTATGGGGAATGACCTGTGGGACAATAACTCAGTTAACAAAAGTAACGAAAGCCGCGCGCAAAAGCTAGCGTATATTGTACGTTGGTGGTACACAAAACATAACAAGACGAACGAAATGTGATTTAAAGTACTATGTTTTCGAAATAATGACAGAAAATTATCCAACTTGTAAATTATACGTATTTATTTAAACGATAATTAAGCAATCAACGAAATTTTCGTCAAACAAATGTAACAGTTATTCGCAGCCAGATATATTTTTTTTTAAATATCTAGTGTAAGAGCAATCGAATATATTTTTAGTCAGTCAGTTGGCCAGTTTGTTATTATACTATATATTTGTTATATAGTATGTTAGCCTTATAGTACGTTTTTATGAATACAGCCTCATTATTACAGCTGCAGCTGTATAAACTTAATCATTATTTATCTGAAATATATATGTTTTTTTTAGCAGCGCCAACAAGGCTTCACGTATTAATAATAAAACATATAATATATAACCATAAAGTTCTTTTACATCTTTCTATCAAATGGGTTTGTATTTAGTATATTTATACTGTAAAATGAAGCAGTAGGAACGATTGATTTTAAAATAACATGAGGTTTAAGTATTAAGGTATGAGCTAATAACACTCTCTTATGCTGTAAGGTGCAAGATAAAAGCTCAACCAAAAATAGACTTTAAAATAAAGTGACAAGTGTCAATATCCCATTTCTCTTATCAAATAAGTTAATTGTATTACGAGCAGACAAATATTTAAGTAGTGGAACATACCCGAAGGGTAAAAAATATTATTTTACATCAACAAGCCTTGACACGCGATCCAATAATAATGGGAATGGAAATTAGGACGTTTAAAAAAAATGGCAAAGCCTTGTTTACCTCATTTACTCGTGTTGGTGTTAAATCGACTCTGAACCAGACTGACCAGAAAACTTTAGCATCATTATATGTTACACAAAAGAGGAAGTTTAAATTTAAATTTGAATTACTAAAAAAATAAGCCAAAGTATAGATTATATTCGTAAAATATCAGTTATTGTTTGTAAATAGTAGGCATTTTATTGTTTTTCTAAGATATGAATGTCAGTATGCTTGTTTTAAAAGATTGTGTTGTGTTTAATGATTTAACATAAGCTAGTGTTCAATAACTAATTTTAAACATGAAACCCAAAGAACATAGTTATATAGTCTAAGTGTTAATACTGAGTTCGTGCTGTGAAAACCCACTATAAAGTAAAATCTTTTACTTTTGATTTTTAGGGAAGCTCTGAGTTGGTGGCGTTCACAGTTTATAATAACTATAGTGATTATTCTAACAACGATATCCTGCTTATGAATACTGAAAATGAGAGACGTAAGGTAACCAACCAGTTGGCACAATCATTGCGTTGACGTTACAACGTATTTTTAATATTGTAATAACAGTTACTGTGACTGAATATACGCAAATCGCTGCCTTATCTGCAATCGGTTAAAAGCAGAAATCGCATTTAGCACCAAGATCTTATATAAAAGCATAAAGCAGTGCATATCAATGGGTAGCAGAAACACTGGGCATACAATTACTGGAAAGGCTTTTTATTCCATCTCAAACTTTATAAAAACTGTTTATATATAAGTATACTTAATATGTTTATATATATATATATATAGGCCATTTAGGACATACTTTTTGTTTTAATAAAATTTGTCCTAAAGCATTAAGAAAATAAACACAATAACTTGCTTTAAATTGAAATTAAAAGCTTTTAAATGTAACCATTGTAATGGTACTTACTTTGGGTGCTATGGACCCTTAACAATCATTTCATTAAGTAAATCCATATGTTATTCGATGCGGGAAACAATTGTTATTTAACTAAGCATCGAACTATCAAACACAAAATATCTTTATTCAAGTACGTCTTTATAAAGACACTTTTGAATCGTCAAATTAACTCAACCACCAGTTCAAAAGTTATCAACCGAAAACCAGCCAGAAACTCAATAGACGCACTTTTAAAATAAAAATGTTATATAACATTATGTTACTTACATGACTTATTCAAATATAACCATATTAAAAGTGATCATTGTTTGTCCACATCCAGCCCTTTATATCCCGATAAATACACAAGCAAGCTCCGGACAAATCGCTTATTTACATAAAACAAATACTGAAGTCACGTTTTCAGTAAAAATCGTAAGTTTGAAGGCGTCGAGTTTTATCTCCGTACCGCTGAATGGGACGACTGTGATATATTGAACAGTTTAATGTCCATTTAATTTGGTTTACGTAAATGGAGGTAGTTGAATATTTATAAGTTGATTCTTAGCTGGAATTTTATTTGTAGGAAATACTGCTGTTGTGGTTATATTTATTACAGTTTTCATGCATAACCACATTAGGGTATAACTGATTGATTATGAAAGCGTTCTTTTAAATTAGAAGTCAAGGTATGTATGGTTAGTAGGACCGTGCGTCATAGTATGTTTATTTTTATACAACCCATTCAGCACATTAATATATGTATATATATATCCTATACAAACAAGTATATAACACAATATTTACAAAAGCATGACAGATAAAATATATTTCAAGAGGTGAATGAGCATTTAGTGTGTGTACTAGTGTATGTCACTGTGTGTATGAGTGAGGTGGGTTTTTTATTTAGCTTGTTCTTGAAAGATTCTCTGTTAAAACTATGTAAAATTTATTTTCTATTTTATTTTACAATGTATTTAGAAGTCCGGTCTGTGTAAAACAAAACGCTGTTCTGTGCGTAGCTCGTGCTAGACAGGTACAAGTAATTTTATTATTTCCAAAGAACGCTACAGTTACTTCTGAAATAATATCGAAAGCACCATAGATTACGATGTCAATTGTCAAGAGTGTCAATTTTGAAACTGTCTCGTTTTAATAGACTATGTATTTCAATGACATTCTAATGTTAATTGTCAAATATAACTGTAACTATAATAAGAAATTACTCGTTTTAAAAGTCAATAAATTTCAATTCATAACGTACACGTATTTCACACATAAACATTAATTGCGACGTAAATTTTCGCACGCGTTTTGTACTCACGTTAATTGCGAAGCCTGTTATTATGTCCTGATGGGCTAGTATTGTGCTATGCGCGTGACCTGCGAGACTGCATGAGGTCATCTCTGAACCTATTGTATCTGTATTTATGGTTTTATTAATGAGTTATGGCGTAATATGTGAGGGCAATTGTATCATCGTTTAATATTTATATGGTAACAACGTGTGCGGATGGAAAAATATGAATTGCATATTGAAAAGCTAAATCTTTTCATGATTAAATAGATCGTTCGATGAATGTGAAAGAAATGCTTTCATTTTAACAGTGATTGGTATTATGTGCAGTGTATAAAAGACGAATAAAAAAAATATAAGCTTTTTTTAAGTTAAAGTTCAGTTGTGATGAAATTAAGTCAGAAAATATTGTAAATGCTACTTTAAATAAAAAATATGAATGTTTCATTGATTTTTAGTTATTTCACATAATGAATTTATGTGAAAATTGAACGAAAACATACAAAGTCATGTATTAATTAAACAATTATTCATAAGCAAAACAGATGTACCAATTAATATATTACTTGGATCGGCCTTCGTTGACTTACGATTAATTATTTCTATTGTGCCTACAAGACTCAAACTTAATAGTCACTTGAGCTTTTTACTCGAATTTGAACTTTGTGTATTTGTAATAAGGAAGTACTGGACGAATGTAAGAATTGTGATAAGTTTAATCCAATAACCCTGTGCGGATACGCCTGTCAGTGCAAGAGCGCTTGATTCTGCTTAGATAGTGATGTGAATAGTGTTAAAAGATTAATCGATAATGTATACATATGATATAACATTTATAGTACATATAATCACTTTTAATAAACTTAGTCTCCGAAGAATTCGAAGCTAACTTTTCTTGCAAAGTTAGCTCTTAGTTCTTCTGAGCTTTTTGAGAATGTGTGTGGACATGTAACATCTCAACATTTCACACAATAGTAACTGGTAATGGGACTTGTTTTTTGTATTTACTTTTTTTCTTTGTATAACTGTTTTTTGTATTTTTTTATGATTGATAAGAGGAAGCGTGTTCTGCAAAAACAGGTAAATCATTTCATAAATGGTTTTGTCAAAAAGAATTAAAGCGAAAATAAACATTTTTATTTTATAAATGTTCATTACATCGATAAAGACAATCGACATTCAACCAGCCCTATATAATAAAGAACACTCAAAAGATACTTAACTAAGCTAAGTTTTGACTACACGTGGGTGTGAACCCGTCAAGTGTGGGCATATAGCGTAATTACTTTCCGATGGGTACAAAAGACTTCGATCTAATTAGTAATTGTTTGGCCTTGGCATACTTGATTAAATTTGATCTTACTACACAATTCGATGAAGTGAAGAAATCAACACAACCTTGTACCAAGATTAATTAAGCACTTCGTCAACTTTGTAACATCAAAACAAATTGGCGAGATGATTTGAAATCTCATATTATCCGAAATAATCATCTAAAATCATAACAAACGTATGATTAGATCGTGATTCTGATTTACAATGATCGCGTTGCAGGTGACATTTGCTTTTAAATGGATTTAAATGCTTTCGTCATAGTTGTACTCTGTAGTATAGCAAGGAGATTATCTAGGTCCACATATTTTCTATTGCATATGAAATATTTAGAATTAGAATTTAATTAGCCCACACTCCTTCGTTTTGTCAATGTTAGTTCTGAATCGGGCTTATGTCTAAATGATTGCGATTTTAATCTCCTTTTCCCTGGTCTGATTTTAACTAAAATATTGAAAGTAACGAAAAAAACATCATGACATAGAAGATTGACAACATTTTATTAGAATTTTATTGAGAAAAACATTTAAAATGATAAACATTTGTGTTGTGTTCAAGTAAATTAAATATCAATATATTACATCTAGAGAATAATAACTGTTAGTACATTAGTCGAGAGATATGACGAAACATAGTTTCTTATTAAAACATTAATATTCTGTTTCTACAATTATAATGAGTATTTATATTAATCTAAGATGAGGATCTTTAGATATCGGCTATTTTCAACGCGAACCTTACCGACCCGGTGATGGCCCGATAGCAATATTTGATGTTTGACATTCTCTGTTTTAGTATTCCTTCATTAACTCGGGTATTTTGAATCTACAATGGAAAACAGAAAAATGTATTACCCAATTTTTCTCTAGGATATTTTTATTAAGTTTTGGATGTAATTGATAAATCATGATTATACACCTCAGAACAGCAGGATGTATGTAAATACGAACATACAGAGAAATAATTCAACCTTATCGCCAAGAATATACGGACCCATTATCCGGGGACGATATGAAGATGTTTATCCGGGATAAAAGAACGTTTAAATACTTTAAAATAAATAAAATTAATCTTGACTTCAAAATACAATAGATTATTTAAGCCCAATAATCACAGAATATTTTATTACAGTACTGTACCACCAAAGTAGTTATAACCAAACTCATTTGTAACAAAGTCCATCCTGTCCCGATAAAAATGCATTCACGCCTTCAAAGTTATCAACAAGATCATAAGTTACACTAATCTCTTGATATGTTCACATGATTTTAGTCACTATTCATTACTATCACTTATAAAATCAATTTAATAGCATGCAATTTGAAACTACGTGCCGCGTCATAGCAAATGAATTACTACCAATATATCAAAGCCTATGCTGAACCCAAGAGGGGGGGTTTTACAGACTGACGGTGTAACGCAAAAGGGAGACGAGATGCCTATCAAAAGGCCAAGTTTTATTGGTCGCTCTGTGATATCTTTGATTCAGAAAAATTGTCGGTTTATCAAGAATAATAGATCTGTCAATGTTCGAAGCGATTGTAATATAAAACGATATTTGTTTGTGTCGCTAATGGTACGACCGTTTTGATAAAGTAAGCAGCGATGTGCATTTGTTATTTAAGTAATTTTATTTGTATTTAAATTATTAGTTGAAAAATAGTTTTTGTAGACATACTAAAAACCTTAAAATAGGTAGATGTGTTACTTTTAATTCATTCAATAGGTGACTCAAAAAATATAAAGAAAATTGACGCTACACATTTGCCAGTTTCCATATCAAGGGCATAGAGTGGACGAGGCGAACTGGCATGAAACCCCACTCCTTTAAATCACAAAGTATGTCCTTCAGTACGGTTGTAAATAGAATTACACCATGTACCAGCGGGTCAATGCTCACTTAAAATTTTAGCTAAGCAAACATAAAATTGTTTAATGTCTATTCAATATCGATTCAAGAATTAAATTGTCTGTCAAACAAATAGAAACGGCACTAAAATAATACGTCCATTCGTCAGCTCTTAATTTGAAAGAGCCGTTACAAAGTGTGAAAACTACCACTGCAGATAATGACTTAGAACATTGTCGTATTTATTTCGCAAACTTATATGCACAGTGTTATTACTACACTAAACCTTATACGCATGACGATAAGGTTCAAAATAGTTTAAAGTGATTATTATGTATGAATAACAACGTTAGTATTGCGTTTTGTGTTACACGTATACAGTTTCGTTCGTAAAGTCCTTAATACCAGCGAATAAGGTTCACAATTGAGTGATTATAATATTATTGTCAATCGTTGTGGCAATCGCATCAACGTCAGAAAGAAATACTGTGACCGCGCCAAGGAAGACGTTTCGACTAGCAATTATTTGCATAATAAAACATGCTTTGATATTTAGTGGCATTGTAGGCGAGTAAACACGCCTCGACTTTGTATTATCGATCTCAATACGGCGTTGGAAACAAATTTCTATTGAGATATGGACTCGTATTCTATTAAAAAGCAATCAACTTGTTTCTGGTCATATAAGATTACATGACCCATTCGCTGGTATGGCAAAATATGCTTGGCGATTTGAAGGAGTGCCGGAGAGATTATAGCCAGTTCTTCTCGTCCGCTCTACGCTCTAGATTTGGGAACTGGCAGTAAATGAAAATGTAGTCAAAAAAAAATTGTTTTTTTTAGTGTTTCATAGTTACCTATGTGAAAATTGCATCAGCAGTAATACTTAAAAAACATCGTAAGTTTTTCTGACACACACAGACTTTACTAACAAATACAGTATATAAAGAATACTATAATCTATCATTAGGTTTTGTAAATGCACATATTTTAATAATTTCCAGAAATTTGCAATTGATGTAGAATACAATAAAATGGCAAGGAGACGCGCAGCTTAGGACTCAATGCGATCACTATCCCGCACGCCACAAGAATTGTATAGGATAATCCTGTGATTTTATTAAAACACTAATACTTTGAAAACACATATGTGTAATACCTTAAAGTTCAATCTAAGTTATTTTCTAGAAGCGAGCATCCCAAAAGGACAGCAACGTACTCACGAGACACATGAGTGTCACATCTACTATATGGTGTGCCTCCGACGCGTTTGCCCCCTCTTCTATAAAAAAATCTTTTTGGTTTATATTATTTAAATAGTGCTTAACTATTTTAAAACTTTGCAAAACCTAATTATTTTATTAAGGTAAATTTCAGCTTTAAAATATACCTTATAATATGAGAATGTCCATGTAAGGAAGTCCGCGTGGGCGTCGATATACCACCGCATCTGTCCAGGCATTGTCGTGGGAACGGGGCGCATCCGGCCGGGGAGCCTCGCTCTATCAACGGCCACAATACCTGGGACAGATAGTGTTATAGCTTTGAAAATTCACTGGAAAGGGTTATATTATATGCATGTATTGAATTGTTTATATAAAAGTCTGATACGTTACAGACATTTCGTTTGTTTAAATTATTTGTTTTGCACGTATGTAGATCATGCGAGTGTACTTATTTTATTTAGTCTATTGATTATACAGTGTAAACTCTGTATAACGACACTGAAGAAACTTTGCATTTTATAGCGAAAGGTCGTTAAATGTATATAGGATATCTATTGGTGCACTGGTAGAAAATTCCATGTGCTAACATTATATTATTCAATTGCAAAGCCATTTTTTTAAATATATATTTTAAAGGTTCACCTAACTTATTCTGTTATTATAATATAACATCTGAAGTAGTTACAATAAACTAAACTGTTAAAAAATTCCAGAAAAACCAAGTCAAAACTAGACTTAGCCATAGTAAAATATAAAACTGCTTAAATAGTTCTTTTTTAATTTTTTAAAATTGTATCAATGAAAAATGTATTTTACATACGATTAACACTGCTAGTCAAAGCTAGTCGCTGTGGTTTGAAAAATGATGTATGTGAAACTAACACAATGTTAAAAACCGTTAGCTATAGTTTATATTATTTGTCACTGATGACACTTAACGTAGGTGTACTAATGACATGGTATTAGTTACATTAAAAAACGATCATCACCTCGTTTCTGATATTTCTCACACACCTGCCAAATTATAGGAAATGGGAATATTGAGGAAGTATTTTGACAGGATTTTGACCCCTCGACAATGTCGGCGAACCGAGAGACATCGTCAGCTGGTCAGTCCACTGATTCTGCATGATCAAGGCCGTTCTCCTGAGGAACACAAAAAGGAGAGATAAGAATTTCTCAATGAGCAAAATTTCATGATTGATCAAAACATTTCACGGATATAGAAATGAAAATATACAACGCATTTTCTTTAGTAATATATTGTAAATTCAGAGGATGTTAATAATTAGATGCGCACTTTTTATGTTTTTGTTATTCAATAGGTTCAATTTGATAGGTTCGATTCTATACGATCGATTCGATACGATCTAAAATATCCAATGAATAGAATTGATTTATTCATAAAAAAAACCAAACATATGTACACATAAACGCAAATTATTGTATATAACAATTGTATATAACATACAATTAAAAGACACCCCAAACATATATATCTAAGCTGCAAAAACACTCCAATATGACGGTTAAGTACGCTCGGATGAATAGCCAATGAAGAGGCGAGAAAGAAGATATTCTAAACATATATTTATATTAAGAATTAATAAAATGCAGTTAACGATTGAATAATAAATAAGGATGCATTAAGTTGTCGTTGAGCGCGTTACGGCGCGGTGAGGAATGTCTTGTGTCGCTCCCATTCGCGAACTCACGACATTCAGATGAAAGAGGCATGAATTAGAGAAAATTATAGGCGATGTAGACGGGCGTTTTAGACGCGACTTGACCGCGACTGACGAGAATAGAAAAACGTATATGTATACTAGGTTATCTAGGTATAACAAATATTTAAAAAACGCGCTTCGTTTTCCTTAATTAGTACAGTCTTAGCTGAAATTTCCCAACATTGAAAATTTTATGTTCACATTAAAAGCTTTTATTGTACTCTGTGTCCCATCGAGGGGACATAGGATCATAATTCAAGTAAGTCCTACTAAACTTTAATGCTCTGGGTCTGCTTTTTAGCAGAAGTCATTAATACATTTGTTTAAATTGTTTAATAATATTTTAAAATGTATACATATATATATTTTTTTAGTGTAGGCCCCACATGTGGGCATAGGGCAGATATGACATACTAATATATTTTTTTAGACGTTACATAAACTTAACATAGAAAACTTTATTCGAAAAATCGCTCGTCTACAAACATTAGTCTTATAACATGAATCACGTAATAAGGCGTTTAGAGTCTGACATTGACAGCTCCGATCTTAACTCAAAGTTTCAACTAGGAATTTGAATAACGATGTGAACCACGCTTTAACTCAGCTCTTGACTTATAATTTAACATATTTTGACTTACACCTACGTTTGAATAACTTAATACTGTCGCTTGTTATAATGTAATTTAATAGAACAATTTAGAATCTATGATTAACTTGTATATAATACTTTTGTTTGTTACGTCAATATACGATGTAGAGAGCACTAAAGAGAGTCAAAAGGCCGACAACGCGAGCTCCATGAAAAAACAAATAATGGTTAAAACATGGGACTTAAAAATATACAAAAAAATAAAAACCATATGAATTGAAGTATATGAATATTATTGTTTCACATTTCGTAATTCGGAGGAATTAGCTTCTTCCTATATCCGTGAATTGGGTTACGCATGTATGTATGGCAGGTCTCCCACGGTCCGACGACCTCCGACTCACAAATGAAATCAGACGGATCAATCACGCGAATTGTAGACGTACACCTAGGCCTAGGGCTGGCACCTGTATTTTATTAATGTATTCACAATTCCCTACGTGCAGCTTAGCTTTGCTTAGTCATAGATTCAGTTACAATACTGGTTGCTGCGTTCCAGGGCACAAAGTGGTTTGTTTAAAAAATATGATGTATTTCTAATGATACTCCCTAAATTGTGATTGTTACTAACTATATACTAACATTATAGACTGCTTATCATTTCAGTAAGAAATCTATCATTATTATGAAGATCGCCATCGTAATCCGGGCACATTAAATTAAAATCTATCAGGAAATAGATATGGCGTAAAACTGAAGATCAGCACCGAGTATATTGCAGAAGGTTAAAACGAATAACCGTTACGTAACGCGGCGGTATGATTAAGTTACGGACTTCAGGTTAGTCAGTTCAAGATTCAACTGGTCTAGGATCCTCTTATTAGGTTTGAAAAGGAAGATAGCTAATAATTATTACCAAAATTTAATGCACACCAAGAACAGAACCTAAGGTACAAATTAAGATAACCGCTGTACCGCGCTCACCGGTCAAAAAGAAGCTGTTATAATCCTAAATTCCAATAAAATCTAGAATAATTCTATTCATATAGGTAATATTTTTTAAAATAACATTTGCGAAGAGAATAACTGGCAAAAAACTCTCCTTTAATCATCATATAATCTATATGTTGGGCTGTATATAAGATATGAAATCGTTTTGGCAGTTATACATGCAAATAATATATACCTATACAGTATATAAAAGAACTTTCCTATTCTGATCGGTTATTTAAATCAATAATATAATTACTTTAAAATATATGTTATAGATATATTTATGATATTTTTTCGAATCTGTGGAATGGCAAACTAAAGTCAGTATAATTATTAAAAAAAAAAATTGAATTATATTACATTAATAAAATTTTAAAAATGTTACTTTTTGAATATGAGTACCAAAAATTTCCTCGCTGTATCGCGATGCCTATGCGTTAAGTGAGAAAAGCAACATCTCTTGGGTCACCAGTCTGACTACCAGGCACCTACTTGGTTCTTTATTAAGCTCCTTTTCGCTTCTGTTGAACTAGTTTTATAAATTTCTGTACTACCAAACTCATCTAATAGCTTGAAAATTTATTTATTTATTATTTACTAGCTTTCCGCCCGCGGCTTCGCCCACATGTAATTTGGTTAAGTATATAGCGATTTTTAATGATCTCGAAAGGGCTTTCTTTCACGGGCTAAAATCTTGTTACAATTGGAATTATATATAGCCTGTGTTACTCAGGGATGATGTAGCTTTACATGTACAAATGTTATCAACATCCTCTGTTTCTGTGGACTTGATGTTTATTTACCATTTACGTGATTATTTTTTTGTTCTGTAGGGGTTACTTTCACGCTGGTCCCGTAGTCAGGATCCGATGATTCAAGGAAATCGAAGGCAACTTTCAAATTAACTTTCAGGCAATTACTTTTCTGAAAATTTTATATTCTGATAGTCATGTTATGTGGATGAGCTGCTGATGGAAGGTAAAACTCCTCAGCGGTTAAGAGTTGAAAGAAAATTCTTACGAAGTTATACGTACTTGTGAGGTTATTAGTTTGACCAAATAATAAAAGGTAAACCTCATTAACGTTAAGGATGTAGGTGGAAAAATGGATGCGGACAAACGATAAACGTCTCTTCTCTTCACTCGTTTCCTTTTACTTGTTTGTATAGGTAGTGTTCACTCAAAATAATCATAGGGTAAAACGTTAATAAAAGTTTGAACTGCATGGTAGTCATTACACAATGGAGCATCTTAATACCGCGATCTATTGGATATATTTGGCCTAAGTAGAAGTTCTTTAAAAAAAAACTAAGACTCAACCTCGCACACTCACTCACACAGCAACACCATTGCACACACTAATACACACATACACTTAAATGCTCGTACTTCACATAGTATACTCCACTTGTTCATGTGTATATATATATACATATATATTTTTTTTTCTGTTCGTGTTTTTTTTGTTATTCTTTTTTCTCTCTCGATCTTAGATTCTATTTCCGGTTCTATATTTTAACCTTATTTTGGCTTTATTTTTATTGTGTATACTTATTTGATAAGCTGTGTAGGTTTAAGAAATAAAAAAATAAAATAAATCTAGGTTGATGACGAATTTTATCAACGCCATCTATGGAGCACATTGTTCAACAATTCAACCGCGCCCGCGCGCGCTGCGTTATTTGTTATTTTTGTTACCTCTCATAAGTTTTAATATTAAGATTAACTTATATTAGAACATATTTAACAATATATAACTAATCAATCAATATTAGTGTTTAAAAAATTTGAAGCAGTGGTTGAAGTAAATTTTCAATTGACCATAACTTCTCTTTCTCTTAACCGATTTTGACAAAATAAACTTTTGACAACGCTCCCAATTATATGTAATCCAACTGTGAAAACGCGTTCAAATCCGTTTCTACTAAACGTTTTGAAGTTATAACGTACCAGACAGACAGACAGACAGACAAGAATTCCAAAAATTGGTTTTTTGGTTTCTATGACTCTTCTTTAATTGCCTCCTTTCAGTTTTTGGAAAAATATTTAATGTACAGACATTCGATTTTTACTGTCTTATTATTAGTATAGATTATTTACACTTTAAATTAAAAAAAAATAACTACGTATTTATAGTGACGTGCATCAACCGTTATCGATAACAGAACGTCGATATAATAAAGGAACGACAATTTCGAATCGATAATAGTATTATCACTTAAAATTGACATTAAGTATTTATTACTAACGTATTTAGAGTACAGTTAACCTCGACTTGAAAATAGGAAAGTAAGATTTACAATCTTCGCTTACTCGTATTGTTTAAACTCATCTAACCTAACCAAAGACATTTACGGCAAAGCATTAATATAACCATAATTTACTCGTTGTGTGAATCACTCAAAACAGAAGCACTAATTATTGTTCCATTAAATAGTATACTGAGTTGAGCGACTGTAGAAATATGCCCCTATTTCATATGCCAATCATATACCTATAGGCCTATGCCGAACAGTAGTATTTTTTTAAATACTGTTTTTTTTTCATTGATTCATTAGCTAAAGCATGGTATATGTTGCAGCTCTTTACATCCGTACTACAGAATATATTTGAAGATTTAAGGGAGTGGCTCTGCGCTAAACGTGGTTTGGAAAGAGGCAGTAAATGTATAGTAAATTTATACACACTAAGCAAGTATGATGAAAAGGATAAGCCCGTTTACTGAACTACGAGATTTATTAGTCGCGTGGTTCAGCGTGCCTCATGACAATGGCCTCTTTGGGCTGTTTCCATTGAAATTGGTCCCGTACAACTCTCCAGTTGTGGCCAGCATCTCATCTCGTCGGCGTCTGATCTTTTAGATCAATCTTTCCTGAGTACCACTCCCCATCTCAACGTGCCCCTGCTCAATTTTTTTGGGCCTGTTATGTTGGTGCTGTTATTGAGCTCGTAACTTGAAAGCTTCTCGCAATGGCTCTTTGAGAGCATTCCAGTTTTTTTATTTAGTCCGTTTCGTAACAATACGTAATGACCGAAAGAACACATGTCAAAATCTTCCCTTTGTTCCAAGCTTAGCTTCGATTTTAATACTTCCTTCGGAGACCAGCACTTACAAATTAATTACATTATTTCATTAATATTTAATTTAATCCAATTTTAACCCTACAAATAATAAAGTGCTATATGCTACGCAAAATCACAAGAATTTACAGACTCTGTATCCCTTATGAGTTTTACTACCCGCGGTCAACTTTACGTCATTAATATTTACAATGACAGTGATGTCCATTAAACGAGGCTTCTCGTAAATTTGAAACCGCTACCTAAACTATGAAACTAAATCTATTTTAAAGAGCGCCATAAACTTATTATTTATATTCGATGCACTTTTAATAGAGTAGACCTATTACACTGTTGCATGCTATGCTTTTTAAATTTGTTTATCTTTATCATTTCTTTATTTAATCTAACTTAATTATTAAAAGTTATGTATTCAATTTCTAGAAGCACAATAAAAAATTCCCTGCTTAATTTTGGCCTGTACAGTTGGTGTGGTTTTTGACATTGTCCTTCCTTTTTATACCAAGCAAGTTTCTCTCCATCTCTCTTTGACAGCTATTCAGTTTTTTTTATTTAGTCTGGTTTTTTGGAATAAAATAACACATGTGAATAGCCTTCCTATGTTCAGTTTGTCATAGACCAGTACTTACAAATTCATATAAATGATAATGGTACAAAAAGAAACGGTATTGCGTAAGACATATCCTTCGGGTCCTGTTAAATACGAAGTTTTCCTAAGTGGGAGTGCCATGCTGTTACCTTAGGGTTTCAGCCGAATGGGCAGGCACGGCCGGAGAAATACCACTCTCTCACAGAAAACCGGCGTGAAGTGATGCAATTGGACTTTGTTCATTTTGTACTCGCGTTTCGTTCGGTGAGTGAGATCTTCCGGTGCCCATCCTTTCCCCTTCCCCGCCCTCTTGTAACCCTCCATTTCCTTTTTTTTTTTCCTTTCCTCCTCATTCCCTCTCCTTCCCTGTCCCCCCAAACAAATACTTGAATGATGGTGCAAAATAAAAAGAAATTACCCCAGGGGGGTACCACCTGTCGTGGAGAATCCCCTCCTGCGTGTCCACCTAACTGTTTTGTTGTTGGGCCCCCAGGCTGCCCTTCGTATTCTGGGGGGGGCAATTTTGCGCTCATATCCAAAAACACATCTCATAAATGTCGGGGCAAACAGAGTAAGCATCACTTGGCACCTTCTTCATCGCTTACTGTGGACTTCTGCAATGTGAGGGGGCTTGTTTCGAACTTAAACGCTGTTCACTACCACCTTGAAACAGCTTTGCCGGCCTTACTCTTTCTTACCGAGACACAGATTTCTTCTCCTGGCGACACCTCTTTCCTCTCCTACCCTGGTTATAAATTAGAACATAGATTCTTGCCAAGGGCTGGAGTGTGTGTCTATGTCCGAGATGACATTTGCTCTCGTCGCCTCACGTTTCCTGAAGGAAAAGACCTATCGATTCTTTGGCTCCGCGTAGACTGCGATGACCATCCGCGATTCTACGCATGCCTTTATAGGTCTCATAGCGGTAATGCCGAAATTGACCGAATTGTGGAGCACATACAATCGGCTACAGACTCCTTGATTGCAAATGTTCCTACCGCTGAAGTCGTAGTTCTTGGCGATTTTAACGCCCACCATACCGACTGGCTCGGCTCTACTACCACCGACTATGCGGGAAGAATATTTCACGACTTTGCCTTGGCCTACGACCTGACTCAAATGGTGCCCTCGATCACGAGAATCCCAGATGTCGAAGGTCATAATCCTTCACTGTTGGACCTGCTGCTGACTTCTCACCCGGACGGGTATCATGTATCAGTTGATTCCCCATTAGGATCTTCAGATCACTGCCTTGTTCGGAGTACTATAAGAACAACGCGACTCACTAGACCTCGTTTTGCAGGTTGTCGTCGCGTCTGGCACTATAGGTCAGCAGACTGGGATGGAATGCGCTCCTTTTTTGCTTCCTACCCGTGGGGGCCGATTTGTTTTTCGTCGGATGATCCGAATGCTGCTGCCGACTCTGTCGCTGATGTGGTGCTGCAGGGAATGGAGCTTTTTATTCCTTTCTCTGCTGTGCCATGGTGGCATCGGTGGCAAGTCCCAACCTTGGTTCAGACAGTCTTGCAAAATGGCGGCGCGCCGAAAGCTTGAATGTTATCGTACCTGGGCTCAAGCGGCAGCATCAGGTGATGTAAATACCAGCGTTCTTAAAAAAGCAAACAACTCGGCCTCTAGGTCCCTCAAAAGTGCCATTGCTAAGGCAAAGTCTATTCACATCAGCAGAATTGGTGATAGACTGGCTCGGCTCCCTTCTGGGACACGTGCATTCTGGTCTCTTGCCAAGGCTGTTCAAGGAAACTTCTGTAAGCCATCTCTTCCACCACTACTTGGGGCGAACAACCTGATGGCCAACACCCCGAAAGAGAAAGCCGATCCATTAGGCTCTCTTTTCGGGTCCAACTCGACGATTGATGACCACGGGAATACTCCACCGACGTTATTGCGGTGTGATACCTCGATGCCCGAAATTGTTTTTCGGCTTCGTGCTGTACGCAAAGCCCTTACTTCCCTGGATATTCATAAGTCGAGTGGACCGGATGGTATTCCTCCAATAGTGCTGCGCACTTGTGCTCCTGAGTTGGCTCCGGTCCTGACGCGTCTTTTCCGGCACTCTTATTCACTCGGCATTGTCCCGAACGCTTGGAAGACCGCCTTGGTTCACCCGATTCCTAAAAAAGGCGAACGCTCTGATCCTTCAAACTACCGCCCAATAGCTGTTACCCCTTTATTTTCTAAGATAATGGAGACTGTTATCAACAGCCAGCTCCTTCGTTACCTAGAGGAATGCCAGCTGATTAGTGACCGTCAATACGGTTTCCGCCGTGGCCGCTCAGCTGGTGATCTTCTAGTTTTCTTAACTCATAAATGGGCAGAAGCTGTTGAGTCTAAAGGGGAAGCACTGGCGGTTAGTCTGGACATAGCAAAGGCCTTTGATCGGGTATGGCACAAGGCGCTTCTCTCAAAACTTCCAGCATATGGGCTTCCCGTGAAGTTATACGACTGGATCTCCAGTTTTTTGGCCGATCGGAACATCAAGGTCGCTGTCGACGGTGCATGTTCCGACCTCAAATCCATAAACGCTGGAGTTCCCCAAGGCTGTGTACTCTCTCCTACGCTGTTCCTCTTGCATATCAATGATATGTTGCACTTAAGCAGCCTTCATTGTTATGCGGATGACAGTACTGGAGATGCTCTATATCACGGCCGTGCAAATATTTCCCGGGTTGATGTCGAGCAGTGTCGGGACAAACTTGTGTCTGAAGTCGAGACTCTACTGCGTGGAGTCTCGGATTGGGGTCGACTTAACTTAGTCCAATTTAACCCCTCGAAGACCCAGGTTTGCGCGTTTACCGCTAAAAAGAATCCCTTTGTCGTGGCCCCACTATTCGATAACACTCCTCTTAAAGCCTCAGCCAGTATTGGAATTCTTGGTGTCGATATATCGAGCGATGTCCAGTTCTGCAATCATTTGGAAGGTAAGGCTAAGTTAGCCTCTAAAAAGCTTGGTGTTCTCAGCAGGGCGCGTCAGTATTTCACATCAGGCCATCGCTTGCAACTCTATAAAGCGCAAATTCGGCCTCATATGGAGTACTGTTCCCACCTCTGGGCGGGGGCGCCCCAATACCAGCTCCTTCCATTTGATCGCATCCAACGCAGAGCGGCTCGTATCGTCGACGACCCCATCCTTTCCAATCGGCTTGATCCTTTGGCGCTGCGTAGAGATGTAGGCTCCCTCTGCATCTTCTACCGCATTTATCATGGGGAGTGCTCTGATGAATTGTTCGGGCTAATACCTGCAGCGGAATTCCATCACCGGACATCAAGGCAGAATACGAAATTCCATCCGTACCACCTTGATGTCTGGCGTTCCACGACTGTGCGTTTTTTAAGGCAGTTTCTGCCGCGCACCACCTCTTTGTGGAACCAACTGCCAGCGCAAGTATTCCCGATCCGCTACGACTTGGGGACCTTCAAAAAAAGAGCGTTCCTCTTCCTTAAAGGCCGGCAACTCACTTGTAAGCCTCCTGGCGTTGCAGGTGTCCATGGGCGGCGGTTGTCACATCACTCGAAGTGACCCGCCTGCTCGTTTGCCTCCTCTCACATAAAAAAAAAAAAAAAAAAAGTACCTAAATAATCATACCAAACTTTCGTTTGCACTGTCATTAGGATAGGGCTTGTATATATACTTAGTCTGGCCATAAATACTGTTACTATTCAAAAAAAGAAAATATTACGTTTGAATTTGGCCTCTGTCATTTTTATATGATTGCTTGATGTGTTTTCTTATTTTCGCGCCATTATATTGTTAAATATTTTGTTATATTAAAATGGAGTGGGGTGATAAAGAGAACCGAATCGCTGTGATTGCCTTACATAAAGTAGGTATGGAGAAAAGTGCAATTTTTAAAACCCTCCACCCGCTTGGTATTAGTCAAATGTTTGTTTACCGGGCTATTGATAGGTACAATGATACCTCCTCTGTTTGTGACAGAAAAAGATCTGGCCGTCCACGTACCGTTCGTGTGAAAAAGGTGATTAAAGCAGTTAGGGAAAGAATTCGAAGAAATCCTGTCCGTAAGCAAAAGATTTTATCTCGGGAGATGAAGATAGCTCCTAGAACCATGTCGCGTATATTAAAAGATGACTTAGGACTTGCAGCCTATAAGAGACGTACTGGTCACTTCTTAACTGATAATTTAAAGAAGAATAGGGTGGTAAAATCCAAACAACTACTTAAGCGGTACGCAAAGGGAGGTCACAAAAAAATTTTGTTTACGGATGAGAAAATTTTTACAATTGAGCAGTATTTTAATAAACAAAATGACCGTATTTATGCTGGAAGCTCTAAAGAAGCTTCGCAATTAGTAAACAGAGTACAACGTGGGCATTATCCCACTTCAGTGATGGTTTGGTGGGGTGTTAGCTATGAAGGGGTGACTGAGCCATATTTTTGTGAAAAAGGTATTAAAACGTCGGCACAAGTTTATCAAAATACCATTCTTGAGACGGTAGTTAAGCCTTTAACTAACACCATGTTCAATAACAAAGAATGGTGCTTTCAACAAGACTCGGCACCGGGTCATAGAGCTCGATCCACCCAATCTTGGTTGAAAACTAACGTTCCGGACTTTATCAGCACTGAAAACTGGCCGTCGTCAAGTCCTGACCTAAATCCATTGGATTATGATTTATGGTCAGTTTTAGAGAGTAAGGCTTGCTCTAAACGCCATGATAATTTGGAGTCCCTAAAACGATCCATTCGGTTGGCAGTGAAGAATTTTCCTCTAGAAAGAGTTCGTGCTGCTATTGATAACTGGCCTCAACGTTTAAAAGACTGTATTGCAGCCAATGGAGACCACTTCGAATAAACATTGTATATTTTTAATAGTTATATATTGATGTATTAAACTAACTCACTATGAAAGGAATAAATGTTACGTATAAAAAAAAAATCGTGCTTTTCTTTATAACAATATTTATGGCAAGACTAAGTAGAATATGAATGTCAGTATGAGAATAATATTTAATGATGAGTCAAGATTGTAATGAATTATCGATCTGTCGCTAAGATATCGGAGGTGTGGTAAATAACACTGATGCCTTATCACAATTTAGAGATCCGCTTATTTGGAACTCCAGAACTGCTATATAATCAAAATCCTATTCTAATACTATACTTAAAAAGTACTCGCATACAATTTTCGTCTATTTGTTTCCATGACTCTTAAAAAGTATATAAAATATACACTCGAGATACATAATTAAAGTTAAATGACTTGCCAGCGAGCAGGAAAACTGCATCGTATAAGTCAAGGTCATTGTTAGCGATGAAATCTTTAGGGTTTAAGAAAAATCTAGTAATAAATATACAGAACCCTTTAACAAAAAATGCTTCGGTCTTAACGGAGTAAACAGGACTTGTTTACCTTTGCAGGCGATGAGTTGACGAGACATGATTTCAATGTAAAAAACGCGATACGGATGTTGCGACACAAAGAACTATTTCAAACCAATAATTCTCGTTGTATATTTAAAAAAAGAATACTGATTGGCATGATACTCACTAGTGTCCTAAGGCCCCATGTTGGGGCAATGGGCGAATAGACATATCTCCATTCCTATCTCCAAGTCAAACCAATGGTTTTGGCTTCCGCGATTAAAGATCGCCGCCAGGTACCTACTTGGGTTTGACATGTTTCCGCTCTGATGGTCCCAAAGTTTCCCTAGGTATGCTTGCAAAGTATAACCGAGCCAGTTCCATTTGCGACGCCAAGTCTGCATTGATTTACATATTTTTTTTGTAACCAATTATTATTATTTTATAGAAGAGAGGGCAAACGAGCAGGAGGCCAACCATAAAGGTCTTCAAGAAAAGAGCGTTCCTCTCCCTCAAAGGCCGGCAACTCACTTGTATCCACCAGGCGTTGCAGGTATCCATGAGCGGCAGGCAGTACTGCACTCACTCGTTTGCATCCTGTTATATATAAAAACAACAATAAGTTCATTTTAAATATCTAACATAGTCTTTTCTATTTAATGTAAGAAGCTCATTTTTCCATTTAACGTTAAAACTATTTTTATTATGACTTAATGAAATAGTATATTCTCTTAGAAATACAATTAGCCCACAACAACTTACTAAAATCCGTGAATAACTACAAATTACGTTAACATAATGTTGCAATAATTTAATTCTGTTCAATATTGAACAAAACCAAGTGTTAACAAAAACACGAGTTGAATTAAGCCAAGTATTGCATCGTAATAACCTAATGATGCTTAGTATTATGTCAAATTATTTCATACCGATCGGAAAAGTCAAGGTGACCGATTGTGCACACCGTAATGATGCGATGCTGCCAAGAGCTACGCCGAATGGATGTGGCATTTTACTTTAACTTTTCAACAGTCACTCGATACTGTCGAGTCGTTGATTATAGTTCTATGCTAAATTTAGGTTGCCGGCAAAGGGAAGGTTGGCAGAAAAAGTCGCTGCGAGAGGCAACCAGGGTACTACGGTAACCATGGTAACTAAAAACGTGATTTTTAATAAAAATCATAGTTATATATTATATTATATTATATTATATTATATTATATTATATTATATTATATTATATTATATTATATTATATTATATTATATTATATTATATTATATTATATTATATTATATTATATTATATTATATTATATTATATTATATTATATTATATTATATTATATTATATTATATTATATTATATTATATTATATATAAGGTTACATACAATAAACAATAAAGCTTATAAATACCAAATATATATTAAAATATGCCGTATCTAGAATTTATTATCTATAACCTAGTTGCAATCATTGAAAATATAATACTGGTGTAAAAACATGATCTACGTAAAGCAACAAGATGTGTCCTTACTCTTAATGTGCCGACATTACCGCGCTTCGTGTTTGCGGCCGTGATAATGTAACACTTATATTGTTCATATTTCTTGTAAAAAATATTGTATACAGATTATTTTGTTAATGTATTTGTGTAAACTTCATGTTTTGCTCATGTAATAATAATATACACTGAATACCTTTAGTTCTTGTTAGAAAGCTATACAACTACAGTACATCATCTTGATGTACTGTTTGAGTGTTGTTCTCACTATAACGTAAATGTGTGCTCCTATTTCACACCCACCGGAAGTTAAGCTTTTTTAACATTGTTTTATAGAGATATTGTTTTGCTTATAAGCGATTAAGCCACCCGTTTCTTTTATATGTATTAACATACTTTAAAATCATCTACGTCTACTGTTTTTATCAATAAAGTGTGAATAAATAAATAAATATTGATCGAATGTAAAGAGTCAATTTTTTATATTCTTTTACAATATGTGTAAGTAAGTTACGTATATGAACTAAATTATTTTTGATTTCAAAGGACTTTTTATTAACATTAAATACAGTTGTCAATAAAGTAAAACATGTTGATTAAATAAATTTAAGTTTATTAGATTAAACTGGTAATTAAGTTTCAAAACATACATATTATTTATCGCTTTTCCCCTTTCAAAAAATTAGCAGTAATCAACTCGTTTTGTAAACAACGGTGTACAAAACAAGAAAGCTCTGAATATTAAACAAATTCAAAAATCGTTACCCAATTTTGTATCATAACCACGTATCACAATTCGATCTAAACATCATCATTAAATTGCGAAATATTATAAATGGACTTAAAGCTCACTTTCATTAAGCTGTATCATACAAATGGTGGGTCAAGTAAGGTCAGGAAGGGTAAAAAAATTGACCATAAAACTCATACTAATGCCAATCAGGCGAGTGATTGATATTCTTAAATGATCTGTGGCTTCAAGTGCGCTCATTAGAATTGTATACCTTCCGTGAAGTTGCAACAAGACTTTTAAATTTATTGTTCGTTCCCACCGATGTCTTATGGCTACGTGTTATATATTAGTCAAATATTTCACTGGACTTTTAAAAATTGTATGGTACAACTAACTCCGACTATGTTAGGTTAAGTTTATAACTCCATCGATTTTTATCATGGGTTATGAAAACCAAAAACAAATCTATTAAAAGAACATTATTTTCTTAGTCTTTTTAGTCGCAAAAGTTACCACAGAAAGCCTTATTTTGATATGTGACTTAGATTTCTACGTTTCATTTTATTAATATAATGCACAAAATAATTCGGAAGGCTAACGCGTAGGCGCTTTTATCTAAAGAAGGCTTTTTGTATATTTATGTGAGCTTCACTGACCTTACACCTGATTAGACACAAATTCATCGATCTATTGGCGGGTGTCACTATACAGGCTGTAATCGCCGCTGGTTCATTACAAGCTTAGTGTATAGGCTAAGAGATGAGCTTTTTGAGATGGGATTTTCATATTAACCGTAGAAAAAAATACAGTAAATTTTCATATACGTAACAAAATTATAAATAAAATGTTGTTATGAAACACAGGTACTATAAGAAACTGCTCCACGGGGATTTTCATTATTAAGAAGTAGTATATTTTTCACTTATGTTAAGACGAAACACGGCCCCATTAGTAAAATGTAATTTTTTATAGATTTATAATAAGTATGTGAACAATGTTTATAGCCAAGTAAATATTTAAATAGTACTTAAATACTTACCAAAACGTTTGGGGAGTTTGATTTAAAAAAAAGCACCTAGCTCTCAGACTATATCGACATTTGAAATCTAGTTTCCCGTTAAATACGATGCGTTAGGAATATAAATAGCGCCTAATTCATACAGCAAAGCGGCTAAATCGATTCTATTCAATATAAATGATTTTTATCGGCTCCACATCGATTAGTTATTACGCATAGAAAAATCTCATATATTTTTATCGTTCTTCGCTCTACTTACGGAATATAATTTTTCATTATACCCTATTAATGATATTAAATCATGTTGTTTTTTTTTAAATTCTAATACCAATAAACTGCCTTTACAAATAACAATTTAGTCAATAATAATGAAGGTTAATAAAATAGGCCGACCACAAGCGTAATGAAAATACTTTTGTAGAAAAGGGGATACACCATAAAGATGAAGTCGCCGGCCATAGACACTGACGAGGCTCGTGAGTGCGTTAGCGGCTTTTTAGGGAGTGGTACGGTGAGGACCCTAAGTCGTATTGGTTCGGAAATATTCGGTCAAGGTTACAATTAACTTTTTTCAAACGAATTTAACATTAAATACGCACTCGAAAATATGTTGAAAACTTCAAGTGTCATATTATAGATTAATGATTGGAATCACCTTCAATGTGTTTTGTAACAAAAACATGGTATTTCTGTGTTAGTAATATGTCGGCCCTTCACAAATAGGCATACAATTAGGTTTTCTTATGTATATTTTATTAACGCTTCTACTGTGGAATTAAACATGATTATTGGCCAAATTTAAGTGAAATATGACCCTTTTTAAATATTGTTCTTTTTTTTGCTTTGCAGTAGTCGTGGTCGGGAGTTCTAACCATAATATTTTTTGTCAAAACGTGAATAGTATTTAGTGAAATGGCAATCCGGTAAGAACATTAAAATCGAGAAGTTTATGGAAGAAAACACACAGTTATGCCTGGATCACCAATTATCCAGACGACATCGTCTGGATAATTGGTGTATACACATACATTGTCAATACATGTATGTGTATACACTATATGGGTTTGGGGTAATAAGTTCACTTAAGCAATATATATTTATATATATAGATAATAGCACACTTCGTTTTAAGTAGATCTAAACGTGCGGCTATTCTCTAGGTATATATACTAGAAGTTTGTTTAGAGTACATATATTCTAAACAAACTTTTTTAACACTGATAATATAAAAAAAACTTTTCACTTCTAGTGTTTTTTAACTTTTATAAAACAAAAATCTTGCAAGAGACTCTCCTCCGCCATTTCTCATCACGGCTCACCCCTTACTCATATAGAATCTTTGATTGTGATATAAAAAAAATGCCTAAAATTAATAAATGAGAGCAAGTGAAATTCTGCGCGAACATTTGGCAATAATCTTTAGCGGTATATAATTTATTAAATCATAGGTTGGTGGCGAAATAAATCGCTCCAAATTGGTCGCGATACATAAATTGATCGCTCGATATAATGTTGTAGTTTAATTTTGAAATTAGGATTTTCATTAAAGGCTTTTAGTTATTAACAAATTGTTTGCTACAATCATACAACATTAAACTTGGCACAGCTTAAACATGTGTTTAGTTTTAGTGATGGCTAAAATTTTCTACTATAAGTTTATTTATCCAGCTAAAAATCTATATAAAAAAGAAGCTGGTTGAAGAAAGAGACAACGATATACTTTTATTGTTTATATGTATTATTTTATATTTGTTTTTTTATTGTGTTGATTCGTTTTATATAATGTGTGTATTCCCTCGCGTTGTAGTTAATCAGGCTAGTGTGAGTAATCACGGTTAGCCTAGCCTTACTAACGCTGTGCACTTCTTTTTATATATTTAAATCGTGTGTGTGATTTCCTTTCTTTCCATATTTCAAAAGACATTATCTATAGTCAGAGAAAGCTAGTCAGGTAAGAAAAGTATTACTGTAACTAGAGCATCCAATTTAAAAAAAAAATGTGATTTAAAGAAAAATACAAAAAGACTACTTACCCAATCAAGCTGTAACACCCATTAAATTTCGATAACCAAAAGTTAAACTTCGCGACCTGTAATTTGTGACGCCGCGTTGTGATCGCTGCTTTGATTCCCAACGGTATTTTTGGCCCACTTGTAATAACCCTTAATCGTCTGTGGGCTGTCATTACACAGCCCTGATTTATTATGCAGCTCCTGCGGTTTAGGGGTAATAGTACTAGATATAATATTTATCGATTAAAACACTATTAAAACCATAAATACAATTTAAACAGTAAACTGACCGTAAAATCATTAGATTGCTTTGGTCTATTCAATAGAGTCACTGAGAGACAAATCGAATACATGAATCAATGCGACGACAATCGATCAATCGAATATGAATCACATTGAGTACAATCCATCAATTCGATTGATCCCATTCGATTCATCTCGATTATGCTCATTCGATTCGGCGCGAAACAATTTGAAAGCGCACTTATGAATAATTCAGCATCGATTATTCATTTGATGTATGGTTTGCGATTATTGGAAAGCTCCGTACAATGTTGGGCCTAAGGCGAAGAATGTGGAATAGTTTTTGCTTTGATGAGTAAATGAAAAATAAAAACAATCCCAAGGATTATTTATAACGAGGTTCTTTCGTTCATCTACTGATAATGATTGAAATTTATTGAATCTATACTTTCGTTAAAATATTACCTAAAGTCTACCAGGATTGTATAAATTTTAAGCGAATATATAGTTTATTAGTTAGATGATATATACATATATTTCATGCTTAAAAGGCCAATGCACCGCTAATAAATATCTATAGGATAGTCGTTATGTGGAAAGAAGAAAATTATTGTATGGAATACAATCTAAACCAACCAAATGATTTCGCGGCATTAGAGTTTTTTCTTAAATCGACTGACCTTACATGGAGTTTACACTGTAATTATACATCTTAATTACTGGCATTACATAACCTAAAAATAAAGCAGGCTCTTGAATAGTGTTGCAATATTTAAATAAAAATCACTACTTGGCATTGTCTAGTAGGAGTCGCCCACGTCGGCTCCAGATAAATTATTAATACTGAATTTGTAATGATGCATAGACAACGTTATGTAGATATGATTCTTTTGTAACCTCATTTGGTTTTTAAAGCAATATACCTCTTATCACAGTAAGTATATAAGAATTCAAAAGTGATACATAGTTTCTACTAGATAGTTTTTATATTGAATATCATACAAAAGAACTTAGATTAGTTAATCTCAATCAATATGTAAACAAATCAAACCACAATACTAAAACAAATATATACCTGTGTGTCTTAGATTTCAGCCCAATTTTAAGGAAATTGTGGATCTTTTGACGAACATATCGGACAAATGGTACTAGAATTATATAAATAGATTTACTAACTCAAACTCAAAATATCTTTATTCAAGTAGGTCTTTATAAAGACACTTTTGAACCGTCAATTTTAACACTACCACCGGTTTGTAAGGCAGTTATCTACCAAGAAACCGGCAAAAAAACTCGAAAGCTGCTCTTTTAAAATAAACAATTAATATAAAATTACTTACAATTCAAATAACAAAGCATTGTAAGGCTTTGGGTAGCCTATTAAACAGTCCCGATGCTGAGCCAATTGCCAACACATTAAAGGGATATTGTCCTCTAAATATTCGTTAACAGTATACAAATAAAAGGAGCTTTTCAAAAAAATACTCTTTACGCGCGTTTTAAATTTATAAGAAGTTAATTTGGTTATAAGTGCTGGGAGTAACAATATTGACATTTACGTATAACGTAGAAGAAATTAATGCAACACTTTTACTTTCACTGGTAAATATTTTTGCTAATAATGTTTCCTGTATTAGTCTCGGTGTGCTATGTGTTAGCGGATTGTTCTCACTATAGGAGTACGTCCGCTCTACGTCCTTCGTTTGAGCGGTAAATGTAGAATCAAACATTTATTTGTTTTTTTGAAAATTTTTTGATTTATTCAATTTAGACCAACGGAGTTTGACTCGGGGAGGCAATGTTAATATCAACATAGTCACATAATCTTTGACATCAAGTCTGTCCCGATTCAGTGAGCTAGTATTATGCACTTAGTCATAGCTTGACAATGGCGGTGTATATTTGGTAGCGTATCGACGCCATTTGCATAATTTGACACGAGAACTAGACGCCTAATGTATGAAATGCTATTTTCATATTACAATATCATAGAATTGTCATGACAATGTTCTAGACAAATGTTATGTTTCAATATTTTCTTTGAACGTGTTAAATTTATAAAAAAAAAAAACAATTTCAATTTCCTTAATTAATAAAATTGTAAAATAATGTAATGTATTTGGAGCCCTATACATTTTACGTAAACTTATAATACTTACATATTATAACATAACTTTGTTTTAGAAAATGTTCGATACATCTTTACTGGAGTAGAAGTTATCCATTGACAATACGAATGGTTTTAATTTTAATGGCCAAAGGTGGCCATTAATTATTAATTTTCTTTATTTTGTCTTGATCTAATTATTTATTTATTTTACACTTTATTGCACTTAAATACTAGAAGTAAATGACGTTAACTGATGTTAGTACATATAAGACCAACGGGCGGCCTTATCGCTAATAAGCCATCTCTTCCAGACAACCCACATTATTGTGAGCATAAACAAATTATACTTACTAACATAACTAGACGTTTCTAACCACAGAATATATTGAATTCGCAGTAATCAAAGGAGTTTTTATTGAAATGTATAAAACCTACTCTAAAGGCAATAAAAATTTAAAAATCGAATTAAATTCGAAATGCAATATCACTCGTAGAAATAGACATATATAAAAATCGATTGTTATCCAGCCATAACTCTGGTGTCGATGACATATCTCGAAAACACATCGGCTTCCAAACTAACCATAATACATTTTTGGAAGTGTATTTATCTGTTGCTAACAAATCATAGCTTTTGTTGTCTACCGATTGCTTTGAATCGTTGAAGTGGAGTGATTTAATGTCACTGGGTAACGATTTTAGACCTATATATACTAGATACGTTACAATATTTATTTCTTTTTTTCACATAGAGGCATGTATGCACTTGTGTTTACCAAATTTCTGCATATATTAAACTGTATCATACATTAAATGATTAAAATCGATTAGAAGTGAAATTTATTGGTTTTATCGTTCATGTAGGTTACTTATAAGTTTGTGTAGAGAGTCTTTAGTTTATAAATTTAAGGTATTAATATTGATTTAATAATTAACAACTTTAGAATAAGCATTTTATGAATTACAAAACGGTTAAAATGTAATTAACATTTTTTTTTTAATTTGTTGACACATCTAGTCAATAGTGCTGTGTGTTTAATGTCAAAATATTTTCACCCCTCACCGTTGGTAGGTTAAGTAGGGTAACCGTTGTGGGGCATTTGTGTTAATTTTATTTATGAACCACGGACATAAAATGTATGTACAAAAATAATTGACATAAATCTTATTACCATAGCACGAAGGAGCAAATTAAATACCATTTTTGTATAAGTTAATAAATATTGGAAAGAAATTTGTAACAATGAGTTATTTTAAAAGTAGTTAGTGAGCAGGGCGCGACAAATCATTTAAAAGATTCGATGCACCTCCTAAATTATTATTAAATAGATATATGTGACATTCATAATACTTCCGTTATTTATGGGAGATTAAGAAAATATTTTATATGTTAAATGTAGCACGCTAATCTGATACAAACGGTTCGTTGTGACTTCGTCTATTGGTATTCTAGTCAAAACATAACATTGATACTATTAAAAGAAATAGACTGCCAAAGAGCTTTTGAAAGTTTGCACATCGTTTTTTTTATAGAAGATGGGGCAAACGAGCAGGAGGCACACCATAACGGTGAAGTCGCCGCCCATAGACACTTACGTGGCTGGGAGCTCGTGAGTGCGTTGTTGGCCTTTTAGGGAGTGGTACATACTATAGTTTATATGATAGTGTTTATGTTGTACTTGGGTCACCAAATATTTGAAAAGAAAAACTAATAATAATAATAAAAAAAACAAATACAATTATTTATATAAAACTTAATAGATTTATACATGACAGAATATACAGACGAACCTGGATTGGTCGTGTTCCGGGCACATATTAAAAGAAATAGATAAAATATAGTATAGACTATCTCATCGTCGTCTAATGTATATTATCGTAGTCTAATATATATATATTATAAACATAAAAAACATACTAGTCTCTAGTAAAGCTTTAAGGCTTCATTATTTATTTCCATCATATACTTAATGTTTAGTTAAAAAAAATAAAACTGTATTTAAGCTTGATATGTAGATAAGTAAGAAGTCATAGAAAACGTTAAAATATGGTAATAATCTTGTGTCGAAGTAAATCACAGTTCGGTCAAGGTTCACATAGAATGTACATAATAACGGTTTTCGTGATATAAGCTATATATTATCATTGTGTTTTATATATTCTATTTGTAATTATTTATCCACCAATTTAAAAAAAAATATATGTAACAGAAGTAGTGGCTGGATGCTGATTTGTTTTCATGATTTCAAAACACACAAAATAATAAGAAGTATGTTTGCTCGTTAGATAGTTTTATTATGTACTAAATGAGATGTTGAGGTATCAATTAATGATGCTAAAATTTTTCTAAAGGGGCAAACGAGCAGGAGGCACACCATAAAGATGAAGTCACCGTACGAAGACACTCAATATAATATTAATAGTGCCCTTAACACATAAGTTTATTTTGAACGGCCGAAGCCAAAAAACACATACAAAAATAATAAAAACTTAAATTATTCTTAAATATAACAACCGATTATACTCAAGAGGAACACATCATTCCTAAATCTTTTATAAAAATGTCACATTCAGGTGCAGTTAAGAAAAACGATTAATTAGAGCTTTGCTGGCGGAGACTCGTTCAGAATCGTACCTCAGCCAGCAGAGCTGCCTCCTGATAAATTATCAGGGGCGTGTAATCTTAGCAATGACTGCAATCAGTTCCGCCCCTAATAATCTTCCAGGCAAACTTCACCAATGCAATTTAGCTACGCCGGCTAAGGTATATACTTAGTCTGGCCATAAATACTGTTACTATTCAAAAAAAGAAAATATTACGTTTGAATTTGGAATCTGTCATTTTTATATGATTGCTTGATGTGTTTTCTTATTTTCGCGCCATTATATTGTTAAATATTTTGTTATATTAAAATGGAGTGGGGTGATAAAGAGAACCGAATCGCTGTGATTGCCTTACATAAAGTAGGTATGGAGAAAAGTGCAATTTTTAAAACCCTCCACCCGCTTGGTATTAGTCAAATGTTTGTTTACCGGGCTATTGATAGGTACAATGATACCTCCTCTGTTTGTGACAGAAAAAGATCTGGCCGTCCACGTACCGTTCGTGTGAAAAAGGTGATTAAAGCAGTTAGGGAAAGAATTCGAAGAAATCCTGTCCGTAAGCAAAAGATTTTATCTCGGGAGATGAAGATAGCTCCTAGAACCATGTCGCGTATATTAAAAGATGACTTAGGACTTGCAGCCTATAAGAGACGTACTGGTCACTTCTTAACTGATAATTTAAAGAAGAATAGGGTGGTAAAATCCAAACAACTACTTAAGCGGTACGCAAAGGGAGGTCACAAAAAAATTTTGTTTACGGATGAGAAAATTTTTACAATTGAGCAGTATTTTAATAAACAAAATGACCGTATTTATGCTGGAAGCTCTAAAGAAGCTTCGCAATTAGTAAACAGAGTACAACGTGGGCATTATCCCACTTCAGTGATGGTTTGGTGGGGTGTTAGCTATGAAGGGGTGACTGAGCCATATTTTTGTGAAAAAGGTATTAAAACGTCGGCACAAGTTTATCAAAATACCATTCTTGAGACGGTAGTTAAGCCTTTAACTAACACCATGTTCAATAACAAAGAATGGTGCTTTCAACAAGACTCGGCACCGGGTCATAGAGCTCGATCCACCCAATCTTGGTTGAAAACTAACGTTCCGGACTTTATCAGCACTGAAAACTGGCCGTCGTCAAGTCCTGACCTAAATCCATTGGATTATGATTTATGGTCAGTTTTAGAGAGTAAGGCTTGCTCTAAACGTCATGATAATTTGGAGTCCCTAAAACGATCCATTCGGTTGGCAGTGAAGAATTTTCCTCTAGAAAGAGTTCGTGCTGCTATTGATAACTGGCCTCAACGTTTAAAAGACTGTATTGCAGCCAATGGAGACCACTTCGAATAAACATTGTATATTTTTAATAGTTATATATTGATGTATTAAACTAACTCACTATGAAAGGAATAAATGTTACGTATAAAAAAAAAATCGTGCTTTTCTTTATAACAATATTTATGGCAAGACTAAGTATGTATAATAAGTAGTGTCTTTATAAATCAATAAATACATGTTTAAGAAGGTATATTCAACACATACTGATACAGTTTAGTATATCTTAAATGAACTAATTCACAAACATTGTGGTATGAGAATGAAATATTGATCAATGGTGTATTAGCGTCCGATTCTAGATTCGACGCATAAAAAGCTAACGAAGCAACATTGTTTGCAGACGTCTAAATCGTACGCTGGAGTGTCTCCTACTTTGCATTAAATATATTTGCTTACATCTATTTAGTTTATATTTATTGACTCAAACTCAAAATATCTTTATTCAAGTAGGATGTTGGAACACTCAAAATGATTATTTCTTACATTACCACCGGTTTGGAAGGCAGTTATTTATACAAGTACGACATTGTGTAATTTTTTAATAATAAACGATTTTAGTATAATTAAATACTTGTGATAAAAACATTATATAATATGTCTAAATTTCCTTGCCATGCATACCTGTATGCCAAGCTAAACCTGTATTTAAAACTTATAGTTTATGCACGTGCCTTGTCTTGTTGTAGTTGAATGTATGATATTTTTGTTTCTTATTAAAAATAATAATAATATTTGAACTTTTATATATAAACTGGCTTAGGAAGCCAGATTGCTTATTGAAACAGAGTTTAATTAAACTTTGTATAATAAATGGCTTTGTAAATTAAATATATTCTATTACTTTGAGAATAATAGTATATAAATACACATAGAGAGAGTTTCTATATGTAGTAAATGTAACAATATGTTAACTTAAAGGTTTTTAAATCGTTAAATGTTATCAATAATTTGTATTATAATAACCGAATCGATAAAAATCAACGAAAATCACACATTGCGATCCCCGTTGTGAGATATTATGAGATACGATTGCGTAGTCAACCACCTGGGGTCGTTAGTACGATAAAACAGATGCTTGTCCACAATAGACGAATATTCGGTAGGCGGTGACTGGTAAACTGCGCTTGAAATGTGTCCATAAACAGTAGCAGATAGCAATAGTATGGATACGCCTAGAAGAACGTTAAGAACTGTACGCGACTCGAGAAGCTTTGTTTTTTTTTCAATGATTCTGTATTCGATATATTTTTATTCGTTTTGGACGAGTTCAAGTTTTGTATGACAGTAGGCAAATCAACAGTCACTGACATCTGCATCGACAGGCTACAAGTGATACGGCCTATAGGGTACACTCTTTTCTTGAAGGCCCCGAAGTATCGGTTCGGGTATACACAGTTGGTAAATTAATTCGTGTTTAAATCCGTTCAAAATTTGTATATGCGATACGCGCTATAACTGTTTAATTTCAAAGTTAAATCATCAATGTATAGTCCACACTATGCTAGCATATTGAATTAATATCAACAAATTATCCTATATTATTCGTAAACTGCGATAGCAATTTATCTTCGCCGACCACAAAGCGAACGAAAACATTGTTCACAATATTGACACGTTTTTGTTCGAATGGGGTCCAATAGACCCCCCACTTAACGCTGTATTGTCTTGTTCACTGCATTTTATGTATGGTACAAAGTATGAGCTGAAATCTAATAGTTATCTACCTAAAGTATTTCATTTAGTAACAACAAATTTGAGATCAAACCGAAGCTCAAATAAAGCTATAAACGTATTGATTTATATATTTTAATGTATAGTCAAAAACCTTTATCCAGCTTTTGTAAAATAAATACGCTATCTTAATATTTTTGTTTTTTTTTATCTATTAACAATGTGTATAGGTATTAATGTTGGACATACAAAAAAACAAATATTAACTTTAAATAATGATAAAAAAGTTGTTATAGAAAAGTCGATGTGTGATATATCTTTGTTTATGGTTGATGAATTCAATGTAAGCTATTCATTTAGCTCGCATTAAGCATTATATCGATCGTAGACGCTTCTATCTTGATACGTGAATGTTTCATTAGTCGACGTCGTCCGTTTCGGAGAGCGTTTTCGTAAAATATTTTGAGAGATCGTGTCAAATGATGCTATTATTTCGCATTGGCGAATTCAATGCGGTTTCAATACATTTGTCACAGAAATAAATCGCAACGCGATTTCATTGTGAGACAACAGTTGCGTACTTGAAATAGAGAGTAAATTGAAAACGTATGTGTCATTCGTCAAGGTACTTAATGTGTGAAGGTTCAGTAAGTTATGGCTACGTATTTAGAACGCATCGGATGAATTGTAGTTTCATATACATTATATTGTATTTAGTATTATATCGGTGAAGTTTACCGAACTATTTATTTCTTTTTACTTTTCTTGTTCAGCGTATGGCTATGGATAAGCCGCCAGCATTATGGGTACTGTGCCACAAGAAGAAAACTTTTTAAGGGTTTTAAATTTTGTGCTTTGTTTTATTATAAATAACATTAGGTTATATTAAGAATGTTTGTTAAGGTAATTAATTTCAGTAGATTTTAGTACATTTAAGAGCATCGAGCGGCCTTATCACTAATAAGCGATCTCTTCCAGGCACCCACACCCCACGCCCACACCTATTTGCGAAGGACTAAAAAATATGTGTAAGTGGTTTTTAGGATAATGTACTTCGCATTACTACATAAACTAATTAAAACACTTTAATGTTTTGACATTTTTATAACACCAATATGCTAATAACTTAATTATCCAAATGTGGACACATTTATCAACTGACAAGATTTAGTTGTCTTAAATATGTCTCATACCCTGTCTTATATAAGAATTTAAATCATAAATATATTATAACATCTGCATCGAACTGTATCACAATCCCTTAGAATAAAAGAATGCTCCAAAAACCATAAAAGTACAACAGGAGTGACATCATTAATCAATGTACATGGAAGGTAGTTCGCAAAAAATGAACCTGTTATCCGTGTGGGTAGAGTGTGTTATGTGGCCAAGTGTGTTACGCTTAAGAAATAATAAAATATTATACATTAAAATTAATTTTATATAACTTACACGAACATATAACTACATAATAATAATAAAAAATACATATTGACAAATATGACTTATGGACTTAAGTTCTTTCCCCTCGATGGGGCAGAGCACTTGTCCATGTATCCGACGCTTCGCCTTTTATCTCGCGCAAAGTCTTACCGGCTCCCTTCGTCTCATCAGCAACAGTACATCGTAAGGTCTGTTTGCTACCGCTTCTCGACAGCTTTGCTTGGGAATATAATATAAAAATTGACACTGATATCATTATCATATATTGAGAGAACATTTTGTCAGAATCACATATTGAGATATACTTCACGTTAACGTATTTATAATACATTTTAATTAGATATATTATTCAAAAACATGTTTAAATAAAAACAGCCGTGGTAATGTTAAATAGGACGATTCAAAAATGTTTATAAATACCTACTTGAAGTGTTTGAATTTGAAATAATGAATGTTTTTTTAAAGCACCAAAGGATCTCTAACAAGTGTACAGATTTCGACGATTTATTCTATTTTGTCGCATATTGAATTCGGGACGCAATAAAATATGGAGCGCTATTCGACAATATTAATGATACCCAAACCTTTGCTTCTTTGAACTTAGATCCTTCTCGAGAATCTTCATTTTTTCCAGGGAATATTTCAATTGTTTAAAATTAATTTATGATTGAATTGTATTGGCGTCTGTTGCTTGACCTTAATTTGATTGATCGTTGAATTTTGACCACCTGCAGTGTCGGCTAATTGTTTTTAGTTTTATTCATATTTGTGTTAGGGGTCTTCTGAGGTCTGGAATCTAGTATCAAGATTCAAACACTGTCAAAATATTTTGTTACTGAGATTGTTGGATTTGATAATACTTTTGTAATATGTAGCCTTTTTTGTGAACCAGGCTTATTTATTACGCCAAGTAGGTCGTTCATTTGTTAATTGATGTATTCTACACTCAAATTCAAATCTAGCTGGTGTCAACATTCTCAAACAGAAAATATATATACAGTTCACACAATTTTAATTTCGAAAAATATATTTAAAATATTATGATTGTAAACAAAAAAGTAAAATAAGGTACATAGAACTATTTGAAAATCTAAGTGACTGTACACCTCTGTTCATACGCGAGTAAAATGAGAAGAAGCATGCAAGAACCCAACATGCATCCAGCAAGGACGAACTAGAGAAAATTCATTCCAACACTTTTTCACCATCAAATAAACAAAAAATCCTTAATGCTCTTGTCTCATACACATTAAAACAAATATAAAATTCATTCAAGGCACGCCTCATAACTTACATAATAATCGAAAATATATACATTTTTTTTTTAAATATACTTGATTTCCCTTTAAAATACGTATTCTTGACATATGTCACATATGTGCCAACATGCCCATGCGAATTAAAATTATTGCAATTACCATCAAAAAATTTACGACGTCGTTCAGATTTCATCAAGACATTAAGACTTTTTTTGTCGCGTACACAGTTTATGTCGCATTATTACCGTGAACCCGATAAACATAACTTTTATAACTAATAAAATACAGTGGCATAATGTTTATGAATGCTGTTAAATGTTAATTGTACGTTATTCTTGCTGATTGTGCCGTCCGAGATATGCTTTTATTAAACTGTATAAGGATGACTGAGCTTTAAAGCCTTATGGTGTAAGTGACTTTCTAGTAGCCTTACAATTTGTTATTTGAACTAGTCATATATGAAATGTAAATTTTTAAAAGAGCAACTATCAAGTCTTGCTTGTGGTGTAAAAATTGGTTCAAAAGTGTCTTTATAAAGACCTATTTGGATACTGATATTTTTAGTTTGAGTTTGACTGTATATTTAACGCAATGCGGGTGTTATATTATTTATATAGATCACGAAATGCATAACAAAAGATTTAGCTAATTATCGTATTATTCTGGTTTATCTGAGTGTGCTAATAAACAGGTTAAAATAAAAAGGTTTAAATATTGGCGTCGATTTCCTTTCAGAAGTCTTTTTTAAGAAAATAATGTATGTCATGGTATACATACATACATACATACGTCTTAAATCTAAGTGACTCTACGCCTGTTCGTACGCTACCAAGAGAAGAAGCAGGCAAAAAGCTTGGTTTGGAATGATTTCTTTATGATAAACAAATTAAAATCTTAAAATTATTTTATTTATTACTAAAACAAATATGTTTGTATTAAAACATTAAATCCGATAGATGAATTAGTATAGTATCTACACGATCAAAGCTTCTTGGACCACGCCTGAATGCAGTTTTTCATTAATCTCGATTAGCACAACTTTATAACGGTTTTCGACTCGCAGTTAGCAAGATAAACGTTTATTATTGTAAGTTTATGTTATTTCCAGATTAAGTTGTGCTTTATTACTTTGACGTTGTATGGTATTTCAAGTAGTTTTTTTTAACCGCTTGCGTTTATAGAATTTTATTTTATTGTACCTGTGGATGTGACACATACATTTTTCGTCACTGCCTTGTGAAACAACAAATCATCGTCAAAGAAAACTTAGAAAATGCTTTAATGAAGCCTACTTAATTTTCGAGCCTACCTCAAGTTCCAATCAGATCAAATTAAAAGTTGAAGAAACTCCTTAACTTGAACTTATTTTTCTCCGCCTACTCTGCGGCCGCGCAAGCTTTTTATTGTCAATAAGCCTCATTAGATATGTAATGTAATTATAATTTAATAACTTTGATAAAGTAAAAAATAACATAATAAGCGAACATAAAATATACAAAAACTTTTAAGTTTAAATGATATGTATATTGGGTGTAGGCTTAATTGGATTTAAAGTGTTTACTAAAAAAGTAAGTTTTAAATGTTAATGTAAAGCTTCTAGCGCCATCTCTTGAAAGTCGTATGAACTACGTGAAAATATACTTGAATGTCGTTGTGAGTTAATGTCCTTGTTCACCACTAAATTTGAATGAATATGTATAAGGCAGAGTTAGTTAGCATAGAACATAATTTGGAAGGTTTTTGTTGTTTATCTCTTTCTGCACATTTATCGATAGATTCTTATTAGAACTGAGAATAATTTATTTATTTTTAGTTAAAAAAACATAAGAAAATACAATTTAAATATTAATATAACAATTAGGATAAAAACGGACTAGTTTTTTTTAAGTAACATTAGCCATAAATGTATTTCTCATTTTCAAATGAGAAAAATCACGATTTTTATTCTAAGCCCAAATATATAAAACCTATACTAGACTAGACTTTTTAGTATGTTCTTGTCGTAATTAAGTCTACCATACAATATATTAATGCCAGAGATATATAAATTTGTAATTTTAATGAATGTTAAACAAATTCTAACAAGAAAATATATACTTTTTAACATTGACAAATTAAGTTGTCAGAATTAATGTGACATTTATTTTAACACGTCCCCTATTAATAATTTATTTAAAAAATGTTATGAGCATCGCTGTGATTAACTATTTATCATTACTACGTTCACTTTATGTATTCATATAGTTTTGTATTACCTATGGTGTGTAATCCAATGTCGTCTCTCATTAAGCAGAAATTCCGTTAAAAAAGAGAATTGAAGAGCCTACTATGACACATAATTATATGACGACAATTATATGCTGCTTGAAATTGTTTCACATTAAGAGTCTAATTGGTAAATTATTACTATACAGTTAATGAATATTGCACAAAACATCCTTTTAATTTATCGGCAATATTTAGCAGTTCGACCGAGAGAGATCATTCTTGAATAGACTTACAATGCTTTATTTATTTGAATTGGTCGTGTAAGTAACATAATGTTTATGTTAAATGTCTTGCCGGTTCTCCTCGATAGATAACTGCCTTCCGAACCGGTGGTAGTGTGAAAATTGACGATTCAAAAGTGTCATTATAAAGACCTACTTGAATATAGTTATTTTGAGTTGAGTTAAATTAACTGAGTGGCGTTATAGTCTGTAATCTTACAGTGATAAATCGTCTATAATTTTTAATCGAAATACAATGTATAATAACGGTTATTTAACTTTTGTGGTTTACAAATAAAAAACCGGTATTTTAGTTGGTTAGTTGATATCTTGTTTCCATGGCCTCTTGTCTTCCAGTAAGTACAAAGTTGACCCCGGGTTTTATACGTAGCCTAGCGCAATGGGTGCTATCCATAGGTTATTAAGTTTACATTAGACACTAGTGATGTCCTTATAATCGATAAAACAGATTGTAAACAAAACTAAAACCAATGTCTCGACCAGGAATTCGACATCCAGAAACATCTACATACCAGCATAAAATCACTCATACTCTCTTTTGGTAGAACAACCAGGTTCAGAATCGATCAGATCAGGTCCCCAGTGGTGGCCGGATGCTCACAAATATAGTGAGACTCGTAACTTCACAGTCCACAGAGATTGTATGATAGTCAGAACAGCTCCGCGAAAAGCGTTACCAAGAAGAAGATGTACCTACGGGTAAACTAATGTATTAATGTAAATATTTTCACTCTCGTTTTTGTTTTTGATTAACAAGTGTGTTATTTTAGTCTGCTGTAAGTTTACTAAGTTAGGTTATTTTTTGGCTCTTTAACTTTAAATATTTACCTTTTACACGTGTTTTTATTCTTTCAAAAATACTCCTTTTATAAATACAAAGCCAGAAGCTCGTTTTATTTATATTCACAAAAAACCTTTGTAGCGAAGTATTTTGTGTAAGCTGTCAGTTAAGTCTTATAACAAAATGAAAATAGGCACATCACTAGCGTGACCCACGTGTCGCGTGCATTTTATATGATGGTGTAAACAACATTATTTATGTCGCTTTTAGTGCAACTATTCATGTGATTTCGAAACATTATAGAATATCAATGGTTTATTATTCGATGGAAATAATTTATACACACGATGTTTACACACAACTCCACCTTAGCAGTACTTGACTTAAGAGAACAACGCTGGCTCCGATTTCCACTAGATTTTGGTAAATTTGATTCTTTTAGGACTCAGAACGCTGAGCATATTTGATGTTGTGAATTTTATGGGGCTTTTTATATAGTTTTGTAATAATTACATTATAGAATGTTAAGACAATGAAGTTTTTACAAACTAAATTAATTTTAGTTTCGAGAATTAAAAAAAAGACTATTCAGTTTGAAGATGACTAAAGAAGTCCGATAAATATCAGACCTTTGATAAGCCACTAGGTAATTATGCATATAATTAAGACTTTAAAAATTCTAGACGTAGGGTAATTTAAAGATCGTAATTTCAAGATAACACGCCTACGGATGCTTTTAAAACCTTACGAAGGAGGTATTTCAAAAGCTTTATACAAAATTATTTTAATTAATTAGACTTCTGTCTTTCCACACATATCATTAGCAGATTAATTTGTTATAACATTTTGCGTATTGGCAAAGTTTGCTCAAATCAATAAAATAATATCGTATTAATTAACATATAGCAGGTATGTCACAAGCCCCCTCTCGTGATCTACAAAGCCCCCACTTTGGGGCAGTCATTGCCCCCTTATAACGGTACAGGCGTGGCCTGCGTCGCACACACCAATCGCAGAAGTGCCGCCCGAACGCCGATCATCTAAACGAATGATCTAGCTTGACTTGTCATTTTGCGTGCGCCCGATTGGTTGCCGATGATACCTTTTTGGCGGTGATCTACTTACGCACCTTGCTATTAAATGTCATCAACTTTGCCCTAATTAAACAGTTGTGAGAACAGTATTGACCGACGCCCTTCATGCCAGTATTGAGGGAGCGTCAATTGTATAGCCGTGCGCATGCGCATACATTACGTATTTATAATACGCATAGAGAAAGTAACAGTATAACACGACCTTCCCACCCGGTGCCCGCGTGTAGACTGACAGATGAGCGCGGGTTAACCTCTGATAATAAGTTAGAGGGAGACAGTGATGTATGGCGTGTGACGTGTGAGCGAGACGCGAGATGTATCTTCTTCGGTGATCGTGAAGCGCAAGATGAGTGTACAGTCACACACGAGCCATATCGGAGTAAGCTTCGGGACGGTTTTAATAACGAAACGCGCGATTTGCGTTGCGCGTACGCACGTACCAATAAAGAAATCGCGCGAATTTATCTAAAACTTTACTAGTCAGTACATTTGTGATTCTGTGGTTTTGTGGCGTGAATATGATAAAATAATTAAGTGCATACGAAAGAAAACATTTAAATATAACTGTTTAGACTAGCGAAGTGGAGTTTCAACGGTCAGCTGTTTTTTAATAAATCACAGTAAGTACTTTTTATTTACGAAACTTTGGGGTTTACTAAAAAATAAGCGTGGCTAATACAATAATTAAATAAACAATATATCTACACACCGTCAAACTGAATTATTGTATGGGTGGATCAACTGTTTAAAAGTGCAAAAGATTATATGTAATACATACTTTTTATATTATAAAATTATACTCACCAGCCTTCATATTTTTCACTCCAATAAGAAATTTATATGAAAGTCCGATGCGTTACTGATACATAATATTAAAGACATCAACGCGCGACACCTTACATACCTACCAAATGAAACACATAAGTGTTATATTTGATTATAAGCGAACCTTCACATCACACTGGATTATCCATCAGCATTGATTGATTACCCTCAAGCTAACAGTGCAATTATTATACGGCTCAAAATAGTTTTTTTATGTGTAAATAATAATGGTAAGTTTGGGATGACATAAGATTGATCTTGACTTCAAAATGTGGGTATGATTGTTTATTATGATTAAAACATCAAGATGGTTAGTACAATAAATGGCCTATTGATTTTATTGTATAAAACAAATATTCTGTATTTTAAATTATTCATATTTTTATAATTAATTAAATTGTACATATTCATAAATGCTATTAAAACAATAAAATCTCAATATTAACTATCATAAAAATTAATTTCATTAGAAAAAATAACCCGAATTAATATGAATCGTAAGATCTAGAACATTGGTATATGTCGTAAATATGAAATGATATAAATTTATTACAAACAAGGCAAACACAGGCTGTTTTGAACAATTATGTTTTACTAAGCTTTATTAATTTTATTTTTATCATATTTTTAAGTAATACTGTAATATATTGTGTATTTTTATCAAAAACGTTTAACGAGACATTTTTTTTTTCTTCCACATGTGATAAAGAGTATTTTCTGAGTATATACGTATTTTAGAAATAAATAAAAACTAAAAATAAATAGACCAAGCCAAATTTCTTGCCTGCATCTTCTCTTAGTCGCGTACGAACAGGCGTAGAATCACTTAGATTTAAGACGTTCCAAAATGGTTCTATATACCTCACTGAATACCGTTGTCTACTGGCTTATTAGATTTTATTCAATATCAAAATACTCAAACAAGTATTAATGAGATATATATTCCACATTGTCTAGACTGAAGTATAAAACACACTGTATATTAAGTATAAAATTTTAATTTAATTATATCGATCGAAAGTGCTATTTCGTTAAGCTTTAACGGTGTTTTATGTTACGATATCCAATTTTATTAATATCTCCGTGGGAAAATGATCCAAATGAGTGAATGTCACGGATTAAAATTAAATGCGAATAGAAATTATATATAATACAGAACAAAATAACGGATTACCTCTAAGTCTCTCCTCTAACTTTGATTTTGTTCCCTTTGGACTTTTGGACCCTGGGGTGCACAGGTGCCTATTAAGGAATTAGGTAGTTGGTACCCGTCATCCAAAAACTGGTGCTTTTCTCGTTCAGCGTGTAAGCATCGCGATACAGCGACCAAATTATGGGTACTCTGCAACAAGGACCAAACGGATACATTACTAACGGTTTCCCGTTTAGCCCTTTAATGCGTGTAGTACAATTATAATAATTGAAAAGTGTAATAGTAGGCTTTTTTTTGCAGTTACAGTTTTATTCTTGAGTAGCCTTACAGCTAGACTTGCTTTAGTTATTTGGATTGATCATGTAAGTGGTTTTTGAAAGATAAATAAAACTTTATAAAATAATGAATCGTAAATTAGTATAATATTTATTTTATTCTCCCTCTCAATATATATTTTTTAATATAGCAATTTATATATATATATATATATATATATATATATCGTGACGCATGGATAGCGTCATCAACACATGTAATTAAAGACATCATTAAATTTGCACCCATCATAGATTTGGTTCAAGTTATAAGTGTCAGTGATAAAGAACATACTTCGCTTAATAGCACTTTGATTTCTCAAAATCTAATAGTTTTCATGGGATCTAGGTATGCTAAACATTACTATTACAAAAAAGGGTTTGATCTTTCTCTCTCCATTTCCGTGATTTTATTATCATTTTTGCGCGTTTGTTTAGTATTTTTCTTACTAACAATGATGAATTCGCATATACGTGAGACTTGAAAACATATTTTGTTTATCAAATCTACTTTTTGTTTAACCACTTGTCTGTATCTTTAACTAAGCTAATAAATAGTTACATACTAACCGAAAATATATCGATATTGATTTCACTACTTAATTTGTCACTGCAACTAATAAAATTCTAAGCATGAATAATAACGTTAACTGTATTTCTGTTATTCCTTAAAACTTCCGTTAGCTTTACTCACCGGGGCCTTCAAGAAAAGAGCGAACCTCTCCCTTAAAGGCCACCAACTCACTTGCAAGCCTCCTGGCGTTGGATGTATCCATGGGTGGCCAGCAATGACCCACCAGCTCGTTTGTTAATTAAAAAAAACATTTGATCTTATAACTTGTGCCATACAAAGTAGAAAGTAGAAGTTTTTACAACTGGGTGTGTCTGCGGTCACCAACATGACATTTTCACCTTACGAGTTAACTTTATTGTCTTCCTAGACTTTATTGCACTGGCAGTGGTCGTAAATTAAATTGAGAGACGCCGCATAAATATTGATTGAAGTTTGAAACACTTGTGTTTTCCTCCCGTATCGGTCGTAATGGCGTAACTGTCTTTTGAATTGAGTTGGTGTTTAACCTTTCGAAATTTAATATGGTTGTGTTTACAAAAACATTAAATACTTAATAGAACAGGGAATTGTACTAAAAATCAACTATTACTTAAATTGTCTAAATTTTGTTGTTTTTTTTATTATCGTGCAGAAAAATAATACTTTGCGAATGTGATAAACATTAATTAAATTGAACTCACGTATAAACTCCAATGAGTTCCTTTATTAGGGAAAAGGGCTCTTTTTTCTGTTTTTCCATATTAAATTTTAGATCACTTGTGTTTAAGTCCAGTAATTGATGAACATTATAAGGTAAACAAGAAAGCTCTCCAGGGCTTTTATAGCTAAGGCTCCGTTTCCAAAGTATATCGATCTGAGAGACCAACTCAGCGAGTTATTTATTTTAATTTGATATGAGATCAGTAAAGTTGAGTTGAGTCATAAAGTTTTCATAATATAGGAAACTAATTAAAACTAATAAAATTTGTTTGACATAGATTTGAGCAGCTGATAATATTTATCTTTAAATAAATTTAGTATAATTATGGCGACTAATATGAGTGGAAGGAATATAATAAAATACTGTAAATTATCAGATTGTCGGTTTGGTTTACCTAACTTACCGCTTTGCGACTAACCTTTTAACAACATTTCTGATAGATAGATAATAAGGATTTTTATGATTTTCAAATAAGTCGACAACTTTTTTTTTCAATTATTTTTTAAATATTTTTTTAAATTATATTGAAAGCAGTACCTTCTTACTAAGATATAATAGAAGGAAAACACAATTAGCACACACGGAAAAATTCAAAACAATTAGTAATAAAAATAACAATATTATATAAACAACAAAAAAACAGATACGTACACAATTCCAGGGATCAAACACGAGGTATTCCTCTTCTTCACCATAGTGTACTGATCTGAGTCTGATATTGTTTACTTTGTTTAACTTACTATGTACCAAGCTCGGCTTAAAAAACAACCAAGTATCCGGGAAATTCCCGGAGTTTTTAATCTCATTAGTGACCATTGAATATGTGATGTGAATGGCGACTTTTTCACCCGTATATCTAAATGAAGGTTGAAGAATTTCATTCCTCGTTTGCATACAACCTCATGTACTTACGGGAAAACTTAAAGGATAGAATGGAATTCATTTTTTTGTGATTCGAGAATACATTTGCATACATTAAAAATACGAGACACGTTCTTAAACTTAATTATTTCAAATGTTGTACTCCAGACAATACGCGAAATGCGTTAAAACGTGCATTCTACTAAAATATTCAGTAACGTAACGTAAATACCGTACGTTTCCTATCATCTATCAGAACCTATCAGAATGACGTTTAATATGACCATGCGCTAGTCCGCATTTACATATATAATATTTTATTGGGCTGGGTCAAGATGCGATCAAATATAAGCCTTGCGTCACGAATATACGTGCCACATAACTGGTCCTGTTTATTTGTGATTTTATCAGTTATTAAATATTAACTGACGAGTTGTGAATAGGTTATATTTAAAGTGTTTTTAAATATTACCCACGTACTGTATGTGTAAGAATGCGTAGTATATAAATAGCCGGATTTATATATCAAAATACGATCGTTTACTTCTCTCCAGTTTAATGCATGAAATATAATAGTGTAAGACCTTTTTGGGCTCTAATTGATATGATAAGGACATTTGTAAGACGGTAATCACGCTTAAATAATTGCAGTTAACCGGCTGAGTTTGTTGTGGGTATTTTCTCATATCGGTTTTGGAAGCCTTAGATATAAAAAGTAAAATTATTGACATGCACAAATGATCGCTGATCCGTGTGTGGAAAAGATAAAAATGAGTAATTTAAAAAAACCAAAGAGATCTTAAAGGATAAAATTTATAACAGAAGATGCTTCTTCTTCTCAGTTGCACACTTTTTACAGAGTATTCGGTAGGTTTTATGTGTTGCGGTTTTATTTTATTTTGTCGTCCTGGTACAGCACAATAGCTTACCAACTTTGTCTATCTTCTGCGCCTCGACAGCACTATAGCAGGAGATTGCCTGAAGCCCTGCTTCATATCCCTGGGTGAAAAGTCGTTCAATTAATTAGATTCTTGTTATATATTTAAAGAACTTCAATATTTGCTAAATCAGCTGTTGAAGCTAACTGACCTTTAAATGTGTCCAGATATTAATTAATATTTTCAAATATTCCATATACATTTCGATATTAAACTATTATAATTATAACGAAGCGAATAAAGGTATGTTTATCTCAAGTGTTCACACGGGGTCTGACAGACTAAGTGACCTCTGACGGGTGACCTCGCTGGCCACTGACTGATCGAGTTCACTATTCACTTTTAAATGACGTGGGTTTTTGTGTGCTTTTGACTTTACTCAAAATTGGAGTAAAGCACACGTCATTTAAGAGTGCTAGAAAATTTTGGTGAATGTTTGAGTATTAGTTCGCTTTGACATTTTGAACTAAATTGGGAGGTGCCATGAAGGCTTGCTTAGTTCAAATGTAATTATTTGAAAATTTTAACTTAAATAATACAATTTTCATACGACAATGTTTAAATTATGCACTTATTGTATTTATTTCATCGTCAATTATAGCACACATATTAAGTATGAGAATGTTCTAATTTAAATTATTCATGAACTTTAGCCTATCGTGCTTACCTGACAGCGAACTGAGCTGTCAAGTACTGACGTGATCAGTGACTTTTCACATCAACATTCTTGACATATGAGTAAACTGACGTGCCTCATCCTGCACTCTTTTGTCTTGGCATTCTGAAACTAATGATATTTAATACACAATGAATTCGCAGACGTCAACATAGTTGGAAATATTTGAAAATCGTACAGGAAACAAATAAAACCGCTTGACAACAGCGTTTCACAGTTTTATCACCATTTTACGTGCGTTGGAAAGTGATGTTTTACGACTTGGTCCATTGTAAGTTTTCACCGGAATTGCACTTACTTGCAACCACCTGATGAAAAACACCTTTGAACTCAGGGTTAATGAGCAATTGAATAGTTAAATGGCCATTTTGACAGATAATTGTTAGATTTTAACTTTCGATAGACTAATAAAGATATTATGGGTTGTTAAAAGTGATAGTGCTTTACGTGAACGTTAATGTCTGAATAATGTAAGAATTATCTATAGATATAGTAGAAACTATCGGTTTTCAAACCCGGAAATAGGCTTCAAATCTCTGTTCACCAATGGAACTCGTATAAAATATATAATTTACATATCTGGCAATAAAATTTCGAAAAGTGTGCATAGATTATCGAAAAAAAGAAATAAAAATATAGATTATAATTATTGATAAATTAATTGTGACAATAGCACGATCAACTCATAATTTAAAACAGAATATATCTATATCGAAAATGTAAATATTGGCACATTGTAAAGAGTTATTTTATGCGTAATTTTAAATAAAATATTTGATCGACAGCACTTAGCCGAGTTTATCGAGTCCATGGATGGTTATCTAATTGGTCAAAGTATTAAATAAGGAGAAAAAAGTATATAGTTTTCTGTATACGGTTCTATTCGATTTGACTTAACAAAACACTGTGTATATACAATAATTTAGTTAAAATATTAATATCGCGATTGTTAATATAATTCAAGTTGCCATTTGACCTGTCATTTATATGATACGTAGTTCGTGTTTGGAAGTCCTATATCAAATTGTAAATTGTGATTTGATGTAAATTTCATTCGTATTTATTGTCCAGATGTGAGCACCTACAAACTGGATTTTAAAGAATGTATAACGGTTATTTTAATGTGGACTTTATAATTTTTAATATTTTAAACATGACTCACACTTTCCTGTCGACAAAAATATCATTACTACATTATATATGTATGTTCTCAATTGATATATATATATATAATGTATATATTATATATATATATATATATATAATACGACTATTTTAAACGTGCCACGGGCTTAGTTCATAAGTATATTCTATTCCACACAAGAACGGAGAGAAAATACTATTTCTTAGTCAGTGTAGTAACTATATTTTAAGGTTTTTGATGGGTCAGACACATTTATCTTATCAGTATTATATTAGTAAAAAAATTTTTTTTTAAATATATTCAAACACATAAACGTCGATTTTAACCTACCTTCAATTTGTTTTATAATATACAAACATTACTTAACCTTAAATATTGTAAAACTTTCAACCCTTCCGACATCATTAAAATCAAAACCAAATAACACATCACTTGAAAAAACTCTTCCCATAAAGAATTGTCTCATAATAATTTATTACGACAAAACCAGTTAAATTGACTTCTGGTCTGTTTGTCATTGTTCGTATAAGTGGTGTTATTTTTTAATAGACTCGAAGTTAACCCCTGACATGGAAATTAGAACCGGTTTCAATTTCCGTACGTGGGGTTGATAATGTATTTTGACCGATAAATAAATAAGTATATTGAAGTATTAATCGCGTGTACATACGTTAATAAAAATGCATTAATAAAAAAAATAGAATAATAAACAAAATAAACCACAAAACTAAAACAAATTGTAAAAGTTTGGTCCCTGTGGCAGAGTACCCATAATGCTGGCGTTCTCTCGGTATATCGCGATGCTTATACGCTGAGCGAGAAAAGCACCAGCTCTTGGATCATCGGTACATAAATTGAGTTTTCATTATCACTGATAAAGATAAATAAGATTAACTTATTATAATGAATGAGAGTATTTTTTATTAATGTTTATATCCTAATTATAATAATACAAGTATAACCGTGACTCAAAAGTAAGACCGATGTTATGTTTCGTAAAGATTCCGACATCAAAGTTACGCCCACAGACGAGCTTTCCAAATATTTGTCACTCGACAAACGTTGATAAAAAACTGACAATGCGCAATTGGTGATATGCGATTTCGTGAAACGCATTGAAGACCACGGAGCCGTGTCAAAATGTGTCATCCGTGAATTTCGGTTTGACCTATTGTGATGGGACGGATTGGCGTGTGACAGCATACAACTGTGTGTTACCAGGTAAATTTGAAATGTCGAACATTCTCTGTTTATTTATTGTTTATTTATTTTACACTTTATTGCACTTAAACACTAGAAGCAAATGACGTTAACTGATGTAAGTACATATAAGAGCAACGGGCGGCCTTATCGCTAATAAGCGATCTCTTCCAGACAACCCACACGATACAAGAATACTTAAAATATGCAAAGGGCAAAGGTGCAAAGGGTGCGAAGTAGACAAAAAATAATAATAATAATACAGAAACAAAACACAACATACATTATAATCAGAAAAACCGAAAAATATGCTAATTTAAATCTAGAATTATAAATAATTATATTGTAGACAAGAAATGCTTACGAAGAAGTGATTTATAAGATAGTGCGTTTTAACATTTAAAGTCATAGCATAAGTAACAATTGAAGTGGGTGTAGTGGCCAAGTGTTTAAAGCGAACCTCAACGCGTGATCGTTGTTAAAGTCTCTCTATACTAATGGGTTTTTCTTTCCATCGGCATAGTAAAGATGAGAAAATAAGTTTGTTAATAATTAAACTCAGGTCGAGCTTAGAATGTTTAGCTATTTGTCTATAAACATATTTATATTAAAGAAACAAACGAGTGTCAACTGTGTTTTAATTATTATATAAATGATTTATAGTTGAAACAATGTTTTAACTAGATCAAAATGTTAATAAATGGGTCCTTCAAGAAAAGAGCGTACATTTCTAAGAAGGTCGGCAATGCACCCACGACCTACCAGCCAACGAGTGTCTATGAGTGGTGACTTCACTTTTTAGAGTTGCTCGTTTGCCTTTGGTCATAGTTCTGACTTAAAACTGAGCTTTTATTATTAACATAGGTGAAATAACAAATTTGAAACATCTTTAAGTTATTTCTAAAAGTTTAAATAACACTTAAGTTGACAATAATACACACTTGAGTTAGTAAGGTTTGTAAAATATTCATAACTTGATAATGAACTTCGGTCCAATAATTCATGCTCGCAAAAAAATACAATGGCACTTCATACTACAATGCACTTATAAAATTAATCACGCTCGCAATGTCGTTTGTTGGTAAACTCCCGGCATAATACTATTGTATCCGTTAAACGTATTGTTAAACTTTATATTAGATTTTATGAAAGGATTATGATAACTTATTCGCACAATACAGTTTGTTATTTGGGCAACATATTAAAACATGAAACTTTTAGTTGTGCTTAATTTTTAACATAACAAACCACAAAACTAAAACATATTTAAAAAGGTCAGTGCCTGTGGCAGAGTACATATGATGCTGGCAATTCCTTGCTGTATATCGATGCTTTTGGATCACCGGTACTGACTACTAGCAGTCTACTTAATTCCTTAATAAGCCTGTGCACTTGTACCTCAGGGTAGAAAAGTCTCAACTCTGAAAAAAGCTTCAAACTAGTATTGTTTATATGTAAATAAACTTTGACAGAACATAAATACTTAAGTTGGTGTGCGATAAGTTTGAAGCCCCTAACATTTATATAATTGCATAAAGAACACTGCAATTAGTGTTACGTGGCGCTATCCAAAATGCGGGCACTCATTAGACGATCATCACGGTTCTATTATAAAACCATTACAGATCAATTCCGATGGTCAGTTCCACTTTGAACTAACACGTAACACGTAACGTTTCTCGCAATATTTCCAGTGCAATTGCATATATAAAAACAATTAATCGTTCAATACCACACAAAATTGAACAGTAAATTGTTTTAACTACATAAATTATTTATTAATAAAAGTGTTTTGTAATATTGTTTTTATTCAAGTATTGTCAGTACTATAGGGAAGGCATCATTCACACGTAAATCTGTGCGCACTAATTCTTCGTAATAATATCGAGACGTGGGAAAGTCAAGTAAAAGTTAAATCTAGTATCATATAAACTTTTACGTTCGTTAGAGAATATTATTGGTGTTGGGATAAGACACCGCCCTTTTAAACCAATGGATAATTGGAAGCCGTATAATAGAATAATCTCAATCAATTCAGCGTACCACAGGTAACCATAAGATGTATCAATACTGTGACCGATGGGATTATAAAAAAAATCGCTGTAATTATATCCTCATTTGCAAAGCTGAACTATAAATACAGTGTATACACCATGTTTGGTTGGTTTAGCTTACAACGATTTATTTTCTATCTACTTAACGACCGCTCTCGATAACGCCATAAAATGCGCAGGCCCTTCAGTATGGCTATAGTTTTCACTGTATTATCATTACACTTTACACATATAAAAATTGAAAGTATATGACTTTGGATCAATTTGAATCTTACCAATATATCAATTAAATAATAACTAATAACTGTTAATTTTGATTAATCGTTTATTTATGAATGCCGCAATAATATCGTGTTATTACTAAGCAGCGAGAGTGATTTGGAAATCTAATCCTTTGCGCACACTTCTGCTTCAATATGTGAAGCTTTTGCAACTTAAAATACTAGTTACCTATTTAAACAACTTAAACAAACCTTATAGAACATTTTATCTTCATTAATATTATTAAACAAATTGCTTGCTTGAATTCTTCAGATTTAATCCAAAATAGTTTATAATATCACATTCCTGTCGATACAAACGAAGTTTTTCGAAAGAGGCTTTTCTTCTTTTAATAAACACGAGTGGAATCAAGAACTAGACCTACTTAAATACATTGTTAAGCTGTACTCTACGAGAGCTTTTTATCACTATCAATTTTGATATAAGTTTCTTTTTAAGCTTTTACATATAAAATTAGATTTTGAAGTAACAATTTGATTGAGTTATTAATTAACTTGTTATAAACGATCGTATTCAAATCAGATACGGTCGATTGAATTTAAACGTGGAAGTAGCGATGCGGTATGAAAAAATTATATTGCTGTACGTGGGAACAGAAGTGAACTAGATCATAATTTATTTGGTATATGCAATTAGAACCAACATCAAACATTACTTTTAATGGAATCTTTAGTATCTATTTTCACATTTATTTCAATAGCTTTAATTCTATTGAGCGTAAGCTTTCGTATTGAAATGTACTTAAAAATCATTTATTATAAGGTCTTATAAATACAATGCACGCATCATTACTTAAGTTCGCGTTACGTTGGACAAAAACAGTTGACGCAAACAAATTGTATATTCCCACATAAGAAGGTGAAAATCCAAGGGTAAATATGGGATCATGGACTTAAATAAATGATCTTCCAACGCCATACGATTATCATCCTTATTACTAAGCGACATAGCACTGTGAATTAACTTTATCGGAACATTTCATTCAATAAAAGATCCGCATGTGTTCTTTTTGATTAATGATCTTCACTATCACATTCTGAGGAAGTGAATTTGTTTAGTGACAAAGCCTTCGGCCCGTAACACCATGCAATAGAGTTCAATAAGAATATCTTATGCAATGGAAAAAAAATGACTAATGATTCTGGTTTAGAATCAAATATTCATGCATTTTTTTGATCTATTTTGTTACACTTAACGCTTTTTACCAAAGCATCTGTTTAACGACACTCTTTGTCCGTTTATTGTATGTGCTTTTGCTTGTTTATTTCTATTGTGCTTTTGTGTACAATTAGATGGTGCAATGAAAACTTGAAAGGATCAATTCCAATAATACGAATAAGTAAGTTTACATTTATTCATCTTGTTATATAATCAAAACATAAAACTAAAAGTTGTACTGAATGATAATTAATTTTAATAATTGATAATTTTCAAATGTTCGCCCCATGGAGTTTACGTTTAAAGATCAAAAAATAAGAAATTCTTGTAAAACCACGATAAAAATACCCAGTCAGATCCGAGTGAAAAATTTAATTAGTTTTTTTATCGGATTCGGTACTCAGTTATATGGGTGACTAACAACCGATTTTATTTCTTGCCAATTAATTTAACAACACTCGACGTAAATCGTTTTGAAATTGTGAACACGAAAAAGGAACTTATTTTACGATGGATACTTAGTCAAAGTCAAAATCCCTCCAGTAAGATACATAGGACCGTTTTGAAACATCCAAATAATTCTCTGTTTATACGCGACCAAGCTGAGAAGAAGCAGGCAAGAAACTCGGTTTGGTTGTCAGTACATCTATAAACATATTTCCGAGATGATATTACTGAAATTACATTTAAAATAATATTTTATGCAGGAAAAGCTAAATAACATTGTCCACTTAAGAATGGAATGTTTTAATTTAAAATTCGAAATATGAAAGCTATATATCACGTAGGCTACGTTCATTAAGTACCAGAACGCATGCATATTCATTACGGAAGCTTTTATATTTGTTACACTTATACCGACAGCTTTAAGCTTACTTAATTATCAAAGTAACAACATTGTTTAGTACTATGTCGTTGATAAACCCATCACATCTATAATTACCTATTAAGCCATTACATACACTAATTCACACATTAAATGCTCATTGTTCACTTGAAATAACTTTCTTTTTCAGTATGTTTTTATTCTTGTATAATTTTAACTTATATTTAATGTTTTAACCCCATTTTTGCCAGTTTTTTGTATAATATATATTGTGCCATATGGTTTAGAGAAATAAATTTATTTTTTTTGATAACCGAGTAAGTAATGCTTTGGAAGACTCAACTAACACCAGAAAACCTCTGCTAAACAGGGGACTGGTGAGCCCTACTAGGGTCGCATTTGCATTCTACCTGAGTGTCCGCATTTTTAGTTTTCTGGCCACCCTAAATTAATGCCCTATAGAAGGAGATTAACTCATCTCCTACGCTGCCTTCCTGTCAGGTTTGTGGAGAAGCGAACTCCTTTATAGATATTACTATTACTATACTTTCACAATAAGACCACAGTTCCAAATTTCACTGCCCAACATTTTCTTAACGACAATGGGTAGACTAAGATCATGCCCAATTACCGAGGCTAGATATCACCTATGCTGTGACCATCTCATACGGAATGTCTAGTCTAGTAGTCATATCTTAAAACATTACCATAATTTTATGTGTGGTATATGGTACTAATAATTTGTGTTAAAGGGCACAGAACTGGCACAGTCCAATCCGTATTAACATATTTCGTAAGTTAATTTGCCTAAAATGTCGATACGATCGCGCAGTGAGCTACTAAAAACAATAAAATAAATTCTTCTGATGGCTAATGATTATTAGAACATAAATTTAATTGATCCGGATCACTTTAGGATGCTGTTTTCTCTTGACGCATGGTAAAATTTTAATTAATGAAAATGTAATTAAAATTTCTTGTTTCTTTTTAAAATGTCTTAATTGGAAAAAGCTTTGAGAAATGTATACTTTTTTTTGTGTTAAAATTTCTAGTCGTATATTTTGTGTGTACCTTTCAAATATGCCTTTCAGCAATCCAATTCTTCATAACTAATTCAATAGGATAAAATGCTTCTTCAATCTATTAAAATTGTAGATTAAATATATTTCACTTGATTCAAATCAAATCAATATCTTTATTCACATAGGTACACTTATGAATCGTCAAAAAATGAATAGTTATAAAAAAATGACTCCACATTTACTGCCTTTTCCCAAATCAAGGGCGTACAGCGCACGAGAAGAACTGGCAAGAAACACGGTTGTAAAGACAATAAAAAATAACCTTTACTGTTATGGGTGGGCATAGCGAAATAGGAGCACACATCGACACACAAAATACCATAGTTCCCGTGAATACAACCTAAGCATGATTGATTAACTTAAGCAATTTTTCCTAACCACAACTTCTCACTAAGAATCATTAATACGTATTTACGTAGCATCTGTCCTTAAGTGACATTACTATACACACATACTATGCACAATAAAATCCACCTTATTGCATTAACATAAGGCGCATTATGTCGCAACGATGACTTGGCATTTTTAAATATTTGGCAAGGGAATACCTGCCCTATGCTAACATACATAAGACTGTACAAAATGCGATCGTGTGTGGTATATAGATTTGATAAATGAGATTTGACACGCTTTGGTTGATTAAATTTGGGACAAGCTTTGCATCCGCTAGTTGTTATCACTTTGCGGTTCTTTAATACATTTAGGATATTGCATTTGAGGTTAGAATGTCTAATTATGAAATTGAGAAAGTTTTGTTGCGTTTTTGACGCATTTTTTTTGATTCACATTCACATCATTAGTTGTTTTAACCGATTTTCATGAAGTCATATTAAATGCAAATTGTATGGTATTTAGGAATAAACCAATAGTATTATTCCAAATATCTTTATTCAAGTAGGTTTATAAAGACACTTTTGAATAGTCATATTTTATACTACGAGTTCGGAAGGCATACATCGAGGAGATATAAGAAACTCGATAGCTGCTCTTGTCAAATTAAGATTTCAAATATAATTATGTTAAATAAATACTAGCTATTGCGGACACATTTGTGGATCTTTGTAATTTACATATAAAACTACAAAATTATTCGTCTATTGAAATGTTGATTTTGCTTTGCATTTTTTTAGAAGGCGCAGTTTTATTTTTGGGACATGTTCAATGGAAGTCTAAGTTCAAGTTTGTCGGTTCGCCACCCTTGGCCCCCGGCCGCCATCTTGGAAAAAGGGATGAAAACATTTTGTACACAATATCTCAGAAATATGTATCTCAAAAAAAAGTAATGCCTATATATATAAGCTAAAAAATAAGAGGTTATTTATACATTTTACAAAACATTCATATATATATAACGAAACATTTCAATTGACGGTTTAAGTATTTTTTGAATAATTGAATTGAAGAAGAATTATTAAAGGTTTAAGTAGACCTTCAATAATTTAAATAATAGATGAGCAGTAGCAATGATGGTTGCAGCATCAAAAAACCCCGTTCTGCATATTTAAAGTACGTTATTAGACTAAACTATCAACAGAATTTTAAAACAAGATAATAAAATACACAAGAAATGAGACCACAAAGTTATGAACCGAAATAATAATATTTATATGCAACGGATTAGACTTCGATACAGAGTAGGAACGACTTTGGGAGACTATCACACCACACTACACTCCGTTTACCATTTCAATGTATCAAAACTAAATTTTAATGAAAATGCTTATTCCACCGTTTTTTAAAGATGGAACACTGTTCTATCAACGAATATGAAGAATTAATATACGATTTCACTTATTGATTATAGATTTCTATATTTACAAATGTTTGGTCCTTGTGTCGGAGTACCCATAATGCTGTCTGTCATTTCTTCGCTTTATGTCGATGTCAATACGGTACTGACTGTCAGCCATCTCAATAATAATTTATCGTAACTCATTTAAGTCATAGACAAAGTCAACATCTATTGATTTAGTATGATACATGTCTCTATGTTTTAAATCTAAGTCATTCTACGCCTGTTCGAACGTGACCAATCCGAGCAAAGAAGCAAGCAAGAAACTCTGCTTGGTTGATTTTTAAGAACAATTAGTATTTTACTTTAGCGTTCCACGCATTCTGTTTACTTTGTTGTAAAATTTGCCAGTTTTAAATATGAAACACAATTTAGTTATGCAACGGTGTAAGAGGCGCCGTTGAAGTTTTAAAAAACAAATTTATAAACATGATGTCAGCAGTTCTAATCAAAATTAGAGCTATTTAACAAAAACTTTTGGATAAACAGAATTAGTCCGCCGAACATGTCGCTCGTAAAATAAATCTCCGAGGCACTAAAACGCGATTTTTAATACCTTTCGTGATATAGCGTTTAATTTTATGTGCTTCCGGCAAGGCTATACAGGAAAATAATCAATTATTACATATATATTATTTTTTGACATATTGTTTAAGATAAAAGTATATTGGACTCTTCAGGCACATATTTATTTATATATATATTTATAATTATATTGTAAGTAATGTTTTCTTTTGAGGTCACTTATTTAAGGCCGCTACTCACATATGTACTAATATCTATTAACATCATCTACTTCCACTGTTTTAATGCAAAAAAGTATAAACAAATAATATATTAAATCTTTTCTACATAAAATCGTATTCATAACGTGTATATCAATAATTAGTCTCTTACATGACCCATTAAATATATATCCGTAAAAAAATCACTGTATATTGTACTTTTTGGACCATCGCCATGATTTTTGAGACCGTGTTCTCACTTTAAGATATTAAAATGCATACCTTGATATCACCTAGACAATTTTTTAATCAGGTTCAACAAACTCGTTGACCTTAGAAAACAATGAGTCAGCACTTTCGCTATCACACGTTCAGAAGCTTAAGCAAATGTTAGTTTAATGAGTTAAATCTCACTTTCGTCGACAAAATAAAAAACCACAATCGAACTGTTAACGAACAATCGAATTCTCATTGATTTGCTAAACGTGCGATGATTAATCGACTAAGTTGCGTTTACTTAAACGATAAATGTCGACGCTTAATGTCATTTCATACTTAAGCATTGGTACTAAAGCTGGTTAGGTTAGGTTACAATTAAATAAACCCAAGAATCGAACACGAGACTCTACTGTTTAATTTGAGCGGGTGGAAATATTATTAAAAAGGTGGTATTCAAAAAGTTTCTTAGGCTATTTTATTACAAATATTAATAAAAACGCGATAATTTTATCTATGTATTCAAAGCTAACAGTTCAATGAAACTCAATGGTGTTATTTTTACCTAAGATCAGAGACAATAATAATCATCAGTCCCAAATGTTAACTAAATAGACTAAACATTGTTACTTAAGCTAATTATTTAATGTTAATAAAAATAATAACCTATGTATTTAACGCTAACTATTGAATTCAATTTTACTAAAAAATTGAACACGAGACACATATTCTGCAGTAAGAAAGGTTTACTGTGCCATACCTTCAACATAACAACCGGAAACAGTTTGCCTTGTGTTAACGTGACACTAAGTTAGCCTGACTTTGTTACAATATTTAATGCGCCAATATGAATACCCCACTTTGAATATGGTGTGCAATAAATATATGTGAAGATTAAGCTTAAACGCGATCCTAAAACAATTTTAGTCACAAAATAATATTAAGAATCTATTTCAAAACAATTTATATTCAATGAGGCACAACCGATTTAGAAAAATATCGTTTAGCTTTACACAAATATTATGCAAATGGTTAAGACAATATTGGTTGGCAAGAAGTTGACACTAAGTAGAAACTGTGCTAGAAATAGGTGCGCGCGCGCATAAAATGTATGTGTGGGATAGGATTTAAGTTGTAAACTGTGGGATTTTAAATAAGGATATAGTGTTTGATATAGTTTTATTGATATTTCAATTTACAATTGTAATCTAAAATAGTCTTTTGTTTCTTTCTTTGATATATAGAACGACGGACTTGGTACTTCAATGAGTTATGGTTGGTTTAATTACCGTCTTAGGTTAAAAAATGTGTTATTAAAGCTCCTTATCTCAATGCAAAGTGTACCTTTCCCTTAAAGACCGGTAACTCACTTGTAAGCCTCCTGGCATTGCAGGTGTCCATGTGCGGTTAACACATCACTCGAAGTAACCCTGCTCGTTTGCCTTCTTTTACATACAAAAAATGTATACTCCTTTTAAAGTCCATAAATCTAAAACAAAATTCACTTGCACCAATCCTTCTGTGGGTGGTACCACGATCATCTAGTCATTCGCATGCGAATTGAGACAAGGCAGGTAAACATTGCGAATGAAACCAGCTCATAGACAACTTTGATTATTGACATGCGTCGCGTTATGCGGCCATACACTGTGCGCATCGTATTAGTTAGTTGATCTAACGACGTATGAACTCCTATTAAATTTCATATGAATTCTTAACGTTTCTCACGGTTAAATGCAGTGTGTAGACATACAGTGAAACATCGAAATGGTAATTGCTTATTAGCAGCATACGTTAATATATTTGTTTTTGGTTTCACACAGTTAGTACACTGTATTTATTAATAGACAATTATTTTTATATTTTATAACTATGAACTCACGAGTGCGAATACTGGTAGCGTTTAAACCGTTTTTGTATGTAAATATGTATATTAATATGCACTTTCCTGTGACCTTTGGAATTGCAAAATGAAGATGCGCAATTCACTTGGTGAAACCTGGTTCTAATTGAATATTGCACTGTATTTATAGTCACTATAAACATCTAATAAGAAAACATTCTTAAGGGAAATATACGAACAGTTAAATTATTTACAGATTTTTTTTAAATACATACAGCCTTGTAATAACATTAGATTATAATTCTATTAGCAAATACCAATGAAAATTCTAGCATATGAGGTCATAAATCACAATTGGACACTCAAGGACGCTGTCAGCGACATTTGGGAAGCAAAATTGTTAATAAATCAACCCTAGGACTGCAGTCGGGAAAGAAAACTGTAGTAGGAGAAAATACTTTTTATTTATTTTATTTTTTATTTCTTAAACCTATACAGCTTATCACAAAAAGCTTACACAACAAAACTAGATCAAAAACAAAGCCAAAACAAGGTCAAAACATATAATCGAAAATAGAATTCAAAATCAGAAAAAAATTGTTTTGAAAAGTGTTGTTCCGAAGCAATTACCTATACAGCAAAAAACATGAATACATTAAAGGCCTTTTCCTTCCTTAAGGGCATCTGCTTAATACTGGGCATGTCAGCATATTATTGGAAGCACAAAAGCTTGTCTGTCAAGTAATAAGAAAAACACAGAAGGCACACGTATACAATATATATTTAATTAGCTATTACTATATGCGCAATCAAGGATGTAGTATTTAAAATATATACTTAAATCAGTTAATTCAATCACCAGTAAGAATTGAACTCTGCGTCGGGCGTGATAAATTACCAATAATTGTATCTCAGAGAAATGACCTCACAAAAGTGGGATTAAATCTTACTGTAATATTCATGTGCTTTCGCGCAATACGATTCGAGTTATTTCAATACTAAATAAATGATTTCACACTTTTACATTTATAAATTAACTTAAAGAAAACAAATCACAATTAAAACAAATTTAAAAAGTTCGGTCCTTGTGGCAGAGTACCCATAATGCTGGCATTTCCTCGCTGTATCGCAATGCTTATACGGTGGGCGAGTAGATCACCTGTGCTGACTATTTACCTACTTAATACTAAATAGGACTGCTATTAAAATTTAATATACCAGATCTAGTTATCAAGTAAACACACTTAGTGAAAAAAGTCCTAAACTGCTATGTATCCCGATTGTGTAACAATTAAATCACTTACAATACATCAATATTAGATTAGTAGATTCTTATCTATTGGTACTAGTAGAGTCTTGCTTCTTTTTAGTTACAAGTCAACGAACTATTAAGTTATTTCAACTAGAATGTATTTTATCTAAGATGATAATTTGATGGTACATTTTAGTGTAATATTAAATACAGATTAATTGTATTAAATTCTTAAAGAAAATAAATTTTGATATTATTTAAGACTAATTTCAAACTGTATAAAAGAATTTTGTGTTACAAATCTATGCTTACTTAAAAGTTTTTTTGAATGCAGTTTATTTTTTAAACGTGCATACTATATATTTAAACGCTGCTCATTACTGTATGTGCAGTGCGTTGCCCTAACTTGTCTTGTCGTTTTGAGCAAATGTTATGTTTATTAAGACAGCAACGTAATCAGCTTAAGGTGTTTCGTATAAAACCTATTTTCATAGGTCGATTTCAAAAATGGAACAAAATTTCAAATTCAAATAGTTTCTTGGTTTTCAAAAATGGAACATTTTTGAACTCCAAATAGTTTATTGGATTTCAAAAATGGAACATTTTTGAACTCCAAATAGTTTATTGGATTTCAAAAATGGAACATTTTTGAACTCCAAATAGTTTATTGGATTTCAAAAATGGAACATTTTTGAACTCCAAATAGTTTATTGGATTTCAAAAATGGAACATTTTTGAACTCCAAATAGTTTATTGGATTTCAAAAATGGAATACCTCCAAAAATATTTGTTACTATGGCCCGTATAAATTATATCCATTCATCATATTTGAAAAAAAAAACGATAGAAATCGTAGTCATACAATTGACCGAATCTGTGATATATCGTATCGCCCAAAGCGAAAGAGAAATTAATCGAATCTCGCATATTAATCGATAAACAAAGGTAACGGTAACATCATTTACCAATGTCTCAGCGATATTAAAATCGATTTTTAAAATCGATCTCTCGTGTAATTGTCTGAATTCGGATTCGGAGGTGTCGATGTAACGAGATATGGGTCCGTTACTTGCATAATGTTGGTGGTCATAATATTTTAGTACAAGAGTTGACACCATCATAAATTTCGCATGTTGATATTGTATGTACTGTTAAACATACGCAAAATATCCAAAAAGTTTGCCGGACAAGTTTGTTATATGTCAACTAAATTATGTGATAATTACTTAATTGTAGGTATAATTTGATTCCAAAATAGAGGTAAACAGTTCTTGTGTGTTAAGTATCATAATTTTGTTTTATTTACGTAAAATACTGTATATTACGTAGTACATAATTTACGATAGTATTAAGCAATACAAAAAAAATTTTAAATTAGTTCAAAGTTACTTTGTTCAAAGACCCGCCTGCTCCTTTGCCTCCTGTTACATAAAAATGGAGGATGTTATGTCCAGAAAGGTCTTTTTTCGTTGAGCGAGTTCACAATAGCAATGCTATTTATATAATAAAGTATTTTAGTTTATATGAGTTAATACCAACTGAAATATGTTTATTAAGTATATTTTGAAATATGAGTATTGTAAATATTTATTGAATTTTACTAACCTGTGATTGTCTTAGTTAGCTGGTATTTAACTTTTGCTTTTTTATAGAATTTTGCTTTCTTATTAGTTCGGGTGAACATTCTGGAAAAAAGACACAGCATCACCTCGATATTATCGATGCATAATTCAATCGCTTATACTATACGATGAAATGAATATTTTATAATTTGAATTTAATTCTTATCTGTGGCGATCGTTTTAAGTGATGAAACTGCAACTTTAACCTAATTGCATGTTTGAACTGTATCTGTAAGATATATTTTATTGTGTGTATAAATAATAAATTGTATTATATTTTCATTTTTAATATTTACATTTATTAGTATTTACTTACAAGAAACGTCAGGGGAGAGGGCAGATATGCTACTTCTCCATTCCTCTGTGGAGGAATCTCTAGTTCTCTCTAAGTCAGACCAATAGTTTTGGCTTCCGCGACGTCTAGCCGCCGCTAGATCTGCTTGGGTCCGTCTTGTTTGCTCCGGAGAGTTTTAGTCCAAAGCTTGCCTTGGGGGGATAAATCTCTGTACAGTATTACCGAGCCAACTCCATTTGCGATGCCGATATTTGCCCATCAGCAGGATCTTTGTGGAACATCCTCCAGAGTTGTATGTTGGCGATAGTGTTTGGCCAGAAGATCTTATTAGCATACTCTTATAAAACTGGTAACCTTATCACTTTAAGCGAATTCCTCCAGGTAACTATAATATGTACGGTAAATTATAATTGTTGCTTTATGAGCGTTTTCCATGGCGTATATTAAACCCACGTCGACTTATATGTAATTACATTAAAATTTAACTTTAATTTATAATATAACTTCATTTAACAGCGATCGGAATAAGTAAAATATCCTTACAATGCTTTGTTATTTTAATTGTCAGTAGCACAATTTTGTATTAATTGTTTATTTTAAAAGAGCAGCTATCGAGTTTCTTGCCGGTTCTTCTCGGTAGATGACTGCCTACCGAACCGGTGGTAGTGTAAAAATTGACGATTCAAAAGTGTCTTTATAAAGACCTACTTGAATAAAGATATTTTGAGTTTGAGTTTATCATCTCGGTTGCATTGGAAAAAAGCTATATATAAGTTAAGTTAAATTTAAGAACGTTAAAAACACACCGCTCTTTATTTAATCTACTTTAAAAACTAAACGGAACGCAATAAAAGCACTGGAGAAACTTTGCCCAAGTTTGTTCATATACAAATTGCGTGTCAGCAAATTTGCTCTTTAACATTTGGTAAAAGGTTCTGTTGGCTTTTCACACAGTCACGTAGTCGGTATGTCTTTGTTATTGGTATACGAGCGTTTGAACGCTTAAGAAACGTTTGTGTACGTTTTAGCTCACTCCTGGAGAGCTTATTAGAGAGAATTAATATTTTTTATTACATGATATTTATCATATGGACAGATATTAAAGAAAAATATATATTGGCCTGTCATTTAAAGTTAACATTACAAATATATAAGAAATTAATTAAACGATAAATTCAAACGTTACAATAGAAGTAGAAATCATTTAAAAAGTTCACTTGAGCCCTGAAGCCAAAATTAACATCTAATGCCTAGTTAAAAGAACATTAATTGACAGCTTAAATAATTAATAATAATTGGCAGATGACTCGACAATTTTAAGGTCAACTTATTTCAAATGAACACATATAAAAACGTATGCTGTCAATCTAATTAATTATACATCTATAGAATATAAGAAGGTGATGTTTGTGGTTTTTTTTTGCAATATTCTGAATGTTTGAACGTTATATAAGTTCTAATAAATCTAGAAATTATAATGTTTATTAGATCGACGATTTTTGTCATATTATGTTAGGGACAACCCTATAAGATATTTTAAATTTCTTATTAAGTGTCTGGACTGGAATATTTGAAGCTTTTCTAGTTAGAATCGATTTTTATTAATGCTTTAAGTTGAGTCAGAAGTTGATATCGAGTGATTGTTCTACACTTAATTGTCTTAAGTATCGAGAATCAGGAGACTATATAATACTTTGTAAAGAAGTCCTTAATATTACTCATGATAGCCAACGAAAAATTAAGTATTAACAACATGAATTTAATATTACATACATACAACATTTCATACCTTATATTTAAGATTATGGTTACTGGGTCAAAGTGTTTATAACAATCAGGTGATGACTTTAAATTATTTGACGTAAAATATATTTAATGTTAAGTAACACAAGCACACATTATTTTTCACTCCATATTTTAACTATTTCATTTGACATAACGTTTCCGATATTAAATAACTTAATGTTTAGTTAAATGACTATTATTACAAAGCATTGGTCTTAATTTAATTAGTTTACTTGGAACTCTTCTTGAATCTACTTTGTAAGTAGCAAAATAACCGTTTCAAAAAAGGAATATTTTTTTTCGGGTTGCATGTAAATTTGTTTGCATAATACAAAGTAACCCTTAAACAGGCGTATTTCAAACCAGTGCGTAAAATTTTCTATGGCCATTGACCTTACGATTTGAACGGTCCACTTCGTTTTAAAACGTACGTGTTATCGATGTGTTGTTTTACACAACATAATAGAGGAGCCGAGGCGTTACAATTTAATTTTCTATGTAATTTTTCGTGACCGTGAAATGTGTAGCAGTACTAACTGGTACATTTTAAATACATTATACTTAATAGGTATAGATCGCTATTGTTTTCATATGTGTACCGCATACATATATCAATACTATTTTATGAATATCAACCATTTACCCATAAAGAAAATTATGAAAAAAAACGACAGCGAAAAAAACAGAAAAAAATGACTTAGATTTAAGACGATTCGAAATGGTCCTATGTACCTTAATGAATAAAAATATTTTGACTTCAACTTTTTTGTGCGCTTGCATATACATAGGCCTTCAAAGACTAGTACAACATGTTACATAAAAAATATTAATAAATGTATTTTGAGAAAATACGTTAAAATTGATTACATTCGTTAAATTTTTGTAACGAAATTAATAAGTAATCATGATAACTATTGATTTATTTTAATTAGTTAATAAACACATACGAGTATTCTTAGTCATCTAAATACTATGCAATTTCCGCTTTGGACTTAGAATATGTCTTTATTAATGGCTTATTATAGACTATGAACCTTTGTATAATAAAATTAATATATTTAGCAAATAAACACGTTCTACACACAAATGTTTGAAATTAACTGAGATTCATAAGATCTTTTTGTTTTATTATACTGATATAAAGCTTCTTGGTTTGGAAAGGCCATTGAGAAATACTTTTATTAAGCTCGAATCAGTTTCTGCATGTATTCGGAATTTAATGTTAAATTAATTTTACAACTTGTAATTATAACGTATAAGTTAAATTAACGAATCCCAAATTACATAGATATAGGACGCAAGGGCGTGCCCTTCTGTCCGCACTTTCACCGTAATTCCGCGCTGTCAGTAATTCCGTCCTGTCAGTAATTCAGTCAGATTTAAAACTACATACAGAGGAAATGTTACTTTGTTATATTTATAAGCAAAGGGTTTAAAGCTTTATGTATGATGTACGTCTGTAATTACCAATGTAAGGAACGTAATAGGAAACTATACGAATTAAGATGGATCGGCCTAGTTTAGGCGCAATAAATACTTTTTTGTGTGTTTTTCTGAGTATCGGAAAAATAAAGTTGCATTCATAAGAGTCGATATTTTTATTACTTCAAAGGTTTTATCCATGTATGCGTGTGGAAAGAAGGATTCTTCCAAAACAATTATTTCTTCACAAATACCAAGGACAATATATTGAAACAAGAATAAGCCACACTTTGAATGTAAACATGCCTATCGATTAATCCCAGAAGATTGATGATAAAGGTCCTTAAATGTCATCGCAAAATTACTAATAGGGCCTATTTTATTAGTTTTGTATCGGTACAAAAACTTATACGCAAAATAGCATAATGAGTAAGGTAATTGATATAGGTTTTTGTTGAAATTTATTGCAAAATCTAAACATAGTTGATGAATAATTAATGTTATTATTAGTTTACAATACAATTAGTATATGTCATAATATTTCGAATGGTTATATATTTCTAGTACTTAATAAAAATATCTATATCACTAAATTACACAGCTTATCACTCAAATCAAGGTCGTAGGTCGGACTAGAAGAATTGGCAACGAAGTATATTTCTCCCGGATATCGCCAAGTATGTTACAGTACGATTGTTAGCTGCAACTATACGATGCTACAGCTAATGCATCAATATCTATAAACATATAGTGTAAACTCTATATAGCGACACTGAAGGGACTGTGCGTTTTATAGCGTTTAACGGATGGAAGAAAAATCATTGTGTACAAGCTAAGGCAACCAAAGGCAATTGATTTCGACGCTTTATATATAGTCGTTAAATCGAGTGGCCTAGTGTAAACTCTATATAGCGACACTGAAAGGTTTGTGCGTTTTATAGCGTTTAAGAGATGCAAGAAAAATCATTGTGTCCAAGCTAAGGCAACCAAAGCCAATTGATTTCGACGCTTTATATATAGTCGTTCAATCGAGTGGCCTAGTGTAAACTCTATATAGCGACACTGAAAGGTTTGTGCGTTTTATAGCGTTTAACATATGCAAGAAAAATCATTGTGTCCAAGCTAAGGCAACCAAAGGCAATTTCGACGCTTTATAGAAGAGTAGTTAAATCGAGTGGTCTTATATGGAGTTTTCACTATATATGGTTTAAAAAAGCCTAAATACTAATGCATGAATGTAAGAAAGGTTTTTTGTATGTATTAAAAGCAATTACGAAACTGCTTAAAAATAAATTTTCTTTCCACATTGTAAATTCTCACAGCCTCACGCCATCTCGAATAAAATGCTCTGTTTTCTGTTAAGCCCAAAACGGTCGTGTAATAATGTCTGTATTACCTTCAATTATAGATAGCAATCGTTAACAAAGTTTAATTTAAAGCCTCCACAATAAATAATATTTAAAAAAATATTACCTTACGCGAAGTCAATTTTGATGGAATTTTAACGGGTTGTGAAATTGGTTTAATTGCAACACTATTATTATGTTTGGATGACAGGCTCGTTAAAATCGAGCTGTTTAAAAAGCAATTGGCAATCACCGATTAATTTGGTAATACTTTGTTTATTTAAGATTAATATAGCAATTATTTTACTTGGATACGTTGAAAACTGTAAATTATATATTAACTTATAAGTGAGAAAATGTTGAGAGATGTAAGGATTACGGTGATACTGAACAGGGTAGATGTATGCACCGTAGCTGTAAACTTAGCTTCATTTCTAGATCCCTTTTAATGTTAATACAAATGTAAATGTTATTAACAGAGTTTTTTGTATTGTTTTTCAATATTGTTTGTTAACTGTAATTCAATAAAGAAAAATTAACATTTACTTAGTTAGTTTCATGATAGATGCATGATATAGGCATAGGTTTATTCTTTTAATCACTGTGAATCGTTTTGTTTTGATAATACTTTATTATAATTGTTATACACCTAAGAGCTTATAACACACTTCCTTCCACATTTATGAAGCCAAATTCCCGTCATAGTATTCCCAAACCATTTAGGGATCTTTAAGATTCTTAAAAGGCCAGTACCGCACACACGAGCCCCCGGACACGCTAGTGACTTCACCTTTTTGGTGTGCTGTTGCTCGATTGTATACTCTATACAAATAACTATTTTAATATAATTATTGTTAGTAACATAATTATGTATACATAAAATGCATTGGATTAAATGATCGTAGAATTAAGCCACGCATTAACATAAAAATAAAACTATTTTTCTTGTAAAACGCGTCGAAACTGGATCTGTGTTTGAATTCTTAGCCATAATTAGCCCCAATTACCTGGGCGAAGTATTCCCCTTCTACGGAAATGAATTCATTCTCATCATACCGTTCTGTGTGTTCGACGAATTACTTAAATAGCTCCAGATACATATGTAACAAGATCTAGTCTGTGGATATTCTGGTTTTGTTACTCTATAGTTTTTAATGCCTTAGGTGACGTAAGGTTCGCATACATCCGTGTAGCGATGAGATGAATATATATTTTTAGTAATACAATAATTCCTATGTGTTATTATAGTATATCTCTAAATAACGACACTGAGCATTTTATGGCGTTATTGAGTGTGGTCGTTAAATGGGGAGAATAAAAATTATTGTATGGAATACACGTTAAACCATTCAAAGCCTTTCCACGCCAAAGATTTCCACACTTTAGATAGTTTGTCGTTAAATCGAGTCAAAGCATGGAGTTACTGTATTTTACACTGTATTTTACGAAATTTTTCTTGAAGTTTTAGTTGAAAATATACTTAAATTACCTTAATTATTCAAAATTGCAATATTGAGTATATTGTGTATTGATGCATTGGTTTATAAAAAAAAACAAAAACATTTGCTGTAATAGGTCAAAAAAAAATTAATAAGCTTTAACACTTTTTGCTCCATTGACCTTTACAAACGATACTTAATACTGATAAATATTGATTGATAATTATGAAATCTTAATATCAAATTATGATTGCATATTAAGTGAGAGAAAAAGAACTCAACTTTTTTGTGGCTTAGTCGTTTTCAAAAATTATACAGTGTTACGTCATGTCATGGTTCTTAGGAAAACTTAAAAATTATATTTTGTTAAAGACATTCCTGTACTTTTACATGGTTCTGTTGGCCTTTAATAGATTGTTCAAAACAATAACTATCTTCATATAGGTAACTTTCGATAAAAATAATGACTCTACTATTGTTGAGTTAGATTGTAGAGTAGAGAATGTTATTACATTTACAGTTTCCAATTAAAAGTCTTAGAGCCGACGAAAAGAACTGATCTGAAACTCTCCGCCACTCCTTTAAATTGAATCAATTCAATCAAAGTACACATTTGTCTCTTTTCATCACATTATTTACAGAAAGGGATGAAAGAGTAAAATTATTCAGATTGGTTTCGTTATTATGAAGAATTCGGTCAATTATTTTGATACCACATGGTAATACTAGCAGTTTACGTGAAGGCATTTTATCATCGTATTTATCACCGTACGAGATTACAATTTGTTATAATTTGTGGCTTCTAAATGTTAAAAAAGGATTAATGTTGACTTAATCCGACCCTAATCAATGGCTACTATAAATTATATTTAAGTAATATGTAAAATGGAAACTTGATCAACTTGATACGTTTTTTGTGGATTTTTTTACTTTGTTCTTACATATTCAAACTCATTTCATTATTATAAAACTATAAATTTTCCTTCAATATACAAATTTTATGAGCTAAGATGGTCATATGTAAAATTTCTATGTTTACCAAAGGGACCGTAATCTTTAGTTAAAAAAAAGAATGGTAAATCGCCCAACATCCGATGAAAATATGAAAAATCTTTTATCAAAAAAAAAAATCAACCGAGCCGAGTTTCTTGCCTGCTTCTTCTCAGCTTCATCGCGTACTAACAGGCGTAGAATCGTTTAGACTTAAGGCATTTCTAAATGTTCCTATCTTACTGAATAAAGAGATTTTAACTGTATATACGATTTGTTTTTCACACAAAATTTGATACAGGTCCTTTGATCCATTTTTTTGAATGGGTAGGAATCGAAGACGATCCAAAACACGTGCTAGCAAAGCAGCTGTCAACAATTAAGTGAACATTCAAAATGGCCGAGCTTGTCGGCATAAGTGAGAGACATGAGTACCAACATAACGCCACAAAAAAATCGAAATTCGAATATACGTAACCCGCGAAAATTCAAAATTCGCGATACTTTTTGAACACAGTAGTATGGGCAAAGATAAATAATTTTAAACACCATTGCATATACTTGTATCAATTTACCTATATATAACAACGGTTTTATTTGCTAAACACAACTTTTTACATCTGACAAATTATTATTCATAGCAATACTTACAGAGCTTTACTAAATACAGTGCCAGTAGCGTTATTTTCATTTCAAATGTAAATCGTCTATTCACGCTAGTTGGTCAACATTCTTATGTCCATTGAGGTTCTGTCAGCTAATTGTGTAACAGTTTATTTTAAGTTATACATAAAATATCATCTGAAATCCTAAAAAATCAATATGCTTCAATGATTTCTTGCAAATTGTTATTTAACATTTGATTAAAATAATTAAACGTTAATTAAAAGAAAACATCTATTCACAGCTTTTTTCATACCTATCAGAAGTTTCTATAAGTTTCTTACATAAACAAACTGCGTAATAAGGCTTTGATCGCTCACAAAATAGAAAAAAGTCCGGTCCCTATAAAGATGTAACATTTCTTCTCTTAACAATTCGTTGAGCTTTTTAATGAATTAAGCTGAAATTTTAAGTCAAAATGCCTGCAATGCATTGACAGGGCCTCAAATATTGCTAGTTACTATTAACCATATACTTTCATACCATTAAAACTTTTCATACAATTTCTTGGCAAAATAAGATTTTACTTAACTCCTTTACCCTATGCATTATTTTGTTTACAACAATTGTTTTACTTTATTCTCAATATAAATGTCATGAAACTTTCAATACAATACAAAAATATAACAAAAATTCATTAAAATCAAGTGTTAAATTACGAGAATGCGTCGTAAAAATCACAAAAAAAAAATTCAATTATCCTTAAAAATTCAATTATCCTTAAAAAATTCAATTTGATTGCATCGTTTAATCGTTTTAATTAAATTTAAAAACGTTTAGCGACATGCTTAAATCACGTGTTTAATTTGTCTTATTTCACATTGAATGGTTTTTCAGATCGTTGTCGCCAAATACGGTAGAAACCCTTTACATATCCGATTTCAGATCGACGATACGTCATAAAGATATATTTTTAATAAATAACATCCAACAAAGCTAAGCGCAAAACATAAGTATTGCTTAATTAATCCCAAAAGGACAATAATCTGATAAAATTGAGATTGCAACCCAAATTTTCGGACTTTGATATATCATTCATGCGCTCAAGATGGTCGCCAAGATTAAGCCGGGACAATTTATTAATGCGCCTTTGACAGGTTAAATTGATCCTTGAACAAATTTAGCATGTACTTAAAAGGACTTGAATATGGGCATAAAATGTAAGTAAAAACTGTATCTCGCTTTCGGATCGATATAAATACGATGGTATTTATTTTTATTTCGATAAGAGTGTGCTAATTTAGATAATATCATTCGGTTGTATATAGTTTGGTTTTATCTTGTACACATTTGGGTTATGATGACATTGGGAAGATTGCTTTTACACTTTAAAAATATTAATAATCTTCAAATGGTTACAACCCTTTGAATCCAAATTAACGATTATTAACATAGAATATTACTCACCTTTCATTTAATCAAAATTAGTAATAAAATAATTCATAGCTGGAGTAGAAAATAAAAGAAGCGATCGTCATTAAGAAGACATCACGTGACATTAAAGCCATTCGGCTTCAGTGAGAAGAAAAAGACTAGACTCTTTCTTGTTAGTCTCACCACTACAACCAGTAGACTAGTCCCCTAGTCTAGAGAGATAGAAACTGTAAGAAGTGTTAATATCAAACTCAAAATATCTTGATTCAAGTAGGTCTTTACAAAGACACTTTTAAATCGTCAATTTTAACACTACCACCATGGTGCGGAAGGCTAAGTCTAAGTATCTACCGAGAAGAACAGAAAAGAAACGCGATAGCTTCTCTTTTAAAACAAACATTTTATATAAAATTATGTTACATGACCAATTCAAATAACAAAATCATTGTAAGGCTACTCAAGAATTAAACTGTCCCGATGCTAATTGCCGACACATTGAAGGGATCTTATAATAATATAATATTAAAACTTAGCAAATTATGTAAGATATAGTAATAATTATGGCAAGATTGCAAAAGATTTAATTTATTAATTATAAATCTATTTTTATTAAGATACAACTGATATCATTTGAAAATTGTTATAATATTACTTATATTTAAATTAATTATAAAAAGAGTCTGCAAAATGTAAAAAAAGCATTTATTCGTGGCCATTCTGGTTGTTGACTGTTGACGGATCGTTTTCACTCCAACAAACAGTATTAAGCATGTGAGCGTACGATAATGGAATTCTGACCTCGTTATATATTCGCAATAAAACAAATAAAGCTTAAAATTTTGATAATGACAGAGTCATTCACAGTTTCATTTTCACATCAAACTGTTAATTACGACTGTCATAAAGCGCCGGTATCTGTCAGGATATTGAAGCTTTTTTATAACGCATCACTGTATAAAAATGTGTAATGGCCGCTATATATATGTATATATAATTTCAAAGTATGGCATTAAATAAATTGACTATATTTAAAATTGATTTAATAGTTGAAATGGTAAATTTGTGCTCCTATAGCACCGTGCTCATAGGTCGTAAAAGTTTTTTTTTATATCGACGCGATAGTTTCTTGCCAGTTTCGTCCACTCAACGCTATTTAGGAACTGACATTAATTAGTGTAAGAAAAATACCTATTTAATTATATATATTTTTTTAAATTCTGGTTAGCGTAAATATAAAAAAATAAATAAAAGTTTAACGTAACTCATATTAGGTTAAATGAACTGTATTAAAAGTTCTCAGTTAAATGTGTACTCCAATTGTTATAACGAAAGCTTGTTTGCAACTGCGATAACAGAGAGAAGTCACGCATCAGCCTTCCTTCAACATGTTATTATGTTTTATATTTAATTTTTTAACGAAACCTCACGAGCTGTCGACGAGAAAATTCTCTCACTAAATACACACTGTGAACACGCGATGTTAACTGAATTGTGGTCGGAACGTATTGAAATTGAGATCGACTTTTATTTTTTTTACATTTTTATTCTAGCCCGGCTAACTTTGCCAACATAAAATTATAACAAAATAGGAATTGGTGATAAACAAGTAAACATTTAGGCATGTATGTATTTTTATTACCACATTATAAAAAAAATAAAAACAAAAAAAATCGTCAAAAAAAACAACAATTTTTTAAAGGATGTACAATATTAAAATTGCAAGTAGTAAATTATATAAAAAATTCGTGTTCATTAGGTTAATTTTTTGACTGTCCTATAACCCCTCGATGGGACAGAGGATTCCTCCAGCGAACTTTCATCGCGCTAATAATGCTCGATTAAAATATTTTATTTTTTAATTAAAAAAATAAAACATTATTTTATAAGTATGTAGTAATATTCAATTAGTTTCCAAATCAACAGTCTTATAACCTCGAAATTTGAATGTAAGACCTCTTTATTGATTTAGTAAATTTTTCAAGTGTACACTGTCAATCATAAATTGCCAAACTTGTTCTTATACATTTTAATTTCGACGAGATAAATTTATTTTCATAATAATCACACTGTTGAAAAATTAATTAGCTATTGAGATTTTTTTGTAATGATTCTTTATTAGGTAATTAAATGATAGTATACGCTTTCATATAGAATGTGTACGTTAGTTAAATTAATTAACTTTTACAAGACGTATATCATTTGAATAAGTAAACTGAACTAAACAAATATAATAAAAAAAAATTGAAAATTAGAATTTCTTTGGTTCTAGATTTCTATTGTTTCATGAATCTGGTAATCAAAAATCCGGCTGAAATAAAAAAAAAAATTAGATTACACAAAAACTGTGAAATAATATTATAATGATAAATCGACTCCTAACAGGATATTTTTCTGTTTTGCATAATTAAATTAATTGTCGTTTTTTTCAGATGAACCAGCAATGTAAAGTCTGTGGGGAACCAGCAGCTGGTTTTCATTTTGGAGCTTTCACCTGTGAAGGATGCAAGGTATAGTTTACTTTTTAATACCATCAAATTAATAAACAAATTTATATTTTACTGTAATATGTGTTTCTGGCACTATGTCTAAGCCTACTTGCTAAGAAAGAAAAAGAAATAAACGCTCTTAAAAGTCTTTTGTAAAAAAGAATCCTAAATTGTTTATATATTTGACAAACTCTTTGACTGATGCTTGTCAAAAAATTCAGAAGAATTACACTATAATAATATATATTTAGTATTGAAGGATTTTACACAATTTTTCTATCAGCCACAGTAGAGCGATTTACACAAAACAAGATTACAGACGTGTCAATGGTCCAACACTGGCATTTGATGTCTAGGAATAAATCACTTCACATCGACTTAGACTGATTGTGTGGATATTACATAAACCTGTGACAGCATTTCTTACATTATTGTTTATGTTACAACACGTTAAAAATGATTGATTTTAAGTTATTTTATAAAAATATATAAGTTCATTGGCCATAACTTATTATATACAAAAAAAAAACTAATAATTTCTTATATCTAATATTGGCATCATGTTTTTATCTTATATATTATGGATGGATATATGGATTACAGAGGTTGACGCGCGTTGATGTCTAATACAATACATTCTCCTTACGATAAGGAATACTATTATTATATATGTAACTTTCCGCCTGCGGCTTCGCCCACATACAATTTGGTTAATATGGCGTTTTTAAGGGCTTTCTTTCACAGGCTAAAATTTTGTTAAACTTAGAAATATATATAGCTTATGTTACTCAGGGATGATGTAGCTTTCTAATGGTGAATGTTTGAAAACGATTCATTAGTTTTGGATTTTATCGATTACAGTATGTAAAGAAACAAATAAAAAAAGTATTGTTCCTCTTTTTATAAAACATACAAACCTATATAGCAAAACATCGTCTCAAAAAATTAAAGGTTTATAGGACTAAGAAGCCGTACAGGACTACCTTATAAACAATATTTTTAGGATTTTTATAACATTAGTAGCTCTATTAACCTTTTATCTCCTCATTATTTAATTTCAGTTGTCATTCCTGTAGTTGCTTATATTTTCAGTGAAACTTAGTTTAGGATACATAATACCTCTTAACATATGTTTTTATTTATTGTGAGTTGTTTTTTTTAAATAATTAAATAATTATATAGTTCAAGAGAATAGGTGTGTTTACACTGAAGTGCGTTATCTCAGTAAATAAAAATCTAAAGTATGAACGATAATTAAATTTAATATCGTATAACATATTCATGTAAAATTAATTGCTATTCCATAAAGTATGCGAATTATAACAGTCAGATATTTTAAACTGGTAAGACGTATTTGGTTGTCGATTTTTCATCGCAAATTCTTTGGAAAGCATTTTGATTGCGCCATTAAATGTTTTATTGCTTTTGCATAATTATTATCCCTTTTTAATATTTCATAATGTTCTTATGCTGACCACTTGTCTATTAACAAACACAGAACGCATTTCGTAATGTGTCCTTGCATATAAGTGTGCTTTTGTGGTACATTTACATATATATATATATTTAGAAAATATGTCATATAATGTACGTAAATAAGCGTAGAAACCACAGACAAACTTAAAGCTGAAAATAATGAAAACGTTATTAAATAAATATATCTTTCACATAATTAAAGCCTAACTTCATAGTTACATATATTGTTACATATACAATAATGTTTGTTAATAATTCGTAATGTCTCCTTGCATATAAGTGTGCTTTTGTGATACATTTTCATATATATAATGTATAAACGAAATAGGCGAAAATCCACAGACAAACTTAAAGCTGAAATTAATGAAAACGTTATTAAATATATCTTTCACATAACTAATGCCTAACTTCATAGTTACATATATTGTTGCACATACAATAAAGCTTAATTTGTTCGTTTACTACGTGACAGGAAGCGTCCGGTTCTATTAAACTTTTTTGACATACCATTTATTTAGGAAAGCTTCCTGATATTATTGACCAAATGAACGGTGAAAAATCTATGTAAAACGTCGTAATAGCTAATCGTTTTTAATGAAACACATTCAAATAAGAGTATACACATTAAGCTACTGTACATGCAGTCATATTAACCGAGTCGCCATGTTATAAAAAGCTAACTAGACAAGGATGATTTCCTGTTTATATATGTCTCGCGAGCACAGAATTTCTTTGTCAGTTATTATAATTGACGTTTCTAGATAACCATAAGCCATAATTACACTGACTTAGAAGTATAACTACATTATACATTGAAAGAAATATGTCAAAATCATAGAAAACTATTAAATAATTGCGCGCACTCAATGCATCGATATATTACGAAATTTATTATTATTGCTATATAATGTATGATTAATGGTGTGTGACGCGTGCGCATTACGTGTCGCAATCGTGAGAGTTTCTCATTGATAAAAGTGTAGCATTTGCTTCTAAATTAAGTGTTCATAAGGCTTGTTAGAAATTTAATTGTGTTTTGTGGTGATGTAATCCCAAAGCTCTTGATGCGATTAAGATTACTATTTTCAAGTGTAAATTAATTAAGCTAAATATGTACCGTAATAAACCTAGTTCAGTGTTTATCATACTGATCACAATGCGTAATTTAATAACGATTTAAGAAAATATGACCTCTACAGTGTTTTGGCGTATATATAAAATTCGGGTTTTTGGATCAATCAATAAAAACGTTTAATTATATAAATATTTATAGCATTTGAATTAGATTATGATTATTCAATATTATGAAAAACTCCAATTTAAAGTAAAGTTATCTATATATTATCTATGATTCCAAATCAGTCTGAGTAGATACCAACAACATACCCTCGTGAACTATGATTATATTAAGCGTGTTCCTTATTTTACAAATGTCATTATTAAAGCATTTACATCCTGATGCTTTTTATCATTTAAATAGTCCACACAAGCGAAATTGTTTTAAAATCTTTTCTATATAGAAAAGTCATATCGATACATAATAAATTGAAGAGTGTCGCCAGCGCAGCGCAATTTGTTACCCCGAATCAATTTGCCGTGTTTTTGTCATGAAATAATGTAGCCCGTTTCAATTTTCTGTTAAGTGCGCTGCTGCGCCGCCTCAATCGTCGTTTTTGCGATAACGGAACGACATCGTTCAATCGGACCGACGTTGGACAAGTTTTTGTGGTGAATTTAAAATATGGTGGTGTTTTATAACCTGTTGACGAGTTAGATACTAAGCGTTATATTTAAATAGGAATAATTCGTATACTGAAATTGAAAGCTTTAAGAAAAACATAAAGGCATAATGGAAGTGTGAGTTGAATCCCTACAATAATAACTTAATTTTATGAAAAGGTTAAAATCTATGAAGTACGAATGGATTTATGAATACCAAATCGAATTTAACACTTATAAATGTTAGTTGTATAGTTACACAAGACGAGAAGAACGGGCGAGTAACTCTTCGCCACTTCTTTTAATCATTAAGTTACAGTAAAGAGCTACAGCACCATGCTTCAGCAAATGCATCAATATAATTTAAAAAAAAATAAAAAATTATAAGTTGTTATCAGAAGTTTAAAAGAAACAGTTTCCGAACGGTTTTTTACGCATCATTAACAAAAACATGATATTCATACACTGTGAATCCTATTAAAAACAAACTGTCAAAATTTGAATACTATATAATTGATAGGTAATTTTAAATACGCCATACAGTCTGTTGAGAAGATTTATAACAAGTTTAACATAAAATGGAAATTATTCAAATTAAAAACAAACGCACCTTACGGAGTGGGCGGTATAATTGTGTCCTCACAATAATTTATCGTAGGCTTTTCGGGAAAGATAATTAAAAAAATAAAATATTAAAGACATTAAAGACACTAACGAACGAAAATGATAACATTGGCAGTTCTATGATCTAATTTCTATCACTACTAATGGTGAATGTTTTTTTATGCTGTTTATTGTAAGGAGAATACTATATGTCAGCAACGCATCTCTTATTTCGGTCACACAGTCTGGAAAAAACTGATCGTGTTTGGATCAGTCACGCGGCCGCTCAGCACCCAAGTGGATCGATTAAGTGGTAGAATCATCGTCCTCAAAATTTTACACAGTGAGACAGACCAACTGCTGGCGCAGGTATTCCCAAACCGCTACGACTTCTCACAACACAACTTCGACAACTCACTTGTAAGTTGCACTTGTCCACGGGCAGCGGTTAGCACTTCACTCAAAGTCACCCACCTGCTCGTTTGCCACCGGTTTCATAAAAGAAGAAAAAACCAGTAGTGTCATATAATGGATCCTGCTTAGACATGAGTTATAAGAAGAGAGAAATAGTGTTATAATATGGAGCGAAGTTTAATCGTTGCACTAAAGGCGAAGCGAAGCTTTCCAGTGCTCTTACACTATACGTCATTGATTTGGGAACTGTTTATATAATTAATTAATATTTTAGCTGTGAATTTTAACCTCTGTTGTCTGTGATCTATATTTTAAAATGCTAGAAAGGTGTTCTGTTATTGAATACCGCCTGTGGTTTTTCTCATATCAATTTATTTTTATAATTAACAAATGAATTATTTATTAATGTGATCCACTTAGGAGATTTGATACTTTTAGGGTTCTGTAAACGATGGTTTTAATTAAATTAATAATAGCCAAGAATAGTGGCTCAAATGTTTAGATCTATTAAAGCGAAGTATCTGGATTCATTCACGATAAATAACAAATAATGGGTTATTAGGAAAAAAGTATGTCATATGCATATAATAACTGACATATAGCTTTCCGTATTTATGATTAAAATCGTGTGTTCATTTTATGTAATAAAATAAAATTCAATACACAGAACCTTACATTGCAAATAAATAAACGTAATATAAAATGAAATTCGGACAATTAAACTAAAATATTGATTTGATATTCAGGAAAGGTCATAGAGCAAAAATTTATAAAAAATTTAAAACAAGTTTTAATTTTGGATACTTATCGCCTCCGTGTTCCTTCGCATTATTAATAAAAATATTATTTTAAGTGAATCTTCTGACTTTTACACATCCACACACTGTTTTATTTCAATGAGGTTATCTTGAATCATTTAAAGTCTATCTGTTAAGTGATATTTATTGTTAATTTTTTTATGTTTCGTATATTTATAGGCACCTTGGACTTTAACCTTTTCCTTGCTTGGAACAGATCTGAAAGCGATAAGGCCAATGATTGAAGTTTGACTTAAATGTATCAAATTTTGCACCAAAGTGTTCATAAATATAATATATTCAAAGAAGTGTCTGTGGAAAGGCTAAACATCGGATAGATTTTGCAATTTTTGTATTTTAAAGTTTCAGTAAACAAAAAAAAATTCAATCCGTAGCTTAATTTAGTAAGATATATAATAATAAGTTTTTACATAATATGTAAAACAAAACTTCTTTAAAGTTTTGTCAATAGTACATAAAAACCTTAATAAGTCATAAATTTAATAATTATATTAATTGGTTTGTTGGTGTAAGCGTAATTTAGTGAAAGGGAAACAAAAATTACGATCGATGGAAGTGCAAATTTAGTAATCCAGATTTCTTAATGTCTAATGTTTAATGTAAATTCATGTCAAATATTGACATATTGTTAAAACATACTCAGGCTTCTAGAGTCATACCTTTTTTATTTGGAGTGAATACTCTCAAACAAGTCAATATACTTAAACAAGTTTTATTCTATTAAAACTTTATAATAATTAATGTTTACATTTCGAGTACTTTATAGTGGTTATTGAGTGTCAAAATAAGACTATAACATTGTGATTAAGCATCTCTTCGTTTATCCATACCAAAAAAAGCTTTTAATTTTTTTTATCAAAACTTCAAGTTATTATTTCTTATCATTAGTCAAAAGTGTAAGAGTCTTAATAAAATAGAACAAATTAATGCCAGCTTTAAGCATCAGCTCTTATATATTTATTTATAGCGTTTCCACGTAGAATCGTTTGGGTTGCCTGAAAGAGATCGCTTATCAGCTATAAGGCTGCTCCTTGTTATATATATTAACATCAACTTCTACTCCCTTAGTTCAACTTAGTGTGAAAAAATAAATCGTATCAGCGATCACGTCTTGTGTACGTCAATTTTTTCTTAGATCTAGATGTAGATCTAGATCTAAGAAAACTGAGTTTTAAGATCACTGCTTCACAAATATCCATGTCATAGCATTTATGGCTCCTTTACACTATAATAGGACTAGTTATATATAAAAATTTTAACAGTGTGAACAAAGTTGCATCGTTGCCTCATCCGCAAATGAACCAAAAAAAAGTTCGTAAGTATTGAAATTAAAGATCGCGTCGATATTATAATGATGTATAATGTGCGCACGCGGTATGAATAATTTATTGACGGTTTTTTTTGTTGTAAAACTGTAATTTGTCATTGAATGTAACCGGTATTTTGTGAATTTTCGTTGTGCGAGTTTTATTTTAATACAGGTCAAAGGTTTAGATATGATTTATGTCTTTTTTTATATTTTGATTTAAATTGTAATCAATAATCTACGGCTAAGGTGAGATTAAAATTTTGTCTTAACATACGAGGCTCGTCTACGGTACACGGTTCATTTGTTTTATATATCAGGGTAAAACAGTCTGTATAATATTTTAGTGTTAACTTTTTAATAATTTACAAAAATGAACTTGTACCTTACTTTTTGTCACCTTGGTATAGAAAGTGGTCTAATATCATACTCGTATTTCAATACCAGATTTAAGCATCGTTAGCAAATCCACACTTTCCCCTCCATTGTGATGGTAAGCATCATGTGCCTATTGATCTTCCAACGAATCATGATAATCGTGATTTCAAATGGGGAGATCGGGGTCTTATTATCTTACAAGCCACTCCATGTAAAAAGTCACCTAAAATTTTATACATTTATAATAGGATGTTAAGTACATAATTTGTTATTTACTAGAATAATGAAAGAAAAATTAAAATAATGTATCAGAGCTCACCAGTTCATTGCAACGGAACGATGTCATATTAAATTATTAATACGATGATTCAATCCTGTTAGAAACTTCACTTAAATGTTGATGTTTCGTTCAAGTGTGCCCAATCTCCTCTAAGTATGTTGTAACGGTAGTGATTCTATCACTGATTGGGCCCATTGTTGATATACGGATGCCCAAACAGAGATTTAAAGTTGATTTTGTAGTAAATAAAAAGCTTACAATATTTACTCGAAGATTTTTTGGGTCTGGGTCTTGCAAGATTTAGAAATTAAGCAAGTGCATCTTTTTTTATAGCTTGCCTCAACTCTTTTAGTCCTACTTACTGGAGTCCTTATGCTCCACGTTGGGGCATAGGGCCACGTTGGGAGGTTTGATACTTCTTCATTCCCCTCTCCAAGTCAGTCTAATGGTTTGGTCACACAACACCTAAATCTTAAATATGTATTCCGTTATGTAGTCATGCCCTTTAATATGTTTTTGGCACACTAAAAATATGTAATACGCTTTCAATACACTGCAAAATTGGATTTAATTACACCGTCTGATTTATTCGCGCCGAGCGTAATAATTCAAAATTTCCTTCGCACCTTTCTCGGAAAATAACAGCGCGCGACGGTGTAATTGTATCAAATTGTTTGCAATCAACTCAATTTTGACCACCGTAATCGAATTTATCGTTTTTTTATTCAGTAAACGGTGCTCAGCCAAAATGAACTTTGCGAAATAAATAATATGATCCTTTGTATGCCCCGAAGCGATTCACAATTATTGTGAGGCTTCTGTTTTTAATAAACATGTTTCCTTATTCTAGACGTGACCTTTACAATAAAAAGCTTGCGTTAAATCGCATATATTTGAATTAACTATGTGAATAAAAGGTTTTTATATTAAGAAAACCCTTAAACTCAAAAAAGGCTATTTGAGATATATAAAATGTTGTATAATAAAACTGAAGCTTTTTTGAAAGCTATATATATTTTTAAAGAAAAATACTTTTAAAAAAGGGTCTTATTGGGTGTGATTATCGTACACAATATTTAAGGTTAAACGTACTATAGAAAAATGTTATTTTATGCTATCTTACTTACATTAAAACTTGAAGTTCTAGCCTAGGTCTATTTTTGTGCCCATAAAACACATCAATAACATAAAGCAACAACAACGCCGGCTCATTATAATTCCGCGAACATAATTGTGAGATGCTGCACAGCCGCATCGCGATTTATTGTGTCCCAGCGGGTGCCTTGCGTCTTGAAAATACTCTTATTTATATTTTATACTTCAAAACTGTACTTGATATTCAACATACCCACATATTATTTCCAGTATTTAATTGTTTTACCATTTTTATTCAAATTACTATGCAGGATTAAATTAAACGACATTACTGAGTTGATGTAGGGTTACCAGAATTATGTAGTATGTATTAACATTTTAATTATTAAAAAATCATAGCGTCATTGATTTTTTTAGTCGTAGTAGTATTATATTAATGTTGCCTTTTAGGTCTTACACCGCTTATTGCTTGCCTTATTTTTCTCAGCAATACCATTAATACACATAGAGAAACACAGTTCACAGAATTGTGCTAAAGCTGATCACTTGACTAAAGATTGACTTGACTTACGAAAACATTGTAAAAAAATACAAATAACTGAACTGGAGTATATAATATTGAGGAAGCCCCGCCGCTTCAGGTACTGACTGTCCTACGAGTTTTTCCTTGTCTATTTCTAGAGAAGAAAATCTCTGAAAAAACTACTTTAATTAAATATATACTTCATTTAAGAGGTAACGGATTTGTGCTTGTATCATCTCAGGGTACTGATGATTAATCCTTATTGGACATGATCTTGACTTAACTAATGATCGTTCTAACTCAAACCCAAAATACCTTTATTTAAGTAGGTATTTAAAAATACACTTTTGTATCGCCTATTACACCGGTTTGAAAGCTGCTCTTTTAAAATAAATATTTCAAATACAATTATGTATACTTAAATACATTCAAATCACAAAAGCATTGTTAGACTACTCAAGAATTAAACTGTCCTTATGAGCTAATGTGTCAGTATTTATTTTCTTTATTAATGCGTAAATTCTTTAACACAAAACATTTAACGGCAGGTGTAATATATTTAAAAAAATATTGACTTCCCTTAAATCATAAATATTTAATAACGATCTTGAATGACTCCAAAGACAGTTAAACTTGACCACAGCAAATTCATCTTAATCCATTTTGCAGTACCATAAATTACTCATGTTACTACCTATTTTAAAAAGCCACTATATATTGGTCTAGTGGCAGGTTTTACAGCAAGTGTATAGAGTTGGAACTCGTTTGGAGAACGTTCATGCTGGTTAATATCAGCAATTCCTAACACGGTCGAATTAAAATACAATGGTTGCAAATAGGTGAGTGTGACATCGGTAAAGTTAAAAGCGGCTTCTGAACTATATATCCTTCAACGTTATAGGGCTGTATATTTTTTATAAATATATAAAAATCAAGAATATTTGGATATTTTTATTCAATACATTATGGTGGATTACCAGTTCTTACGTTTGATTTTAGAACTTGCAATAATCAAAAATACTTTTTTTATTATTAGTAATATTATTATTTAATTAACTATCGTATACGTTATCCAGGCGGGGTGTTGCCAGTTCTTACGTTTCACTTTTGAACTGGCAATTAATAACATTTTTATGCAAGTAACTTCCTTAAAATACTTACATTATCTCACAAATATATTCTTGCCAAAATGTGTAATTAATGATACTGTATAATTATTTTGAACATGCAGTGCCAGCCCTAATGTGCAAGAAATCATTTGACTCAATTTGTAAGCCGTACGCGACGGTTGATACAAGCCGAGATCAATATGTGTTTTTATTTGCTATGTGGCTATTTTTTGTTGTTTAATGTTTTTTTTTTCAGTGACTAAATTCACACGTGAATTTGAGCAGAATGTTTTCTGCATTAATTATATAACAATATCCTAAAAATTACCGACGTCGTAAGGTCATATGGAAACATAAAAAAATTTGTCTTCTCTTAATAAATTATATAAATTCAATCCCAAAGATGTGAAAAATCTTGTTAAAACAGTTTAAACGCAATTTTAAATCAGTTTTGAAATACTTCGCTTCGAAATTTGAATAGTCATAGATGTTCTTTTATCAAATACAAGATTGACCCCGCACAGTGCCAATTGTAAAACAACTCACACGTCCTATTGTTTATAAACAGCATTTATTGACAACGAAGGTAAAAACGTTTATTGATTCAATTTATATCAGACGCGCAATCGGAATTCTTAAATCGATGTATTTACAAATTAATATAATATGGAATAAACATTTAATAAAAACAACAACAAAAATTAATTAAAAGAGAGAGAAAATAAGAAATAAACAGAAAAGTGCAAATATTTCAAATAAATTAAATTTATTCATATAGGTAACATAAATACACTTTTTTTTAAATATTGAATCTACATTTACTGCCAGTTCCCAAACAAGGGGGTAGAGCGGACGAGAAGAACTGGCAAGAGAGTTTCTGCCACTCCTTTAAATCGCCGAGTTCGACCCAGCGGTTGTAGACAGATTAATATCTTGATATTAAATCAGTTGTTAAGTGTAATTTTTTATAGACCATTAAAATATTTACTGTTTACAGAACAAGCACATTGTGTTAAGTATACTAGAAACTTAATTGTTACTTAATTCAAAAGGTAAAAGAAAATGTATACACTTTAACAAGTGGGTAACTCCCGTGTTAAACTGCCCATAAATCGGGCATTTACTTCAATTCAAAATATTTGTATGCATCACTTGTCACATCGACACCTATGATACGATTGGTAATTTATAGGCATCCAACGTTCAACCACAGTGTTAGCTTATAACAGTTATTGATATGTTAACGGCCAAAACCAAAAAACACATACAAAAAAAAAATTCTGGTGCAGAGCTAAGAAAACGATTAATTAGGGTTAATTATAAAACACTCAAAATGTATCACATTTGTTTGGTCAGTGTTATAGTTTATATTTATTAATGTGTCAGAAATAGATCAGCATCGGGAGAGTTTAATTCTTGATCAACCTTACAATGCTTTTATTATACGAATTAGTCACAGTAACAATTTTATATTAAATGTTTATTTTAAATGAGCAGCTGGATGGAGTTTCTTGCCAGTTCTTCTCGGTAGATAACTACCCACAACTAACGATTCAATAGTGTCATTATAAAGACCTACTTAAATGATATTTTGAGTTTGAGTTTGACAGATATCACTTACTACAAAGTACTGAACAGTTGCTATTAAGTCCCTTTTAAATAGCCATTCTGGCTGTGTTTATCCAAAAAAACAAGTGTTCAGTCGTAAACTGTACACTGTAGCTTCAATTGATAATTCCTCACGCAAGTAAACAATTTAAAATCCAATAAAACCTAACAGCTCTGGATCGTCAAACAAAACCGACCCTTAAAATGTCTGATACGCTGAACAATGAGGTTCTATTCGTTTGACGTCATGACAGCACGCGATTCAAATGAATAAATCTTATGTAAGACGAATTAGATTAATAGGTTAATGGACGGCCCGTTTTTTATTTGTATCGTGTAATGTTGTATTTGCATTGGGGTCACGTGATCAAAATACTTGTCGATATCAACTTTGTTGTATGTAAATACTGTTTTGCTTTACTCACTACGCATGCAATATAATATATTTAGGGTTAAAGCTGTTTGGTATACTTAGAACCTGGTTTTATATTTGTTCTATTTTTAAACTATAATATCCTAAATATCAAGTTCACTTTTGTGTTTATTTTGTGTACTGAGTTTGATATTACATATATCTTCGTCTAATAGGTTTATGCTGGCTACTTGTGGTGACTCGAGTTTGTGTTTCATTGTGTTTTGTCTAGATTCACTATAATTTAAATGCTCATGTTTCATATGCCCATCGTTAGTAAAGATTTATTGAAATTATTGCTTTGTCTAGAGATATTGATAAAATCACTGGAGCATAGTGTAAGTCGGAGATCTTAAAATGTAGACCATACTTAGCGATTTCATTACTTACAAATATAATTTTATTACATCTATCAAACTAAGACTCACCTTCGCTTTTAGCGCATGTAATTTTATATGAGTTGTTATCGAGCGATTTGTTAGAAATAAAACTAGTAACAACATTAACTAACTAACTAGGAATGGAGAATTCTTATGTTTTTCCACGACATATAGAGCATTTGAGCTTTTTATAAGGAAGGACCCCTGTGAGGCTGTATCCTTAAGAAACGGAGAATCGTGTGAGGTTCTATTTACATTATTATGAGGGCATTTATTAATTGACATAACATAATACGTGGATAATAAAATACATACTAGTAGCTAATGCCTGCGACTTCGTCCGCGTGGTTTAAATACAAAAGGAATTCTGATGAATTTTTTTACAAACTTTCTTCCCCTATGCCAACCCTTTGAACCCAGTTTTTCCAAGAGTTGAGTAGACCAAATTTCATCCAAATTGGTGCAGTATATAAAGCGTGAAAGCTTAACCTGCATACTTACTTTATAATACAATACTAGTATGAATTATGAATTTTTGTTTTCTGAAATGCGATAAAGACTACAATGAATCATTATTTTAAGTGCTACCTATGAGTACTACTAATGAATGGAACTCACTCCCTGCAACTGTTTCCCCGGATACGTAGATATTTTAAATCAGTCGTTATGACCGTTAAGTAGTTTAAACCATCAATTAAAATACAGCAATAATATAAGACGAACTTTAGTTTAATATCTAATATTATCACAGTGCGTAAGCTAATGTATAATTTTCTCTTTTCCCAGCCATTTAGTTAATACGACCAATAAACGCGAATATTGTCTATGTAGCAGCCTTAATCTGCTAGATCGAATGTAGTAATAATTTTGTACTTTGAATAAAATTTGCTTTTACGTATTATAAAATAGAAGACGCGAATCGATTATATATATATATATATATATATATATTTTACTTACACGGTTGTAGCGATAAGGCTCCACTCTAAGTGTAAGGAGCTAAATAAAATCTTTGTAAGTATAAATAATAAAGGAACTAACAGTGTAATCTCTATATAACGACAATGAAGGGACTGTGCATTTTATGGCGTTATAGAGTGAAAACCCACCAAAGCCATATGATTTGGACGCTTTAGAGATTTGTCTTTAAATCGAGTAACGTTATATGGTGTTTACACTCTATACAAAACACACAGTAAAATAAAAGGTATTTTTTTTCTACCTACATGCCTTACGGTCGTAAATAAAGATCATTTATTTCTGTTAAAATTATCAAGACGCAAAAATTATTCAATATTCTATTACGTTCTCGTTAATTATTTATTTTTATTCACTCAAAACAGTTTCATATCTAACAAGTAAATGCCATTCCCGATAACGTAATACTGGTCCTAGATAAAAAAAAACGAGTGTTATAATAATAAAGCGCATATAAAAACCGTTAAGTTAACACATTTGTGTTGGTATCGCTCGTATTTCACCGACATCCAGCGGTGAATCGATACAAAAACGATTCAACTATCGGTACAAGGCACCGAGTGATTGGGATTATGTCAATTTATTGGGTTACTTTGAATATTTTTGTACTAAAGCCGATATCTCCCATTAGGGACCACCCAATGTTTACTTAGATGTTCAGTAAGCGACATTTCGATTATAAAAATTATCGGAATTGTCGTAATTTGTTTGGTTTTCAAGTAGTTTTGTTATGTCCGAGTTACTGGCATTTGGTCTATAGCAGGGCTTGTTAAAATTTTGTCATTCACGACCCCATTTATGATAGTGAGTTTCTTGACGACCCCAAACAAATATAAGTGAAATTTAAATTAATATTTGTTTAGTAGAGAATTCGTTTTGAAACATTCAAAAATCAAAAATTGCACAAAGAAACTATAAAATAATATTTGACATTAAAATCTCTCGGTCTCATTTTGGTCTCTCGGCCCCCGAAGAAGCCCTGGCCTAAAGTATCATGTATTAAAATAATACTTTTTTCGTAATAAACATGACTTTAAGCTTTTCAAATTTTGAGTTATTTAACTGTGACACCAAGAATCCGGTAACAAAAAATCTCCCGAAGTTACCTAACATAGGTAGTATAGTTTGACTATCCGGATAATGGTTTATCAAGCCTTAAACTCGACTTAAGATCCTATGTCCCCTCGATGGAGCACAGAGCTTACTCTATCTCATATATACTCTAATTCTCTATCGAAGAATCGAAGAGTCGAAAGTTTTATCGACTCTTAGTCTTACCGGTCTTACCCGATTTAAGCTTTCTTCTCAGTACTCTGAGTCTATGAGTCTAGGTTTTTCAAAGCTGAGAGTTGATCGTGAGCTGTGTTCCTCGTATCCTAGTTCTTACTTGAATTTACTTCTCCACAGATATAAAATTTTACAAAGCACCGTTTTTAAAAATTAAAATGAAAAATAACGTTATTCATATACGAATACGAATAACGAATCGCGAAAAAAATTTTTCGACTATACATTAGCTGCCAGTTCCCAAATCAAGGGCGTAGATCGTACGAGAAGAACTTGCTAGAAACTCTCCGCCACTGTTATTAATCGATACAATGTAACTTTTTATGAAACACTATATTAAAAGAAGTTTATATTATCATAAACATATTAAATATATGTTACAACATATATAGAAATCATCCACATGATTGATAATCTCATTTATAATATCTCATTAACCATGACGAATTTGTAAACTTTAATTACACAACCAAAATGTAACCTTTATTTATTCAAAGCCTATTCGTTATCAAACAAGACAAACTTAACCATGTTTTATTTATTTATTTACACTTTATTATACATAAACAGATGCTAGTACATGTAAGAGCAACGGGCGGCCGCTAATAAGCGATCTCTTCCAGACAAGTCATAACCATCTTTTTAGTAACAGTCTCGAAAATATTTATAGCTAAATATAGGTAAAAATGAAATAAGGTATATGTAAATCTAAAAACCTTCATTAGTAACTTTCTATATATCACGATTCGCACATAAACGGGGATATATCATAGTTATTGAAACCCGTGATTAACATAATACATATATTAATAATTGGTCATATTTAAAACTCACAAATTGCTTTGTAAGAGACTAATGGTCATCATTTATAACAGACTTTCGATTTTGTTGCGCGTATTATACTAATAGTATTGTATTGACTTCGCGGTTCGCGTTTTGGGAAAGCTATTCAAACGTCATTTAGTTGATTTATTTACTTTGTAGCATAAAATAATAGGAGTATTATGATATGATGCTGATCCTGATATCTATATGATATGATGATGATTGCTGTATGTATGCATATATATATATATATATATATATATCTATATTTGCATACATACAGCAACTCGGAGGAGTAAGGGAACTAACATTGTGACACGAGAATTGTATATATTAGATTATAATAAGTATTATTATAGGATTGTTTATGAACAAGAAATACTACGAAGAAGAGATTTAAAAAATGATAGGATTTGAAGGATGGAATAAGGTGGTGAGTTCTAAAGCTTTATAGGGGAAACTCTTAAAGTTTTTTCGAATAACTTTCGATTTCCCGTATTCTGTATGTATAGTAAACAATCGATTAACCCCTATAAGTGATATTTTGTACGCTTTGTTAACAAGTCAGTAATAGTCAATTACTTGAAATTGCAATAATTGTTTCTTTTTAATATGTCGGTAGTGAGGTTTTGTTGCGTGTACGCTGATTGCATTACACGGTGCGCGTGCTTGTCTATTTTTTATTCACTCAATAAATGTAATTCACTGGGAATAATACAGATAAAGTGAAGACAATGATATATTTTAAGACTGTTCAAGACAAATTTATAGACAATTTTGTTTATAAACGTCAATGTCACCGTCATCTGTCAATGCCAAATTGCCTAGTGTATCTTTGTATATTAAAAGGTGATATATATGTTTGAACGCCTTGGTGAAAGTTAATAATACATTTGAAAATAGATAACATATAAAAATGATTAGTTTGATTTGTAATTTAATTGGTTTTTCTCTTTGATCAGCCATCAATATCAAATTAAACAACTGCTAGGTCACAGAATATATTAAAACAGTTCATATTAATTTATTGTCTACAGAAATACAAATAGTGAAGAAAGTCAAAGGTCAACCCTTTGGAAAATGTCTTCAATTGCAGAGGCCTTAATTAGCAAATATAGGATGTTCGTGATGTGTGAGATCAGATACAGCGTGCTCTCATTTCATGGGTTAACCTTACACCAGAGTTCCAACTTGTTTGCTGGTCAAATTCTTGAAAATATCACATAAAAACTGTATACACCATTCGCGTAAACTAATCAATTTTTTTAATGAATCTTAATTATAACTACCAAAATTCTGATTCAAAGAACTAGTTCTTAGAGCTAAGTATTTCTAATCCATCCCCTAATTTGATTAACAAGTAAAAACCTCTTAATTTCCCCGTTAAGTATACTTATTAGCATTACTCTCCAAACATAATACTAACAAGATAACGGACTTTAAGTGGTCGAGGTTTACCCATCCAAGTGTTTACTTAACTAATGACCGCTTAACTTGAACGTATCTGCACTTCTCATTAGGATAGATATCTTGTTTCTGTGTTTGTTACTAGTTACCTACTGAAGGGGAGTACCTAATATTTTCTGTTGTGCTCATACAATTGTTTTCTATCATGTCTGAATTAAACTTACAAGTTTTACGTTACAAGTAAACTTTATTGATTTTTTTTAACTTATTGAACTGTATCAGCGACCGCTTGTTTACGTCAAGAAAGTGCCCAAAGTGAAAGAAACGCATAAAAACTAAAATCTCTCTTTTGATTATATCTAGTAACTATATTATAAAATTAAAAACAGGCTTGACGATTTAAAGGAGTTGCGGAGAGTTTCTTGCTAGTACTTCTCGTCTGCTGTGCGCGCTTGATTTGGGAACTGGCAGTAAACAGAGTCAACTTTTTATATTATTTTATGTTTTTTTTGACAAGTCATAAGTGTATCCCATGTGAATATATATATTTGAATTCTGAAAAATATATATATATACAGTGGTGTATCTTAAGCCTTTGTTAGAAACCGGGAACCAGGAAAATCGATACACAAATGACTCAATCAAAAAATTAATCCGAATTCGCGTTCATCTATTACCATTTTAATGAAAGGAACATAATTCCGTTATTAATTAGGTAAAAGTGGACGGCATCATCAGTGGGTTGTAAAGGCTATAAAATCGCTATCAAACTATTAGCAATTAGCTACTAATTGTATAATTTATGCGACTGTTAAAAAGATTCTCATAGAAGCTTCGTTTTTGATCAAATTGATAATCAATCGTAAATGTTATAATAATAAACAAAATTGATTTTATAATATATTTTAATAATGTTCAGCCATAGAGAACTCCTGTGTTAAGTTCATTGTATCTTGAAAACGTTTGTAGATTTTTAAACATAAAATACATTATTCAGTCTCTAATCAGTATTACGCATAATATATTTATAACCTTACACATAGATGGGACTTGGAACAATAAATAAACGACCACGAAATTCCACTCGTATCAATACGATATCCGTCATTCTACAACTGAGCGTTTCGTGAGACTTGCCACCACGCTATTTAACCAGCTGTCTACCACGGTATTTCCTATACTAATAAGACTCGTAAGTCTTTCAAGAAAAGAGCATCCCTAACTAAAAAGCCGCCAACGCACTTACGAGCTGCCAGCCACTTGAGCGTCTATGGGTGACTTCACCTTTATGGTGTGCCTCCTACTGGTTTGCCCCCCCCCCCCTCTTCTGGAAAAAAAGAAGATAAACCTAAAAAACCATTCACAATTTGTATCTCAGCACATATTCCAAACAGATGTTTTTTGCAAACAAGATATAAAGAATGCGAATTTAGAATATACCTAGTACCATACCAATAGCTATTACCATAACTTCACGTATTAGAATGACCCCGGTGAAATCCGTAACCGGGGAAGAAGCGAGGTTTCTTGTTAAGAAACTTACTAAGAAACCAACATATTCTATATTTATCCAAACAGCACGTGACATAATAAATAACACCATACACGACATCCACTATAATTAAGACAAATTAATTAAAATCGATTCATCCGGTACACATTCGTCACAAATATCTTATCAAAAGGTACAGTTACCTCGAGAATAACGTAACAAACCGAAACGAAGCTTCCCACGACCTCAGCTACATTTCGCTGTGCTCTATCCAATCTACTTCCTGCTTCAGACAAAACCAACCCTTAACCTCATTTGCATAAAGTCCTAAATAAAACCAACGCTCTCACCCATTCAACATTCACACATACAAGTCGTCACCTTTAATGTGTTACATTGTATATGTTCAAATGTCTATTCTATTATGTGAAACATAAAGTTGCATTTCGATAAGCAGCGTCTACATGTAAGCGTTTATTGACCAATAGTATTGATATTGTAGATAGGAGGTCGCCTCAACAGGTGACGATGCGATGCATCTTGGTGTGTGTGGAATGTCATAGTTCCTAAGATTGGTAATACAATTATAGATACAATGGTGCGCTGAGAATTCTGTTTACATTTAACTGTTAATTAAGATTTTAATTTTATATTGGTAATGTTTGAATGAACGTTGAATTACGATTAATTAACGGTATTATGGACCAATGGGGGCATACTTGTTTTGAAACGGAACAATCCATATATGTGTAAAAGAAGTGGAATGTAATGCTGTTTTTATACCAGTTTAAGTTAAACATTTAAAATTTATAACAACTTTATAACATAACAATATTTCAGGACAATTATGAAAGCCCAAACAATGATTTTCTTCAATTTATACACATAGAATATTTGACCAAACAAATCGCAGTGTAACGGAACTAAATCAAGCGCCATGTAAACGCTGCTTTACAGGTGACAGTGCGCACGAGTGGATCGTTCATTGCAGGTGAGTTTGCGCTGGTGTGCGTGAGGTCATCTTGTGTTTACACGGTGTGCTTGTGTGCAACATGGGCGGATATAGGACAACAGCTTTTGACCATTTTTGAATAATATAGTCTCATCTGCTTTTCTGTTAAATACTCTTGAGTTAATAACAAACTATTGTTAGAAAATTTCATTTTATAATACTCAATATTTTAATAGTAAATGCAAAGTTTAATTCAAATGCATACACATTAGTTTTGTAGATAATATGTGAATTTACATTTGCAACAACTTTTATTACTTGTTAAGTTGCATGTGTAGATAAAAAATAGATCGAAATAAAAGTTAACGACATCAATAAACTAGATACGAGGCGTCCATCCAATTACTGGTAAAAAGTACAAGTGTTCTGACGGTTCTAATCACTGTAACTTTACACTTATTACAGATAATTAGCCAGTTATCGGTTTGACTTAATATTATGGTATTTGCAAGCTCATACATAATGGCTTACGCACTGCGCGTTTTTTCAAAAAAAAAAAACCTCAACAAAAACTTGAATACATAAAAATGAATGATCGTAATAAATTAGACGTGCTAACTTGTCTATCCAATTACCGGTAAAAAGTTTAAGTGTTCACAACTTCATTTTATACTTTACAAAGCTGGATTAACGCTCGTGGATAAGGCATTTGTGACTTTAATGCAAATCCGTTCCTAATTTAAAGGCTACTTGGAAAATTTTGAATTTGGAACGATATGGAAACGTCGCTTTTATGAATACAACCAAATGATAATTAAGACGAGTCACTTGGATATTATTATGAAAACATATTTTTCAACTCACACACGCGTACAGTGTGTAAACCAACTATTCCATGTAATTACTTTCGCCGATGTAAAACTTACTAGATCGCTGTCTCAAATCGTTATAACGAGCACTTAGACAAAATAATTACAATATACGATCATTAATAGTCTATAATTTAACTCCTAGATAGAGAGATCACTTGTTCGACATGGGAATTTTTATACTGATTTTTAAGCGGCTCTTTAGATGTAATGCAAAATTAAATCAGTTCACTTATAATTATAATTTTGTATTCGACTTGGCATTAGAATTTTTTTTATAAAAGATGGGCAAACGAGCAGGAGGATCACCGTAAAGGGGAAGTCGGCCATAGACACTAACGAGCTCATGAGTGCGTTGCCTTTAAGGTAGTGAAAAGAATCTATGTAGTTCCTGTGAAGCCTCCTGCCTCTTAAGTCGTTATAGAAAAATTAGATGATTTGTTTATATGAAACTAATGTTAGAACAGACTTAACAATTAATAGACAACTTCCCTTTATATATGCTATATATATATAACAAAATAAATATCATTTAGAATTCGATGTAATTCATAATCAATCGGAATTTGGCTCAAACATTTGCTTAAGATTGTCGCAAGCTTCCACAATAAATTTTAAATTACCAAATATAAATGCCAATCCAATCAGAAATCAATAAAAAGTTAATTTTTTGCTAATGAATATACAGTATTATGTAAGTATTGTTAATATAAGATAGAATTTACATGAACCAACGACTTATAAAGAACCAACTATTTTTTTTAAGTATATTAAGAACCGACGCAATGATAAAACTCGTAGTATAAGTAGATTTTGTTAGAATATAAATTACAGAGTTCATCTGTTTTACTCTATACAACGCAAGAATTAAATAACAATAGAAGATTCTCTTCAATTTTCTTAATATGAAATTCAATAATAAGCAATACTTTTTATAGTTCATTTAAAATACAGTTCATACACAGATTAAAAGGATAGACCTTAGTCTATAACCGATATGGATCTGATTGAATCGTTTAACACATTCCATTCTCAGGCTTCGTTAATAACCCATCATCACGAGAAATGATTAACAGAACAATTATAGTTAGCTGAATGTCTGTCATTTCGTACCTCTGATATTTGATGGACAGGGACGCACTTATATATTTTTTTCATTTATTTAAGTCATCGACACAGTTATTGTTTCAAATTTTTCCTATATAATGTTTTAAATAAACAATTATATACCCCTTGTCATACCACTTTTATAAAGGTTAGCAAGTTACGTAGTAAAAGCTACCAAGATATGGAATTTCACTAGTAACTGGTACTGGTATTTGTTTTGTTTTTTTGTATTTATTGTTCTACGTACAATTTATTGTTTTTTTTATACATCAATTTTAATATAGAAGAACTTCCAAGTATTCAAGGTATACTTTAATATATTAAAAGGATTGTTAATTTTTTTTAAAGTTAACCGAGTCAGTCAATCCTGTTGAGAAACAGCGAGATGTTTTTTTATGAGCATTATTAAATAATAGATTATTAAGAATTAAATTTGTACGTCCGTCTCTGTGGACATTCGAACAATAATTTATCATTTCTCTATCTCTGATATTGATCTGAGCGCTTCTAATAATGCGAGGAAGCCGCTACCGAAATAATTGTTAACGCCCGGGGCGATTCTTATACTCTCTCTTTATATAAAGAAAAGGCACAATTATCAACAGCTGGAGAAACTTTCTTACTGTTTGTGATATACTCAATAGACGCTTATATAACTATGAAACTCAAGTACTTTGATCCTCACTTATTTACTTACAATCTTCGTATTATAAGTATTATTTTATTTTGTGGGTTGCCTGGAAGAGATCGCTTATTGACGATAAGCCAGCCCGTTGCTCTTATATGTCATCTATTACAATATATGCACAAGAGTGTGAAAAAAAGAACAAGTTTAAACTCATCTTAGGAAACTATATGTAACGCGGAATTCCGTATTGAACGCAAACAATATTAAACAAACAATTTTATGATTAATAAAAATAACATGACAGCTCACACAACCGTGTGAATTGTTTTAATTGCATATAATAAAATATATATAAATTATAATACAACCTTGAACACCGTTATTTCATGATACATGTTACCCAAAGATTTGATTGTTAATTTATTTAGATGTCTATAAAACCCTTATGTATGGGACTATGAAAGCTTTATATACGGAGTTGTTGATATATAATATTCGAACATACCTATGTACACCAGTAAATCTCAAACTCAAAATATCTTTATTCAAGTAGGTCTTTATAAAGACCATTTTAATCGTCAATTTTTACACTACCACCGGTTCGGAAGTTATCCGAACCGGGAAGAGACTTTTCATATAAAACTTTGTTACTAATTTAAATAAAAAAAGCATTGTAAGAATAAAACTGTCCCGATGCTATTACTGACACATTAATGGATCTATGTCCTCTAAATATTATTTAACTATATACCTTTTCAACCTTAATAGGAGGAAGAATTAGAGGACAAAGATTCCTTTAATGTGTCGGCAATTGGCTCAGAATCCGGACAGTTCAATTCTTGAGTAGCCTTACAATGCTTTGTTATTTTAATTGTCAGTAGCACAAATTTGTATTAATTGTTTATTTTAAAAGACCAGCTATCGCGTTTCTTGCTGGTTCTTCTCGGTAGATGACTGCCTTCCGAACCGGTGGTAGTGTAAAAATTGACGATTCAAAAGTGTCTTTATAAAGATCTACTTGAATAAAGATATTTTAAGTTTGAGTTTAAATACAATCAAATTATGTGGTGAAAATTAGAAAAATACGTTCGGTAGGTTAAATGGTATATACAGAGCCTACTTCGCTTCATTTAGTATTGTAACGTTTGAAGTAAACATTTCTTAGATTGCAAATATGGAATGTAAAAGTGATAGGGCGCTTCAAAGTGTCTGATTCGACTTTTCCCTTATTTTCAATATTGATGGGCGTAACTAATGATATCGTGAAACTGGTAATTAATTTAGCTTTTTGTATATCGTTTTTATGTATTGTAATTTAATGAGGGTCGATTACCGATGCGATACGCTCGGATTTCAATAGACAGACTGACAAGATGGTATTATAATAAATGTCTTATATTTTATAAGGTGGAAACAATTACTACCAAGTTATCACTTTGTGTGTGGTACAAGTGGAAAAAAATGAGTTTTAAACGAATAAAGAAAAAATTCAATCAATTTTTTTTAATTATCAAAATTCAATTCAAAATGGCAAATCTACTTCTTCAAAAAGTGTTGCTTTGCGTTGCCTTTCTTAAGTTCTGAGAAATAGCTCCACAGTGCTTGCTCTGTACTCGAACCTTGCATAAGCTTTCTTCTATTGGGGGCCTTTCCCAACATTCATAAGTACATCAAACTGTAGCGTTCATGCCGAAGAACATGGCCCAAGTATTTAATTTTATCACTGCCCTACAAAAAACAGCTACATTTAAAAACATATTTTTGTGATAAAAAACTAAACATAAGCAAGTGCTAGCAATAATTTTAGGCCATAGAGTACGTCAAGATTTCTGTCAATTACTCTCTTATTTTGCCAAGTTGCCATTTTAAATATTCCGCTAAATATTGCTAAATATAATCTCTTCCTCCTTTAACTTAACCCATCACAGTAAAACAATATTATATCATCGGTTCAGATGTGATTGATTTAAGATTGAAAACTAATTATATAGAATTTTTGACAGCTACTTATTATCATTGTGATGATAGTTTTTAATTTTCATCATTATTAGACGGTTACAAAACACTGACCAATTACCAAAAGATTCCAGAAGATAATGTTTCCTGAACCGATGCTCAACTTAAAGAGTATTTTACGAGTTTACGATTTTTTTACATACTTGTGAGTTTATTACGAGTACATAACAAGTACGATAAATACGCTGAAGCAGTATCTATATTGTCAGTTAAAACAAAACACAAATTTAGAACGTCTGATCTTTGTGGCAGAGTACACATAGTGGCGGCCTTTTCTCACTATATCGCGATTCTACGCTAAGCGAAAAAAGCACCAGCTCTTAGATCACCGGTACTGACTACCAGGCGCCTATTATCAGTTTCGAAAATCGTTATATTTTGGTGGTGGACTGCGCCATAGTGTATTATTTGTATACTCTTAATCCTTAACACACACTTATTGACTCAGACTAGTCTAGTGACTACAGACAGCACTTTTTTTCTCGAGGTTTTTACAGAGGCACGCACTAGTATAAAAATAAAAATACAAAAAAAATATAGAGATAGAACAGAAAATAATAATAATAAAAAGATTAACAATGACAAGTTAACAAAGCTTGTTATATATATATATATATATATATATATAAGTATATGTGTGTGTGTGTGTATTTATATATATAAACTCATAAAGGATTGTCTAGAATATTCTACGTATTTAATTATTCAGAAAAGGAAATTTAACCTTTTTAAACTTGAAAGTTTAACTTAATTCTGTAATAGAATAACACGATTTCCAGTTAAATAAATGAGTCTTCTTAATGCTAATCTAAGCTGACCTCACACTTGGGTGAAGATAAGGTTGATTTATGAGACGCTTGTGTCCAAGTTTAATTGTAACATTAATGTATTTTTGTTTTAATAAAGTAAAAGCATTTTTTATGTCCCCTCAAATTATTAGGTTTTATAAAAAACAATGTTATTAAATTTATTATTATATATTTATATATATATATATATAAGGTGATCATATGCAAACTAGGGTTTATATCTAAAGGATTGTTGTTTTATCGAGAAAAAGGAACACACCAAACGATTCGATATCACTATCACCAACATACATGAAAAAAAAAACGCATTTTGCGGGTTTCTTTAAGTCTAAAATATCGTCAAAAATAACAAAAGAGCTGTTTATATTGAAACAGTGTTTTTACAAAATAAGGAAAATTATTTGAAATACTCAAATAGGCGATGTGCTTTGTTAAATAGACAAATTTAGACCTGTATCGTTGACATTAATCAATCTTAATGGCAACGCCCATCTTTGCCTTTAAAAGCTCTGAACAACTCTATAACTCTTTAAGCATCAGCATGTTATATTAGAAAATACTATAATAAAATCTTTGATAAATAAAATAAGTCTTTCATAAATTAATAGGGCTAGCTAGCTTCGCATAATTTCACTTGCTAAGAAATATATATAATAAGGTATATAAGTACACTCCTAAGTGTATATAAAACAGTCTCATTAAAACCTATGCTCAATGTTCTAGTCACCACAATGTCTTAGTTAAGCAGGCCACAGGTCAACTAAGAAACATGGAAATAAAATAGATTCTAATCAAATGGAAAGGCAGACATCACCCATCCGTAATCAGGTTCCATAATGGCCGATGCACTAAGATAAACCACGGCACGTTATAATAATTAGAAGGATGTTAACGAACACACATTCTCCTGTGGAATTTAGTTATTTTAAAAGATTCCTACGTTTGATCCATTTAATTTATCCAAGTGAAACCGTATATACAGTGGATTTAAAATAAGTTACAAGGGTACATTTGTATCAGAGGAATAAATACAAAAAAAAAATTTAATTAAACGCTCACATCAGAGAGCAACGCCTATTATCTAAATGTCGTCCAAAACACTTGCGGGCTAAAATATTTCCGTCCATTACGTGATAAAAGCTAATAAATTTATCACCACACCTCGGGGACAGTAAATCTCCACAATCTAACGTACAATACGTACGATGACCCAAACAATAAAGAATGCTTTCGACTTACGTAATTTTTTGGTTCAAGTTTTAAGAGTCCGTCCTAATTTCGTGCTTACGAAATTTATAACGTTTTAAATTATTTCAAATTGGATATTTAAATAATAAAATTTGAAAGAAAATATGATAGACTTTAAGCCTTGAAATATAAATACAATACCAATATGAGACGAAATTATGAAAGTATTTTAGCAAGCAATTGTCATATATTAAATACAAGTAGTAAGAAGGCTAGGGGTACGACCTGATCGCAGATGTACCTGGGTTAATAGCCAATAGTTTGGTCAGAACGACAAATCATTGTTTTGAACCGCGGTATTCAAATTAAGAAGCCATATTTAGATTTCCGAAGGAGACGGCAAACTACTGATTAGAAGTAAAAAAATCCAATTTAAATAATCACGCACGCACACATACACACAAATTCTCACTACACTAAATGGTACTTTTATAATTCATTGTTTTTTTTTTGTTAATTTTGCGTAATTTTTAAGATTAATAAGAGAGACGGAGTTAGCTCCAAAAACAAGTGGATTATAACTTAAATGGAGGCACTATCCCGGTATTGTCAAAACGAACTGAAAAGCAATAAATATTTTATTTTTATATTGGTCGCTATCGCTCGTGCCTTAAAACTAGAAAACGTTATATCAACGTGTGCGCAGATAAAAAGTGAATAAATATAAACGCATGAAGGAGCTGAATTAATTAACAGAATTTGATGTTGGCCGCGAACGGGACATTTCACTGACATACGACAAATTCTTAAGCCTATGGATGGCTTTATGCAATACTAGACGTATTTTAAATACTTAAAATAAAGTGATATTTCATGAAAGTATTGTGTTTTTGATTGGAACATAATAGAAAAATACTTCTAAGTGATACAGGTTATAAATATAAACGTGTATAAGTATAAACGTGTTTTCTACTGCCAGCAATTTACGATCTTTATGTTAATTCCTACCGTACAAAAGGTTAGTTTTATATAATTATTTATTCTCAACGTATCTAAAGCTGAAATTAGCATTACATATTATTTTAGTCAAAAACTTAAAAAACGGATAATATTTCAATAAATATATTGTATGAAACCATCCATCACCCACGCGCCTCTTTTTTCGTTTTTATTGTCAAATCGTATGCTTGAGTCGGCTTCGTTATGTTTACGACTATTTATACTGTTCTAAATAGTAGCCGGTCATCCGCTAGAATTTTTTTATATTTCCCTTTTTACTTCAGTAGAAGTATCACCTGGTAAAAGATACTTTCTCAGGGCCCATATCCTATGATTTTTATTTATAAATTATTTGTTTTTAATAACAATGAAGCGATAGTTTGTTGCGATATCCTCTAAATACAGTAAAAAACTCTATATAACGACACTGAAGGGACTGTGCATTTTATAGCGTCATAGAGAGTGGTCGTTAAATGGAGATAATAAAAATCATTATATGGAATGCAACCTTTGGTTGGGGACAAAGGCAATTATGATTACGACGCTTTAGATACTTTTTAGTTAATTCGAGCGACGTTACATGGAGTTAACTATATTAGAAATTAAATACGACAGCCTTTTTTATACAGCCTCCCTCAAAGCTATATAATAAATAGGTTTATTTGCTGCAGCTTAATATATTATCTAATTCCTTAAAACATACTGATCATCATGGTTTATTCAACTCATTAGTATTAATGTTTTAGTCTGTTATTTTAAGTTATTTTATCCGTAATTTTAACATCTTTATTCAAATACAAAAATTCTTTATTCAATTAGGATTATTAACAACTTTTGAACGTCACTAAAACTATGTTACTAATATCTTAAATGCTTTGAAACAGTCCCAAAAAAAGTCATTTTTCTTACAATTCTACAATATTAAAAACTGTTACAGTATTAATTACTGTTCGCACTGTTTATTACAATAAATATGATGTAATTACAACACTATCAGCGTGATACTGCCTGACGTAATTAATGAGTCATTAATATAAATACGCGTCATAAACAGTCAGGTTTTTTTTAAACATTTTATTACGATATTTACATGCGCAGGCGCAACCACAATTTATAACCGTGTAACTGTGACCTACATCATGTATTGTATTGTAAATTCATTTACAAACACGAAATTAGCAAAGAGACAATTTCAGGTGTTCTTTTAAACATGATTAATCATCATTTAATAAAGATATAAACTCTAGTTATTTTATTATTTCTCTATATTTAGAATTGTATCAGTGATCAGTTGTACGTCATGAGCCTGAAGAAGAGTACTCAAAGGCAGAAAAGAACCAATTTGATATGAGGTTTCAAGTTAGAGCTAAGTTCACAAGGATTCCAAAGGTCTGAGAAGATATTAACTTAACATATCTTATTATAAACTTACTTTATTTTTACAATACACAAAGTTTTTCCTTATTGGAATCTCTAGTAACATACAATGTATTCATAAAGTAAGGAAACCAGTTCTAGAATAAAACACGATTAATTTTTAATACCAAGAAACTCTGAGTCATCTATCTATTTGTTCTAGTTTTAACTTAAACACATAAAATTTTACGGAAACATGATATCATTGTCGAGAAATAAGGAAAATACACTTTTATACATAATATAAAAAAATGTTTTAATAACCGGATCGGTCATTAGCTGTTTATTACAAATATTGGAAGTATATATCGTAGGAGAAACTATAATTCGATTGTGTCAGTATCGTATTCACCCCGGCCATGTGTGTCTATGGGCTGCCAGCTCACACTTCTATTAAGAGAGAGAAAACAAACAAATGAATCTCGCGCATTCTTTTTTCTTTTACATGTAAAGAATGTTAATTTCTGAGTTATCTATTTTTTTGCCTTTTTTTAACATAACAGTGTATATTTAAGGTGACTTTAAATTAACATTGATATTATTTGTATTTCAAATAATATTTAAACATTCACTACACTCTAATACGAACACCCAAAAGTAAATGTGGATCACGATACACCTGTACTTTGCATATATCACGGGTCAAGTGCGTAGGCGCATCTTAACACCGAAAAAGTTTTACGCGCACGACTTTGAATAAATTACGCTCAGATCTTAGTTGGAACAAATAGTAACTTTTGTGTTTGGATTACATAATACATAAGTAAAACAGTTTGTAGAGAATGTTATTTAATTTTTAACTATAGTACAATAATTTTAAAAGGCTAACTTATAATCAAACGCGTCCCGTTAAGGCCACTTTAAAATCCAAGTATTTAACGTATCACATTTTTTATTTTTTTCATATTTATTCTATCTAAAAAGGCCAACACTCTTTGATGATTAATCCAAACTGACGTAGCCTCTAGATTTTGCCATACAAATGTTCGCAACACTACAGCTTTGTTTAAACAATATATAATAATAAACAATAATTTAAATTATATTGATTCCTTGGTTGAAGTTCCTATAAACTTTTGAGTGTTTAAATAAAACAAGGACCAAAACCACAGTTCATGTAATATTAGTAATATAAAAAAACTTTTAATAATAATCTTATTAAATAACATTGAAGCTATTACATTTTTAGTTATTCTTAAATATTATATAAGTTCAGTAAATATAAGTTTTACAATATTAATGTAGATGCCGGAAAAATAAGGATTGCATCTAAGCATAGGCCTCTCCAACTGATCTTTATGATCTAACGTGATTCTCATCCAGGTTGCTCCTGCAATTTCTTTAATATGATATATAAACTATTTAACAACCTTTTGGACCTTGAGTACAAGTGCACGGGGGCTTACTCAGGGTTTTTGTCGGCGCCTGGTAGTCAGTACCGGGTGAGCCAAGCTTGTGCTTTTGAGGAAGTGTAACCAGCATAATTGGTTCTCTGCCACACGTCTATTGAATTAAATATAGTATACATAAATATTGTATTTTAAAATTGGACAACTGTCCAGTTTATTAAGCCGCGTCCACACCCATTCACACCATAGACATTATGTTTTAACTTGTAAATAAAATCGATCAACATTTCAAAATAACGAATGTTAAGTATGGTCAGAAAAAGAAATTATTTACATTGAACTCGGAGCACGCCAACATGCCAATTGATTTTATTGGTAAATCCACTTGTCGTAAGTGTTCGCGTGTTTGCTTTTACGTAATTTCACAAAATTAGCATATTTTGTAATATTGAATCTGTATTCAAGTACAATAACACTTTACACATTACGAATTCGTCGAAGTTGATGGAAATATAGGTAATCAATCTGTGAAAAAAGACTTGGGAAGTAATATTAATTATGTTGGTGTTGAGACTTTTGAACCCTGGGGTGCAGGTGCGGTGCAAGTGAACCGTGTTACGGGCAGTGACAACACTTGAGAGTTATTACAAAAACACTTGCAGTTGGATCAGGAATGCCTGTGGAGTGGAATGGATAACGTATTTAAAGGATAGAATTCGTGGTAGGGGTTGTCTGTGGGGAATAAACAATAAAGACTTATATCTAATTGTAATTATGCTTATATCTAATGTGGGCATGTAATAACCGGCGCTTATTGAGGAACTAAGTGGTCGCCTGTTAGACAGTACCGGTGATCCAAGAGCTGGTGCTTTTTTTGCTCAGCGTATTAGCATCGCGATACTGCAAAGAAATGCCAGCATTATGAGTACTCTGCCACAAGAACAAAACATTTAAATGTTTTTAGTTCTGTGGTTTCTTTTATGTTAAGTTTTATTTAAATTAAGTTAATTTAATATATTTGCATATTAACCAGTTTTGTAAGGCCAGGATTGTGGTTACTGCAACAAGGTTCAAAACTTTAATAAATATTTTAGTGCTTTTTTAGACACATTTAATTATTTTTTAATCCTCGATTGTATATACATTTGTCTTAAAATTTAAGTCATATTTTGTAAATTAATGAAAAAAATAAAAAAGGGTTTGGTTTGGTTCTTTGGATTACTGTAATGGTGTAACTTTTTGGTAGACTATTAAATAAACCTTATAACACATAGGTTACTAATTTATCATAATAGTTACAAACTTAATGTGTTATTTAAACTATTTAAGTATGTACTATCAATTCTTTAACTATATAACTGTTATTTTTTAACAGGTCTACATTGACATTACAATGCGAAAATTATTATTATCAGTTTTAGTCCATATCACTGGTTAACTATTGAATGTGAGACTTACGTGTAACGACTCGTAATAACTACGGCTGGTTGTGACCTAGATGTGGTTGAAACCTAAATACGAAAACCACATATTGCCAACTTCAAACTAGGTTTACACTGAGAACGAAATTTTTATATTCAAATGCATTGTGCATTCTGTGATACAGTCACTGTAATGAGCGTTATAAGCCTTTATAAGTTGGTGGTTTTACTAGGAGCTTCTAGAAGCTTCTTAAACAATCACACATCGATTATACCGGAAACGTTCTACCTTCGCACTTAACGTAATAAACCAAAATGCTTATACCATGTAGCCCATAAATTCCTTTTAATAATTGATATCGTTATTAAAATAACAGAATATTTATATTGGTGTGTTCGTTGATGGTTCTCTACACCTACGTATGTGCATATTAATAAGATAATTTTAAATATTTCACAATGTATTCGTGTTAAAACAGAGGTACTATCAATGCCAAAGTATTAATATTTTTATAAGTGTTCAATAAGTTTTAAATAAAACATTTTTAGATTTTAATATAGATAGCCTTCGTGTATAGCGTATAGCTGTCATTAATATACAATGCAATCAAAATTAAATGTAATTAATTAGAAGAATATAACAATCAATTAACGATCTTACGTTTTAATTAAACCGTATGTATAGAGGTAATATATTTGAGAATAAATTCCATGCTCTGTCGGCAATAAATAATGTGTTTGGAGAAAATCGCTTTATATAAAGAATGGAGGTTTTGTGGGTCGTGAGAACCCACACCTACGGCACGCACCATTTGGTAAATGAAATATGACGTGACACTTATTTCATCACATATTCTTTATCAGACTTTTTACTATAAAACTATAAAAGGTAACTGCGAACAGCATAGTTATTACTATGTACAATAAAAAAAGTAAAGTATAAAAATCGTTTCATCAACTTTGATTTTGTTTCGTTTGGAGTAGACTTTTGGACCTTGGTGTACAAGTGCGGAGGCGCTTATTAAGGAAATAAGTAGGCGCCTGGTAGTCAGTACCAGTGATCCAAGAGCTGCTGCTTTTCTCGGTCAGCGTATAAGCATCAAGGAAATGCCAGCAATATGGGTACTTTGTCACAAGAAGCAACATTTTTAAATTAGTATATTCTTATATATAATATATACTTGATCGAGTCATATGGTAATGTAAAACAATCGGTATAGTAATCTTCTTTTTTCGTTCTGTTGCCTTCTGTAAAACGCAAACTATTGCTCAAACTCATTTAATGTTTCTATAGTTTAGGGATAACTTAACCTTAATGCTTTTGATAAAATCGGACTCATTTGAAGTTTACAAGCGTAGCGGGTACCATCAGCACAACAAGCTTTTTATCTATGATAAGGCTATCAGTATTATTTGCTGGCTTCAGTATCTACGAAAATTCTAGTCATTTTAGGTTTTACAGAAATTCAACTATGAAGAAACAGTATACAACTTGACTGTTTCGGTAAATTGTTTTTTTATATTTATAATAACTTACATATATATACGTATACTTAGTACTTAGATATACAGATATTTTGCCTTTTGATTTGGTAAATCACAGTTTTTTGGTCAATTGTATTATCCTTAATGTGTAACACAGAAGCATTTGCTGATAGTACACTAATAAATCTACTAAGCTAAGTGGCGTCCGTTGTAACACGGCTTGTTTGCACGATCAAGATATCTGCCTAATGATTGTTACAAGACATCTGGGCACCACTAGCGTTTAACTATAGCCTGTTGTAATGATAATTTATCGCTTAACTATGCCTTGACAAAACCAAAAAGGTTTTTCTTAAATTGGTTTTTAATTTTAATTTAAAATATTACTCTTGAATAATATTAATTAAGGACAAATCCTTGAAATAATAGTGAATCAACGAAATTATTGTGGTTATTTCACTTTGTTTTTGTACAAATTCATAAAAAAAATGTTAACTTAAGACTTATTCACGTACGCTAATCTGTATGACCTGAGCTTTAACGAAAAAACTTTTTTTTATAACCGCCAAATGAAACTTTTAAAATGTATATCTATAAATTTAATTAGGTTTAACAGACACATAAATGTATAATTCAATGCCTCACAACCTTGAAAAAGTCTTAAAATTGGTGAACTTTCAAGTTCAGTCTTCAGTCGTTCCTGCTCTTTCAAACAAATGCTATAAGGCAATAGAAGATACACAATAAGTTAACAATTAGGGATTAAAAATGTGTGCATAACACAACTCACAAACAATTAAGCTTCTAAAAACTTCATGATGTTCATGTCGTCGTGTTATCTAGATTTGATCTAAGATATAGATTGTATTGACAGCTCTTTCAGTTGATTTAGATTAATGCGAATATAGTATTTATATCATTAGGCATAGAGTGTATAATTAAGTGAATGAATTGATTTGCTCGCGTGGCACACGACTTTGATCTTAACGTGAACGGTGTAAGATGTATTTTGTGATAATAACTTTATATTGCCTGCCTCTCTGGACATTGATATGTTTGAATTATTCATATTCGTGCGAAATAAATCACAAATGATATGATTCTCTGCAAATGGCTGTAGGAAATGAGTTTGAACGCAACATGACAACGAATTAAAATGTTTGTCGTGAAATAACGTAAAAAAGGGGTTGGTTTTAAATAGGTAATTTTTGGGTTTCATGTATTTTTCAATGCGACATATAAAATAATTAAATAAAATATCTAAAAATAGTTGTTGGCCGATTCTTAGAGCTTCTCAATATGCTCACATATTTTCATGAGAATTGGTCAAGCCGTTTCCGAGGAGTATGCTGTTATATATAAGATTATCAAAAAAAATTCTTGAATAAGAGATTCATCAGTTTTCAGTATTTTGTATTAGTGTGAATCCATACAGTATTTTTTAAATGCTATTAAATATCTTTAATATATAAAGTTGAATAAAACGTTATAGTTTATATTTTAAGAGTTTGATTACCTAAAATGTAAAGAAACATATTTTTTAATATATCAAACATCAACTAAAACTATTCGATTTCTAAGAGAAATGCGTATTAATGATGAAATTAAGGTTCCAAAAGAAGTGAGGTTTTGGTTAACCAAACCATAACAACGCAAATTTTGAATATCTGTAAGATCACTAGAAAATAACAACCACACTGAGTTCACTGGGTTCCATGTCATCCATGTAAACTTAAGTTTTGGGACGTTCAAAAAACAGTTGTCAAATCCAAATCAAATCAAAATAAAAATGAATTTGGAACAGAGACAAAATTTCAACGCGCAACAAGTGTTTAAAAATCGTACATTTTAATTAATATTTCTACTATAATTTACAATTTTCATATAATTCAAAACATTTAAACGAGTACGGTCCACTTAGAAATATCATAACCAATTAATCTCTAGAATATGACCAACAATAAAAAACCTTAGTACAATTACAGTGCAGATCCAAAGCACGTACGACGCTCAATTAGAGCGTCGTATCTAAAACGCGATATCCTCACCCATAACGAAGAGGCTATCTCAAATTTCTCATCTTTTGACTCATGCAATGTTCGCGAAAAGTTCGACTAAGGCTAACTAGACTAGCAAGTAACAGAGTATGAAATGTTTATAACGTGAACTTTTTTCCTCTCCCATAATGGCCGGCTTATAGCCTGGCGTTGAAGGTTAGCACTTCACTCGTAGTGACCCGCCTGCTCGTTTGTCTCCTGTTACATAAAAAAATGCCATCTTTGCTTAAGGTTTTCTACTAACAGTAAAGACTAAAACGTTCTCTAGTAGAACGCGAAACTTTTTTTAGCTATCTTCCTACGCATATTATTGTGTAGGTTCTATTTTATTTAATGAACTAAACCTATTTAAAAATACGTTTTTTACAAAAAGTAATCTCTTCGTAATAAGTTTAATTGCGATTCCTTGAACCGGACAGTTGTTCCGATATAAAATAATGCGACAGATCTTTATTTAGTGAAAATCGAAATTGGCGAAAACTGTAGCACAATCACATAATTTATCCTTTTGTACGGTTTTAATTGAGTAAAAGCCGAGGCCGCTCTCAGCATGACAACTACCATATCCAAAAATCCACGAATTACACCCATAATTTATGTACGCAACAGGATACGAGAGTGCATCTGCAATATTAAGCGAAAGATACGTCGCGCGATATGACCCACATTCGCAGCGAGCGACACTTTATGATGACTTTTTGAAAAATGTAATTTTTAATTTCAAGCATGGCTCGAATCGAATGCGGCTTTAACTGTACGACATATAAATTACTACAACTTATGCTCGATACGAAAGCCTGCCAATATTTCACATGTGTTTAATGCAAGCAAAATCGAATTTTGTGATTTTTAAATTTTGAATTTCTCTTGTTGCAGTCGTTCTTCGGACGGACGTACAATAACCTGTCCTCGATATCCGAATGCAAGAACAATGGCGAATGCGTCATCAACAAGAAGAACAGGACAGCGTGCAAAGCGTGCAGGTTAAGAAAATGTCTCCTCGTTGGAATGTCAAAATCTGGATCGAGGTACGGCAGGAGGTCGAACTGGTTCAAAATACATTGCCTCTTACAGGAACAGCAACAGCAGCATATACAATTACATACAAATAAATCACCGCCATCATTTAACACGTCAATAAATGCATCCTTTCTCCCAACAAATATATTGCCCGCGGCGGCTTTAGCTGAATATTATAAAAATTCCGAGAAGACGTTCACCGATGACGTGACTCGACAAAGCGTCTCGCCGTCCGACTCGGGGGCATCTTCAGCCGATCCAGAGGATGACAACAGCTCGAGAAGCACTAGTGGGTTAAGTATATTTCATTCTGCGTCGTCACCTAGCAGCGACAAGGATATTCGTCTACATGCTATTAGACATCAAAATAAGGATGTTAAAAGGAAAAAGCCATCGATGACCCCGTTTGGATTATCGCAGCAGCTGCCACCAACACCTAGCTTCACCCCTCGCACTGTACCATTTATGTCATCTCCAATGTCACAATTCCGACAGATTCCAGCTATGACCTGGCAAGGCCGCAATGGAGGTGACTTACTCCTTCATTCTCCAGCTGTAGCCGGTATAGCTGTAGAACAAGATCAGCCAATCGATCTGTCAATTAAATCAACTGCTGTATTATTTAGGAGTCCTAAAGATGACGCTAGCGACTCAGAGCCAGAGCTTAGCATTGACTTGAATTCAGATAGCGGCAAAGATATTATGAAAAATCCTCTAGATTTAAGTCTGGGGCGAACGGAAGAAGTACCAATGACAGGGTAACGTATTCAATGATTCCAGCCATGTTATTTATATGTAAATATCAGTTAAACTGTACAAAATTAATTAAGAAAATACTCTGCCATACAGTATTTAAGAACCTGAACATTCCTTTCTTGTAGAGTACTTAATGTATAAGAAATATGTAATTTTTATTTTATTTAGTTAATAAGTGCAAAACAATGTGGTAGTGATAACGGATGCCATGTTTTAATTAATCGTATCTTTGGTAATGTGTTTAAAAATAAACTAATTGAAGGTTGTTATTTAACCCTCTTACCGATGCCTCAACTTTTAATAGTGCATTTAATTTCTTACATCCTTAAAGCGAACTTTAAAAACTTCGTAAAAAAAGCAGCCAACGAATTGGCTTCGTTTAAAACATTTATGTGAATTTTTTTTTTGCAAATTTCTTAAACTTAAGTTTGCAATCGAGCCTATGAACAGATTTATTAGCGGTTGAATATTGTTTTAAATACGCACGATGTGATGGTCGGATCGGTAAGGAGGTGATTGTTTAGTATAAAAATCTTTCTCAAAAGTAGCTCAGCTCTGTGACACTTGCGTCCAATAATTATGATTTGTTTTGAAATATAAAATACCACGTTGATTGAAATATTGTTTATAGTTTTGAAGAAAACATAACTTTTTTTAAAAATATACTTTTGAGAAAGATATTGATTCCTAGATATATATTTGAATAGTTTGTAAAACTGTTATATGCCAGTTTTGTATGCCAGTGTATATACAATAATATTACCAATTTAGTTAAATGGGATTAGTGGCCAGTTTGTTGAAGCTCAAATTTAATGTAAATATAAATATGTTTCTAACTATAAAAGCTGTTTGGTTCAGAAACATTTAAAAGAAACATGCTTTCAATGACAGTATTTTTTTGTCAAATCCACTCTGCAGTCGCGTTGCAAACTTTGGAATGGAAAGCTTTGGAATAAAACCAAACACAAATATGAATTGAGATGAATGGGTGAGATGAAAACTGTATTTTTAAAAGCTGTAATTACGAGTAGCTTTTGACTCTGCTACTGTTTAAAATATGGACATAATTTATATTGTAAACTAAAAAGCTCTAACGAACAAAAGTTTTTTTTACCAAGCAGCTTGTAAACATATTAGACCTCTCGGGACCTAAGTATTTATTTTAGTTTTTAGGCCAGTTAATTAGCCAGAGTCATATTTGTTAAGGTAATTAGCATAATTCTTTATTTTGTAATATAATTAGATTGTGTTTTGGTTTGACTTGTGTTAATGTTTCGTTGTTTGTTTTCATTTTGTTGGAGATTTTATACTTTTATACATTTTTGTATTGCTCATGCCAATATTATAGTTGAATGCTCATTATAAATCAGCAAAGAAATCACTTCTTTTATTTATTATCCCTTATATTATTTATATTTAATTAGAAACTTATATGCATTTAACCATTTCATTGAATGTTCCAATGTTTATTTGTTGGTATTACCCCGAGGATTATTATTACTACTATATATCACTATAGAAAAGAAATATATATATATATATCTAGAAATCTACAAAGATGTATAGACCTCATGTTTAAGACATGCTTAGGTTATATTAACAATCATATAGATTAAGCAAAGTCATAGTCAAAAAAAAATATTCAATTCGAATTGTTACACGAACGACACTTTAACTGAATTTACATGGGTTCACTGCGCGCCCTCAGCTGAGAAGACAAGAAACTCAGTGGAGTTGTCATTTTATGCTGCTATAAAAAAGAAAATACAACAACAGGATTCAGTTGTTAAACAATAAATATTGAATTGCAGCGACTAGTCTGCATTAGACTTTTATTTTAAAAAGATAACTTTCAAAAGAGGATACCTTCAGAACGGGCTTTCCCTTTCCAGAGTGATTTTAAATAGCGTTCCATGATAAACCATTTTATACCGATATCAAAAAAGTATTTACTATACCTTGTTTACAATTTTTATTACTAAACTCAAAATATCTTTATTCAAGTAGGTCTTTGTAAAGATGTTTTTTACCACAGGTTCGGAAGGCAGTTATCTACCGATGAAACGACAAGAAACTCGATAGCTGCTCTTTTAAAATAAACATTTATAAAAAATTATCATGTTACTCACATGACTGATCGATGATTAAAATATCAAAAACTTTTTTTTTTCTAACACTTATTCATATACAGTATGTTAGCTTAAGCTTTCAGTAAATATTGACAACACACTGTCACTTAACCACGACACGAAAAGATTGCTCGAAAATTGTAACACTACTGTCAACTACTGTGGGCTTCCGAAAATCAATTATTAATTATTCAACGGAGTCCTAATATTTGTTTTGTTTTGTTTAAGCTACGTTCTTCTTTTACATAATTAGGAATCGTATCATATGTATACTAAAAAGCTACCTAACGGTCTTCTGTTTAAGCCTTGGCAATCATACATAAAGCTTATTGATATTATCGTAAGCTAAGTGAAAGCTAGGTAAGATTTTATATTTATATAACAAAATATTGAGTATTGGTATATATAGGCTTTTAGGCCGGTAACACACCGGGAAGCCTCCTGGTGTTGCGTTCATGGGCGACATTTAGCACTTTATTAAAAGTGACCTACTCGTTTGCCACCTGTTAAATAAAAAAGGATCAAAAAGCCTTTCATAGTCTGCGACTTGAAAAAAACACTATTCCTTGAATTATTACAAGTGACAAACGAGCGGGGACTCGCTCACGGAGACTTACAGGTTTGGCCTTTGGTCTCTAAGGGTACAAAAATCAAACAGAAGAAAGGTAAAGAAAGAAGGAGGGGTAAGTACGATTCCTATTCCATCAATTACCGTCAGTACCTGGTAACTGCTTTTAGATTGTTTACAATGTAATGCGTTTTGTATTTCTATTATTTGATGGACATTATGTATAATACATATGTACAATCCACATAGTTACTAAATTCTGAAGAAAAAAACGTATTATTTCAATAGAGTTTTATTTAATATTTGAGAGCGAAGTAAACTATAGGATCAGTGAAATACCGCATCTTGTCAATTATTCTGTTTTGTACGCACGAAATAATCACGGGCTCATATCGAGAGCACTCATTATAATAATGGAAAGACTTCTTGTAACTCATAATTTTTAATTAGCCCAAAGATTATGATTATAATTTAATATAATAACATGTTCATAAATGCCGACACAACTTGTGCTCTCATTTGTTAGCGCATAACTGTACGCTTATCCTAATAAGGCTTGCGTACAATAAAACCTTAACAGATTTAATTGATATTATTAAGTTTTCGTTCTCATCTGACACCTGCACGGCGTTGTAATATAAACCTTTGTTTACATAACGTTAAAGGTGCATTTTGTGTGTGTCCCGCGCATTGGTGTGTGTGAGATTGTCACGAAGTAAGGTAACGAATCATCATTTTTTTCAGTCGGGATATGGGTGAAGAAAATGCGGCTCGTTAGTCGAAAAATGGTTGGATAACTTAATGTTGTTACAATTATTTTGCTCATTATAGTAAAATACGTATACTTGAGTCGTGCTTGAGAAATATATTGTAGGGAAATAATAAAAAAATATATCTATTTAGTGAAAGTGGGTAAAAGTAAAAAGATCACAAACCTTTATCGTTTAAATTAACCTTAAAGCATACAATTTTACAAATAGCTTCGCCTAATACAAAATGTAGGCCAGGTTGTATTTTGTTATTTTGTTTTTGTTCAAACATCATCACATTCATGAGAAAAGCATTCTTCACATTTATTCAAATAATGTTAACAATCCCTTTGACAGATTTCATTAGCAAAAAAAGTAATACAAAATGTTTACAACAGATCATTTATAACATTCCCCACACTATTTCCGAGTTCTAGGTATATCCAGGAAGAGGGAGCTACCATTCTTTAAAATGTTTCATTTCCATAGGCAGTTAATGAAAAAGAAATGCTGCTTGTTAGCGCGAGTAATGGGCAAATTATTAAGCGTACAGTCGCATGAGAATTGCCTTAAAGATTCCATTCCTTGCTTAGCGTTGAATGAGTTTCGTTACTTGTTCACAAATAGCTATCTAAATATGGGGTTAAAATTTGCGATCAGTAACTTGACTTGTAATTACTAACGGCATAAAAGCGATCGGACTTAATTAACCTTGCCATGAACACTTGGCACACGATCGGTGTGAAGTTATTGCAATGAAATGCATGTGTAGCCATTAAAATTGGTGATTTCAGTGTACTCTTAGTATATTACGCGTAAGTTTAACTGCGCTGTAATATTACTCCGAAGTACCGTTGTTATTTATTCATCTAACGCGTACACATAGACACATAACGATTTCAAAAAAAAACAAAAATGATAAAATATTCTGTTATTTTTTATTAAACATTTTGACTTAATTATAACTTTTTTTTCATAAATAAGTTAATTTGAAAACATTAGCTCCTACATGTTCATGTGCGCGTTGATATGAATAATCTTGTACTATGTATTCTAAATGTTAAAACAACCTTAATTTAGAAAGACTGATCCAGTTATGTTATATAGTGATAATGACTAATCTTATCATAAATACCTGCTAACTCTATAAATTTATGTTATTATAATTTAATATTTCATAATGGAAATATATTTCTTAGTGAAATCTTAGGATAGTTGAAAATTAGTATCGAAATCTATGCCCAACTTATATTTTTATACAATATGTTAGCGTAATAATTGAACCGCTGTATAAACTTTTCCATTTGAGTGTACAATCAAAACGATTGCAATTTTAACGAGTAAACATATCGCCCTAATTGAGATTACACCTTTGACCAAAAAATTATGTCGTTAAACCTTAAAATGGCGCTGATTTATTGAGATGTCTCATCCGGAGGCAGCTGGAAAGTGGAGCATGTTTTTGCTCTACATTTATTAAATTTTCATTATACATATTTAATGAATAAAATATATAAAGCCATTTAGTATTTCCTTTTAAAAACGTAAATATTTCGTTTTTAACGGGCGTAGTTGGTACCGCGCTTTATTCTAGTTATCTTATAGCCAATCAGACTAGTCGAATCTTTTGCAATACAGCACAATACAATACAACAGTTTCTCACTTTTTTTTTGATAACCAAGGAGGAAATGCTTTACGATCCACATATCCCCGCAACCTAAAGGTTACGGTCATATGTGGGACTCAACTCACTAACCAGAAATCCTCTGCTACTCAGAGTACCGGTGAGGCATACCCACTATAACACTCCTCGGGTGTAACCCACGATTCCGCATATGGAGACTACTGGGGTTGCGTTTGTATTCTACCAGAGGAACAATATCTCACACCATCATTAGTGTGAAGCATTAAATTTTATGTATAAATATTTAATGTTTGATTAGCCGTTTTTGAAAACGGATATAATTAAAGCATAGTCCTATACACCAGAAGGGTCTACTCTAGACATCTAAGAAACATATAATGTTTACTTATAACATTTCTCAAATTATTTCACTCAACTAGGGCTCATTTAGATTACACTTTTAGCATTAGATTATACTTGGCAATTATACATAAGCTTTATGTATGATTGCCAACGCTTAAACAGATTTTTTTTGTATTATACTTATAGATGAGATATTAGAATTAGGTTACTTTTTAGTATAAATATGATTCGTATTTAATTTTTTTTTTAATATAAAATAACTTTATTCATATTTGTAACTTTTTAACACTCTACTCTACAATAACACCATACGCATAACATCAATGATTTTATAATAAGCTCTACATTTACGATACAAATATTATATACATTAACTTAAATATATACTTAGACACAAAATATGTTTATTTAAGTAGTTCTTTATAAAAATAAAAAAAACTCTTCTTATAAAAAAATATATATTTTTGTGTGTTTTTACAATAAAAGCAGGAACTACAGAGCGCCTTGAAAATATTGATCACGAATCAACTCACGAAGCTTAATTACAATATCAATGGTAAAGAAATAATGAACCAATTTTTATAGTATGTATCAGGCCTTGACATTTGTTAGGTCGGAGTACACAGGGCGTGTTTTATGCTTCAACATTTTAGATTAATATTAGATTTTGACTTTACAAACCTTTATGAGCTTTTAAATATCAAACAAAATATAAAATTGTCTAAGCTTTTTAAGCTATCTATGAACATTCAAAGAGCTTATCCTTGCTGGTGGCAACCAACCTAGTAGTTGACAGTTGCAAACTTTATCATAAAGCACTTTTATATAATAAATAACACAAAATTCAACGTTAATTTTTTTTTTTTTTGAATGTCAATATCAAAAGTTTTTATATAACGTTTTCTCCCAATGTAAAATACCTTTATGTAATATGTAAACAGCCTAAGTAGGCGTCCGTTAACATTTAATTGGAAATAATCGAAGCATCATTTAATGAAGTGTCATTTTGAGGGCTTCGTCGCTGTGTTTTATGTATTTTATTGGATTCCAATGCATATAAATACAAAATTTTAAGAATATTTTCAATTTTTAATTTTCATCATTTTTGAAAGTTATTGTTTTTAGAGTGTCCACAGGATACAATCTATAAGATTTTACATATTGCTACAATTCGTAAGAATAAATTTACTTGAACTGATGAATTCACACATTTAGTTTTAGCATTATTTCTAACTTATATCTTCCAACTGTAAACTGTGTGTAAATTATACGTTTCTACTTGATATTTTAACCGTTTAAATAATTTAGGCAGAATACGAAATTACATCCGTATCACCTTGATGTCTGTCGTTCCACCACTGTGCGTTTCGTAAGACTCTTCTTACCATGCACCACCACGTTATGGAACCAGCTACGCGAGTATCTATGGGCGGCGACTTCACCTTAATGGTGGCCTGCTCGTTTGCCCCCTCGACAATGAAAAAAACAATTGTTTTGAGTAAAAAAGAAATTTATTGTATTGACCAATCAAAGCTCGCTTCGAGTAGCCTCTAAGCGCCATCTGGTTGTTTGTGTTATCAGTTCTGAGGCTAGACGTAGACAAAACCACTGTGCATCTAACTTGGTCCGGTCATAGATGCATCTGTTGACAGTGAGATTGGTGTCCCCAAAGAATAATTTAATAAAAATTTGATTTTTATTGGTACATTTGCTTACTAATGATTTTATGAGTCTATAATTGTTAATAATTTTATATTAAAAGATGTTTCCGGCATCCCGCCGTGAAATGTAATGCCTGAGACCAATTCATTGGTGTAACATAATGTTTATCTTTTTTTAATGACTTTATTTTAAATGGCACATGACCTTTAATGTTAATATCTAATTCGTAGTCTACTTTTTGTTATTTTATATACGAATGTCTTCTTTTTTCTCATGAATAATTTTGTAAATTACAGTTTGGATGTTACGGAGATAATTTTATCGGAACTTAAGTCGGAATCGAAGTTTTAATTATGATTTATGTGAATGGAAGTAGGCTGTATCAGAAGTGGTAACAGATGAGAGATGTTATGTTTGAAGACAAATATACTCAGTAAAAAATAACAATGATTCGGACATAAAACTTTTGGTACCGAAAGTGTAATAATCAAAAGTTCGAAAATATCGGAGTTAAAGCTTCAGTAAGTAAGACTAACAACGTACCTAGAAACTTTTGCGAAAATATAAAGAAACAGATTTGTTTTACGAACAATAAAGTCATTTTTCAAGTTTTTTATAAAAAATAACTTTTTAAAAAATAGCTACTTTCAGTTAAAACAAAAATCATTATCGTCTTATTGCGAATTGAACTTAGGACCTTTAATTTAAATAATCAATCAAAGAACAAGGCTTAGGCGGTTAATCTAAAGCATATTTTAATTATTATTAACACAGACTATATATAAAAATGAGAACTCTTGGGGGTCCCATAATCCGATCGAAAATTATTGAATTATGTATGTATAAAGTGTTTCAAATAAAAACCTCAAACGCTTAGACAAATTACTTATTAGCTGAAGGTCGTATTTTTTATCACATATATTCATTTCGATATACATATATTTATTTTATTTTTGTCTGTATATTTACGATATAGTTTTGTATTCTAAAATATCGTTACAAAAAGCCTTATAGACAAAATCGCACCATACAACAACATAGTAATAATAGTTATCAAAGCTCAGTGAAAAGCATTGATTTGATTATAGAATAACATTTGATTAGTCAAAGCTTTGTAATGTTGCAAAGTTATAAACTAAATAATTAACTTTAAGTATATATACAACATATACGAAATTTTCGATGTTATATAATTTCTATTAAGTTAAAACTAATATATATATATATATATATATGTTCCTGAAAGTTTTTTATATGGAAACTATAAAAAACTTTATTGGTTCCATTTATTTGGTAAGCATGCCGTCATAAGTGTAAATTCAAATATTTCATCCAAATTAAAAGGAGCATTTTATTATTATACATTGAAAAATATCAGGTGAACGAAATCGCAGGAGTCAACGTGTAATATGATAATGTCAGTACAACTTTGGAAATTAATTTTGGCAACAAGAACTCGTCCAATTTGTCAAGTGATTTTATTTATCTCCGCATTTGACAAATTAAAAGATGGATGCTTTGAATTTGTGTTGAGCATTTTATTTATATCACAGATGCAATGGATTGAAGGTGAATTATTGAATTTTGTGATATTTAAAGGTTAGGATTAAATTACATGCAATTTCTATTACATACTGTGATCCCATCGGAAGTAAATAACACACCATGTTTACTATTGTATGGTATTCCATACAACATAAACAAAACTATACGGTACCATACAATAACATACATAAAATCACATGCGATAATATACAAATAACAGGTTATAATAAGAGGTTTTTTACTATGTTCTAGACGAAAGAATATTTTTTTAAAAGGAACAAGCTACAAAATCATCTTTAATCCGCTTGCATTAAAATAAATCAATTAAGAATTATTAAATAAAATAATGAAAATTCATTTGTATTAAACAAAATGCCACTGACCGGTGGCAAACATTTATACATAAATTGAATGTATATCAAAACTATTTCTATGCATAATTGTTAGCCTCGTTAAAACTTTGAAATCCTATGTTAAAATCTCTAAGCGACGCCGAAGCGAACGATTGTGAATCGATAAAACTGTGTGCAACACCAAAATTAGTAAAGCTGCGTGTAGGGAATAAATTTCCGAAGATACTCCACTAGGTGCCGATAAGCGTATAGAGAGAAGATGTGCTTAAACGATTGCTTTCTCAAACGCTTTGTTAGATCGAAGTCTGTTTAGTTTTGTAACTGTACTTCTAGCCTAGTAGTTTCTTGAATACATAGACTCAAACTCAAAATATCTTTATTCAAGCAGATCTTTGTAAAGACAATTTTGAATCGTCAATTTTTACATTACCACCGGTTTGGAAGTCATCTACCGAGAAGAACCGGCAAGAAACTCGATAGCTGCTCTTTTAAAGTAAACAATTAATACAAAACTGTGTTACAATTAAAATAACAAAGCATTGTAAGGCTACTCAAAAATTGAACTGTCCCGATGCTGAGCCAATTGCCGACACATTAAAGGGATCTTTGTCTCTAAATATTCGTTTACGCTATAGTATGCCTTTTCAACCAAAATACTCTTTCTAAATGTATTGGAAGTCAATTTGGTTATAAGTGCTGGGACTTTGTTATAAAAACGTATGCTACCTACAAACGATTTATGAACTTTTTCTAAGGCGAGAATCAGGCACATAAATTTTTTTCTCTATTTCAGGTCATAAAAAAACTCATCAGTTTTTTTATTAATCAACATTGGGAAAACTACTGTTGCTCACACTGCAACACGCACATTACCTATGAAGGAGTGCAATTATTAACACACTATATGCCAAAATAGGAAAGTTTATGTCGTTGGGAACTTTTAAATGTCAGAATTTATTCATATAAGGCAGTTATGTAACATTTTATATTTTTGTGTGTTGGTAACTGAATTTATACAGTTGTATAATATCTGATTTTCTATTTGTATTTGCTTCTGATTGACGTCAATGTATGATTTATAAGAGAATATTTAAAAACACAATTACAAAGAAGTAAAGAAGCTATCTGAAGCCTAGGATATGTTAACTTTGTTTATACAAAAATGGCTCATTGGTATATAAGAGACAATATATATGCTATGTAGCTATTATAGCGATTTGTGTATCTTATTATTATGTACTGAAATGCAGTCTTTAACTAAAACCTGTTGTAAATCGCGGAAGTGTAACCGTGGTACGACGATTAATTATACGTCAAAGAGTATTTATTTATAGACAGGTAACATTTAACTGGGTATTATGTAAGTTGAAAGAGCATCTGTGACGTCATGACAACGAGACCTTTTAGATTAATCTTATGTAAGCTTAATGTTATCAATGTCCTCCTAAGTTTCAATTGAATGTCAATTAGGGAAAACATAGGATACGGCTCTTATTAATAATTGGTATTATAGTGGATTATGGGAAAATAATAACAATAAAGACCTTTTCAGATATTAGTGTTACATATGTTAACTTTATTATGACTTATATGAGTTTATATGTATGCCCTTTATGTGGTAAAAGCCCCAAATTCCACTACTTTTCTCTACACAGTACAATTCTCTGTGTAACACAAACTCACCTAGGGAAATATATATTTAACACAAATGGTTCGTATATACAGTCTTTTGCCGCTCTGGAATTTATAAGCAACACAAACAATTATTCCTGTAATTAATTAAAGACACAGACAACCACTGTAAATGTACCTCATCATATCTCTTTGGAGTCAGTCAAACACTTAACAGAATCCTTATGGGTAAATGTAATCTTCAATCTTATAAGTTGTGTTGGTAAAAACTGTAATTATTTTATTTTATTCCTCTCAGAGGCAACGCTATTAACGCGCTGAACTAAATAATAGTCTATGCCAAGCCAATCAATGCGATCTAAGCTCAATAAAGCAGCTAATTACAATACTGTCGTCACTTTTACGTCTTTATTACCGCAACTTGACTGATGACTGCTCTGCTACGGAATTAGTTCAACATAGGAAGCATACTTTCAATGGACTAATGTGCTATGCCATTTACTTGGCCCGTGAGAAAGTTGAATACGGCGTTACTATGACGTCGTATCGTGCGATTTTATAATGTAAATTATATTCCATATAATAATGGTGGAACTTTAAAATTTCGGTTCACGCAGGAGCTTCTAATAATCACCATCCTAACGAGGATGAGGATCTTGTTGAAGCAACTGTTGGTACACACACATATTCAAATTAATACAAACTTAAACACAGGAAATCAAGTATTTTGAGTTAATAACGATAACAATGATTTAATAAAACTAACTTAATATTAGACGAATTGTTCTGGTTTCCAGTTTAAATTACTTTTATTTTTAAAGTTAAGATTTCAAATATTGAATTGTAAAATAGCGATAAATAATACCATAACATAACTGTATTTTAAAAGATTAAAAACACCCTGACATTAGAATTAAATTTCTTATTATTAATTATGACTTGTAAAAAACAACAAATTAAGTGTATAAATTCCCTATATCAACACTTCAGGGTTCGCAAACATGCACCGTTTCATAAAGGACATTATATGGAATATAGCTAAGCTGGCAAGCTTAGCAGGTTGGAGTGGAATGGCCACTCTCCGGAGAGATTCCAAGCATATTCCCATGCAAGCGCTTGAAATCCTTAAGGGAAATAGAAGGGGCGGGGCTGAACCAAACGCACCTGGTGATGTACTGTTGCAGATAAGGCGAAGGGAGCCGGTAAGACTTCTAGCGAGATAAAAGACCAAGCGTCGGATATAGCGCGATGGAGAATTGCTGTGAATGCAATTTGCCTCATCGAGTGGAACGATCACAGGTCATGTTTATGTAACATATATCTCCTTTTTCTAATCATTCGAAATGATTATTTAATTGTTAAGTTTAATATTTATTAGAAGCCAAAGGTTGAGGGAACATGAGTTCGTGCAGGCGGACTTAATTTCCCCTTTATCCTTAGCACGCAAATCGCAGAACAGTAGCTGAACGGTATTCTATCATTATGTGTTTTATTTTATTTCAATAAGCGTGTAGAATTTCTCCTTATTACACCTTTGAACTCTCTATTACCTTTTATAGTTTGCTTTATTATATTGTAATTCCTGGTGCTTGTGAATATTATGTTATGAAAGGATTTATTTAGTAAATATATATTATATGAAGTGTTACTGTTAATGGCTTTTTCAAAACGTATAAATATTTAAGAAATACTGGGTAATAACTGTGATCTCATATTACGATATATATAAATTAATTAAATATATATATATATATATATATATATATATATATATATATACATACTACTAGTGGTTATAGTGAGAACAACTTGCAAACACACACATCAAGATGTAACTAGACAAAAATGAACCGCAACACAAGTGACCTGTCACCAAAAATAGCATCCATTCACGAGCCCGGCCATCCACCCCTAGACATCCCTAGAATACTCTAGATCAAGGGACAAAGACTCATATATTGGTTTAGAAAAGTCAGGCACCAGCGTCGTGATAAAACTCAGTACCTAAAAAAAAATGAATTACGAAAATAATGTTCATAAAACAGTATTAATATAAAGAGAATTGTAAAATTAATCTCTTGTCCCGATAAATAATAACATAACCTTTTGACGCTCACGGGGAACTGTCACTGGCCAAAATTGCACCCATTGGGTCAACTGTAACCGTCAAGCTATATTGAACTGAACACAATTGTCATAAAGACTATTATCCATTGACATTTAGTTAAATAGTGTATGATTATTTATCATTTTCATCATCTCATGCCTAAGTGATCAGCGGTATCTCACGCGTATCTGCTACCGCTTGTTAGTAGTATCTGATGGCAACGGGTCATCAATTTTGCAAAAAAAAAATTACTAATCAAAAAGCGTATGTTAATTTTTTCTATAGAAACAAGGGGCCAACAGGCAGGTGCCGAACCATAAAGGTGAAGTCGCCGTCCAAAGACACTCACGTGGCTGGTAGCCCGTGAGTGCGTTGCCGGCCTTTGAGGGAGTGGTAGGCTAAGAAGGTATTGGTTCTATAAAGTGGCGGTGCGTGGTAAGAAACGCTCAGCGGTGGAACGACGGTCACACCTCGATGTCACGTGGGGAATTTCGTATTCTGCCTAGATGTCCGTCGATACATCAGGGATACAGATGCTTAGAAATGAAGTGTCCTGTTCCATATTTTAATTTAAGATAATTGTAAAAACGGCTGAAAGTGAGTTTCTTGTGTGTTCTTAGGTAACCCTAGCTTAATTTGACGTTCAAAAGTTAACAAACATAATAAAATAAAGAATTTTAAATTTGAATTAACGAGATAGGATTTTGACTATACTTTAAGTGACATTACATTTCTCAAAAGAATTAGCCCGCCGCTAATTCTGAGCTTTTAAAACAATCGGAGATTGTGCGTTTCTACGTAACTCAAAAAACAACAAAGGGTTGGCTTTAAACTACTGTATAGAATCATCGTATCAAATAAAACGTCGGATAAAATAAAATCCAAAAAAATACGAATTTATAACACAAAATACTTCAGGGCCAATAAACTAAGAAAGCAACTCTTTAAAAAAAGCGGTCCGCGATCCAGATTCGGACAAATTGTTTTAAATGCCAGTGGAAAAAGCAAATCATCAAGCAATTAGCTGATTAATTGTTTAATTAATTGCCTGTTGTGTCCGGTCTTGAGTTTTTTTTATTAAATACGGATGAATATCTACCCATAAAAGCCTTGTCTGTATGTAACAAAAATGAGGTTATCTTACAAAACACAATTTGAAGCTTATTTATGAAGCTTTTGTATGTAAGCTTCAAAAGCCGTTCCTAACTATTTAGTGCTTATAGACGCTTATAGATGCTACTTGTTGTAACTGTTCTATATATCGAAGCAAAGTGTTGGAATATGTATAGACTATGTTTTCTTTAGTAATAAAACCAGGAGCTTGAAATTACGGTTCGATAAAAAAATTGGAGCACACATCTCATGAAAATGTATATTACGTCGGAGAGTTCAGAGGTTTTTTTATTCCCACTGAACACAGTGAGAGGAAATTGTTTTTGCAATTTGTCATGTTTATACAGAAATGTCATTCTGTCAGTGTCGTTCAGAATAACTGAAGTTGTACGTAACAGTATTGAGGCGTTGAATGAATAAAACTCGGAGATTTTAATACGCTCCGTTACGTTCCGTCATTTATTTACGGTAGAGTGCTACACAATTTACACAAGCTTTTATATTCACTATCCGTCTATGTCTTATATACTTCAAAGAGTGCCTCTCCAACAAGTGAAGGTTAGCAATCATAATCCCGAGAGCCTCTCTATTCTTACTCCAGCGGAATAGCTCCGCAGCGCTAGCTATTACGTTCCGCGACTACGACATCTTCCTTATGTCTTATATTAAAACTTAAAACTAATGCGCTAACTTTCAATGCTGCCGCGACCAGCCGAGCCTGCACCCCGCTGACCATTAGCGTCACCACTTCATGAGCATGATCATTGTCCTTAATAAGTATATAAAATTTTACCAGTTTGATTGAAATTGTATGTTTATTAGTACTGTTTTTTATTAGGATTATTTTTTAGGAGAGAGCGTGTTCTCTAAGAACAAGTAGATATTAAGGAATTTTCCTGCTATTGTCAAAACGATCTATAAACCAATAAATTGTATGTGTCTATATGGAGTATAACCAGCTAATCTTGATTTAACATTTCCCAATTCAATTACCCCGAATCCCTAAAAACGCCAAAATTAAGGCGATGCCGAAACCAGCCGTCCGCGCCTTGTTCGTCCAACCGGTTGGAATGCCTCGAAATTATTTCCGCGAGGGGACAAAAACCACGTGTCATAGCAATAAATCATTCGATGCAGTTTACTCGATTAAATGTACGATTCGATACCATCGCGATTATGCATTTATATACGCTAAGAATGTCGTTCATCGGTGGTTTTTTTTTTTTGTTTTTGGAAAGTTTCGTTATGATGCGGCCGTTTCCTGATATTTAATTAGTAAGTCATGTGGGTTTTATTGGCGGTTATTTTTCACGAAAATTGAGTTTCGTTTTTGATTTTGTTTAAAGTATTTTTTCCTTGTTCTTATTTTTAAATGTAGTGGTGGCATTAATATGATTGATAGGTCTGTACAATTGATTTGAAATAAACTTATAAATAATAACTGTCTTATAGAGCTGGTGCTTTTCTCGATATATATATAGCATGGTACCTTTGCCACAAGGACCAAATTTTTAAATTTATCTTAATGTTTTGTTATTTTTTTTTTAAATTAGTTTCATACTAATTGAATTATATTAATATGTTTGTATTTGTAGACTTGTATATATTTTTTTGTTTACATTCTTATGAAGAACTTTTATAAAGTATAAACAAAGTGGTGTTATCCCAAACTATTTAATTTGATGAAAACGTGTACTGTGATTTTTAACATGAAAGTAAGCTGTAATAGGATTTTCTTAGACATTTGAAAATTAATACTTGTAAAGTGTCGTAATCTAAATTTTAAAAATGTTACTTTTGTTTTAAATTTTTTTTTGTGTTAAACATGAAGGTTTTTAACTATATGCTTCCAAAGAAAAATTATTTTAAAATTATATTCTATAACAATTCGCTTTTATAAACTCAATAACCGTGTAAAAACAACATTCATTGATACCGTGTGTAATTATAATTTAAATTACCAAGTTTCATTGACCCTAATGTATTTTAAAAGAGTTTCAAAAACTTTTTCGATCCCACCTGTAAATACAAGAATCGAATAATAAAAAAAAAATCGATTCCGTAATGATATTGGTCGTTGCACCCGCGAATCAGTCTTCATTTCTGAAATGCCAGCAACCAACGCATTGAGACATAAATATTTGCAATTTTCCATTTATGTCACTGGTATTTGGGACTTATAATTACTATAGAATAATAATTAAGACGGCACGAGACTCTTAATACGTGAAAAGTCCAAAATAAAAAATATCTTTATTCACATAGGTAACAGTTATTTATTTGTCATAAACAGCCAAAAAATTATAAAAAAAATTGCCTCTACATTTAATGCCAGTTCCCAAATCAAGGACGTAGAGTGGACGAGAATAAGAGTGATACCACTTAACTTTTGCAATAATATGGTAATTTGAAAAATATATTTAGTCGGGTCATGTTCTGTGACATATAAAACATTAGTCACCTCTTTGTTATATGATTTAATCATTTATTTATCAAAATGAACTTAATCAATGTCAAAATATATTGATTGAGAGTACATAGAACATTTACATAGGATTTCAAACGTCTTAAATCTAAATGATTCGTTACGTATACTCAGTGATACGTGAACAAGCTGAAATAAGATTAATAATAGTAATAATAATATAAAACATATTTAATAATACGTCAAATTAGAAAACAAATACGAACTTATTAAAAAAGAAAGATTCTAAATTCAAATTAAGAAACAATTATGTGGCCATCATTTGTAATTGAAAAGTTATTATTGTGTTACACAACTTATGGCTTGAATATATAAAGGATTTTTTGGCCATTACCATATGGCTAAAATATAGTAGTCATGGCTAAATGGCTAAAATAGTATAACGGAGCTTAGTTAATTAGTTCTTTTTTATATATAAAATGTTTTCAAACGCTTGACAATAACAATAAATGGACTATTATAATATCGTTCAATTTTCCATACTATCTCTATCAATTAAATGGAAAGCGTGCGGTGGCGAAGCCTCGTGACCATATCGCCTGTGCTTAATACAGGCACGAAAACGTGGGACCATTTTATTATGTATTCAAATATTGTATTGAGGATTTTGTATTGAAATATTTAAAAAAAAATTGCTTGTTATACCATGATTATGCCTGATTGCAACAATAAGGAATCGTCATTAAAATGTTTACATGGGTTTACAATTCATGTCTAAGTATACGTGTTATAATCATTGTTTCATTGTAAGCCTTTTTGATTGATTTTTATAGACACTATTTGAGGATTGATTCAAGATCAAATTAATTACATAATACAGTAAGAAGTTATGAATCGGTAAGTGTCTCAAATCTAGCTCTTAACAATCGAAATCAATCACATGTATATGTAAATCATACACTTACGAATTGTCAAAATATATTTAAAAAACGTTAAATCTAGAATTACTGACAGTTTAGTAGAAAACACACCGTTACTCCTTTGCATCGTCAAGTATGTTCTACAGTACACTGAACTCCATTAACTCGAAATTATTAGTATTTAAGAAAGATTACTTTAAACTTACCTTGAAGCGAACTTACCCGAAATCACAATAAGAACTTTCTAAAACTTTACATACTTAAAATGATCAGCTTATGCTATTGTCATTCGATTTACCATACCTTACCAAAATACTTAGCTATTGTCTATCATTTAAGCTTCAGTTGTAAGCTCACTTTATGATATTTTCGCTAATATAAAGGTAGTATTAAATCCTAGAAGCAAAGCCGTTACAGAGCGTGGTCATGACATGTGGCGGACGATAGCATCGATCGCACGATTTATTCAATAATGCAGAATATTTCATATATTCTCAATATTATCATATATTTTATGCTGTTTAGATGTCTATATTTCCTTCGCTTTGGTTAAAACCATGCTAGAAAACTCTATGGATTATTTAACTAATTGCATTTTTATACTTGGTTAGGTTAAGTTATATTTTTAAGTCTGTTAAGTCCCGAAAATATATTAAATGTGACTTATATATATTTTTTATAAATATTATGTAACGTTAGTTTCTAGATGATATAATTTTCCAAATCAATTGTCATTTTCAATATATTTTTAGTAATTTAATGGCAAAACTACGTTTGCCGGGTCAGCTTCTCATAAAAAATATTCTCTATTCTTAGACTTTTAATATTCGATCTAATACACAAATTGAACAATCGTATACATAATTTAATCAAAAAGTTTATTTTATTGCATTTGAAAATTGATGTAAGAAACATGTAAGGACTGTGTTATAATAAACTAACACAGTAAATCCGCGTCGCAATAACCCGTCCATATGTTGTGTCCGCAATTTGTACTTACAATATAATCCAACTGGTTCGATTCCTGAGTGGGGTATGTCGTGCCTGGAGGCAATTTGAATGTCCACACAATATTGATCACCTATCGGCTAATAGAATAGCCCTGGGAACGGATTAAACTTACATACAAAGCGACTTGTGCACACTTCGAATTATAAGGGTGCGATCTAAAAATTATAATTAGCGAAGCTTTTTTGAAAGCTCAGTTAGCCAAATCGTTAGAAAAATTAAAGGTATTTAAAAAATCTATATTTGTAGGAAACATATTATTCTAATAAAGATGGTTCACCGAAACATTGGTAGAGGGCGCAAAATTGTGTCCAACCAATGATTAACGATATATTGTTTAATCAATGTAAATTAAGCCGTTGACAACAGCCTTAAATACTTAGTCTTGCCATAAATATTGTTATAAAGAAAAGCACGATTTTTTTTTTATACGTAACATTTATTCCTTTCATAGTGAGTTAGTTTAATACATCAATATATAACTATTAAAAATATACAATGTTTATTCGAAGTGGTCTCCATTGGCTGCAATACAGTCTTTTAAACGTTGAGGCCAGTTATCAATAGCAGCACGAACTCTTTCTAGAGGAAAATTCTTCACTGCTAACCGAATGGATCGTTTTAGGGACTCCAAATTATCATGGCGTTTAGAGCAAGCCTTACTCTCTAAAACTGACCATAAATCATAATCCAATGGATTTAGGTCAGGACTTGACGACGGCCAGTTTTCAGTGCTGATAAAGTCCGGAACGTTAGTTTTCAACCAAGATTGGGTGGATCGAGCTCTATGACCCGGTGCCGAGTCTTGTTGAAAGCACCATTCTTTGTTATTGAACATGGTGTTAGTTAAAGGCTTAACTACCGTCTCAAGAATGGTATTTTGATAAACTTGTGCCGACGTTTTAATACCTTTTTCACAAAAATATGGCTCAGTCACCCCTTCATAGCTAACACCCCACCAAACCATCACTGAAGTGGGATAATGCCCACGTTGTACTCTGTTTACTAATTGCGAAGCTTCTTTAGAGCTTCCAGCATAAATACGGTCATTTTGTTTATTAAAATACTGCTCAATTGTAAAAAATTTCTCATCCGTAAACAAAATTTTTTTGTGACCTCCCTTTGCGTACCGCTTAAGTAGTTGTTTGGATTTTACCACCCTATTCTTCTTTAAATTATCAGTTAAGAAGTGACCAGTACGTCTCTTATAGGCTGCAAGTCCTAAGTCATCTTTTAATATACGCGACATGGTTCTAGGAGCTATCTTCATCTCCCGAGATAAAATCTTTTGCTTACGGACAGGATTTCTTCGAATTCTTTCCCTAACTGCTTTAATCACCTTTTTCACACGAACGGTACGTGGACGGCCAGATCTTTTTCTGTCACAAACAGAGGAGGTATCATTGTACCTATCAATAGCCCGGTAAACAAACATTTGACTAATACCAAGCGGGTGGAGGGTTTTAAAATTTGCACTTTTCTCCATACCTACTTTATGTAAGGCAATCACATTGATTCGGTTCTCTTTATCACCCCACTCCATTTTAATATAACAAAATATTTAACAATATAATGGCCCGAAAATAAGAAAACACATCAAGCAATCATATAAAAATGACAGATTCCAAATTCAAACGTAATATTTTCTTTTTTTGAATAGTAACAGTATTTATGGCCAGACTAAGTAGACTCGTCATAGATTGAGTTAGTTAGTTTTTAAAAAATAACTTATAAGACTAAAAAAGAGACCGAGAGATAGAGGGACCGAGGGAGATGTTTAGTTGACCACAGTGTTAAACGACCCTACGTCGATGTTTTCACACTTTTACAAAATAGTACTAGAACATTGTAAACTTCGCCTTACAAATCCACACGATTCCCTGCTCACTAGTATTTATTACCGTCCTCCCGCGCTAACATTAAAGTAACAAAATTATTGTCACCGTTAATAAAAATATTAACGCAAAATTATACCTTCAAAATTATGACGTTATGACAGTGTGCGACAAGTATTGTTTTACCGGTAATTGTTTTATTAATTTATTTAAATTCGTCAGATAACACTTAAATGGTCATCTATAATTGAGGAATAACATTTTTACATTACTTTGTAAATATTACAAGGAAATAAAAAATAATAAATATATATATATATATATATTTTTATTTATTAAGGATCTTCTACCATAATATACCAAATGTGATAAATAAAACTTCTAGCACTCACCTAGCGAAGCCTATGATAACATTTTTATTTTTAATTGCATCCCAACTTACTGATAAAGAAAATATACTGAAAAGAAAAGTATCCATTCGGTACACACAAGCAAATGTAATTATCCAGGCTAGCGACATATTATCATATAAATACGATTAAATTATATCCTAACGTATGGCATATTGTATGATATAAAGGGCCCGGGAAGCCTTATGCGGGTAACATATGAGCTTGGAAAAACTCTGGTGTAAGGGACTGGATCATTCTCATTGTTACCAAGTGAGTATAAGTCAGTATTCTTATTGAATTGTTTTTCAGAGTTGACGTAAGTATAAGGGATGGGTCCTCATTATCGTTGTGTCATGGTACCGCTTGGTTGTGGCCCTAATCAGGTCGGGCCAACGCTTTAGAGTCCGTCGCGCATGTATCCCCGCCTCATGGCCCCAGATGACATCTGCAGATTTTCAAAAAGTACTCGCTCCTTGTGTAACTTATGAATTTATTGGTGGTTTTCTAATAATATCATTAATATAAAACAACTCTTTCATATGTAAGCTTTTAAGCCAACAGCAATTTCATTGAAAATGCGAGCTTTTTCTTATCGATTACAACTTTAGTAAATACCAGTAGATTTTTTTCACTTTTTAGCATATAAAATATTTTTGTCCACAATATATATAAGCACTTTGAATTATCAGTGGCCTTAACTTGGCCTCGTTCACACAATGAGCATCTGAATTTGATAGCGATAGTTGCACCCAGTACAAATCGGAATAAACTTATCACCGATACAGATTATAATTATTCAGAGATCAATCGCGGGCAATAAATCAGAGTATACCAAACGCGGCGACGCCATCTATGGCGAGGGAGTGTGACGCATTCAGAATAACAGTGGCGTAAATTTATCGATAATATGATCGTGGTAAATCTGCTCCCATTAAGTATTGGATTGGAACTTTTCTTTTCCGTAGGCTGTTTATACAAGTCACAGTTGTTATTTAAACATATTATATATAAACAACTTTAACAAAAACTTAAAAAAGTAAATAAAAATAACATAGGGATTGGTCATAAAAATATAATACCAAAGAGAAATCTTTTTCATATGATAAACTAAATCAAGCCTTATTCTATATGACACTTACGTATAACTCTAAAAGAGGCTGGTTTTTAAAAGCTTAGAGTATATAATACTCGTTAGTAATCAGCTTTATAAAAGGAGACACGCGTCTCGCCTTTCAGCGCGTGCCTGGTGTTATTATATTTCCAATTCGTGTTTTTACTCCATTCTATAAGGCATACTAAACTTTCCTAACCGCTTATAATTCCATTTTGGTCATACTTTAATCGTTGACTTTTTCTATGAGTTTCAATCCTTGTAATTATAATTCAATTAATTGCATGTAATTCTTGCGTAAAAACAATATAGCAAAACGTCTCTTTCTTACGACGTCAACACAATTTGCCAGAGATTCGTATTTATTAATTGGTACAAACCAATTGTTTAGTATTTCTTTTTGAAATATATATTCTAAATTTAAAAACAATAGAATATTATATAAATAACAAAAGAATTCTTTATTTAAAACCTAGATAATTCTTTATTCAAAAACTTTAGAAGTCTATATTTAAAACCTGTATAATTCTTTATTTAAAACCTATAAAATTCTCTATTTGAAAACAGCAGAAGTCTTATATATAAACAGTATATAATTCTATATTTAAACCTATAAAGTTGTATATTTGAAAACAGTAGAAGTCTGTTATATAAACTGATTAGTATATAATTCGATATTTAAACCTATATAATTCTATATTTAAAAACTCGAAAATAATATTTAATCTGTGGCGCGTACATTTAAGGCTTAAATTGCATTTATAACAAACGCTATCTTAATTGTGAAGTTATCAACTATTATGTTAAAATATTTACATGACGATTTCCAATATGCGAGATATGTTCCTCTTATTATTGCCAAGGTTGACGTACATTCTGATAATCGATATACATTGGCCGTTGTCGCAATATGATTTCTGTCAAAACGACAGATAAAATGTATTCTTAAGTGCGCGGTTATGCATTATTTTAAGAAAGATCCGTTCAAAGCTAATTAACGCTGGTGAATATTTTTAAGGGGAAGCGCTTTAAATGAAAAAATGTAAATGTAAACACAATTAAAGATGTAATATCTATTTTATTTTAGCTGTAAATGTTAATTTAAATTTCATAAACTGACTGAATGACTTTGACAGTCAAAATATCTTGATTGACTAAAGTACATAGGACCATTTTGAATCGTCTTAAATCTATGTGATTCTACGTCCGTACGTACGCGATCAAGCTGAGAAAAAGCAGGCGAAAACTCGGCTTGGTTAATTTTTTTTTGGAAATGATCTCCAGTACACTTTAAAGCAAGGCTAAGCTGGAGATAATTCTTTCCCAAACATTTTCATCATCAAAATAATCGGATATTTTATAAAGTGCTTTTTCTAAGAGCCTCCGTTTAACTACTTTTTTAAATTTCCTTACTGACAGAGTCAACAAATTATTTGAGATTTTGTCATAGCCGCGTACACTTTGAATCTACCAACATTATGGAGAATAGTAGTGGGAACAACAAGCGTATCCTTATTTCTCGTATTGAGACTATGATAATCAAAATATATTTGAGAATATTATATACAATACAAGTGTAAATTCATAATTGTATATATATATAACTCAAGTTTACAGTTACACAAGTATACAATCAAAGCTAAATTTATTCATAAAATTAATGTAAAAGTCAAATCGAACCAACCTACACCTTAACATGTCAAATTATACGGAATGAAAAATTTGCATCGATTTAAATTTCAAAAATTGCATTTACAATTTCGTATGACTTTTAATAATAACAAGACACTTTATCACGACAATTTTCACCAATGGGAATGAATTTCCTAATCGATTATGTTTTTTTTTTTTTAAATATATAGACCTGATCGTTCTTTATTTCTCAACAAGTTTGTTGTAGTGTTAGTTTCCATATGTATTATGTCTTTTGTGGGTTGCCTGGCAAAGATCGCTTATTAGCGATAAGGCCGCCCGTTGCTCTTACATGTACCAAAATCTATTAACATTATCTACTTCTATTGTTTTAGTGCAACACAGTGTGAATAGGTAAATAAAATGTAATAAAAGTGATTTTAGAACTGACGTTACGTGTCATTTGAAGATACAAGAAAAATTCTTAGAATGTTTCTCCATTCACAAACTTGTGTGCACAATTAAATTCCTAAGTCACGTATTCATTCATGAGAAGTAAACAACCAAATATTGCATACAGTGACTAAGAGGCACACCCCGTATGTTTGCCCGGAAGCACGTATTTATTACATTGCAAATAAACATGTTGTGAGGATATTACATATAAGAAATTCGCGATATTAAACATTAAAATATATTATTAAATCAAAATCAAAAATATCTTTATTCACAAAGGTAACTGTGGTACACTTTTGCAACATTAAAAAAACCCATAATTTACTTGCCAAGTCAAAGAGAATTTATCCCTTCAAAGTTCGAAATTGTCATTTCGTAACTAAAATAACTTTGTTCATATAAAAATCGACTCAACCTTCGTCAGTCCCAAATCATATCGATATTCTTGAATAATACAAGACACTGTTGAATCTCGTCTTAAGCTATGATAACGATAGATGATACGCACGACATCATTTCGGGATGAATAAGCTTTAGCGAACTTTTCGAAAGCTTTTAAATTCTGATACTTACCACACTAGAGCGTCACGCCTTATTCCATTTTCTATTCTGTGCATTACTGTGATATGGCTTGTTGAAATAAAAAGTTAAAATGTTTAAAGCTCAGTAATTGCTAAAAGCTTTACTTCTAGACTAGTTTATATACCATTATATATGTGTTAACTTCATAGCATTGGTGTTAGTCATCTTTAGATATTATCTATGTAGGCAATCCAAGAAAAATCATAAACTAAGTGAAATTATTGTGTTCGTCACCGAAGGTGAGATTTGTACAAAGAACGTGTCGTGTAAAAATGTCAAAAGGGTACAATCATGATCTGAATATATTAAATTGAGGAAAACAATAAAACTTTCTAGGAACATTGTGTTTCCCCGGGTGACGTTTATTTTGAGGTTCTATGAAGCACATCCGTCATTCGAGAAGATTATATGTGGCAATATTTTAACAGTATTAATAGTATTAATTCTTAGTTCTTCAGGTTATATATACTTTGTAGTATACTTTTCCAGAACGCAAGCAAAATATTTGACATGACCTTGAGAGCTTTTTAACTACTAGTGTTTTGTTGTGAATGCGTTCATCAGGAATTTACAGTATTTTACACAAATTGACAAATAATTTTACTACACTTTTAAATAAACTAGTATTAAATTTATTCATATTAATATAAGATATTAGCAACGATCCCTACAAAACTGCTAACCAGGCAAGATAGGCCGAGTTTAGTGCAAAAAACTAAAGAAAACATATGTCGATTGTTTGAGAGCTTAATGTGAGATACTCACTGACAGCCTTAATTTTTTAAAACAACCAAATAAACTATTTTTAATACATATTTACACATTGAAAAGTCTATCAAAATTTGCGTTGACTGCCTTAGTTATGTCTTCTGATATGCTTTTAGTGGTCCGCACGTATAGGACCCTGACTTCTGGCTTAGTGCGTATAAATCTAAGCTTTTAGCGATTTTCATTTTATTAATTATTTAATCTAAAATTGCGTATATGACGTCACATGCAAGATCAACTACAGACACTTAACATTAGTCTACTCAATTTTTTTGTTAAACCAATTTAAATAAAAAAATATGTGAATTTGATATCATTTAGAATATTTAGCAGAAGAATAGTTACATTAATCAGACGATATTTCCATATTAACACCGAAGACTGCGAAATTACCACCGCTTCTGTGTGGATGACTTACGAACACGTCATATACACCTGTAACACCAGAAAGAGTACAAGTGAGTTGCCGGCATTGTAAAGACCTCCTTGAATACATATATTTTGAGTTTTTACACGCTCTCGTCGATAACTTAAAGCGGTCTCGCCATGTAAGCACGTAAAACAGCAGCTACACAAATCATACGTGCTGGAAACCTTGGATCTGTTATTATATATGACATCCGTTGATATTATGTGACAATATTTATGAAGTAATAAAGACATTTTCTATATAAACGATTGTCCACAATTTAATTACACTGGCCTATTTTATGTTATTTAAGCGTTGAGATTGGGATGACCCCGCTTCCACTTCCGCTTGAGGAATCCAGTCGTGCTTTGGAATATACTTGGGATCTCGATACGCAACGTGGCAACTTTATTAATCATATGTAAATGTTGAGTCAAAAACAATTTAAAAAGGTTTTTCTCTTTGATGATGAGTTTAAGAAATAAAAAAATAAAATAAAATAAATGATTTATAAGTGTTACTTACCTTTGTGATAAAGATATTTTTGATTAAAATAGAATTCGATTGCTTATACTCTCTCACTCGCTCACTTATTATACACTGTTATCTCTATGTAACGTCACACGATTTAAGGAACTCTCCAAAGCGTCGAATTCCTTGTTTAGATTTTTTTAGTAAGGCTTTCGTTAGCTTGATATTTCTTCTCTCTATTTAACAACCATACAGCGCCATAAAATGGACAGTCCCTTCAGTGTCGTTATATAGAGTTTACATTGTAGTTTTAAAAAAAGGTTTATACAAAAGTTAAAGTAAGTTTATTTTTTATACTTTATTAGTAACACCCACACAGTTATAGTATAAGGAGTGAAATACCGTTTATTTTACGTCACATTCGCATAATCATGATCCCCGTACAGTTTTGTAACGAAACTCTCTCGATATGGAGCGTTCACTGCGAGTGTCCTGTTTCATCAACACTGCAACTGAAGTTGGTGCAGTATTTTACAATAAATTATTTTCTAATATTACAACATCCTAATGTTGACAGTAAATAAGGAATAAAAAAGGCATACCGTTAAAGAATATTTAGAGGACAAAGATCCTTTTACTATGTCAGCAATAGCATCCAGACAGTTTAATTCTTGAGTAGCCTTACAATGCTTTTTCACTGCATACGTTGAGAGAAAAGCACTACTAAGCACTTTTGGGTCAATGGTAATGACTACGCCTGGTAATTAGCTTATTAAAGTATTAGTAGATAGTAGTATTATGCAGTGTACGTCCAAAAGTCTCTAATCCAATGGGAACAAATTGAAAATTTTGAGGAAAGAAGGTTATGTTTTATATTACAGTATTTATATTTATATATATATAATTAAAACAAAACTAAACGAAAAGTAAAAAGAGAAAGCTTTTTTTTTAAATAAAATTCTTCATAAATAAATAATTGCACTCTTATTTTTCGAACGGGTTATACGGTTCATATGAGAAGCCTCCTTACAATAAATTGTCGATGCGCGACCGTAACTTATTTAAGAAGTGTTCTTATTTTAAACCACGCATTTTGGGCGCATTGTGAAACATGGCGGATCGCGCGCATAAATTTCAACAATTTTTTCCTTTAAATTTTTTTAACTTGAAACCTTTTTAAGAAAAAGGGATGGTGAAAGGTGTATTAATTTCACTAGCGATGCGATTATGAAAAAAAACCCAAGTAGTTCCTGTCTTTGAGTTCTATTTTATTATAAATGTATGGTTTTATTGTCGATGGACATTGCTTTTATAATCCAATATAGATTTTTAATACCACCATAGGAATATATATTGAAGTAATTAATCAATAAAAAAAATCTTTAAGAAACAAGTTTAAAAAGTGCGAAATATTAAGAGGCCGGCCACACCCTCCTGCGTTTTGCAGTTGAAGCCTCTACAAAAAAAATACTCTTTTGGTTGTAATAAATAACAATATACGCATTCCCATTAATCTTCATAAGTTGAAAACAGTTTTTTAAGTTTACAATTTGTAGATAAATCCAGAGCTGTATTTAGCTCGTTATATATTCGTTTTCGTGCTTCGTTCCAGGCTGTTGCCTCACCTTGCCTATCAGTATTGCAAGTGTCCATGGGCGTTTAGTAATTTATTCCATTGCCTCCTGTTTCATAAATCGTTTTTATGTATATTATATATTCCTCCAAAAATATTATCATTTGGTTAATTAAGTAACTCACACATTATTAACTCAATATCGTGAGTTCTAGTCTAGGCTAAATAATATACTTACCAAGTTCTGAACTAGTAGCTTTCAGTGAATATATTAAAAAAAATATTTGTAAATACGGCCCTGTATAAAACGGATGACATAAACATAGGCCGTGCACTGAATGTCTCATCCGGTAGCGAATTCTTTTAACAGGCATTTAATTTGTCTTATTCACCGGCATCTTTGAGCTTCACATTGAGCCTGCATTGATTAATCTTACTTATTCATTTATGGCTTTATATTTGTATGGGAATAGTTAGTTAATTGCTTATTGCCTCAAACAATAGACTAGAAGAACATAGTTTTAATACAGCAGGCGGAAAAAAAGAAAATGTCCAAGTACAAAAGTCTTTCCTCAATTTTTGATTTTTTTCCCTTTGGAGTAGAGACGCTTATTAAGGAATTAAGGAGGCGCCTGGCAGTCTGTACTAGTGATCCAAGGGCTGGTGCTTTTCTCGCTCAGCGTATAACCATCGCCATACAGCGAGGAAATGCCGCCAGTAATATGGGTACTCTGCCACAAGGAACACTTTAAATTTGTTTTATTTTAAGTAAATACATATTACTATATATATATACTAAAAACATACATATATATATATGTGTGATTTATTAGTAATAGTGAGAAAGATAAATATCGTTGGTGATTGGTCAATATCATTTTATCTCCGACACCCGACGAATCGAACGCAGTGTTCTGTTTAGCGCAATATTCAAATTGAATTTGAAATTATATTTCCCGACATTTTGACTTAATTTTGACAATTTAGAAAATTTAATAAATCGCTATAAAGTTTATGTCTGTTTTATGTAGATTATTTTAATTAAAGTAATTTTTGCTGTACCGTGTTTCGTTTAAAAAAAAATACTTCCCTAAGGTGTTTGACGATGTTTTTGCGGTGGTGTGTACCGACATGTATGAATAAGCATGAGTCTAATTAATAAAGCGATTCCTTAGATCCCGTCATCAAGACATTTATCCCTAATTAATGATCTGGCAAACGGAGCCGACGCAAAAAGCTTAACGGGTGGGTAAATAGTTTGAAACTAATATGGCGGGTACATTACAATGATAAACGTTCCGACATATCAATAAAAAAACCTTTTTTTTAAACTAACTCAACAGACACAATTCTATGTCTGTTATAACTTATTTATACATAGAGAGATAGAATTGCGAGTTTTAACTTTCTTTTCTCTCTCTGTCGAGTTGTGTTTACGCTCGGCTTAAAGGGACAAAGGATTTGATGTGTGCTTGCTTCGAATGATAATATTGTCTTTCGCTTTATCACATAATAAAACTTTTTGATGTAAACTCTTATTATTTAAATGGACCGCCCAAAATTACTTATAAAAAGTCGGAACATTATAAAAAAAATAGTCTCTAAAATTACATTTACTGCTCCCTGAGAAGAACTGGAAACTAACACACCTACACTAACCAACCTTCCGACGGAGGTTGAAAAAGCTTTTATTATCAAAACAGATTGATCCGTGTTTTTCGTTGGCGCCTAGCTAGGCCCATCCAAATTCTCTTGTCCCGTTCTTATCTTGTTTAACCACATTAATCCCACTATTTTTATTTTTATTATCTCCCTTCCTTTTATTCCTTTTATTATTTAATTATTGCTCTTTGTTCCCATTTAAATTTTCCATTTAACTTTTACACTTGGCGCTGTGCAGCGGTTTGCGACAACTGGGGGCTGCTGAAAATCAGTGGTGTGGAATGCTATATTCAACACAAATCTTGAGCAGCACCCCATTTGGCGCACGCCCGTGGCACTTGCAACAATGCAATGTGTTTATTTTTTAGTTAATTTTAAAAATACTATTGTACTTATAATTTATTGTGATGTTGTGTGTACCGTGTGTGTGTGTCCAAATAAACGTATTTTCTTTCTTCTTTCTTTCTTTAAATCGCAAAGCTCTACAGAACAATGTCTGTAAATATAAAATAATAAAATACCTTTACTACCGGTCATAGTGAAATAGGAGAACCACCTACAGTACAGCGAAATGGATCTAAAATGATGCAACCCAAATCAGCAAAAAGTAAGAACTTTTTATAGCGATTATTGAGGCTGTCATTTTACATTAAGGACGTATTGAATTAATTTAATGTAGGAAATATTAGTTAAACTGAAGGGTACTCAATTCTTTAATAGTTAACTATTTCTTTTTCTATTAAATTATTATTTAAATAAAAAAATAACATTTAAGTAGGCCCCTAGTAGTCAGTATCTGGTGCTTTTCTCAACGTATACTGGATCTGAATGCCGCCAAATGGGTACTCTATAACCAACTTTTGAAACTTATTGTAGAGTTTCAATTTTTATTTTAAGCTATTTTCTTTAATTCAGTTTTAAATTAATTTACCTCTCATAGAAATTGTTCATTTGTTATAATTTATAGTGAGAAGTAAGAAAAATTTAATAACGACTCGTGTAATGATAATAATCAGTAGTAAACTTTATTCCTCAATATCTACCTAAGTACAAGTAATGCGTTGCTATGGCAACACATTAATGTTTATCCAGAATTGTCAGTCTTATCCATTATTAGTATGCCGCAAAAACAAAATTAACACTTATAGTCTGGTATTATTCTATATATCTCTCCGCTTGTCTAATACTTTTCTAATATCGTCTACAAGGACAAACATCGGTTTTCGTGTGCCATTACAAAGAATGTTTAAAACGTTAAATGGTAACTTTCTTGGTTAAGACATTTTCTCGTGCGCCTCTGCTGCATTCAGGTGTAATGTAGAATCGAAATTGAAATCACTGTTATAGCAAAATATTGTGTAATATTTAGTATTAACAATATATCTTATGATTTACTTCTCCTTTTGTGTTTGTAATAACTTTTAATTTATAGATTTTTTTATTTTTTGTTTTTGCTTTTCTTCCCGTGTATATATATAAAATATGTTATCTGTGTAAAAAGGTTTTAGGATGCCTCTGTACTTTTGTCATATATCTTTTTCTGTTATTGTTTCCGTAAAATAAATAAATATAAACTGGTCCCAGCGTAACGAGTAAGTTATTTTACATATTAATAAGTGTATCCCATCAATAAATACCACTGTTATCGATAATCAAGTAACATTTGCATCAATTAAAGTGAGCTCGACTTTAATCGACTCGTCGTGTGTGGTCACAAAAACATAACAGATGCATCAACGTAATATTCTGGACCAATGTTTGTCGATAATGTCATATCTTGGAACTACTGAAGTAGCCAGTGTGTTTTGTTATCATGGAGCGAGGGCGTGTGGACATGACTTGTAAATGTATTAAAATTGGTTGAAAATAAAAAAAAGAACTGAAAATTCAACTTTTCTGTTAAAAATTGAAGTGATTTTGCACTGAGAAAACGTATTTTTTATTAATAACCGTTGTGTCCATAACGGTGTAAAGTTCTGATTTATATTTAACTATATAAACAGATTTGAATCTAAGTAAATCAAACAATACTTTATTGAAAATGATATTATTATTACGAAAAAATATACAAACATCTAATCGCATACAGACAATATAGACACAGTGTCTTTATGCCTTTTATTCGTTGTTATGTGATTATTAACGTATTATTATTTAAATTTCAAAGATTCAAAACATTTAGAGGAAGAACTACATTGTCTATGTGAGCCATAAACAAACTAGGTGCTCTATACTCCTTGTATTCTATTAGGTATCTTCTAATTCTATTTGTTAAGCACAAACACAGACTTGATCAAATATTTGGTGACAGCGTTGGTGCGACTTTGTATTTAAAATAATTGTCCATATCTTTTTGAAGGAAACATCAAATTTGTCAATGAATCCATTTTCTAACAATTACAATTACATGAAAACATATAATAACTAACTAAATAATTTAATTCGTAAATTATTTCTTACAAATTTATCTAAATTGATCGAGGAGCTTTTATAATCCACACCTGTAAATTGTAGTAAAAATGAGACTTAAAATACAATATCAAAATAAAATTAAAAAGTTTATTGCGATAATAAGCTATAATACATTATCATCAAATCATTGGTATCCCTCAAATATACATTAAAAAATAATTTAAATAGAAAAAATATATTTGCCTCAATTCCTACATAAAACAGTCGTATGGGAAACAATTCTAAATTATTCCAAAAATATTTTGCAATCAATCATTCAACGATAAAATCCAAACAGGTAATCCCTATATAAAACTATCACCCTGTCCGCGTGTACAAATGGACAAGCACATTGGAAGCTTTGGAAAACTTTAGAGAAGATTGTCTATGACTACTTAACAATTGATCAAAATAGATTTTTTATTTATGAAACTGGAGTTAAGTGACGAACGCCTATAGACACGGGCAACGCTGGGAAGCTTAAAGGTGAAGAGCCGGCCTTTGAGCTACGCTCTGTTTGATAAATAAAAATGTGCGTTATTTATTTCAAAAGCTTCGCACTTATTTGATTATTACGCATCTTCTAAAATTACTTTGTATTTTATTTAAAATAAGATTACAAGATCCAAAATCCCAGTTTTATATAATAAGAATGATCCTTCACTTATAAATTCATTTATATATTGTTTATAAAAGCTGACTCTAACCGACTTTATGAAAAAATAATAATAATAGTCTCCATAGTTTTAACAAACCTGAATAGGACATAGGCTATAGAAGATAAGTATCTCCGATGGGTAGACTTGGGCTGTTGCGGGACTTTGTTCGGTGTTCAAGTAATGATTTGAGAAATCTACATAAGGCCATTCGAGAATTTGTTCCTGAGACTTTGTAATCGATCGCTATTTCACAAGGGAAGGAAACTGCGTATAAACAATGTGCAAAAACCATTTTTAAAAAAAGATGTATTAGTAATAACTTTAAATGAATTTTGATAAATCAAATCAAAAATAACCTAACTAACACTTATGCATAAAATATCCTTCGTCGAGTTCCTGCGTTCATAAATCATTCAATTTCAATTAAGCGTATAGTTTCACAAAAAAATGTGATTTATACGATAGTCGAACAATATTTTGGTCACATGATTGGAAGTTTAAATAGATCCCTATATACAATTCCAAGTGAAGAAACTATCTATGATTAAAAGAAGGCTTCGAAGGATTTATTGAACGCATCAAAGCATACCAATATAATTTTAAAAGCATACGTTTAGTTACACGCCATATATAAAACGTTTAACTGCAATTTCCTAGATCTATTTAGCATAGAAGCTGCGTCTGCGCATCAAAGGGATCAATACGATCTATTCAGTGGTCAGTCAGCATAATATTAACCTTTATTAGTCATGCATTGAATACGGAACATTGATGGGACTTCGTTGTAATATATGGTAATTTCATATGAAAAGAATTTATAGTAAATCCTGCTTCTTTGGATGTGTATCGCAGTACAAATTAAAACATACGTACGATAATTATATATTTTTTATTTCATTCAAGATTAGTAAAGAGCCAAGTTTATTTTTTTATGTTAAACGTAATATTTCGTAAAAGATAAAATTCGGATTTTCTTTAGAATATTCTGAATTTTTCACTTTTTCGTGTCATAATTATTAATTTAAATGCAAGTGCACAGGCGCTTATTAAAGAATTAAGTAGGAGCCAGGTAGTCAGTACCGGTGATCCAAGAGCTGGTGCTTTCCTTGCTCAGCGTATAAGGATCGCGATACAGCGAGGAAATGCCGCCAGCATTCTGGCTACTCTGCCACAGGGACCAAACTTTTTAAATTTGTTTTAGTTTTGTTTTATTTTAAGTTACTTATATTAGTTAGGTAAATATTAAGAATATTTTGTGTTTATTAAATTATTATTATTTTTTCTTAATTAATAAAACATTTTAATTGTAACACCGTTCGTGGATTAAGATATATTCTTAAATATTAAAAAAATTAAATACCAATATATTTTTGGGCAATAAATTTCCTTTAGAAAAACTATTTTTCATTTGTTTATTGCTTAACATATGTTTCTGGACATAAGAAGTTCGATTTCCAGATTTCATAAATCAGACAAATTGTTTAGAAAAATTATCAGGACGGTGCAGGCTCTTTGAACTTACATACTTAGAAAAATATGTTAATTTGATCACAGGAACCTATAAGAAACTATGCAAAGTAATGTTTTAATTTACGTTATAGAGTTGATGTACTGTTTTTATTTAAATGACTCAATGAATGCCGTGTTTGGTATTAATTGGCGGACATCTTCTGTTTTATAGAAAGCTTAAGTAGGCAGAAACACTTTGTTCTATTTAAGTGATCCACCATCGAGATTTCCTACCGTCCTATTAGTCCTATTACAAGGGTTGGACTGTAATTATCATCTTCTAATTTCTTACAATATTTTTTGGTAACTGAAGGGCTACGGGCTGATAATACGTGAGTCTCTTCTTACAGAAGTGCGGAAGCCCTGGCTCTACTCACCTGGCTGTGAGAAGCGAAGAAGCTAAGTCAAACCCCACATATCACATTTGCTATTGGTTTATAATACGATAAATTGTGTTTTCTCTTGCAATCATATTTATCAGAGAATTAATCCAGAATCCCACACCTTATATACACCCAAACCCACACCCATATTTCATCACACACATACACCACCACGAACTTAGGCTCAAACTTTCTTTTTTTGTCTATTTATAGAAGAGGGCAAACGAACAGGAGACACACCATTAAGGTGAAGGCGCCGCCGTTGGCTGGGAGCTTGTGAGTGCGTTGCCAGCCTTTTAGGCAGTGGTACTCTTTTGTCTTTATTGACCCTAAGTCGTACTGTTTCGGAAATACCATATCTTTGTTATGTTGTAACCCTACTTAGGCCGTATTTTTCACTTGTATATTATTTGAAATCGTTGTATAAATAAGACAAAAACTAAAAAATTGTCATCTCAAAATTTCTAACAGAAAACACTTCTACGGAATAGCGGAGTTAACTTTTTGCTTCACTTGAATTAAGTAGTAGTCGATTCAATTCGAATGAGCCAGACAAGAAATTAATTCTGATGCATTAGAATTGCAGACATCGGATGTCTGTTAAAGGCGTTATGATTGGGCTTCCACCATAAACTCGATAGTACTTAATAAATATATGGAGTGTGAAGTTACTGATCGCATTTTTCTATCATTTTTTTGTGCCACTTAACGTCGTCTTTCAAACGCGATGGAAATGGGAATTTTATTCGTTTGTGTGACTTTTTAGCTTTATCAGGTTTTTTTTGTTGGAATATTGTTTAAAGATTATGTGTTCAGTTATGATTATGCATTCTGCGATGCTGTTTGCTGACTTAGCGGACCTTTTAAGTTATGTGTTACTAACTGAGGTGTTATGGCTCAGAGGATCAACCTCAACAGTTATTCAGCAATCTCTCCAATATAAAAAAATCCCAAACAATTTGCTGACTTTGTTAGTAAGTAAATTTAAAAACTAGTAAAACGAAAGCTTTTAAAAAAAGGATTTGGGATTGAATTATCTCCTTGCTTCAAAAAGTGTATTGGGATCATTTCCAGAAAAATAACAACCAATCCAAGTTTTTTGCCTGCTCCTTTGCGTACGAACAGGCGTAGAATCACATAGATTAAAGACTATTCAAAAAAGTCCTATGTACCTTAATTGATAAAATCAAAAGGACTTTGACTATGACGGGGCTGAGCGATCGCCTCCTTTGGTAACTACACTTGTGTGACCACCAGGAACTACTCAGCAAAATACAAAGAACACTTGATTTACTTAAGGTATAAGATATAACCTACCATCTTTCGCACATCAATTGAAATATATTTCTGGTATTGATATATAATATCTATGTATATAATAAATATATCCTCAGTTAACAATAGAGGGCGGTAAGGTCCCTAAGTGAGTGTACATTAGACTTAATGCCTTACACTACAACTCTTAAGTATATTTATGGTCTGATAATAATCAATGTTGCTTCCCATACATTATCTAGTTACTTCATTATCAAGTAATCTAAGCATTTCAAGCATTTACCCATTTCGGGCACAGTACAAGTTCTTTGCAGTAAACTCAAACTCAAAATATCTTTATTCAAGTAGGTCTTTATAAACACTTTTGAATCGTAAATTTTTACACTACCACCGGTTCGTTAGGCAGTCATCTACCGAGAAGAACCGGCAAGAAACTCGATAGCTGCTCTTTTAAAGTAATTATATTAATGCCGCACGAATGAAAATGCATTATCGACTCACTAATAAAGCACAGTTATTTTAGCTTATCATATACTTATTTAATTTTATTGCATTCTATCCATATGCAAAGACTGGTGACTCTGCACGTAACAATAAAAGTAAGGAAACTTTACTGACCATAAAAACAGTATCAAATGGTTGTAGAAAACTTTAAGCAAATTAAAGTTGTAAATACATATATATAAAGTTACAATATAATTCGGTGATTACTGTTGGTATTATTCTGTGCCCCTGAAGCTCCCTTCATTCCTTTAAAATCATTCCCTGAATGCGAAATATTACCATTAAGCTGACAATTATATAGGACGTTATTTACGTATGTCTTTTTGTATGCTGTAAAGAGCCATCTATACAAGAATTTATTTTAAAAAGTATTCGTTTATTATTAAGGATAAGCTTGCTGTTCCCAATACTAAGCTCCGTAAAGTTGGTAGTACGTTCAAAAGCTGTTCAAAATTACAACCAATTTGCTGACTTTGTGAGTAAAGAAATTTAAAAAAGTAGTTAGCGTTGTATAAGATCTGATTTTTTTTGATAACGAATAAGTTTGCTTCTTCTAATCTTGCTCGCGCACACAGGCCTGCTGAATAAAATGATTTGGTTTTTTTACAATTTTGCCTATTAATTATAAGAATTAATTGCTTTTTTTATAATTATTTTAATCAAACCCAATGATGATGGGGTCATAAAAAATAATTAGTACAACAACTGTCGATCGCGAATTTAATCAAAATTGTTTTAAATGGTTACAAAAAATGATTCGCGAATGACATCGTTATATACCCAATTACGTTCATAAGTGAAATAATTTACTTTATTTCCTTAATTAATTGCATTTTAAATGATACACTTAAATTTTATTGTTTCTAGATTTCTCAAGGGAACTCTGTGGGATACTTAACTGGACATTTCAGAAGAGGCGTATTTTGTGTATTTTTTTTTCAAAATTTTTTAATGTTAACAAAAACGAATCAAATTATCACGTTATATCAACAATTCAGAGACGATAATATTTTGATAAAATAATTACTTCTTAATTTTACTTACTTGAAGCGTAAGCGTACCACTCCCTAAAAGGCCGGCAACGCACTCACGGCGGTGACTTCACCTCGGTGGGCCTCCTGCTCGTTTGCCCCCACTTCTATAAAAAATAAATAAGGACCAAGCTTTTAAATTTATTTCAGTATTTCTGTTTGGCTTAAGTCTTATACGATAATATTTTATCTTTTACATTAAATACCAAAATTAGTTTTTTTTTAAAAGATACACCTATGAAGGAATACTGGTTACCGGACTGTGGACTCTCTGCCACAGATTCTCTCCTCTGTTTGTTTTACATACAGAACAGTATGTATTAAAAAAAACACATTTTAAGATTGTTAAAGAATATTGACCACATTGTTGGTTGGGGTATTAAGATTATATCGATAAGAGAGTGAATCTATCACAGCCGCACCATGGCGAAACGGTTAATTAACAAAATTCGCTTTGTTCGAGACACATAAAATTTTATGAGAATCAAGATTTCGGTGCAATGCCTCGGACATCGGAGCGTGATATAAATTTACTGGACGGACTAATATAAAAGTTGCTACATTTTTAAGGTATAATCTAAAAAAAAAGCATTTGATGATTTCCGCCGAAGTAACCTTGGTTTGATAAAGGCGTACTCATCGCAAATCAATATTGAGATTAAAATGATTTATTATGATTATTTATGATTAGGTAGTCAGTACCCTTGACCCAAGAGCTTATTTTGTACGAATAAGTATCGCGATACAGCTAAGAAATGCTAGCTATGGGTACTCGGCCACTAGGACCAAACTTTTTAAGTTTATTTTAGTGTTTTCAAATTTGTTTATTTAGTTTTAATACTTATAGGTTAGTTATTTAAACTAATATTTTATGTACATATTATTTTTTGCAGATTAATATTAGTTGTACACAACAATTGTATAGTTAAAATAGGTTTAATAGTTGTAAACAAACAATTATTAAATTATTATTATAGTAAATGTCACTTCCAGTGTTAATTCTTCATTACACACGAAACACGCCGAGTGCAAAAAACTGGAGCAGGGCAAGTATGGAAAACACTCATAAAATTTAATACGTTTTCCGTCAAAAAGTATAAACGTGCAGTGGTGCTTTTTGCAGACATTTTATTGAGATCACTTTAAACGCATTACACAATACAAACAAAATTAACTGATAGTTTTTTTCAATACTGTTTTCCATTGAGCCATACTTCAATAAACAGGCTATATATATATAGAGTATATAATTCAGACTTAGATTAGGTTAGTAAAAAAACATAACCTTTTTTTGGTTGTTAGGTTGACATTTGACAGTGACAGACAGACCAGTCTGAGACATAGTTACTTAACACATTTACATTTTAATACCTCATTTAGAATTTTGTTATTAGGAAGAGTATTTTAATTCTAAGTTCCAAAGTTTCAGTCCGGTAAAAAGCACATGAATCTAAAATCGGTAGTGTAATTGCTCCGTAATGCTTAATTATTAAATTACAAAGAGACCAGTAAGGGGTATATATAAAAGTATTCGTATATTTATATATAAGCCTAATTAATATACAAAGAAGTCAATGAAAAATGTTTAAAACAATCTTTATAATAAGAACAATCTTTAAAATCCACCTTGCTTTAACATTTCTTATGATGAACTACCTCAGAAGTTGATAGCTCGTAAATTGTGCGGTTTCTACGTTTCTCTATAGTCTGTGGATTGTGCGGTTTCTACGTTTCAGTGTAGTCTGTGGCTTTGTGATTTGTTGCCTTTTAGCGGTTGCCTAGTCTGTTTCATCATCTAGAATTATGCAATAAAATATAGTTTACTTATTTTAAAGTAATGTAACATTCCAATATTGTTAAAGTAATTATAGTAGAATAAAGTATTTTCATTAACTTTTACGGTTTAGTTAATAGGTTAGGCTTACTTTACAATTGATACGTTTTTTAGTCTATGGAAGATATTATTTTATTGAAATTAAGATCAAAATAGAAAACCAAAATAAACAAAATTAATTGGAGTTTTATAAGAATATTTTTTGTCTCGATAATAACATACATATAGCAGTAACTAAAAATTGTACGTTTTACGACCTAAACCCTATGACAGGTTTTAATTTATCACAATAATCTGCTTTCACAACTTGCAGGGCGTTTCCGTATAAGGCCGAAGATGCCCCCATATATATGGTGGTTCGAAAGTAATAATTTCCAAAGGATTTTATTACTTTATGGTTTATAAAATATTATTCTACACGTGAATCATATAGAAACTGACGTGATTTTATGTAGTTAGATATAACTAGATTATGAAGCGAATCTAAAATTTACGAACGTATCAGTATAATCATATATTTAAATGGTATGATAATACATGAATTTGTCTAAACCTCTTTTGTAAAATTAATTAATTAGAACCTCTTTTAAAAAATAAATTCATTAAAACCTCCTTTGGACTAAATTAATTTATTAGAGGCGTTTTTAAATAAACGTTCGATGGATCTGTCATGACTGTAGTAAGCGGCTCTTCTGGGTCCGATTGGCGAACGAGATAGACCTAAGTGTTATTCCTTGATGATACTTTTGTAAAATTATTCTTTTCCAGTTTTATTTTATTAAATATAATTACTATGATAATAATTACTGTTGTGTTATTATATTCCAAGTCATATATTGTAATCCTGACAATTAAGCATAATATATAATAATGCAATGAGAAATAAAAGTACTCTATTTTATATAGAAAATAGTACAACTATAGATACAAAATATTTGCAATAATAACAAACGCTTCGCTGTGACCACAGAAGATATTTATTTGAGTGGCGAAAGGGCATTTGTTCTTTGTGAAATCTCAAACAGACATGTTTACGTAGCCTTAATAAGGATGAGAAAGTCAGGCATTGTTTGAACAAGCTTAAACAGTTTCGTTCGACTTTATCGTTTACTATTCATATTTTTCGGATTTAAATTCTAAATAACAATTTGCCAATGTATGTTAGGGTTCCAAGTAATAGACTACATCTGTTATGAGATAAATACTATATAAACTTCATATTTTCATGTATTAAATTGCTACTATACAAATTATTTTAAGTTCTAAACTAGAACTAGATGGCAGCTCTAAATATCAAACAAGAGTAACACAAAGAAAATATTTCATGGAATTTGGCAAATATATGTACATACTTATATGCTGTTTTCAATGGGTTGGAGGATTTGTATACCCGTGATCCTGTCGTGTGATTCTAAATATTGTATTTATGAATGTTTAAGTTAGTTTGATAAGATAGAACGAGAGTATTCCTCCAAATACAAGCAATTAATTTCTAAATAGAGACACTATTACAAACCTTAACGAAAACCAATAAATTTTATAATACAAACATTTTAAAGTAATTATTGAATACTTTATGATAAATTGAATAAAAAAAACAACATTAAAAACAAATTTACAAACATTTTAAAATAATAATTGAATACTTTACAATAAGTAAATATAGATTTTAATAGCTCGGTTTCTCGTCATATAACAACGGTATTGAAACAAGTGAACGACGCTCGTAAAATCGATATAATTTTTCATCGTCGACATTGCACTTACGAAAATATATAGTCCAACGAACCCCGAATCAATTAGCGCTAAAACTTTCGCCCGACTACAATTTATCATGTGGCGGTGATTTTTCATCAAAAAGCTCATTCCCCGACGTGTTAACGATAGCTTTGCCGAAATTAATTTCGCTTATTTAATATGTAACGGACGTATTGTCAATTATGATTTATTATCTTGTCTGAATACCAAAGATTTTTTTTATGATTACACTACCCGTGTCGCTGGAGTTTATATAAAAAAATATGTATGGAATGTTTTTCTTTGAAAAACTTAGTCTATATAGTCTTTAAAGTCACCTAAGACGAGGAACTCGCTAAATTATGGACAAATCAAGTTACATCTAAGTTAAACAAAACAAAACGATCGCCTATTATTTTATATTCTAAGCACGGTGTGAAAAAAAACTTTATTCACATACTCGTATGTAACTATGTATACAAAAAAAATGACTTTACATATTCTGCCAGTTCCCAAATCAAGGGCGTAGAGAGGACGAAAATAAAGTAAGAACCTCTTCGCCACTTCTTTAAGTGCATTGAAATCGCCCAAAAAAGCTTTTTACCGTATGAATAAATGTTACATAGCAAAAACAATTATCAGCCTTGAAAAAAATAATACGTATATTAATTTGTACCTCTCCCTTAAAGGCCGACAACTTACTTGTAAGCCTGGCGTACAGGGCGGCTTTTAGCACTTCAAAGTGGCACGCAGTGGAGTGGCCTTCTATTTCATAAAAAAACATACATCTTATATTACAATTAGTCGTCTATAATTAGTGTTCAGCCCACGTAATTACCGTTTAAGGATACATCTGATTTATTTTATAAAACAATATAGACGCGAGAACTATCGCCATGACAGACAATGCAATATAAATATTATGGCTTTCATATAGGGGCCACTAAACGGGGTCAATTTAAAGCCAAATTTTGTATGAATGTTAGGTCCGACATTAGGCGAATGTTTATTTTAGCATGAACACAAGTTAAAATCAAACTGACAAGATTACAAAATATGATTTATTTCTGATTTGAACTTATATATTTTAATATATGAAGTTTTATATACGCATGCTTCCTGCTTGATTATTACAGATATTTTTAATGAAATTGAACGTATATGCATAACCCCTGTTGTTTTCTAAGTTTAAGAGAAGTTACGTATTACAAGCTCCCAGGCGTGAGTGTCTGTGGGTGGCGACTTCGCCTTTATGGTGTGCCTCCTCGTTTGTCCCCTCTTCTATAAAAAAATACATTATTTAACACATTTTACTATGTGAGAAATAAGCGACCAAATCATAGGAGATTTGTTAGTCCTTTTCGTGGCCATATCATAGAAGGGAAAATGCCTAATTAGTTCTCACAATCTATAAATGGAGAGACAGTATAAGGAGAAGAGATGTATTTGGGACCTCATTAAGTCTAATGTACCAGAGATGTCCTTGAATCCAGTCCATCATTGTGACAGTGATCAATCTATTAAATAAGCGATTATTCACTTTAAGTGGACGATTGAATGGATAGTTCTTTGTTTAGGAAAATTTTTAGTAAAGTGAATTTCTTGGTTTAACATTAAATAAGTAGAGATAGAGAGAAGATATATTTAAGAAGACTACTTAACTTTCGTATTAGCAGATTTCGGAATATAAATATTTTTATAAAATGTTTTATAAAGTTAATATCTTTTGGGTCCTTCAAGAATAAAACGTACCACTCCCTAAAAGGCTTGCAACACAAAATCTTCCGGCCACGTGGTGGGCCTCCTGCTTATCCCCTCGTCTATAAAATAAAATACTTAACCGTGCAGGACTTTTTTTTCTACGTAAGCATTCAATATAGCCTTATTAAGACAAATTAATCACCTCTTTCCTGATCCCCAATTCGCCTAAATTTGTACAGCCGAGCACAATTTATGCGCATTTTGATGATGTTAAATTTAAATTTTAAATATCGTACTCACCGTGAAACAGTATATGACAGGAATTTTTACATGACATATAAGGACGTTATCATTATAGGTGTAAAGTAAATTTATGTGGGCCTTTTATACGATTCCTACTAATGAAGAGCTTACGAGGTTATCTTGTGTTTTTTGTTCTTAAACCGCTTCGGTTTAATATATAAAAATACATCTGAGTTAAATTATACCACTGCTACTGTTAAGTATACCGTGTAAAGAACACAGATATTATATATTAAAGATCTTGACTATATAAACATCAAAAATAAATTTCAACTTTATAGGTGAAAAACAGAAAAGATTTTTTATGCAGTGATTCGACGTTTATTTTTAATTAAATCCCAATATACACTATCTTCTGATTATAAGTATGTGCGCAAAATTATATATATATATCATTATTATATGAATGTGTAATGAATGAATAACATCATTAGTGCATTATATCATTAAAGCATAATATCATTATATCATTAGGGCATTATATGATTAGCGTTACAGTGTGACTAATGTCTAAATGTCACATACTATACCGTAAACGAATATTAAAACAAAGATCCCTTTAATGTGTCGGCAATTGGCTCAGCATCGGGACAGTTCAATTCTTGAGTAGCCTTACAATGCTTTGTTATTTTAATTGTCAGTAGCACAATTTTGTATCAATTGTTTATTTTAAAAGAGCATCTATCGAGTTTCTTGCCGGTTCTTCTCGGTAGATTGTTGCCTTCCGAACCCAGTGGTAGTGTAAAAATTGACGATTCAAAAGTGTATTTATAAAGACCTACTTGAATAAAGATATTTTGAGTTTGAGTTTAAAGCATATGTTCTCTTATCCTAAATTGAGTTTAAAATTTGAACAATAAGCAAGTTTTAAACAGTTCAATGTAATACAGAATAAGCATTTATAATGTTAAAAATGTAAAAGGTTTACGACTAACAAATGACAACTTGGTTGCAGTTTACGATCGCTTATTGAAATCAGATTATCAATTTGTGTTTAATACGTATTGTTATTTACATCTTTTGTGTCGATAACACTTTGGGTATTTTTTTGTGATAATCGAAACCAAATACATATTTAAATTTACTAAATAAAAATTTAGTGAAACCAAAAATGTTCTAATTTCTGTTGTTACAGAGAAATAAATTTATTTTCTGAAACCTGTCGTTACTGGAGACATAAACCATTATATTCGATAAAGATGTTTTTTTTAAATATCATTCTGTACCACATTATTACTACATAAAGACAACGCGAAGAGGTAAGATGGTAAGATCATTTGCTAATCATTATCGTTCAAATTTTTATTTATTAATACAGCATTCAAATATGAATGTTTTATGAGATTTGGTCTCTTGTATGTTAAGTCAGTGATCAGGACGTTTCCTCACGTTTCCTTCACCGTACGAGACAAATTCAAAATCAAAATCTCATTAAGGTACATAGGACCATTTTAAAACGTCTATTCGTACGCGACCAAGCTGAGAAGCAGGCAAGGAACTCGACTAGGTTAGGTTATTCGGTAATGATCCCATTAGACGCAATATTACGCTGAAGCAAACCTTTCCATCATCAAATATATACACAATTGTAAATTATCTATTTAGTCTCAACATGTGAAAACTACTTTTAAAATAAAAGCATTTCAACTTATCCTTAGAAATGCATTCCTCTAACTCACGCTTATCACGTCCCATTGAAATAAAATGGAAAACAATGTTCATTTAATGAATACCAAAGGGGAATCCTTTAATTGCACATCACATTGAATGGAACAATTTGTCGGCTTCATCCCTAGACGTCTCAAACCTTATATCGGCCTAGCGCTCAGGCTTTGATAAGCAGGCTTCTAGGCTTTTGGGGCGGACTTGATAATCGTTAATTTAAACTTTAATTCACCGTTATAATATAATGATTAAATGCTTATTAAATTATTTGTTTAGTTGATTAATCATTCATCATTTACAATTAATATATAATAGATTTCTTATTTTGGACCACGAGGCAAACGAGCAGGTCACTTTGAGTAAAGTGCAGATCGCCGCCTATGGAGACCTGCTACTTCAGAAGGATTCCAGGTGTAAAAAAATTGTCAATTTATTAAAGTGCATACATGTAAATATATACATTATCTATTCAATGACTTTTAAAATCTCATACCTGACAGGATCAGAGTTTCCAATACTTTGGAAAGCTTAAGTACATTATAGGTACTTAATCATTTGGATATACCATCAATAAAAATCTTATTTAAGTAAAAATACACGAAAATAAACCATTCATGAATTCCAAAGTCAACAGAAACAAACTCAACATGTTTTTATGTAACTTTAACTAAAATAAAAAAAAATGAAAAATTCAATTTTGAATTCAGTGTTAACATCCAAGTTGAGAGAAACTTTCAACTTTATTGGTAAAAAAAATACGTCAATATTATAATATATTACAGCGGTGAACAAAAATTTAGTATGCTTTTATATTGGCACTTGTACCGTGCAGTAAAAAAATGTTTAATACTTTTGGCAAACCAGTAAGACCTAGAATCGAACGACATAATCGTAGCAATAAAGCGAATACGATCGTATTGTTGAATGTAAACTACATTACGTTTGTTTTTTCACATCCACACACTTAATAAAAATAGCTTTTAATTTGTTCCAATAAAACCTCATTAACCACCATTCAATTTTACGAGGGCAATACAGGAAACTGTATCCTCAATGAAAAAAAAAGACAAAGCTTTTGTGAGCTTATAATTGTTACATGGTACGTGCAATGTAAACGATCACAGATAGACTTCAGATCAGGTAATAGCACAATATATCGCACTAATTGGATGAGTTTTTACACAACAGTACCTGAAGGTATGTGAGAAAAACGCATTCTTTCGTGGTATGCCATTCATCTTAAATCTCATGGAGTCTTAAAGTATACGCTGAAGCGTGTAATGCGTTTTTTATCAGATATGTTTTGTTTATATATATATCAACTGGATGAAACTTATAATCTTTGACACAAACTCGGCGATCACAAATTGATCTCACGGGTAATTGATATCCACATGGGAGGTGCCAATTTATTCGCCTTTAATTGGTCGCAAATGGCTTCTGCGCTTAGGGCCTTCGCTTTGACCCTGAGGTTTCTAGGAAAATCTATTATATTTGTAAAGGTAATTGAACTTTTAGGTCCTAAAAGTCAATAAGCGTTTACCCAATTTACGACAAATGGCTCATGTCGGAGTGTCGCTGTCAGCCGGGTGGGATCTAGAGTGAAGTAAACTTACGGATAACCAACGCCTCTTTCACTGTATTATAGAACTTTGAAGAAGAGGAGTCTTTCACTTGGTTAATGAGCGTGATATTTTGCTTTCAATGATTAGTTTGTAACAATTATATATATATTTGCTATTAGTATTATAATAGAATCTGTTCGATGGTGTTGTTGCTTCTCATACTCTTCTGCTGCTCTAGTCGTAGTCTCATATAGTTGTCAGTGGTCAGCTAAACCGAATTTTGATTTTTTTACTTTGACCGGATGGTCAAACTTCACTTCACTTGACTATCCAGTCAAGTGAAGTTGGCAATACTAGAACTGAACTAAGAGAAATGAGTTTTTTTAAGATAAATCGCTATCTCTTAACACTAACACCGCCACAGATAAGAGTCAATATTAACGATGCCCAGTGGAAGTGTCAACGTTCTTGTTCTAGAACAAAGTGCTGTAAAATATGTCGAGTGTCATCAAATTCACCTTGAATACTGTCATTTAGTAACGATTTGTAGGCGCGTCCGTGTCTTGTAAATGACTACTCTATCGTTGCGATGTTGCCACTTTTTTGCATCGATCATTAAAAAACGAGAATCGTTTTTGAGTTATGACACAACAAATTAAATTAATGCGAACACCGAGTGTGACAGTTGAAGAGGAATGACGCAATTAATAAGAGACGATGTGGATAGCAATTGTATTTTCATGAGCTATACATTAATTGAGGGTGATGTACTGGAGGCGAATGCTAAGGAAACTGTTGACGGCGATTCTGATTATTACTTTTATTTAACCCAATCCTGTATGCTGTAACCCCACTTGTTGGCATAGTCTTATATTTCAGTCACACAATGCATAGAAAGAAAAATAATCGTAATGAAAGCAAAATATCACGCTCATTAACCAAGTGCAAGACTCCTCTTTTTCAAAGTTCTATAATACAGTGAAAGAGGCGTTGGACACCCGTAAGTTTACTTCACTCTAGATCCCACCCGGCTAACAACGACACTCAGACATGAGCCATTTGTCGTAAATTGGGTAAACGCTTATTGACTTTTAGGACCTAAAAGTTCAATTACCTTTACAAATATAATAGAATTTCCTAGAAACCTCAGGGTCAAAGCGAAGGCCCTAAGCGCAGAAGCCATTTGCGACCAATTAAAGGCGAATAAATTGGCACCTCCCATGTGGATATCAATTACCCGTGAGATCAATTTGTGTTCGCCGAGTTTGTGTCAAAGATTATTAGTTTCGTCCGGTTGAGATAAAAGAGAACCGACGAGGTATAAACTAATAATAATTACGTTCATACAATTTGTATCGGATAAATACTCTCTTACTCCCTTCAATGTGCCTTGAAAATTAGATTTTTAAAATCTAATTTGATTGAATAAAATGCGCCACAGACTTCGTTATCTTATGTTACATTATTGTTGTCTTTTTCTTCTGTAGCTTTAGGTCTTGTTTGACAAATTCTTGTTTTTACCTCACTGGTCCGTGTAAAACTTGCCGGACATCATTAAATTCTATTATGACACATCAACAGGCGCCACAATCGTCAGTAGGTACTATAATTCCGTTATCACGATTCAAGACAAGTTTCAGTTTATAGTACGTTACTTTTCATGTAAGTTATAAGTAATTTGTTTAGTTTTTTTTATTGTTTTATATAAGAGGAGGCAAACGAAACGGCTTTCTATGGTCTATGGACACTTGAAACGTCAGGTTTACAAGTGGGTTGCCGGCCTTTAAGGGAGAGGGAAGCTAGTAATAACTTATAATTCGTCGTATCTATTTAATAATCTATGTTGATAATAATTTACGAAGGAAGCAATCGATTCTGGTATTAGCGTTATATGAGTTTGTGACACCGTCCGTGATCTCACACGCCTTCTTTTGATTTGTTTTCTTTGTATTAGATCTGACCATAGTCAATGTAGACTTTTTATATTTGGAAAAACTTTTAACGCCTAAAAAGTGACTATGCCATAAATATTCATAGTCTCACATATAACTTACCAGTGAAAGCTGGTGAGATATTGGACAGAAAACCTTAACTGAATTTTCTTTGTTTAACGTTTTTAAACCTTGTTTTAACAAAATACAAAGTTATATATTGTGTAAATTATATATTATAATTACTCAGTTAAAAACGAAATATCACTTCACACCATACTATCAATGCATTACCAATTCGCTAATTACAATAAACTATACCACAATCGTGTGATTTATTCCGAGAGATCGTTAATGGCTCTCAATTTTAAAAAGATATCAGGAACACATTGAAATTAGTCCTGTTTCCATTTATCTTTCAATTTATTGTACGGGTGTATATTTGCGATAGACGAAGAGCTTGCACACATTTCAATCAGGATTTCCATTCTTACATTTGATTATTTTGAAATTTGCATTAAATGTTTCACTATTAAGAAAATATTTCTGTATATAATCAAACGCAAGATATCTTTATTTAAATAGGTCTTTATAAGGACACTCTTGAATCGTCAATTTTTACACTACCACCGGTTCGGAAGGCAGTCATCTACCGAGAAGAACCGGCAAGAAACTCTATAGCTACTCTTTTGAAATTAACATTTCATACAATTATGTTACTTACCAATTCAAATAACTGAAGCAATATAAGGCTACTCAAGAATTAAACTGCCCCGATGCGATCTAATAATAATAGCCTTGGTAAGTACCAAGTTCTTGAAGTCAACAGTTGTAAATAAAACAGGACTCAACTAAGTGAGTATTAAATAATTATATTGATTTGACCAAACTATCATTTCTCTATATTAAAAGATGAATAGTTTAGTTCAATTGTGTATTGATTGAATTTTTATAGGACCGTGAGTCTCCGAAATATTCTAACACGAAAGTCATCCAGCTCCTAAGCTATAAGGTTAGTACAATAACTCTCAAAGATAGTAAGTGGTAACAGTAGTGGCTTGGGCAATAAATTGTAATCCGATATTGATATAAATATGGCTGTACGTGACGACATGCGTGCGACCGCGGATCCTCTTATTTATTATTGGATTAATTAAATTTTACCGGTCCTGCATGCGATGTTGACATAATTTACTAGTGTGATGTTAATATGATAATTGCTCAGCTAGCTTCTGTACGATTTATGTTGGCATTTGATAAAAAAACGATTTATGTTTTAAGTATTATTATTTTTATTTACGTATTTTCACGTAAAATCGTATCAGCGAATGGTGGACGTCGAAGTTTCTTAGAGATGCGAGGATTCCAAATTACTTTGAACAAACTCAGCTGGTTTGACTGTAGTTTTTTTTATACATGGCGTTACCTCAGCATTTAGATTGCTTTCGAAGCTTTTTTAATGTTTAAATAGAAAATAAATATTTGAATGTTTATCAAACGATAGTCCTCTACACTATAATAAGACTTGCTCAACGATTTTACTTAATAAAGAAAGAAGCGAATATCAAATGAATTACTAATTTTACGGAGCCTACTGGTGGGCACAGCCTTTATTATCCAAATTTGATGGGTATAAAAGATGCTTAAATAAGTAGGTGACTTAATATGAATTACCATGTAATTATCATTTTAACTCAAACTCAAAATATCTTTATTCAAGTAGGTTTTTATAAAGACACTTTTGAATCGTCAATTTTTATACTACCACCCGGTTCGAAAGGCAGGTCATCTACCGAGAAGAACCGGCAAGAAACTCGATAGCTGCTCTTAAAAAATAAACGATTGATACGAAATTGTGTTACTGACAATTAAAATAACAAAGCATTGTAAGACTACTCAAGAATTGAACTGTCCCAATGCTGAGCCAATTGCCGACACATTAAAGGGATCTTTTTTATACTTAATAATATAAAAAAAAATACTTTAAACACTTGTCATCAAAACTCTTTTCACCGGAAATTGGCATGTTTAACAACGCCATACTATTTTTTATTTAAACAGTTTTTGGAAAGTCTTAGACAAACTCGTACATCAATAAGTATTGTTAACTATGTCATTGAAAACGCGGAAACTTCGGTGTGAAAAATTTATTAAATTAATTTCCCACTTAACATATATGGGTTTTTAATCAGAATTCTTATCTGCGGTACCTTATCGGGGTAATTGTAGTCAAATTGGTGAAGATTCATGTTAACAAGACGTCGTACATTCCCATCGTGAGATTATCATGTCATGTTCGTTATGTAAAAATTGGTGTGGTCGGAATTTTTCAAATACTACCTGGTGATTACATTTAATATATAGTCACTTTTATTTGATTATATAGATTTACTACTGAATTATAGATGAAAAGTATGAGGTTAGTAGTAAATAGGTTCTATGTGCGGATTATTGGGCTGATGATGCCTGCCTCATTCACAAACGGCGTAATATATATTAAAAAACTCAAACTCAAAATATTTTTATTCAAGTAGGTCTTTATAAAGACACTTTTGAATCTTCAATTTTTACACTACCACCGGTTGGGAAGGCAGTCATCTACCGAGAAGAACCGGCAAGAAACTCGATAGCTGCTCTTTTAAAATAAACATTTTATATAAAATTATGTTACTTACCACAAAATTAATATTGTAAGTCTACTCAAGGATTAAACTGTCCCGATGCTGAGCTATTGCTGACACATGCTTGATCTTTGTCCTCTAAATATTCTTTAACTGTAGACTATGCTTTTTTTCAACAGAATACTCTTTATGGGCTTTTTAAATTTGTAAATGAATTAAAGAACGGATTTTTTTCTAGATTCATCTTGGTGTAAGGGTTGTTCGCACTATAACGTAATTGTGTGCTGTTTCTGACCATGCCCAACGGTTATAAAGGTTTTTTTTTTATTGCATTACATATAGAGGCATTGATGTATTCGCTGGAGCATGGTGTAACGTTTGCACATTCCAACCGTACTGTTGAACATACTTGTCGTTTTAAAGGAGTGGCGGAGAATTACCACTTCTCGTGTATATGTTGATTTGGCAATAGTTGTGCTTTTTTTTTGTAAGAAAGTACGAATAAAGTTACATTTCATTAAATTTAAAAAATAACTGATGTTCCTTGAGATTAAAGACCCCAAGTTAAACTCTACGAGTACACATTAAATTATTCTACCTTTATCATTAACTACATTGAACACCATTTATCATAATCAATACTTACGTACGAAAATTGGGGCAAAATAATAAATTGCAAGAATTCGTCCCCGTACCACCATTATAACACGTAATTGAAAAGTCAGGTATCGATAATTCTTAAGTACTTTCGTAGAATACAGCATTAATTCAAGCAAAGGATGCTACAGGGCTGTTTCGGACTTATAATAAAATTACCGTGTATTTTAATCAAATTATACGCCTTAAACACTCAGTTTTTGTATATAAATTATAAAAAATCTTTGACCTTGATGTTTTTTAAAGCTCTTTTAATTCAAGGAAATCTATTGGTAGGGTAAATAAATTATGAGTTATTCTAAAATGTTTTAAAATAAGATATAATTCTATTATATCTTTTTTTTAAATCTAAGCCTAACTTAACAATGGCTTCGCAGTGCAAAAAATCAATTTAAAAAAAATTATATATCAATAAACACATAACATAATATATTTAATTTTTATACAGTTATTACTTTGATAAGAAAGATAAAAAAATACAACAACTCTTTGCCTGATTTAAAACAGTTTGAAAGCCTTTTAAATATTTAAAAGTTAATTATATTAAGAAAATATTTACCGCGTACGACGCAGGCGCACAAGAGTCTTTAATAAGTCTCGTTATGAAGTAGCCCTACAATATCTTTGGTCTAAGTAGGTAATGATCATTCAATACCTGCTTTTAGCTTTCAAAATAAACAAGCAAATTGATTTTGTAGTACGATCCGTAAGATTGAGTTTTTTATTACTTCACGGAATCTCGACTTTGGATGCGTAACTTACATACGTAATAAAAAATAATTACGACAAACTGGTTCTTGCGTTTTTAAATGTTCTTCAAATCTGCGTTAGTTAAGTAGTAGAATGGTATTATTCATAGCTTGCTCTAATACTGATTTTTCACAGCTCTGATAAGTATTCTTTTATTTTGTGGGTTACGTTGAAGAGATTGCTTATTAGCGATAAGCCCATTGCTCTTATACTAACATCTATTAACGTTATCTACTGTTTTAAACTCAAACTCATAAATATCTCTATTTAAGTAGGTCTTTATAAAAAATCAAAATGAAAAATAGCTTTAACTTTTTTAAATATCTTTTACGTACACTTAAAGACACTTTTGAAATTTTAACACTACCTTGATAGCTGTTTTCGTGCAACGAAGTGTGTGATAAATAATAAATAAATACTACTAATGACAAGTATTCTAAGGCATCCGTAATAAGGTTATGCGCAGGCAGAACAGATCACAAAATTGGCTTTAACATCATCCAGGTAACGTCTAAATCCACGATAAATTTAAGGCATAAGAATTGTATTATTATTAGTCCTTTGATAGTTTTAGATTTAAAAGCACCAAATCAACCTTGACACGCAACGCTTGAAAGTATTTTCGTTAACTTTCCGCTACTAAATTGCCTTTGTAAAATGATGTCATCGCTAAAGAATAGTCTAATCGGCTCCATATAAATCGGTCATAAATAAACAGTATATTGGCATTTATTACAATCGATATATCTGATTCAAATATTAAATGTTAATTAAATGTTTAATCATTCGCAAAAGATGTATTTATATAAATCTCAATCTTAGAGTTGAATCGACAATTATTTGCGTATTTAACTCATTGATCGATTGAAATATTACATTTTAGAGTTTGCGGAATCCATAGCAGCTCAACTATAAGTTTGTCGGGTCGCAACCCTTGTCCCCCGGCCGCCATCTTGGAAAAAGGGGTGTAACACTTTTTACGCAATATCTCAGAAACTGTGCGACTCATAAAAAAATGTAACCTCATAATTTATTTGTAGTAAAGTTTTCATTGTAGTGAAATGTAAGACAATCACAGCTTTTGAAAGCTTAGCAAATCACGCAATGACAATAATGAATGTCATAACTAATCAAATATTGAGGTTGATTAACAATGCATATAAAAATAATAGAATCGCAATATCTACGAAACATAAAGGCCGAGGTCATCGAAAGTACCTTATCGGGTAACATTCGTGGGAAAACAGAATGGGAACAAGCGATTCGTTGATCCTCGTTTATGAAAAACGACTTTTACTGCAGATTTATTCATAGCATAGTGATTGTACACGGGTTTGGCTTCTACTATATATTTTAGGGTCCAATTCGAAGCGAGCAAAACGAAGCAAAGCGTAGTAAGCCAAAGCGTAGTAAGGCAAAGCGTAGTAAAGCAAAGCGGAGGGAAGCATAGTAAGGCAAAGCGAAGTGAGGCAAAGCGTAGTAAGGCAAAGCGTAGTAAGGCAAAGCGAAGTGAGGCAAAGCGTAGTAAGGCAAAGCATAGTAAGGCACAGCGAAGTTAATTTGGGAATCGCTGGTTATTTAATTCAATCCATTGAGAAACAGGCAAGTGGAAGTAAGAACACAAAATAATACATTTTGAGTTTATAAAAACATATACAAATATAACATTTTTATTATATATAGATGGCAAAGATACAGCGTGAAACCGAGATCTCGATTAGTCACGATCGTTTAAAATGTTTTCTAATATCAAAATGAAGGTATGAAAAATTCGCAGTTCATTTAACTTATACACTATGGTATCATTTGGCGAAAGCGAATGAAGCTATTAATGACAGTTCTCGTTAAGGAACATATTATAAAGGCCATCCACACATGCTTTATTGTGATTGTTTCAATTATTAATACAAAAAAAACTTTTTCTTTAACTACTTTTATAAACCATCAAATTTAGTTTTCGTATAACTAAATTTGTTTGAATGATTGTTCAATTCCCAATAATGTTATGTCTACTGGCGGATCGAGGTACAATATAACCTGGGTTGGGTTGCCTGGAAGAGAACGTTAATAATAAGGCCGCCTGTTGCTCTCATACCCCGTATTCTGACCGCGCTGATGCTCTTCTGGATACGTATCCTGGGTGCGATTCGTTTGCGGATAGATGGCAAATAATCTATACGCTTGAAGTTCTGTGAGAGAAATGTATGTATGCAGCGTCTATAAGTACAGTGTAAACTATATAACTGAAGTGACTTTGCATTTACGTCATTTTGAGACGTCCGTGTCATTAAATAGATAGATGAAAAATCATTGTATGCAATACGCATTAGTGAATTGTCGTAAAATCGGGTTGCATAAAGTTTACACTGTAAGTGATTTTTATGTCCCTTTTTTATTACAATAAAAATAAATAATACCTACTAACACCGATTATTTACTTCTCCCATTTTTTGCAGTAAGTGTACTTATCAAAACCAAGTGAATAAGTATGGCCCACATAAATTGTCCCAAATACCTTTCTTAACCTTTATAAAACCGTTCATCAGTCCACTCCAGCTGTAAGCACCCTCATAACTTATTTTAAATGCCCGTCGAAACCCAACATGATCATTTGCGATTGGAAACGATAAAATTGCACTGTTAACCTCACTCACTGTTATCAGTCAATCACGAAGCGTACGCCATTTTAAAAAAATGATTCTACTTATATTATAAGAAGCACCGTACCCATAGGATCATTAGTCGTTTAAAAGGAAATTAATTGAATGAATAGATGTGATAAAAATGATATTTTTTTCGTAACAGGAAGCATACGAGCAGGCTGGTCACTTAATACGATATACGCATAGTTTAGGCAATCCTTTGGTTAGATAAAGCATGGCAAACCAACATGTCATACCCAATCATTAACTAAACTTTATATATATATATATATATATATTATTTGTAATTATAAATTACCGTGGGTTTATTCCACTTAACACAACAATGGAATAGATATTAAACCGACTATCTTTTGTCTTAGATCAAGCATCTGAGTGTTTCTGGTGGTCAATTTATTAAAGTTAAAGATAAGTTTGTTTTTGTTATTCGAACTTTAAATTAATTTAAATCTGTATTATTTCACGTAATATATAGCAAAATAAATTACCGCCTATTAGCATTTAGCTGGCGACAGAACGACAGTATTACAACAAAACTATTTCCTTTGCAAATTCAAGCAATAATTCTAGTTTAGAATGAGAGCGGCTCACTTCACGGCTAATTGTTTTTGAAATAGTAATTGCCTTTCCTGGCCATAATGGGTCCATTAAAGTTCCTTGTTAGTCACCGGCTCTAGTTGTGGCATTGTAGGCCACATTCCGTTGCATTTAGTAAATTTACTTTAGAAAAACTGTCACTTCTTGAAACAAATATGTTTTCTGGTGTAGGGATAAAAATACTTTTTATAACTTGTATAAATATTTTTTTTTTTAATGTTTAGTCAACAGCATCTAATAAGCATTATTAACAAAAGCTACTTTTACGATTTTCATTGTAAATCTCATGTTAAATTGAAGTGTTATTTAATAACTATGTAGTACTAGTCTCCGACTATCCAACATCTCCGGTCAGTGACCTCACTTAACAATATCCCATTAGCACCTGAACTGTCCATCACCCACTAAGGTGTTAGGTGCGCGCCTACTTTGCGTCAATCTATCGTTAGCGATACAATCGTCAATAGGCTTGTCTGGCTATATGTAACAATGCTGAAACAGTATTTGCTAGAAGCAACAAGTATCTAGATTTGCTCATAGCACCACTACAGACAGATATAATATATATTAGATAATTTATTAATACTCATTTTTTATGTACGTAGAATTTGTAATTTAGTCACTAATTACAATAATTCCCTTTGGATTAGAGACTTTTGGACCCTAGGGTGCACCGGCGCTTATTAGGGAATTTAGTAGGCGCCTGACAGTCATTACCGGTGAACCAAGAGCTGGTGCTGTTCTCGCTCAGCGTATAAGCATCCCGATACAGCGAGGAAATGCCAGCATTATGGGTACTCTGTCACAAAGATCAACATTTTAAATTTGTTTTAGTTTTGTGTTTTATTTTATGTTAAGTTAAAATTACAATAATAATACAATATAAACTTACTAAATGTAATTAAGGATAACGATGAGACTTCGACCGGATACCCTCTTCAGTCTAGTCCGTTAATAAATCGATTGGATGAGTCAATATAAGATTTAAATCTAGAACGAGATGTACAAGTGATTAAATTAGGTAATCAGTATTTATTTAACATTTTGTTAAATAAAGTAGTAGGAGTAAACATCTAGTACAACTTTCTTTTACAAATGCAACGGCCTTATAATAAGCGATCTCTTCCAGTCAACCCAGTGGTTGTATGGATATGTGCTTAGCACAAATGTTTATTGAAATACTGTATAAGAGATTATGTAAAATATATTATTATCGTGTCGTTACGATGTATAAAATTGTCCCAATTCCATTTTAAGCATAATATTTATTGGTTAAATGGATAAACCTTGCGCGATACACAAAACGCTAAAACAAAAACGTTGTTCGCAACAAAAATCAAATAAACAACATTTATTGTGACCAAAGCTTGTACCTATATATTTTTGTAAATTTACGAAAATACAGCCTTAAAATGTCCACATATGTAACGATACTTGAACATCGAGCGTGGTATAATATCGCGAACAATATTTTCATATCGAAAACTGATACGTATTCCAACACATTAAAGTTAATAATAGCATACAATACACATAACGAATGAAATAATAAATTTGCAAAAGTTTATTTATCGTCCCTTAAACCGTATAGAGATCGGACCCACAAATGTAAGTTAAATAATTTAATATGTCGTACATAAAAGAAAAAGCACGAAATTTCATTAAGCCTAAAAGGTAAACGGGTGATTTAATAGTGATTCATACAGAAAACTTATATACACCGATGCTAATTCTGTAATTACTGTGAGTTAAGGCTTTCATCATAAATTTTGAAGACCTACAAGCGACATTGGATGAATTTATACTGATTCTTTAAATCGTATACTAGCTTATTATATGAAAGAATTGTCAAACTCAAACTCAAAATATCTATATTCAAGTAGGCCTTTAAAGAAACTACTGGACTATTAATAATATATAATATTATTTATATATTAAACACCTAACCATGTACTTGTCTAGTTGTTAATAACATGAGGATGTAGGAATCATACAGAACAAAGGCAAATAACATGTTTCCTGTAACTTGCTCTACTTAAGCATACACAACTTTTCACTTATACGACACCAATTCTTTGCATAAGTACTCTGGTACAACTACCGTATTTACGTATTAATAAATATATATACTTAAAAACTAAAAAAAAGTGTTTTTAATGTTTCGTATTTTTTATAGAAATACGCACACCAAACTATATACAATTCTGTGTTGAACTAAAACTGTATAAGTAGATAATGTTAATACATATAAGTGCAAGGAGCTTATACAAAAAAATGCAATTATGATTGTTAACAATCACTTTTCACCCACTACGTGGGTTCACTGCGCGCTATCAGCTAAGAAGACTTATTGAGGTAGTCAGTTTCTAATAGCATTTCTAAGGAGCCGTCCGTGATATTTTTTATCATATTATACTTTTTCGATTAATTTCCGCTTAACATATTTAAATTTATTAATTGACTAACCTTAGTAACCCCTAGTTGACTTATGATCTTTTGTCCCCTCGAAGGGGCACAGGCCATCCACAGCAAATCCACGCTTCGCATTTTATGTCGCTCCAGGTTGCACCGGTTCCCAGGTATGTTTGGGACGGCTTCCACTTTCCCTGAGGATTCCAGTCAAGCGTTAACATCAATATATTATAAAAGAAATAGAAGCTCACGATTCACATATAAATGTGAAAAATAATCTTATTAAAAATTTGAAACTATGTAACGATACGGTTATTACTTACCGATATAATATAAGGGCTATTATTATGCCGTCACTTCCGTACGAATTTCACTTAACTTTATAATTTAAATGCGATTTCGGAACGTGACTCCGACACTTGCTCTGAGGGTATAAATACAGTATATAAAACAGGTTTTGATTTTTGACATGAAATGACAATATTCATACCAGGAGGATGTTATCTTATAGCAATATATTAACAAGAGGCGCAAGAACCTAAAGAAATTGTCTATTAAGATGAGATTATTCTCTTAAGCTATATAGATCTATAATAAGAACTTTTACTTTTCTCTTCACTGGGTATAAGCGCATAGATGCTTATGAAGAAATTAATTAGGCTCCTGGTAGTCAGTAACGTTGATCCAAGAGCTGATACTTTTCTCGCTCAGGTTGTAAGCATCGCGTTACAGAGAAGAAATGCCAGTAAATTACACTACAATACATTATGGGTACTCTGCCACAAGGACCAAACTTTTTGAATTTGTTTTAGTGTTGTGGTTTGATTTATTATGTAATGTTTTAAGTTATAAGTAAGAACTTACACAACTGATATTGTTTTATACTTTATAATTTTAAGATAAAAAATAAAATTAAACACTAAACCAATATAAAATGTATGGTCCTTGTGGCTTTGTCCATAATACTGGCGGCTTTCTCCTCGCTTTTTTTGTTTAAATTGTCAAGTCTTATATTAGGACGACGAATCTATACGATTCAACCCAAAAAACGAATTTAAAATTCTTCCTTTTTGTGAAGTTGGTAAATAAATAGAGGGACGGTGTTAATAAATTGGTATAATAATTTAAAAATTTTAATATATGTTCGTATTGTCATAAAAGATTAATTTTAAGTAACCGTTAGATGTAATATTTTAATTAACTCATCATAACCAAATGCATCCAATGATTATTCATAGCTATAAAAATACTAATTACGTACATTAAATAATAAAAAACTGGTGAACCCCCACAAGGTAACATTAGAACCGAAGATCAGCTCTAGAGAAAACAATCTCAAGCTTGACTTACAGCTAGTTTAGTAGTAACTTTTTAATTTATTGTTTACGGCTGCTAAAATCTTAAAATAACACGATCTTATTTTCTATAGAACAGAAGCCCAAACTTCTAAATAATTTATTCCTATTTTTAAGAACCAAACAAAAATATATGTTGTCTTGTTATAGACTACAGCAAACGATCAGAAAGCACACCATAAAGGAGAAGTCACCGACTATGGACACTCTCGTGGCTGGGAGCTAAGAGTGCGTTGCCGGCCTTTTAGGAAGAGGTACGCTCTTTTCTTGATGGACCCTAAGTCGTATTGGTTCGGAAATAATGTGGCGGGCAGCTGGTTCCATTCCACACAAAATCAAAATAAATGTTAATTGTCTTTCACAAAACTAAAACTTGTGTGCGGCGTCACTAACCATAGTTTGAATGTCGCCGTGGGACGACCATCAAGACTCATTAAGGGTAATATCGAGTTTTGAGCGAAAATCGATTTAAATGAATCGATGAAAGTTTCGATTACCCGATACATTATATCGATCTTTAGGCTATATTTATGAACGTACTTAATTTATGGCTCGCGAGTTAAATTCATTTCGAATTGATTGAGGGCTGCTGTTGTGCTACTTCGGTATAAGCGTGATTTTATTGTGCATTCACTCTGTGTTTTATTAAAGACCATTTCTTTTGATATATTTCTGTTTACGTCATATCAAGAGACAAACAATATAAAAAGTCTAAAAACTCGGGGATACTTGACAAAAAAAATATTTCATTACAATGATACGTAAAAATCGACTCTTGTCAAATAAAATGATTCTAAATATGGAATTATTCGTTTTATTTTTAAATTACCTTTGTTTAACGTCAATATTTTTCACTGTAATACATTTGTTCTCCTTCCAAGTACATTAATAAACAGAACACTGTTTAATTAAAATCTGACTTTATTTAATTTTGAAGGTTAATAACTGCATACATCAAAATGTCAGTTATACTTATAAATTAATGTCAAAAAAAATTCCGCCATTACATCAATACTTATTGCGAACCATAAGGCTGGTGCTCCTCTATGATAGATAAACAATCTATCACTTATGCAGCGGAAGGCATTTGTATTATAGTAGCTATTAAATTAACAGCTACAAAGCAGATATCGTTTGAGGATACAATCATGATATGCATAACATGTAGAGTAATTATTTACGAGCCGTGTGAGCTTCTAAGCTTTCCATATTGACCTAAATAACTTGGTATTAATATTGTTTTTATTATAAAGGAAAACGATGAAACAGTTGCTAATGCAAATTTATACTCTATAAGTGGTACGCCATCTTGTTATGTCTACTGTCAGTGTCAATACGTTAGGGAATTGAAAAAGTCTAACATATGTTTTATTTATTTAATAAAAGTTTTCAAATTGTCAAAAAAGTACGTTAAACTGATAATTTGTCATATGTAAGGGTTTGTTTGGCCAGGGTTTTTTTTTAAATGCGTATATGTATTAAAAAATTATGATGCGATTATGAATTATGAGTGATGTTGTTAAATCTGTATTGTATTATTTGGGAGTTTTTATTTTGGATTGAAAGTTGGAATTTATAAACATGTGAAATAGTAAATTTATGAGACGTTCTCTTGTTTTAGGGTAAAGTTTTGTTTGTTTATAGATTGGAATGTTGTTTAAGTTAATTGGCAACGATTTGATTTATTTTTCTATTATATTTACAATAATAACTTTAAGTACTCCACTCTTTATAACATTGTTAAAACATGATACAATACCAACAAAATACTGAACCTTGCCGGAAATATTTACGGAATTTACGAACATGTTATGCATTGTTTTAAGTTCCCATATGTTTTATGTGTATATCTTGTCTTGATTTTCTTATAAGTTGTATTTCAAATATATTTAGCACATAAGATGTTTGGGGACAGATGTAATAAAATAAAACTACTCAGCATCTTGAATATCTAAATGAGTGGTATAGCATATCTAAATATTAAATAACATCTAGATATTAGTGCATCTAGGTTTTAATAGAAACAACAATGCCTACCCCAGTATGAGACTACGCATCTAATTGGACTGATTTCCATAATATTACTAATGAGTTGTAGATTACACAACAATTTGAACGTTAGCTGAATAATAAATTAGCTTATTGTTATTAGGAGAGATGGTTACATTGGATAATACATATCTTATTTTATTAATACACAATGAGCATACATTTATTAGGTTTGTGATTAAACCTTTGTTTAATAATCTGTAATGTTAGAACGTGCAGAACTTACTTTAAAATCAATTAAAACTACATTGATGGATGATGGTGTCATTAAATTGATATCAAGAAGCTTCCGTGGCTCTACAAGGTAAAGGCAATTGTTAAGGTTAATATATATGTAAATATTAATAAGTGTGAAGGTGGTTCAAAGTTTTGAGTGTGTCTAGAAACGTCAAGAATGACAATGGCGGGTTGACGTTTCTCCACTCTGACGCAACTCCGGGCTCTCTTGGTGTACAGCGTTGGAACGAAGAAGAACCACGATCATCGGAGGATTTAGATCCGTTCGCATCGCGCCCAAGCAAGACGTGTTCGGTGGAGTGTCACTGTGTCCCAATTAATTATAAAGTGCTGATCATAATTCTGTTCATATTTTTTGGAAATAATAATCGTATATTTTGAATTATCTTCAACGCGTGGCTTTAATTCCGCCTACCCACGATAGCTCGGCAGCCATGATGAATAAAAAAATTGACTGATGACGACCAAGTGCCTTTAAGTATTTTCTATTTCTTATTGAAGAGTATAATGAGGATGAGGAACATATTTTGGTGTAGGCCTCTTCCCCAAGAGCACAAAGATATGAACTAGTTTGAGTTATATTCCAACTTAATTAATATACTTAGTCTGGCCATAAATACTGTTACTATTCAAAAAAAGAAAATATTACGTTTGAATTTGGAATCTGTCATTTTTATATGATTGCTTGATGTGTTTTCTTATTTTCGCGCCATTATATTGTTAAATATTTTGTTATATTAAAATGGAGTGGGGTGATAAAGAGAACCGAATCGCTGTGATTGCCTTACATAAAGTAGGTATGGAGAAAAGTGCAATTTTTAAAACCCTCCACCCGCTTGGTATTAGTCAAATGTTTGTTTACCGGGCTATTGATAGGTACAATGATACCTCCTCTGTTTGTGACAGAAAAAGATCTGGCCGTCCACGTACCGTTCGTGTGAAAAAGGTGATTAAAGCAGTTAGGGAAAGAATTCGAAGAAATCCTGTCCGTAAGCAAAAGATTTTATCTCGGGAGATGAAGATAGCTCCTAGAACCATGTCGCGTATATTAAAAGATGACTTAGGACTTGCAGCCTATAAGAGACGTACTGGTCACTTCTTAACTGATAATTTAAAGAAGAATAGGGTGGTAAAATCCAAACAACTACTTAAGCGGTACGCAAAGGGAGGTCACAAAAAAATTTTGTTTACGGATGAGAAAATTTTTACAATTGAGCAGTATTTTAATAAACAAAATGACCGTATTTATGCTGGAAGCTCTAAAGAAGCTTCGCAATTAGTAAACAGAGTACAACGTGGGCATTATCCCACTTCAGTGATGGTTTGGTGGGGTGTTAGCTATGAAGGGGTGACTGAGCCATATTTTTGTGAAAAAGGTATTAAAACGTCGGCACAAGTTTATCAAAATACCATTCTTGAGACGGTAGTTAAGCCTTTAACTAACACCATGTTCAATAACAAAGAATGGTGCTTTCAACAAGACTCGGCACCGGGTCATAGAGCTCGATCCACCCAATCTTGGTTGAAAACTAACGTTCCGGACTTTATCAGCACTGAAAACTGGCCGTCGTCAAGTCCTGACCTAAATCCATTGGATTATGATTTATGGTCAGTTTTAGAGAGTAAGGCTTGGTCTAAACGCCATGATAATTTGGAGTCCCTAAAACGATCCATTCGGTTGGCAGTGAAGAATTTTCCTCTAGAAAGAGTTCGTGCTGCTATTGATAACTGGCCTCAACGTTTAAAAGACTGTATTGCAGCCAATGGAGACCACTTCGAATAAACATTGTATATTTTTAATAGTTATATATTGATGTATTAAACTAACTCACTATGAAAGGAATAAATGTTACGTATAAAAAAAAAATCGTGCTTTTCTTTATAACAATATTTATGGCAAGACTAAGTAATATAGAAAAATGTGAAAAAGTTGGCTTATTAACTGCAAATCCAACTGGACATTATCTATTGAAGGTTCAAAAAGTTTGGTTTCCTTGCTTATTTGTGATAAGGCTGTTTGTTTTACATTTACTTACAATTACTAAATACTATTTGGGAAACGACGTGTAAAAAAATAAAAATATATTTTCTCCATTCTTGAGATGTACTTCATTCTATAAGAATGTTAACTGTATATTAGATATTATATGTAATGTATATTTATTGAGATTATAATAAAAATGTTATTTTCCTAATCGACTATAGAAATTAGGCTAGGGCACCTAAACATTTATTAAGATACTCTGCCTTTAGTAACGATTTTAGAATACTTACATTGACCAGTATGTATCTATGAGAAGCTTTAGAACTCGCATCGTACTCTTCCTTTACTATGTCGCTCTACATAATGATAAATGAGATTACAGAATTGATTTTATATATTAGATCGTAATTGCTATATAAACTACTTTTTTTAAACATTGTTTTTGTCGGCCCTTTGAGCACAATTGATTATTCTGACACTAATTTCTTACTAACGTAAACCGTACATTCCTGTGAGTATTATAATAATAATTACGTTACGTTAAATATCGTACAATAAATATATATCTGTATATCGCAGATACGTATATTGCCAATAAATAAAATGATTATATAAAAATATTCCGTGTGAAAATTCAAATAAACACAATGATAACTTTGGTATTTTGGTGCATCGTAATTTTTGTACCAAGTTAATGTCTCCGTTAAGTTTCTGGTAAGATTTTTATGGTACTTAATTTGAGCATTACAAGATAAATCGTTGCTTTAATATTAACATGTAGCGACTAACGCGATACACCGGTGGCGTAATCGATAAGCTGAAGCGATTTGATTAGGGTTGGGGCTCAAAATATTAGCGTTAGTAATATAATTAAACATGATGCGTACAAAGTATTTATTGTAGCTTAAATATTGCTTCAATGGATAGACCATCCAATCGTCGAGATATATATAGACTACTTTATTTCAATGCCAAACCTTAGCTTAGTTCAATTTGTGCTGCTCCACAATACGACTAATATTGTAATTAGGGGTGAGATGTTACAGTTATAACTAATATAGAGATATACCTATCTGATATATCTTTGAATCGCCAATTGTAAACTCCATGTAAAATCAAACACAAACTCTCTAAAGCGTTGAAATCATGGCTTTGGCTGCTTTAGCTTGTAGAAATATATAAATATATATATTCCTTTTATCCATATAACGACTTCTATATATCCATAAAATGCACAATCCCTTCAGTGTCATCGTATCAAGTTAACACTGTATCTTCTACAGCAAAAGTTTCAAAGCTAATATAAAAACTTGTACAACCAATGGGCAAGGTGAAATAGGAGTACACATTTACGTTATAGTGAGGTCAACCCGCAAACACGGTACACCGTGATTGTAGCTCTCTCACAGCTTATAACTTGGACATTGCAAAATGTATAAAATTTTATGTGCACTACGCACGAAAACCGAAACGGTCATATCAGTAAAAGTAAGTGTTATTGCTTAATTTGAACTTAATCATATCACTTCTTTGATTTTATGCAAAACTGAGATTCCTTACGATGTGATTAATCAAGTTATCTCTCCTTATTATTATAGGTTCGTAATTTTTGATGTTAAAAGCTCAGTTTGTTTTTATTTTATGTAACAGGAGGTATCGATAATAACGCCTATATTTGCGCATTATTTATTTATTATTTATATATTTTATTGGCATACATAATTGTTGATGAATGAAATTCACCATTGATGAATCAAGTGTTTATCACAAGTGGATGATGGAATTGTACGCAATTTCGCAACCTTTTTTCAACCGGTGCATAATATTAATCATTGCCGTGATAAATTTCTCAAAATTATTAATTTCGAACATTCATCAAGATGTCGTTGCTCGTTATAATACGAGTACTGTTTAAAAACTTACCAAATTCCAACGATTTATTTTTGTGAATGACAGTCCATCATTTTGTAATTTCGTTAAATTGCAAAGTACGAATTACCACAGAATATTCCACTTTTATTTACCTGGTAGCAACGTAATCAAAGGATAAACATTTAAGGTTTTTTTTATATAGGTACATGTAATTGTATATACCAATGCAATATATATAAAATATATTCATCTAACGGCAGGTCATGTACTACTACCGTCTAATTAATACTGGCAAAGCCCTTCTAAATACCCTCGGTCCAATTGTATGTAACATGTATTTAATATATATCACTACATACTTTTGTAAGTGGGAGTGCCATGCTGTTACTTAGAGTTTCAGCCGAATGGGCAGGCACGGCCGGAGAAATACCACTCTCTCACAGAAAACCGGCGTGAAGTGATGCAATTGGACTTTGTTCATTTTGTACTCGCGTTTCGTTCGGTGAGTGAGATCTTCCGGTGCCCATCCTTTCCCCTTCCCCGCCCTCTTGTAACCCTCCATTTCCTTCTTTTTTTTCCTTTCCTCCTCATTCCCTCTCCTTCCCTGTCCCCCCAAACAAATACTTGAATGATGGTGCAAAATAAAAAGAAATTACCCCAGGGGGGTACCACCTGTCGTGGAGAATCCCCTCCTGCGTGTCCACCTAACTGTTTTGTTGTTGGGCCCCCAGGCTGCCCTTCGTATTCTGGGGGGGGCAATTTTGCGCTCATATCTAAAAACACATCTCATAAATGTCGGGGCAAACAGAGTAAGCATCACTTGGCACCTTCCTCATCGCTTACTGTGGACTTCTGCAATGTGAGGGGGCTTGTTTCGAACTTAAACGCTGTTCACCACCACCTTGAAACAGCTTTGCCGGCCTTACTCTTTCTTACCGAGACACAGATTTCTTCTCCTGGTGACACCTCTTTTCTCTCCTACCCTGGTTATAAATTAGAACATAGATTCTTGCCAAGGGCTGGAGTGTGTGTCTATGTCCGGGATGACATTTGCTCTCGTCGCCTCACGTTTCCTGAAGGAAAAGACCTATCGATTCTTTGGCTCCGCGTAGACTGCGATGACCATCCGCGATTCTACGCATGCCTTTATAGGTCTCATAGCGGTAATGCCGAAATTGACCGACTTGTGGAGCACATACAATCGGCTACAGACTCCTTGATTGCAAATGTTCCTACCGCTGAAGTCGTAGTTCTTGGCGATTTTAACGCCCACCATACCGACTGGCTCGGCTCTACTACCACCGACTATACGGGAAGAATATTTCACGACTTTGCCTTGGCCTACGACTTGACTCAAATGGTGCCCTCGATCACGAGAATCCCAGATGTCGAAGGTCATAATCCTTCACTGTTGGACCTGCTGCTGACTTCTCACCCGGACGGGTATCATGTATCAGTTGATTCCCCATTAGGATCTTCAGATCACTGCCTTGTTCGGAGTACTATAAGAACAACGCGACTCACTAGACCTCGTTTTGCAGGTTGTCGTCGCGTCTGGCACTATAGGTCAGCAGACTGGGATGGAATGCGCTCCTTTTTTGCTTCCTACCCGTGGGGGCCGATTTGTTTTTCGTCGGATGATCCGAATGCTGCTGCCGATTCTGTCGCTGATGTGGTGCTGCAGGGAATGGAGCTTTTTATTCCTTTCTCTGCTGTGCCCATCGGTGGCAAGTCCCAACCTTGGTTCAGACAGTCTTGCAAAATGGCGGCGCGCCGAAAGCTTGAATGTTATCGTACCTGGGCTCAAGCGGCAGCATCGCGTGATGTAAATACCAGCGTTCTTAAAAAAGCATACAACTCGACCTCTAGGTCCCTCAAAAGTGCCATTGCCAAGGCAAAGTCTATTCACATCAGCAGAATTGGTGATAGACTGGCTCGGCTCCCTTCTGGGACACGTGCATTCTGGTCTCTTGCCAAGGCTGTTCAAGGAAACTTCTGTAAGCCATCTCTTCCACCACTACTTGGGGCGAACAACCTGATGGCCAACACCCCGAAAGAGATAGCCGATCTTTTAGGCTCCCTTTTCGGGTCCAACTCGACGATTGATGACCACGGGAATACTCCACCGACGTTATTGCGGTGTGATACCTCGATGCCCGAAATTGTTTTTCGGCTTCGTGCTGTACGCAAAGCCCTTACCCTGGATATTCATAAGTCGAGTGGACCGGATGGTATTCCTCCAATAGTGCTGCGCACTTGTGCTCCTGAGTTGGCTCCGGTCCTGACGCGTCTTTTCCGGCACTCTTATTCACTCGGCATTGTCCCGACCGCTTGGAAGACCGCCTTGGTTCACCCGATTCCTAAAAAAGGCGAACGCTCTGATCCTTCAAACTACCGCCCAATAGCTGTTACCCCTTTATTTTCTAAGATAATGGAGACTGTTATCAACAGCCAGCTCCTTCGTTACCTAGAGGAATGCCAGCTGATTAGTGACCGTCAATACGGTTTCCGCCGTGGCCACTCAGCTGGTGATCTTCTAGTTTTCTTAACTCATAAATGGGCAGAAGCTGTTGAGTCTAAAGGGGAAGCACTGGCGGTTAGTCTGGACATAGCAAAGGCCTTTGATCGGGTATGGCACAAGGCGCTTCTCTCAAAACTTCCAGCATATGGGCTTCCCGTGAAGTTATGCGACTGGATCTCCAGTTTTTTGGCCGATCGGAACATCAAGGTCGCTGTCGACGGTGCATGTTCCGACCTCAAATCCATAAACGCTGGAGTTCCCCAAGGCTGTGTACTCTCTCCTACGCTGTTCCTCTTGCATATCAATGATATGTTGCACTTAAGCAGCCTTCATTGTTATGCGGATGACAGTACTGGAGATGCTCTATATCACGGCCGTGCAAATATTTCCCGGGTTGATGTCGAGCAGTGTCGGGACAAACTTGTATCTGAAGTCGAGACTCTACTGCGTGGAGTCTCGGATTGGGGTCGACTTAACTTAGTCCAATTTAACCCCTCGAAGACCCAGGTTTGCGCGTTTACCGCTAAAAAGAATCCCTTTGTCGTAGCCCCACTATTCGATAACACTCCTCTTAAAGCCTCAGCCAGTATTGGAATTCTTGGTGTCGATATATCGAGCGATGTCCAGTTCTGCAATCATTTGGAAGGTAAGGCTAAGTTAGCCTCTAAAAAGCTTGGTGTTCTCAGCAGGGCGCGTCAGTATTTCACATCAGGCCATCGCTTGCAACTCTATAAAGCGCAAATTCGGCCTCATATGGAGTACTGTTCCCACCTCTGGGCGGGGGCGCCCCAATACCAGCTCCTTCCATTTGATCGCATCCAACGCAGAGCGGCTCGTATCGTCGACGACCCCATCCTTTCCAATCGGCTTGATCCTTTGGCTCTGCGTAGAGATGTAGGCTCCCTCTGCATCTTCTACCGCATTTATCATGGGGAGTGCTCTGATGAATTGTTCGGGCTAATACCTGCAGCGGACTTCCATCACCGGACATCAAGGCAGAATACGAAATTCCATCCGTACCACCTTGATGTCTGGCGTTCCACGACTGTGCGTTTTTTAAGGCAGTTTCTGCCGCGCACCACCTCTTTGTGGAACCAACTGCCAGCGCAGGTATTCCCGATCCGCTACGACTTGGGGACCTTCAAAAAAAGAGCGTTCCTCTTCCTTAAAGGCCGGCAACTCACTTGTAAGCCTCCTGGCGTTGCAGGTGTCCATGGGCGGCGGTTGGCACATCACTCGAAGTGACCCGCCTGCTCGTTTGCCTCCTCTCACATAAAAAAAAAAAAAAAAAAACATACGCCCAAAGTAATATTAAAGCCATATATTAAAACAACGATACATCCTCTAATTTGGAGTACTCTAGAAATGAAAGGTGTATCGATTCCTTTATTCGACTAACGCTGCGTCATCTTTCTTAACAGATTTAATAGTTCTGATCTCGTTGTAATGAGATCTGGGGCTATACAATTTAACAGATCCGGTAGATATACGACATTGATTGAAATACAACTGTCATTTGAAAATGTATATTCGCATGTTTCATTCAAGTCAACACAATTATTTAACTTTTGGTTCATCTAAACCAGGGCTTCTTAAACTATGGGTAGCAAAATTTTGGGATCGAGAGATTCTAATGTGAAATAGTTATATATATATGTATCGGTTTATATGTTTTTAGTGCAAATTGAATTTTACATTTTTGTACGTTAGAAAACGAATTCTAAATAATATATTATCATATATACATATTTTAGTTTATTAAATCTGTCCCCAAACATGTGCTAAATATATTAACAAACAATAAACTTATAAGATAATTAAACAAGGTATACACACAAAACAATTATATGGGAGCTTGAAACATTTAAGAGATAAAACATATAATGCGATAAGGATTTAAAGGTTTGTTTATTTTTATATATAATATAATATATGTATATTATCTAATCAATCATTAAACTATCCCGCTTTAGACAAAAAACTCAACAATAAAGTCGGATAATTATCACAAGTTATCAAGGAAATCTATAACGGTATTATAAAGTAGAAAATCTTACGCGCATGATAAATTATTTTCTGACGAATATAACCTTTACGTAAATTTCATTTTTTCCAGCTAACGATATACATTGATGTGGTCCAGTTTCTCCAAAGAAATAAATGGCCCTTATTCCACATCAGGGCTCATTAAAATTGATGGGCTCATATTAAATGAGTAATTGTGCGAGTCTATCTTGCTTGTAAAATCGGCTCGAGGTTTTTTTTTTTGCAAACCCATAACTCCTTTTATAATGTATTTAATGAAATTTCGTAAAGGAAACGAGCCAGATCATAAACACCATTGTTTCTTAACCTTAATATATAAAAAGTTTTTGTGAAATCGAGTTCGAAGCTGATGAATTATAGATTATTTATTTACTAAAATGATTCCATAAATTTTGCACATAATAACTTAATAGTTAACATATATAATGTGGTACAAATATGTATTTTTTCTATATTAATGAATAGAAATAAATTCGATTATTCTCCGGGATCCGGCATTGTTTACACTATCCGGCGGAGAACCGGATTATGCGATCCAATCAGGCCAAATACCGAATAAAATATACATATTTTATATATATCAAATAACAAAAGGTTATGTACACTGTTTATTAAAATAATAGCGACGGTGATGTTTTTTTTATAGAAGATGGGGCAAACGAGCAGGAGGCCCACCACAAAGGTGAACTTGCCGCCCATAGACACTCATGTGGCCTGGAGCTCGTGAGTGCGTTGCCAGCCTTTTAGAGATTAAAAAATGTTTAATTAATTAGTCTAGATTAAGATCTAATGTATGATCTCAAGGTTAAGAGTGGCAGTTATGAACCAGTTGTCCAACACTGCTGTAGTTAATAGTAGTTATATTACTAGTAAAAATTACTTACAAATATTACATATGTATCGAGTTAAGGAAGAGTGTTGGCCGAGTGGCTAAGGCGTGACACTCTTAAAGTTTAAAGCTGTGAGTTTGAATTCCGGTGAACATAGCTAACAAATCAATTATCATGTTACGGTTATGGAAAAACAAGGGGATTTTATGTATAGTCGTAAATTTTATTTGATATAAATACGTAGTCATATTGACTGCAATGATAGATGTTTTATTATCGTATAAATTAGACGAAGTTATTAAAATGAAATATTGGTATATTCGTCATTTGAAACGTCAATTTATTTGCTCAGTTCTAATTAAGAAAATAAACAGACCCACAAGGTATAAATTGCTCTCGTTATGAAAACGTATTACTTAAATGAATCTCACTTAAGGCATACAATGAACTGGCGTTGAAAACGATCTAATGTTTGTATACTGAATTAAGATTGTACTGCTTCATTTTTTGAAACTATGAAAATATTAAAATATTTTATAATAATAACACCTTATTTTTCTTATTATATGTTGCGTAAACATAATTTGACATAAATAGAACTTTGAACTATATACAAAATCTACTATCGAGTTTCTTGTCGGTTCTTCTCGGTAGATCAATTCTGAACCGGTGGTAGTGTAAAAATAGATGATTCAGAAGTGTCTTAATAAGGACCTACTTGAATAAAGATATTTTGATTTTGAAAAAGAGACTCTTAGAGGTGATGGGATTTCAAACACATCTGTAAGAATCAACGAAGATGTGTTTGAAGTTTTGAAGGAGATCACCAACGATTTGCTTTTCTTCTTAAAGTAAGATGGTACTTTAAGAAGAAGAGCAAAGCAAATTACTTATTAAATAATATTCACCTAAATTAAATTCTTATAATACTAAAAATCTCGAAATCACGCGTTGCAACCGCAAGTGTATAGCGCGCCTTATAGAGTTATTATTTTCATTAAACCTATCCACAGGTCTTCACGTAGCTCGCAGCAATTAAATGTCTAATATTTTTAATTTGTTATCTTATTTAAAAGTTAACTTTTTTGTATGAGAAAAGCGGAAATTGCAATTAAAAAATCAAGATGAATAGTCATAGGTACTGTATACACAAGAACAAAATATATTCTATTCGTTCAGCTTGTCTACTCTAAATCTATATCTATACTAATAATAAGACAGTAAAAATCGAAAAACTGTACATTAAATATTTTTCCAAAAAACTGAAAGGAGGCAATTAAAGAAGAGTCATAGAAACCAAAAAACCAATTTTTGGAATTCTTGTCTGTCTGTCTGTCTGTCTGTCTGTCTGTCTGTCTGTCTGTCTGTCTGGTACTTTATAACTTGAAAACTACTGAACGGATTTGAACACAGTTGGATTATATATAATTAGGAGCGTTGTCAAAAGTTTATTTTGTCAAAATCGGTTAAGAGAAAAAGAAGTTATGGTCAATTGAAAATTTACTTCAACCACTGCTTCAAATTTTTTAAACACTTATATTGATTGATTAGTTATATATTGTTAAATATGTTCTAATATAAGTTAATCTTAATATTAAAACTTATGAGAGGTAACAAAAATAACAAATAACGCAGTGCGCGCGGGCGCGGTTGAAGTGTTGAACAATGTGCTCGATAGATGGCGTTGATAAAATTCGTAGATTTATTTTATTTTTTTATTTCTTAAACCTATACAGCTTATCAAAAACAGTTTACACAATAAAAATAGATTAAAAATAAAGCCAAAATGAGGTTAAAATATAGAATCGGAAATATAATCTAAGATCAGGAAAAAGAATAACAAAAAAAAACACGAACAGAAAAAAAATATATATATATATACACATGAACAAGTGGAACTATGTGAAGTACGAGCATTTTAGTGTGTGCAATGGTGTTGCTGTGTGAGTGAGTGTGCGAGGGTGAGTCTTACTTTTTTTTAAAGAACTTCTACTTAGGCCAAATATATCCATCGCGGTGTTAAGATGCTCCATTGTGTAATGACTACCATGCACTTCAAACTTTCATTAACGTTTTACCCTATGATTATTTTGAGTGAACACTACCTATACCAACAAGTAAAAGGAAACGAGTGAAAAGACGTTTATCGTTTGTCCGCTCCCATTTTTCCATCTACATCCTTAACGTTAATGAGGTTTACCTTTTATTATTTGGCCAAGCTAATAAGTAATAACCTCACAAGTACGTATTTCGTACTCAAAACTTCCTAAGAATTTTCTTTCAACTCTTAACCGCTGAGGAGTTTTACCTTCCATCATCAGCTCATCCACATAAGAAGATGACTATCAGAATATAAAATTGTCAGAATAGTAATTGCCTGTACGTTAATTTGAAAGTTGCCCTCGATTTCCCTGAATCATCCGATCCTGTAAAGCTACATCATCCCTGAGTAACACAGGCTATATATAATTCTAATTGTAACAAGATTTTAGCCCGTGAAAGAAAGCCCTGTCGAGATCATTAAAAAACGCTATATACTTAACCAAATTACACGTGGGCGAAGCCGCGGGCGGAAAGCTAGTACATAATATATTTATTGGTTTATGAACAATTTAAAGTGCAATAACGGAATATGTTTACAGATCATTTATATTATATATGTTCTCTTCGTGGTAACATATAAAATATATACCTAAAATAGAAATAAAATTATAAAAGTCAAAGTTAATTAGTATGAAATGCCCCTTACAACTAAACATTATTAAACTAATTACAATCGATACAGATTCTCAACTAGAAAATAAACAACTGATTCTGAGAATGAAATTCCGGAAAAGGCCATTACTGCATTGCGTCGTGTTTTTCTATTGGCTATTATTGCATTTTCTGACAATAACACATTTAATGAATAGATCGTGCCTTCGTCATGGCACGTGCCTAATGGCGGGATATTTCGTTTTACATACGATTGTACCGTTCTTGTACAATTATCGAGGTAATTTCTGAAATATGATCAAAGTAAATTGTCAAAACGTAGTATGATCTGTGGTGTAAGGAAGGTGATTATCTAACCGAAACGAGATGTTTCTCGATCTATCCCTGACTGGCTAACTCGCAGAGGCTAAGTAGCGACTTTAAACTTCGTTGGTACGATTCGGGAACGATGACGTCACCGTATCGATTGTAATCTCAGATGTCATATATATACTTTATTTTTTTTTTACAAGTATGTATTTGTTAATTCGAAAGGACATAATTTTCAAATAATTTTGTTGCTTTAAATAGAAATATAACTTATGATAAATGAGAATATCTAATAAATATAAAATATATTTTCTAAAAGGGTTGCACTAATCAAAACATCTTAACCATACATATGTCTAGATAATCTGTGGGTGGTTAATGTCCACGATCTAAGGATTCATTGCTTGCCATAACCTAACGAGCTTATAAGCTTCTTAACAAAATCCGACGCCTGAGTAACGATGCGTGGCAAATTTTTTATTACGCAGCTTTGAATAAATAAACAATGTACAAGCTATGGCAAATGAACGAAGTTTCATATTTCCAAAATTATTTAAGTTAACTAAGTATATAAAAGAAAGAAAGCCAAATTGTAATTTTTTTTGTTAGAATTATTAATAACAATATTTTTTTCGTTATTAAATATTGTAGTTTATAAACTAATTTTATGAACTTAGGCACGGCAACATATTTAAAGCTAAATTACAAGTAGGTATATTCTTAATTTTATTGAATCAGAAATTAATAAATAGATGATATCATATGCCCACGAAACCGATCCAGACCAATTGAATATGACTGAATTGATTCTTATATTACGTTATTATATTTTGTTTTACGTCTAGGCATAGCACACTTTTTTTTTTTTTTTTATATAAGAGGGGGCAAACGAGCAGGCGGCCGACCATAAAGGTGAAGCCGCCGCCCATAGACACTCACGCGGCTGGTAGCTCGTGAGTGCGTTGCCGCCCTTTAAAGGAAAGGGGAGAGGGTCGAGGGAAGGCGAAAAGGATGGGCACCGGAAGATCTCACTCACCGAACGAAACGCGAGTACAAAATGAACAAAGTCCAATTGCATCACTTTACGCCGGTTTTCTGTGAGAGAGTGGTATTTCTCCGGCCGTGCCTGCCCATTCAGTTAAAACTCTAAGTAACAGCATGGCACTCCCACTCAAAAAAACACTTAAATTAATTTACTCAGAATAAAATCTGAAATCATATGAGTGGCTATGTGGCCCCATTATCAAATCTGTCCACGAAAATCCTTTGACTCTGTAATCTAAATGTGCACTGTTTTAATATTTCATACATCATTAGTTAAATAAAAAATATAGATTTATAAATATATACTGATTTTAAATTTGTTGCCAGTAAAATCAAAACCCGTTATTCGCTGTACAGTTTGGACGATCATCTCATAAATATGATCAAGGTACGTTGCATAACACGAAGCCAACCAGAGCAGTTGAATAAAACACAGAATTATATGAAATCTGGATCCGCATTTGTAAGAAATTATAAGTTACATACTCAGATGACAAATACTTCATTGAAATGGTTATTTGTTGGACATGTGTAAAATTTAATAAGATTTGTAAAGTTTAGAATTTTTTTTAAAATATGTTTTTAAATGCGTTTTCTAATTCACTGGATAACAATACGTGGTTGAATATTATCATTCTGTGCCATTTATTTCCCTCGACGTGGAAATGTATTTCCTGGTCCCAAAGAAGCAGCGAAATGTGACTCAACCCACGCTGGTGTTAGGGACACCAGCGTCGGTTGGTGGTTTTCAGAGATGAGTTAGGCAATACCACTAAAATCACTTCAGGTAAAACACAGCAGAACATTCTGCGGCAACCAAGGCAATTAACTTTTGATTTTATACTCAAATAGTATTCGACTTCATTATTTTTGGGGCAAACGAGCAGGAGGTACCATTAAGATGTGTTCGTCTATAGACTCGCGTGTGGTGCTGGCCTTATAGGGAGTGATGCTTACGTACTACATATACCCTTGTGATGTGAATTTCGCATTCCATATAAAAGGCCGGCAACGCACGGGCGTGTCCATGGGCGGCGACTTCACCTTTATGGTGGGCCTCCTGCTCGATTGTCCCCTCTTATATAAAAAAAAATGACTAATCCTTCAAGTTGTTCAACATCCATCGCTACACTTAAACTGCTCGATATAATGTATCAACGAATCGAAAGCGGTAAAAAAAACGTCTACTTTATTACTGAATGGACAAATAAATTCACTTAAGCCAGTGAGATAATAGCCTTATTCTGACACTGCGCCGATATTTTGTAAGAACAATCGGCTATTGACACTTTGGACAACCGTTGACCCTACTACGTGTTTCCAGTTAATGAGAGTTGTATTAACAGATAGCTGTTACAACTTTGTAATGAAAAAAGTACTTGGTAATCAGCCCAAAAGCTCATAGATATTTCTCAGCAGAAGATGTTCTAAGCGAACTACTTCCATAATACATATAAAAACGTTTATTAAAACATTTTTTTTTCTTACCGAACATAATAATATTATATATTTCTACTAATAATTTATTTTATTATAAGTTTATTCATACAATAATAACATTTAAATAAACTTAAAATAAATTTAAAAATCTCGGTTCTTGTGGCAGTGTACAATAGTATGCTTACATAGCCCGCGGCATTTCCACGCTGTATCGCGATGCTTATACTTTTAAAAGCGTTAACTCTTGGGTAACTGGTACTGACTACCAAGCGCCTACTTAATACTTTAATACAATATACTCCAATGGGAACAAAGTTGTAAGAAAGACTCTCAATACTTTACAATACTGCAAAGTAGAACTTTACTTTTATTAAATACATGTTTAATTTATATATTATAGAGACGATTTATCGCTGACATGTTCGTACGTGACATATACTAGGGGCAACAGTGCGCTGGGACATGACCTTTCTGTTAAATTATTTGGTCGCAAAGATCAGTGAAATAAATATGCTTCAGGCTCAATCTAGGGAAAGTTCATTACGATTATTTACGATGTGTCTTACTTATCATATGTATTGGATAAGCTGTACATGTTCTTTTTATAAATATATGAAATAATTCAATGAAAACTTTTTGCTGCATTTCGAAATACCTTCAGAAGCGGTGGTAGTCTAAAATGGACGATTCAAAAGTGCATTTATAAAGACCTAAATAGGTCTTTATAAATGCACTTTCAAATGAATAAAGATATTTTGAGTTTGGCTTAACCGAGCATTCTATAACACAATCTCTCATTTTACAAATATATACATATAATTTAGACATAGAATGTTGTACTTCCTAGAAGCAAAACAGTACTAAATCGAAGCTTCATCCAATTAGAGTAACAAGTAGCGGGCGATGGAATAATAAAGTCATAATGTAACACAGGTGGCCGGTAGGGGGGCGCTAATCTGACATTAGTGGCAGTGTATTGTCACACTCCACAGTACAAACACAGAGCAGTCAAATGACAGAGCTAACATTATACATGAGAAAAGAAATCGCGATATTATATGTTAATTTAATGTCTGTATAAATAAAAGCTTTTTTAAATCTCAATATTTTGTATATGTTTGTCAGTTGTTTATATTATTACAAAATCCCCTTTATAAAAGATATTTCTATCCGTTATGGTTTTTTCAGATCAAGTAATGATTTATGCTTTGATTAAATGTATTCAAAACTGTACAGTGGTTAGAAAAAAAATACAAGTCTTACATCTATTAAAACCTCTATACGAGCGTGCTCTGTATTTACCAGTAGCAATCGAGCTGAATTTATTAGCTTGATAGGAATTGTAGTTTTCTATTTATTGGGACCTAAGATCACGTATCGCCTCCATCTAGAAGATTTAGTTTTATATACATCAAAGCTCTAAGAAAATATAACTTTTATAGCATTTTCCTACGGATTCACAGGTTTGCAATAGCTTTTAGGCTCCGCAGTCACTTAAAGCAAAATTATCTGATTGTTAATAACAATATTGTTTTAGAGTCACAGTGTTAATAAATACAACTGCATAATTAAGCTTTTCTGATGTAAACGTTTTAGTTTTGTGTATTGTTTCGTTTATTATTCTTTGTTTTTTTTTATTAATATTTTTTAGTGTTTAAGTTTCTTAATAGAATTGGATTTTTATTGTAAATTAAATTAAATTACAAAAATAATGTAATATATAGGACATTAGATGATGTAATCATAATTGTTATGTTAAGTACAAGAGCTCTTCTCTTCTCTACTCTCACCCACTCGAGTGGATGAAAAAAACTCATTAACTCATGATTTTTATAAAAAAACAAATGTAATATAAATTTCATAGTAAAGTAAAGTCTTAAAAGCGTATCAGTCATCAACATATTCACAATAAATTCACCGAGAATTGTAATTACATTAAAATTGGACAATTTGTCACCAACTACTATGGTTATATATGTAAATAACATCAATTACACACTTAATCGGAAACTGCGAAAGTGACGGATCGACAAATTAAAAGCGATTTCACGGTGCGCCTTTGTCATAACCATATTGGTATGTTTCAATTAAGCGAAACAATTACTGAGGTCAAAGATATAGATAAACAATACTCTATATTCTGTGGCGTATATCAGATAAATCAACTGCGTAGGTGGCCTCAATTACGAATTAAACGCCTCGTATCGATCATGAGATGATGCTGGCTGTTAAAAGAAAATTTGTTCCCAACTTTACAGACGCAAGTAAACTGGTATTGTCATTATTATATAGTTTATCAAAACATTTGGGTGTCTTGATGAAAAACATGGAAATATACTAGACAAATTGTATTAATTTTGAACTATAGTAATAGTCATATCCATAGAATGAATAATAATATTGAATTGTCTCTATAAGAACAAAAAGTCCGCTCAATAGTATTTATGTTTCTGACTGGCTTTTGATAAAGTGTGGCATCATGTTCTTAACCAAAAAATTAAATAATCTATTGCCACGACAATTTACAAGTATAATTGTGTCATATTTAAGTAAAAGATTGCTTAAAGTACGACAAGATGACATTAATCAAGTCTTGATGGAGATAAAAGCTGTGGTACCACAAGGTAGTGTTTTAGGTCTGATCCTGTAGCTGCGATAGGTGTGGAAGATAACGTTATCTTTGCTGATGTTCGAGTGCAATGTATTAACGGATGAATACCCATATTAATAGTTTTTTTTATTTAATAATTTAAGAAGGTTTCATTAAAAAATACTGAAATTTAAAATATCTTTATTTATATATTAGGCATTCGAGAATTAAATAGGCAATACATTTGATGAATCTTAATCATACTTTATAAATATAATTCAATGAGCATTATTTTAAAATAACATTGGGACCATTACAATTGCGACATAGAGAAATGCAATTAACTAATATTATATTTATACATATATATACTATATACAACATATACTAAATATTAACGAATTATTGATGTTGTTATATAAACATAATATACAGTCTTATTAAATCTTAAAATTGTCTTAAGTGACGTTAGTTAGTCGCATAATGAGTCTGTGGGCTTTTTATAAATGTCAATCACAACACACCTTTATACAATAGTCGAGTGTACACGTGTACTTGGTATTAAACTAATAAAATTTCAATTAATTAACAATCGTTAGCATTTTAAAGCATTTATTATTAATGCATTCGCTGGAGCATTGTGTAATGGTGGCTTGTCGCTTTACGCTTTATTGAACTGACAGTAAATATAATTGTAGAGTCAATTTTTTTAAATAATTTTACGACTAGTCATCAAAAGTGAAAAAGTTAAACGAATTAAGTTTTTTTTTTTAATATTTAATTTATTTAGCAGGCTGCTTTATGACAAGGAGCGCACAGACTCGTTTATATTATAAACTTAGTACAAATAATTTTTATACAACACATACTTAATGCACGCTAAACGTATAGCTGACTAGCTTTCCGCCCGCGGCTTCGCCCACGTGTAATTTGGTTAAGTATATAGCGTTTTTTAATGATCTCGACAGGGCTTTCTTTCACGGGCTAAAATCTTGTTACAATTGGAATTATATATAGCCTGTGTTACTCAGGGATGATGTAGCTGTACAGGATCGGATGATTCAGAGAAATCGAGGGCAACTTTCAAATTAACAAAACACAAACAATTTTATATTCTGATAGTCATCTTCTTATGTGGATGAGCTGATGACGGAAGGTAAAACTCCTCAGCGGTTAAGAGTTGAAAGAAAATTCTTACGAAGTTAAGAGTATGAAATACGTACTTGTGAGGTTATTACTTATTAGCTTGACCAAATAACCTCATTAACGTTAAGGATGTAGATGGAAAAATGGGAGCGGACAAACGATAAACGTCTTTACACTCGTTTCCTTTTACTTGTTGGTATAGGTAGTGTTCACTCAAAATAATCATAGGGTAAAACGTTAATGAAAGTTTGAACTGCATGGTAGTCATTACACAATGGAGCATCTTAATACCGCGATAGATATATTTGGCCTAAGTAGAAGTTCTTTAAAAAAAAAGTAAGACTCAACCTCGCACACTCACTCACACAGCAACACCATTGCACACACTGATACACACACACACACTAAAATGCTCGTACTTCACATAGTTCCACTTGTTCATGTGTATATATATATTTTTTTTTTCTGTTCGTGTTTTTTTTTGTTATTCTTTTTCCTGATCTTAGATTCTATTTCCGATTCTATATTTTAACCTTATTTTGGCTTTATTTTTAATCTATTTTTATTGTGTAAACTGTTTTTGATAAGCTGTATAGGTTTAAGAAATAAAAAAATAAAATAAATCTACGAATTTTATCAACGCCATCTATCGAGCACATTGTTCAACACTTCAACCGCGCCCGCGCGCACTACGTTATTTGTTATTTTTGTTACCTCTCATAAGTTTAAATATTAAGATTAACTTATATTAGAACATATTTAACAATATATAACTAATCAATCAATATAAGTGTTTAAAAAATTTGAAGCAGTGGTTGAAGTAAATATTCAATTGACCATAACTTCTTTTTCTCTTAACCGATTTTGACAAAATAAACTTTTGACAACGCTCCTAATTATATATAATCCAACTGTGAAAACCGCGTTCAAATCCGTTCAGTAGTTTTCAAGTTATAAAGTACCAGACAGACAGACAGACAGACAGACAGACAGACAGACAGACAAGAATTCCAAAAATTGGTTTTTTGGTTTCTATGACTCTTCTTTAATTGCCTCCTTTCAGTTTTTTGGAAAAATATTTAATGTACAGTTTTTCGATTTTTACTGTCTTATTATTAGTATAGATGTGGATTTTTCTGTGTATAAACCGTGATTGTGAAATAAATATTTTATAGATATGTAATAAATAAAAAATAATCCGTTATAAACAGACTGATTCGGTTTGGTTAATTCGATTTTACAATAAAAACTAAAGAGCTAATGTATGGGAATACAATATAGGAATAATTAATACAAAATATAAATAATAAATGAGTATTTAACATTTGCAGGACACCGCTTAGGTACTGCTAAGCTTAAACTGGCATATATTATTATTGGACAACCGTAAAGTATGCTTATAACATAAATTTCGACAAGGTTATTACAATTGGGTACCCAATACCCAGTATATACAAATCCTATAAAACATAATTAAATAAGGAGGAATTCACCCGTAATAATTCAAATATATGTCGAGACCGTAAACCAAATGTTCTATTAATTGTCTATGCGATACAATTTGAATTACCAGTTTCACGCAAAGTATCAAGCTTTAAAATATTATCAAACATAAATGTACAATAGTTTTAAAAATAACTCAAAATCGTCTTTCATATTAACTTTTGTTACTCTTATAGAGACTATAAACGGTGGGCAAGATTTTGAATTTAATTTCGGTCCGACTCGTACGTATACAAAATACTGAATCTAAATGAGTATTTTAAAATCACATTTTGAGTGTTCACAATCCACTATTTGGTGTTTTAACGAAGTACGTGACTAGTGTTCCCTTCCCCTTAACGAATGTCGGTCCGCGACATTCGCAAGTATAGCCAGCATTCATGAGTACTCTGAAAAAAATAACGCCTTATAAAAAAAAATCACTGCATGCACCAGAAGTGTGTTGCTCAAACTTTTTATCAGGCGTTAAATGTTCAGTGGAATACCGGGTTTCATTATGTTTTATAAACACGTTTCCGGTCAAACAAAAACAACAGAAATCGATTTATTTTAGTATTTCGTTAAAGGATTATTTCTGTTGGGAAGCCTAAGGCACAGCCTTATTCACACTTTATTGCGCTTAAGCAGTAGAAGTAGATAATGTTAATGTTATAAGAGAACATGTAAGAGCAATGGTTGGCCTTATCGCTAATAGGCGATCTCTTCCAGGCAACCCACAAAACGAAAGAATAAGGTATTATATGTTTTTCCAAAAAGAAAAATACCTTTCAATTACTATAGCAATTGGAATGTTAGTGTTCTTATCTAACTTACGCGTTATACTTACTTAGCGGTATCTTCGGTGACTTGTATCCGTCCCATGGCCCCCGTAGAGTCCATCCGTGAGGCAACATTCACTGTATTGCCCCAAATATCGTATTGAGGCTTTTGTGCGCCCACCACACCCGCTATGACCGGGCCATGATTTAAACCTAAGAGTTAAAAGATGCTTTAACTATTATAAATCTGATAAATAAAAAAAAAAATCTAAAAGAAACTCAACATTTATTTGTTTACACAAAAATTGTAGAATTAATAATGTTATTAGATGTTAGTACATAAGAAAGCAACAGGCGGCCTTATCGCTAATAAGCGATCTCTTCCAGGCGACCCACAATATTCTCTGATGACTAAGTAGGGTATATTAGGGAAGTGATTTTTTTTTTAATATTATAATATTCAAAAACTTGTTTATTAGCTTAATATACGTGTAATGTAAGAGACGTTATAGGGTTAATGGGTGGTAAGAAACTTTTTGAAAAAGCTCACCTATCCTGAGCTTAAACCTTTGAAACGATTCCCGATTGATCTGCTCGAGTATTGTCATCAAAGCGATTGCGAACTCTACTAAAATAGCAACTGTGTGCTCTTCTCTTCTGCTCGCATCCTGAAAGTTTATTTTAATGCATTTACTGCAGGTTCAGGATTTAGCTTAAAAGAGTGGCAGAGAGTTTCTTGCCAGTTCTTCTCGTCCGCTCGGATCGGAACTGGCTGTGAATATAATTGTAGAGACAATATTTTTTTCAATTATTGGGAGATTCATGTGTGAGAAAGACCGATAGGAATAATCATTATTTCTGATTTGATTTTCGATACAATTCTTTCATGTCTTCTATACAAAAAAATTGAACTTAAAGAGGAGACTAATTATAAGTAATAAAGGCGTAAGTGAGAGACGAAAGAATTTTGTGAAATTATTTTGCTGGTAAAGACGTCGCAGCCAGCCTCCGTCACCCCATGGAATTTAAGATACCGATAATTCTACTAAATCCACATTACTAATAAAGCCACATTAAAAGGATCCCTGATACCTGAGGTCAGTTTGACCCGAGCTAAAGCTTTTTATAAGATAGGCTGAACGAGCCTCCAAGGTGCCAAAAGACGCACCGCCAATAGTCACCTACTATTTAACAGGTGTGTTGCCGGCCATACGAAGGTCGATTATAGAAGTAGTAGTAGTATAGAAGAGGGGGCAAACGAGCAGGAGGCCCACCACAAAGGTGATGTCGCCGCCCATAGACACTCGTATAGAAGAGGGGGCAAACGAGCAGGAGGCCCACCACAAAGGTGATGTCGCCGCCCATAGACACTCGTATAGAAGAGGGGGCAAACGAGCAGGAGGCCCACCACAAAGGTGAGGTCGCCGCCCATAGACACTCGTATAGAAGAGGGGGCAAACGAGCAGGAGGCCCACCACAAAGGTGATGTCGCCGCCCATAGACACTCGTATAGAAGAGGGGGCAAACGAGCAGGAGGCCCACCACAAAGGTGAGGTCGCCGCCCATAGACACTCGTATAGAAGAGGGGGCAAACGAGCAGGAGGCCCACCACAAAGGTGAGGTCGCCGCCCATAGACACTCGTATAGAAGAGGGGGCAAACGAGCAGGAGGCCCACCACAAAGGTGAGGTCGCCGCCCATAGACACTCGTATAGAAGAGGGGGCAAACGAGCAGGAGGCCCACCACAAAGGTGAGGTCGCCGCCCATAGACACTCGTATAGAAGAGGGGGCAAACGAGCAGGAGGCCCACCACAAAGGTGAGGTCGCCGCCCATAGACACTCGTATAGAAGAGGGGGCAAACGAGCAGGAGGCCCACCACAAATGTGAGGTCGCCGCCCATAGACACTCATGTGGCTGGGAGCTCGTGAGTGCGTTGCCGGCTTTTTCTTAAAGGACCCTAAAGCGTAATGGTTCGAAATACCGTGGTAGCAGCTGGTTCCACGTGGTGGTGCGTGGTATGAAATGTCAAATGTTTTATGCAAAATAATTTTATATATATTGATGCATAAAACTAGAGTATATAATATAATGTACTCACAGTGGGCTCTTCTTTCCCCGGTCTGAGTCCCGATGCGATCATATAAGTGCTTCCGATAGTTTTTATCTTCTCTATACAGCTGAATTTCGGTTTAAGTAATAACTGAAAGAGACAATACGTCTAGAATACTTGAAAACTAGCTAACGTTGTTTTGTCATATATTTTTAGGGTATAAACTAAACAAGTGAGCATGTAAAGAAAATTATTAAAATTACACTATGAAAAAAATGTCGGTAGAAGAAGAAGTAGGTAAGTCCAAAATAAGTAAAGGACTCTCTGAAGTGTTATTGACAAGTATCACAGCATTTTTGGAGATTTATAATTAATTTTTGAATTTATATAAAGGAGTACTCAAAGTCTTATGACCATTTTGAATCGTATCAAATCTAAACGCGACAAAGCTGTGAAGCAGACGAGACCTCTGCTTTTAAAACAAGCAAAGCTCCCCAAACTTTTTTATCGTAAAATAATCCGATTTTTTTTAGATGCTAATATCTATATATATATAGTATATATGTATATCTATTACATAGATAGATTTTAAATAGAATAAAGTATGAATTGTGAATTGTTTTTTTTTTTGGTATGAATCCTTTTTTGCTTTTAATTAAGCAAGTCCTATTGAAGGGAATAAATCTCGTAAATAGATAACACTTCAGAGAGTCCTTTATTTATTTTTGACAATGTTTTGTAAATTTTCACTGTCGAACAGTATTTTGTGGACATAAACAAACCTCTTTAGTAAAAAAATGAGACCCAGAATCCAGGTGGTTAAATAATGACTGACCTTATCGAAATCACATATAATCTCGTTGAGCAGCCGCAAACACTCCAGGCCCTGCTTGTTGACGTCCGTCTCGTCGTAAAACTCCTTATAGTTGGGAATCGATGCGAACATTACCGCGATACTTGAGTAACGCTCGTGGTACAGCTCATCCTGCAAAACACCTCATCCGTCATAAATGAGACACAGGCATCGGTTTTAATTATTTCCGAGGAAGACCATTGACACATTGAAAACCAGACAAACACACAAAATTCAGTCAACGAGAAGACTACAAAAAAGTAATACGAAGTACAAATATATAAATAAACTAGCTGAACCGGCAAACGTTGTTTTGCCATATAAATTATTAAGAAGGTAGAAATAATTGAATTTCACAAAGGTAGAAATAAATTTAATTTATACTTTAGCCTCAATAACACGTGGTAGTCATGCTGTTGAATTGTAGCTTAAATGACACGTTTGTCGGTTTACCATAGCAGTGCCATCTATTGATTACTTACTCAATGCAGTCGAAAAGTATCGACATCTGTTAGAATCTTTTGGAGTATAGATAAATAAATATGCGACTATAATTCAAGATCTAAGCTATCCTTTATCTCAAGTTGGACCAGACTGCTCACGGTGTGCCAATTTAACTTAAAATCGGTTATGTACTTTAGGAATCCATCGGGGACAAACATAGTGACAGGAGATTTATATATAAGAAGATTCCCGGTGGCCGAGATTACAACAGACTGATATCATACTAAGCTGATGAGAGGGGTCAGAAGTCATTAAAAGAACTAGTCCCAGTAGTCCCATCAATTGGGATTACGACTAAAAATTAAAATTGGTTAGGCCCCGTTACTATTAATAACTACTACAGTTAAATACTATTAAAAATATTACGTACCTTTGAAGCAACTGATGTAAGGAAATGCTGTGCGACGTGAGCGGGCAGAATATTTTCTAATAAAATCTGTAAAAGGCTCGAGTTTAGTGTTATTTATATAAAAAAAAGTTTTGGATCTTTAGGTACGAGTGCACGCGCCTGGTGACTACCTGGTGAGTACCGGTGACCCATGAGCTGGTGCTTTTCCAGCTCTACGTATGAGCATACAGCGAGGAAAGGCCAGAATTATTGGTATTCTACCACAAGGACCAAACTTTTTAAATTTTTTTAGTGTTTTGGTTTAATTTGTTTTATACAGGTTTTTTTTACTTATCAGTTAAAATATCTTTTACATAGATATGTATAATGAATGACAATGTTCTGCAATATTTACGCATTTCAATCAATTGCAATAAATATATCCCCACATACTTGAAACGATACAATTATCATAAATACACACGTTAAAGTTATATAAGAAATAACAAGCTGCGTTAATATAAACATCCAATTCTTTTATACATACGAGAACAGACAATCCTGTATAACACTCTTTCATCTCTTTCGACTGTTATAAAAAGAGAAATAACACATTAGTTAAAACTAAGACATACTTAATTTGTTATACCTTATTAATTCCTCGCATAGTCTCGACCTCCTCCTGCTCAAACTTGAGCTTGTCTTTCCACAAGAAGTCGGTTCGCGACGTGAACTCAATCTGCCTGTCCAGTATGTGTAAGAGAGACGCTAGAAATACCAAAACCAGGCCCGCTTTGGCCGAGTACGGCAGCATCGAGAACCTGAAGCGAACTTCCCCAGTAGTTAACACAATTATATTTATTTAACACTTTATCGCACTTAAACACTAGAAGCAAATGACATTAACAGATGTTAGTACATATAAAGAGCGACGGGCGGCCTTATCGCTAATAAGCGATCTCTTCCAGACAACCCACACGATAAAAGAATACTTAAAATATAATAAGACAGTATATATATTATATAGTTTAAAACAACATATTATACATTTATACTATGTTTAACAGATAGATAACATCACTTAAACTTAGTTTACGTGGGTTCAGCTTAGATGAGGAGAACCCACAAGAAACTCGTTGGTTGTGGTGATGGGGTTGTCATTTTGGGGGAAAAGCAAGCTAAAATAATAGAGCGAAGTTATGTATTGAAACTCAAGTCGACACACGACACACACTCATACATAAACACACACTCATACATAAACACACACTCATACATAAACACACACATGTTACAACAACACAAGAATAATCCTAGTGGGATCCAGCGTCTATAATTGTGACATTTCTCGAAATAAAGTATCGTTAATGCCTAATTGCATAATACAAACAGATTTACATTAAGAAAAAACAAAAAAGAGGTAGTTTTTTTTAAATTAGTCAGCTCTTAGTTATTTGAACCATCCCAAAATAGTCTAAATTAAATTACAATCCAGAAATGAGGAAAGTTTTCTTTAATGTAACAGGCGGGAAGAGCGTTCCTCTTCCTTAAAGGCCGGCAACTCACTTGTAAGCCTCCTGGCGTTGCAGGTGTCCATGGGCGGCGGTTGGCACATCACTCGAAGTGATCCGCCTGCTCGTTTGCCTCCTCTCACATAAAAAAAGGCGGCATACGAGCAGGCGGGTCGCCCATGGACACGTGCAACGCCAGGGGGCTTACAAATGAGTAGTGGACCATAAAAGAAGAACTTCGTATGAGAATTGAGGCTTTCGAAATGTGGATGCATGCTGGTGATGAGCAGGTTTCAGAAAGTAATGTTTTGGAACGGATTGGCCAAGAGCCCGCTCTTATGCTCACAGTAAAGAAACGAAAGATCTCATACTTGGGCCATTTTCTTAGGCATGAACGACCTAATGCAGTTGATAATGATGAAGGAAGAAAGGTTGGCAGAAGAAAGCGGAAGGAATGGACCAACTAGCGGAAAAACTAGCGCAGATAGAGATAGAGGAGCTGCCGGGAAGTTACCAATCTTCACTCGAAAAAGAATCTCATACGCGTCACATTAAAAACAGAACACTTACTCGGTATCAAACTCCCGGTACTGGTACTGGCTGAAGAGTTCCGCAGACGCGAAGAGAGTTATGTGCGTTATCAGGGTCGCCAGCATCAGCACCAGCTTGAGAACAAATCCGATCCGAAGAAACACGGATATCGAAGCTAGTGTTAGCACTGAGCTGTAGAGGTAACTCTGGAAGAGCATTTGTGTGTTTGTGTATAAAGCATATATCATGTGTATGTGTTATAATTTATTTATTTCAAGTACTTTACAATTATCATGCATTTTTAAAAGGGGTTGTCTGATAGAGATCGCTTGTTAACGGTAAGGCTGTTATGTTTGTTTGTTTCTCTGTTTTTTTTTAAATTATGTTTTATGTCAAAGGTCGACATCGTATTCGCGAACCTTTTCCAATGTTCCATACCGTCTGTTCTATAAATCCACTTTTAAAAGTAATTCCGTTCAACAAAAGAGGATCTTCTTTCACACGTAAACAACGTTTTCATCGACGACGGAACAAACAGACTATAGTCTGTCTCTTTCTATCTTGTTTGTTTGCCATACAAGAGTCAAAGCAAGAGATTGACAACATTAGGTCGGCCATTTTTTTATATAGTTGAACTTTGAATGGAGCTAAATACTTTATTTTAAGAAAAAAATACGATAAGAGAACACATAATAGCCCTTTTGGACATTGGTCGAACATTATTAGCTTACCGGGGCAGATTCAACATCAATATTGATGGTTATTCCTGTGAAGTTCGTCCCATTTTCGCTCGTGTAGTTTTTCACCCAGACTTCCGTCGGGAACTCTTGAATCAGATACGTTTGGAACTGAAAATATGTATTTTCACCATTTTCATATTTGATGACGCATAAATTTCAACTTTTATAAACGCCCATAGACACTGGAGTGCGAAATTGGCTTACATATGTATGATATTTTTTACTTAATAATACAAATAATGAATATACAATAAAACTCACAAGATTAATGACTGCGCAGGCGCCGATCAAAAGTGCAGATACCAAAAACATTGTCAATCTGATGTACGAATTACCGGCCACCACCTGGAAACCATTTTGAATTTTATTAATATATGCAGTGGTGGTACTTTTTTTGTCTTTCTAAATACATATAAATATCAACGATGTTTTTTTATTAAAGGTGGATTTCGAACGTGGTCATAAATGAACCTGATTAAACCCACCTGTCCAGGCTTAGCGCAGTTATCGGAGTACAGGTCGGAAGCATCTGACAGAAGATGCCTCCCTCTGGAGGGGAACTGACCATCGTACCACGACAAATATAGAAACACGGTTAATGTCAGCAACGTGGGGCCGAAGGACGCGTATAGCACTATGCCTCTGCAAATGAGAGCTTCTTAGTAGAATTGAAAGTAAAAAGATCAATTTTGCTAAAAAAACATGGGAAAATTGGAAAAAATATCAGAATTAAAATCAGATTTTTTTCAAAATCAATGAATTTAAGACCAGAAAGACAAGCCGCCCATAGACATTTATTTTATTTTTTTAGACATATAATGTGTGTACACTTACTTAGGTAAGGTAATAAGCTGAATAAAAGCCAGTAGTAGAAACAGTGCGCACGCGCACGCGATGTAGTATTTGAATTGTGTGTCCGGTTGACCGCGATATTGACTCTCTTGTGTTCTGTTCTTGAACCATAAAGTTATCAGGCTCATGCCTTCTGAATTATTGCTAGAAAATTATGAACATAATATTATTATTAAACCTTATTCCGAATTAAAGGAAATATTTAATTCTGAATATATTCTACTTATGAAATATATATTTATAAATATATGTAATGTGAAAATACAGAATAACCACCTGCAATCGCAACACGTTCTTTGTGGAAGGAGGTTCTGTTCGATCATAGCCAGACTCTGAAATTATAATTTATATAATATTACTAGCTGAACGTTTGCAATACAAATATTTATATAAGTATTTGAATGAGCGGGATGAAAAATTATTAAATTACTAAAATGGCTTTAATAAACATGGGTTGGTGATGAAAAGCTAAAAAAATTATGGTTGTCACATTATAAAAAAATATAAACAAAATTTTTTGTCAAAAAATTAAAAAAAAAATTTAAGTGTGTCACTTAGGGATATGAAAAAGACATGTTGGCCGATTCTCATGCCTACTGTATACGCATATAAAATTCGGTGAAAATCGGTGAAGCCGTTACGGAGGACGGTAACTAACATTGTGACAGGGAAATTTTATATATTTTATTACATAAAATTTCTTCATAGACAATATCTCTAACGTTTTGGAATTCGGAAAATCGGTTTATAAATGGCAGAGTTCTGTTGGAAATTTTATACAAACTTTTGATATCCTATTTCAACCCCTTTTTCGCGATAATAAGTAGTCCATGTTCTTACTTAAAGCTTAGTCTATCTCCATACCAAATTTCATCGAAATTTGCTCTGTAATTTGAGCATGAAAGCGTTACAAACAATTATATTAGTAACACAGACTTATTAAGATATTATATTAGCGAGAAGACATTGGTACTAAAAAGTACTATTGTGCATATGGACTATACATTTTTATTTATTAACTAGCTGATCCCGACAAACGTCTTTTTGCCAAAAATAAAAAAAAAATGTCTCTAAAAATATGATGTTGGCCGATTCTCAGACCGACTCAATATGCTCAGAAAATTTCAGGAGAATCGGTCAACCCGTTTCGGAGGAGTAAGAGAACGAACATTTTGACACGAGAGTTTTATATATTAGAAATAAAACTTACCGATATACCGATATTTTTCGCGAGAGTCGAATCGGTGATATTCGCAAAGGGTTTGTCTGCGCCCCAACACTCCACGTACTTGGTCATTTTACTTGACGGACGCGACCGACTCGGAACCCCGGGTATTGCTGAAATATATCTATACATTAAAGATAGGAAGAGAAAAATACTAATGAAACATATACACCAACTTGAAAAAAAACACAAAGTAGAAGAAAATTTAGTTAATTTAGCGGCGTCTAAGAAAAACTGTGATGAGTAAATGGTTTAAAATAAAAACATGCTTTACGACTAACAAGTAGAATCCATAGATATTGTGCTCAACATTCGTGTGAAAATCGGCGCTGGGTGCTCCCTGGTTGGCGTGGGCGTGTCCGATTTGCGCTCTTTACAAACAAAAAAGGTTAATTCGATACGAGAAGCTGTTAAGGAACTGCATTAAACTGTTAAAATATAAGACAACTAAATGAACAATAATTTAATACAAAAGCATTGTTTAAGCATTGTTGTGAGCTTCGAATGGAAGTTTACCAGTTCCCATAATAGGACTTATAGCCCCAATGATGGATCCACTCCGACTTTTTGGTTTAGCATTGCCATTGCCCAAAGCGTCTCCTGTATTAGCGGTGCTGTTCTCAAAAGCCACAGTCTTGTGCCCGTCTACTTTTACCGAAGCCCGTCTGCTTAGATCTGTATAAAAATTTATCAATTCAGTTTTCCCTAATGGCAGAATGTTCCTCTCTCATAATGCTTATTAAGACGGAAAACTGTGGCGGACAATTTAATTTTTCCCTGCATTTTCATTATCCAAAATGAACGACACAAATTAACCGATTATCTACAGTCACAAGTTTGCCTGGTTTTTTTTGCAATTTGTACCTGGATTTATACATGTTCAAGTTGCCTGGCAGAGATCGCTTATCACCAATAAGGCGGCACGTTGCTCTTACAAACATTGTAAACTTCTACGGTTTTTGTGCAAAAGGATGTGAATAAATAAGTTTATAGGAAGAAAACGACGCGTTTTTTTTTATTATACTTTCTTATACAGTATAGTTTATATTAAGAAGCTTTTAAAGAGTTTTGAATTTTCCTCACATAATTTACATTACAATATAAAATCTTAGAAAAGAGACAAATAAGCGTAATTCTATTAAGTCCTAAAGCGATCTCGAGGGATTTTGAAAGCACAACACGTAAAAAGTCTTTACAACAATATCGTAAAGAGCTTCAAGAAAAGTTGGATAAACTTTAAGCTTTTAACAAAACTCACCCGGATTCCTCATAGACTCGGCTCGCATCACTTTGGTGCCTTCCTGTTCATTAAAACTGTGTTGAGAAGGAGCCGGACTAATGTTCTCTCGCGGCTTCGTCGGTGATACATCTTGGTATATTGATGATACAATACTCGCTTTTCGGTCTATCGTACAGACGGATAGACGACCGTTTTCTGATGGTTTCTGAAATTTTTATTTCAAAAAATTTAATTTTATATATATAATTCAAATATACGAGTATAAGCTTAATAAAGATTATTGTCCTTAATTGACATTAAATTTGTGAGGTAGCGTTAATTTTGAAGAGTGGATACATTTTTATTTATATGTATACTTCTGTTTATATATTATATGTACAGAAGAGTATAATTATTGAATATCAAAATCAAACATATATATATATTCACATAGGTACGGTATTACAATTAAGAATCGTTAAAAAAAACAATACCTATGTGTTTTTTTTTAAGAATTGCAGATTTATTTGGGTAAACTAAATATGGAAAGGTAAATCATAAAATGGAGTACAGTATTGTTCCTGTTACGAAAGCTTTATTTGCATAAAGCTCGTTACTAAAGCAGTGAAAAAGTTTAATTAAAGTCAAAAAATTTGTAATCCCTTCAAACGAGATAAACTTCAGCCTGAAGTAATAATCAACGGATCAAATTACATCTTCAACTGTTATTCAAGATTATTTTGAAATGGAAATTTTCCAGAAAAACGATTCAAAGCGAGCAATCAAAAGGATCCTTAGGTTTTCTTTTGTTACAATGTTGTTTGAATATATTATGGAAAATGGAATATTATTATGAGCTCTTCTCGCAAATTTATTTATTTATCATGAAATATTCGCAATTTTGATTTATTCATTAACATTAAGTAATAAGGCTGTTACAAACAAAAGTCTGATAAAGAGTTAGTTAATGGCATCGCTACAAATATCACAATTAATAACAAAAAGAACGACTCATTAATGAGGGTATTTAAATGCGGATCAATAAAATTATATATAATATCAGTATAAAAAAATATTAAGGTCTAGCAATATTATTATAACTGCCAATAAACACATTAATAAATTGAGCTTTTCCGAGAACGCAGCCTTTAATATTATCAAACGAAAGCGACTCATTTGTTTAAGTGTAAACAATAGTTATTTACGACTTTCCTAAACATATTCATTCCGGCTTTTTAAGACAACCGGGTATAAACAATAAAAATAATAACCTTTTATTGCTTAGTTGTAAGAAATTATTGTCGACGCTACCCTGCTGTATTTTAACAATTAAATCGTCTCTACTCGACCAAGTTTAATTTTTCAAATTTATAACACAATTATAAAGACCGACTGACTGATAAATATGTATATTTGTGCAATGAAGGATAGAAATGTAATATCGGATGTATGCATTGCCAATTTCCTGAGCTATCGAAGCGCAACTGCCTTTGACAGTTTGATATAGCTTATTACTGTGTACCCCTGCATGCCTGGAGGTATGATTTCGAATGGGTATAGAGCTTTCGCCACTCTATTAACTGTCTATTAGATGCACCTCTTCTTTTTCGGGTTTAAGCCTAAGTAACACTACTTAGGCTTAAACTAATACTTGTGTAAAGCTTTGTTTTGTTTTTTTATAGTTTTTAGTATTCTTATTACTAAATTATTTTATGTGCCACTACTTATGTTAGACTCATATTATAATGAATATATAAGGACAATATTAAACATTCAAATTACACAAGTATTTCATATAAAACCCGAATTCCAACTGAACCGATCCGATAGTGAACTTTTAAACCATGTTTTGTAGAGTTAATTTTAATTACTAATCTCACCCAAACATTATTGTTCACAATATAGATTGGTGCGCTTTAAAAGGATTTTTTTGACAGCTGTCAAGTAATGGTAAAACTGTGAAATATTATTTGACAGGGAAAATACCTTGGGGGGGACAATGAGATACGTCTCCACTTTGTGGTCAGCCAAATATCCTTCTCTGGAAGCACCATCCCCAGGCTCCACCTCAAATTTTCCAGCTAGTTGCAGCATTGTAGACTTTGTTATATGAACACGTCTGTAATATATAATGAAAGGCTGTTAATTAGGTGATACACTTTAAAAAAATTACAGTGTTAAAAAATAAGCCGGACTTCACAAATCCTACAAACTTAACTGGGTGATCAGCTTTTTTCAAGAAGCTTTATTACAAGTGTGTTCATCACCGGTATTCAGAAAAACATTAATAACGTAAAACTTTAATGGACATAAATAGTTTTATAAATATTTTGAGTTACTGCTAGGATAGTTGGTTATGTGAGTGTTAATGTCATAATTCCTTTATTTAATTAGGATTGTAAGCAACCACTTTTAAACTCACCAAAACTAAGTTTACATAAGTGCCTTGCGAGTCCACAGCTGAGAAAAGTGTTTTTTTTTTAAAGGGCCAAACGAGCAGGAGGCATGAGTGCGTTGCCGGTCTTTTACTTAACTTACTGAAGTGATTAACATTAATTAAGCATTACGACTTAGGGTCCTTCAAGAAAAAAAGCGTACCAATCCCTAAAAGGCCGGCAACTCACTCACGAGCTCCCAGCCACATGAGTGTGTATGGGCGGCGACTTAACCTTTACGGTGGGTCTCCTGCTCGTTTGCCCCCTCTTCTTTAAAAATAATAGTAATAACTATTGGATCAAAACTATTTCCATGCTGCTGTATGCATGATATAATAATGTTTATTTCAATGACCTCAACTTGAAAGAAGTAATTGCACCTTTGATGCCGACATAATGACCTAAAGCACTCCAAACACTTGTTACATATTTCGCAAGACACTCCCATTTGACTCGCAATGTGAAAACTTCGTTTCATACAAAACTTTTGTATCACAAGTTTAATACTTAAATAGTGTTCATCACCAACGATTTATATAAATAAATACAATATTAGAATGATGTTATAGTTAACAAAGGAAATATAAATACAAGCGTTTATATAAGGTAAATATTTATTTATTTTCCACATAAAATCGTATTGAACTTTAATAACTTTCATCTGATACCTATCTACGAGTGTTCCAAAAAGACCGGACTGAGAAGACTACAAAGCTGGTTAGCTATCACTTTTAAGATTTGCTTTATTTATACGTGATTTTTGTATAGAACATATGCTCTTAAAATGTACTTGGCAAGGAATTACATACCCAGCGATCCCACCAGACTCCATATGATTTGCCAATGTGACGTCATCACTCCAGACATCAAATTGCCACTTGCGCAGACCGAGTACACCGCACAGCACGTTACCAGTATGAATACCGATTCGCATGTCAACATTGAAACCTGTGGCTTCACGGACGAAGCTATAAAAAAAGAATATACACTCTTCATTAAAAACCTACTAATGTCACTTACAATTGACAAATTGTCTTAAACAAAAACATAAGTCATTCGAACAGCTTTTGAAAGCTTGTCATAATTCATGATAATTCCTATTGTAAAATATTTGTTTTCTTGTTTGTTTGTGAACTGGATTTATTGCAATAGTTATACATTCAGCTTATTTATTTGTTTATTCTATTGTATATATAAACAAATATATAAGCGTTATAATAATTTAAAAAAATAATAAGAGAATATTCAGTGTCCTTATTTATTTATTAAATCTAGAAAAAAGAAACACCACACAAAAATATACATAAAAGTTATTATTAAAGAAAATAGTGAAGGCTTTGAATAGTTGTACGATCTGATTGCAAAATCGATAAATAATAATGATTCAATGGTTTGATACATTTTGAAATTATTCCAATTAGTATCAAAAGTGAACAATAAAACCTTATTTTTTAGTACCATCAGGCACTGAAATCTCAACATGCATTGGTTAATAAAGAATTAAAGCAAAAAGTGGTTTAAGGTCACTCCAAAAGCTGTTTACAAAATGTCTACTGCTTTCCAAAAAAAACGTTTTTTTGTACCTACCGTATTGCATCAATCATTTGCAGACCCATATTGACACAGTTATACGCATGGTTAGGCCTCGACACCGGAAGTCCTGATACGCAGTAATAGCAGTCGCCCAGTATTTTAATCCTCATACATTGGTTCTCCTGGAACAGGTAAATTTATATCATTGTTTAAGGTAAGGCTTCATTTATATGTTAAGGATATGTTTATTGTATTAAAACTTTCCCCATTGCTTGATCTAAATATATTATATAAAAAAAAATAAGATTAGTATACACACATTATTTGGGAACTAACAAAATATAAGATGCAATATGTGAAGACAATTTAAGTTTTAAAGGTTTTTAAAATGACTTCACGATAGGGAGTCGGCAAAAATGTCGATCTAGTCGTCTACATTCATAGTACCATTGTAATTAATAATATAAAATATATTTATATAACTCTATTATTATGTGTAAAAAAATATCCATTGAAAAATATTTCCGTATTTTTACTCATTGAGTGTCATAAAAATATATGATGCAAAAACTTGATATCTGACGTGCTCTTATCGGTGAAAGGACTTGCAGAAGTAAAATAGCTGTCAGGAACAAAGAGTGTCTATCACTTCCACGCCCACGTTAAACACAGTGTAATACAATACAGAGACCATTAAATTTATATATTTAACCCTATATCCTTGTTGGCTTCAGAATATATACGCTTCATCGATCAGGTATAAAGCCCTCTCTGTAGAACTTGGAATAGAACACGGAAAATGAAAGAATTGTATGTTAGTCAATAAACATTACAAAAGAACTAAAAAGGTTTGTTATCTCTGAATCCTATCATCGTTATATAAATACATATAAAGTTTAGAGTTTAAACACTATTATTATCTAGTATTTCGAAATATCCTTTGAGATGTAATAGTAATGTTAAATAGTACCAAAATATGCACCACACTGTGTCTCTATAACGCAATTACTCTGCGTAGGAATACTGAACAATAAAGAGCTATTGTGTTCCCCAATGAAAATTAATGACCATTCAAGTCCATTTAATTGTTCTATAATGACAATTTATACACCCCATATTGAAAACACATAGTAATCTTCTTATAACGCCTGCTAAAAAGGTGCAAGCAAAATTGACTGATCACATAGTTAATTCGATTTCGTTACAGGCGTTTAATTTTATAATACTTGTGTAGACTATTTTTGTTAAAGAGTGTTGGTAAGGGTTTCTCTCCTCACTACCAGTTGGTTATTGTTATTTTAATTGTCAGTAGCACAATTTTGTATTAATTGTTTATTTTAAAAGAGCAGCTTGCCGGTTCTTCTCGGTAGATGACTGCCTTCCGAACCGGTGGTAGTGTAAAAATTGACGATTCAAAAGTGTCTTTATAAAGACCTACTTGAATAAAGATATTTTGAGTTTGAGTTTATGAGTAAATGAGTGCATGTATCTCTTAATCAACTAGAGATTTATAAAGAATTATTTTCCAAATTTTTCAATCGCACCTCATTTTTAAGATTGACTCGACTCCGTAATAAAAGAACAATCATGATCACATGAATTAACCTAATTGTGTTATTACTAGCATAACATTAATAGTACAATTTGTTTGACGAGCTGATTACTGTCCGATTGAAGTTGTATAAAATGATTTGTAATTAATGAGGTTGCGGTTTGATATGACTGTGATTTTATCACTACATTTTTGCAAACTATTTCATTATATTTAAATAAAAGCATAACGAAGCTTTATTATTATTAACTAAATTGTGTTACATTTATTGATAAAAATAATATTTTAACTGTTTTAGTGGTAATCAACAACTTGTTTTTTTTTTAAATGATATGATTACTTTTCGTTTACATATGTAAGTTTATTTATTTGAATTGCCGTAAGCCTCAAAGCCTTAAAAGTTCCACCGTACTAAATCCAATAAAATATCAATTATTGTGGGACTATTTCGACAAAATTATTATTCTTATGTTTGACGTTTTTACTACCGAGTGTTTCTATAGAGTACCCCAGTAGATACAAAACTTGTTATTCAGGTAGAGCAGATAAACGTAGATGTTGTCTTTAACGTGGGCTTACTATATTTCAAAGTGCTTTGGCATAGAAGGCTTATTCAATGCATTTAACACAGAAAATATTATAAATATTTTATTATTCCGTTATTTTTATCACAAAATTAATATTTGTTTATGTTTCAAATAAATTTATTGGACTTCCTATAGGTACTTTGCACATAAATGGAAATTGCGGCCCATATATTTTATTAACCATTACTGTATACCAACATTTTTGCTTTAAGTAGGATTTGATTTGAAATATAACAGTTCAGTATGCCCTTGATCGAGAAAAGGTTTGACTTATTTAAATTGACTTACGATTTTGAAATATATAAATATTAATAAACTTAACAAAAACAGGTCATCAACACAACAAAAAAAAACAGCATGGCGACCGGACACGTCAAAAACCCTCATGAAACCTTAAAAAAAAGGTACAGTTTGATCTCCAAAAAAATATGCTCTCTCTCTGTCGAATAGTGTTTACAATATGATTAAAAGAGACATATGAATTTAGTACAAACCGTCTATAAATTGTTTTTGTCATTGAATACAATATGAAGAAATATTGTGTGTCTTATAATTGTACTAAACGAATATAACCCATATAGGTCAGTGAAAACTAAAGTTTGTGGGTTACCTAAGTTATATTTGCGAATAATATTAACCAACAACTAAGTACTTACATTTATAATTCATTACGTTATAGCAGTACTAAACAGATTTTAAATCGTATACGCTTATTACTTAACTAGTTAAGATACAGGCTTTGTGCGACCGATATTTTGCTCTATCATAAACCATTCATACGCATTCATCACGATACCTCACATACATAATTAATTTGCTAGCTTGATACACACTATCACAAGAGATTTTCATATCTATATATATATAAAATTAAGGGGCAAAAGCGTGGCATTTTGGTCGTTTACAAAACTTTACCTGTGCAATCTGATCGAACCTTCCAAATAGTTCATTCAATGTCTTTACCAAGTCCGAAGCGCTCAGCCTCTCGGATAATGGCGTGAAATTTACGATATCTGCGTACAATATGCTGACGTTGTTGTGCCTCTGCACGTGCATTTCATGGAAGCGTGTCTGCTTGCTGCTATCTGCGCACGCGTCGGCCATCTTTAGCATTATGGAGCGTTTTACCTGTAGACAAAACATGCCAGATAAAAATTACTGTAACGTAAGACATTGTTGTCACCTAACAAAGAAAGAAATGCCACGTCCTGTGTTCAATTTATACGATGCCAGTTTTTATATTCACATTATGTTAATAACTGAACTTAAGTAGCTTGGGGTATATATAGTATATCTTGCATTGAAGTAAATAGAAGCCATGTTTAGCTTGTATACGAATGTTAAATTGTCGGAACCATATATTTTTAGTTGTAAGTTAACTTATGATAGAAATAATTACATATATATACGACTTATAAATTATATTAAACATCTTATATTTGTAAAAAAATATACTCATTACAAAAAAGTTATTGAAGTATTATCTCTGAATTTCTTAAAACAACACTTGGTAATAATATAATCATACTTAAGTCGATGCTTACTAACTTTTTATTAAGTCCGGATTTTAATAGTGCATATAGTTTTAACAGCTTAATAATTAAGCTTACTTTAATGTACGAACAGTGCAAAGAACTAAGCGGTTGTTAGATGTAAGTAGCTTAAAAAATAATTAAGGATTATGATATTAACTTTTGAGTGTTATTGGCTTCAAATAAATTCCCAGTTAACCATAGAGTTAACTAGATCACAGATCAAACACCTATATTATTTCTTATCTCTATAAACAATGTTTAAAACAAAGACAACGATAACATATCAGTGTGATAATCAACTGGCCATAGATAATAAAGCATTACAATTACACGGGCTCACTTCACTCGAGTGTTCTTATCGGTACTCGAGAAAAATATTATTGAGTTCTAATGTAATTGTCATGCGCCGGTACTAACAACGAAAAGGGATAGGTTTAGTTTTGATCCGTATGTTGCCATGACATTACGGACATAAATGTTTAGTTATCCTAGCCTAGTCCTAGCTTAGCCTAGTTCTAGCTAAGCCTAGTCCTAGCCTAACAGTACTAATGGATATTGTTTGATAATTAACTTCAAAAATCATGTCATATATATACAACAAAGCCTTCACGTAAGTTTTATATACTATATAAATAGACGGATTAACCAGAAATAGCAGAGAGCGAAATTTTCTCGTTATAAGCTGTGCCCACGCTGGTTTTAAGTATAAGGTGAGATGCCTCGTGTAATTAAAGCTAACATCCCCAAGCGTCAGCGTGTTTCGTTATATGTTACAACCCAATATATAATATATTTATTATATCCGAATATAATATCGATTAATTAAAATTAATTGAAACATAAACTTTATAGTAGTTAGGTAACTGACTGACATACATACTGAGTTATAGTATAGCTATTTGAGAGTAAAATTCAAAACAATCGAAACAAAATCAGCACAACGATCTGTGTCAGTAATATATGAATAGACACATCGATAATCGCCTTTTTATCTTATCTATATATGTTATCGACAATAATTGTTACCAAACTGACAGGAAGGGTTTGCGCGGGAGACACGTCTAAATAAGCAAAACTGCACGAGATATATACTAAAAACTATACGGTTAAATATTTGAGTCAAACTCAAACTCAAAATATCTTTATTCGAGTAGGTCTTTATAAAGACACTTTTGAATCGTCAATTTTTACACTACCACCGGTTCGGAAGGCAGTCATCTACCGAGAAGAACCGGCAAGAAACTCGATCGCTGCTCTATTAAAATAAACAATTAATACAAAATTGTGCTACTGACAATTAAAATAACAAAGCATTGTAAGGCTACACAAAAATTGAACTGTCCCGATGCTGAGCCAATTGCCGACACATTAAAGGGATCTTTGTCCTCTAAATATTCGTTTGCGGTATAGTATGCCTTTTCAACCAAAATAACCTTTACGCGCGTTTTAAATTTGTCGCTTTTAGGAATCTACTGTTTTGTGGCTTCATGAAATGAAAAAACTGTGTGTGCTTAGCATGTGTAGTATGCGGTCGAGAGATATGTTGCTATAGCGAGGGTATTGTTTGCAATATCTACATTATAAAATGACATGCGTCAGTAGTGATTAAAACTCTACCAAACTCAAATTTTGTCCGATTTATGCATAAAGAACAATAATAATAATTACTTCATTTATATTAACTTAATTTGACCCCGAAAGCGTTGACTTATCGCTTGAAGTAGCAGAAGTGAGACTTAGATATCAAAAGTAAAACACTATTATTAAATTAACGATGCAGGCTTTTATTCAATGAACATTTATTTAGTACAAAAATTAGACTTATACCTGCTGTACCCAGAAGAGGGATTAGTTAAAGTAGGCTTATCAGACATATAGCGGTAAATGTACTCTAATGAGCTACTCAGAATATGGGCTATAAATGAAACAAAAGAACATTGTTGAATATTATCGCAATTCATAGAATCAGGCGGTGTTTTGTTAAAATATAATCCTTACAGAAATGTGTACCACTCATTCACAAAATAATCAGCTTATATATTTTTATTGAAAGTGCATTTAAGCCTTACAATTGTTTTCAATAACTAATTTAAATTGAGATTTTATTATCGATCATAGTTTTATATGGAAAGGATCGAGTTGGAAAGAGATTTAATAGAATTAATCTTTTTAAATCTGAATGAAACTATTGTTTTTGCTATTTTAATATTACGCAGTTTAATCAAGGAAAATCTTGAAAAAGATGGTGTGTGCTATTCATCAAAAAAACTAAATACAATAAGTTTTCTACGCCAATTTTCACTTCTGATATTTTACGTATTGGCGCTAATATTATCCAAAATATTAATTACAAAAAAATAATGCCAACTTGATGGCAAACCGGTTTATAATAAAAATATTCGTCAAGTCAACGTATGAAAGATAAGACAAAGTATATAAAACCTGTATAATAAAAAAAAACATAAAATATTTAATTTTGATTAATTGATCGGGTGAGCGTGATAATGTAATAGTCATCACATACATTGTGTAAGGTAAATAACTTTACAATTAATAACTAATTTTCACCTATAATTAATTATATACGTAACAGTAAACACGGATGTGGAATTTTTATACCAATGAACCAAGTTTATATACCCATGACGTTTTAACGTTCTGCGTAAGAAATTCTGTATTAATTATATCCTCTTCTCGTATACATTTTGAATATAATATAAGTTTTATTATACCAGTTCCGGCGCACTTTGCCCGCGTGGATTTCCGTCATTTTAGTATATTTGATAAATATCGATATTATTTGATAGAACTACAAAAAATATTTCTAATTAAGCACTCCTTTGTGTGGGCTGGAAATGTAGAGTATGTCAGAAGTGGCTCTAAATTGGGACGGTTAAATTCTTTAGGAGCCAATTTTCTTAAATTTGATTTTACAACGCAATATTTGAAATATTTATTTAAAAAGAGCAGATATTCTCTTAGTAGATATCTGCCGAACCGGTGTTAATATTAGTTAATCGTCAAAGTTCAATAAATACCTACTTGGATTTTGAGATACTCAAAAACAAAGAGATTTTAATTGTATGGAGTCTAACATCCGTCCATTCGAGTTTTTCGGTTTAAATAAAAACAATCTAGTAATTGTAGTGAAAACTAATCACATGGCTTGTTCTGTATCGGAGAGTCCGAGCTATTTTTATGATATAAAAATCCCCTTTTTATGTAATGCGACGTTTATCTGACATTAATTGCATAATTATTGCAACACCTATACATTTTACTCATACAATTGTCTCGTAACTCTGGTGACAAAGGGAAAATTGCGGGAAATTATCATTTATTAACCCTAACAACCGCAATTATATGAGAAATCATGTTCTACTGTGTCCTTAATATGGACAATTAAAGTTAATTTTATGTATATTATACTTTGATAAATAAGATAATTATTTTTCTAAGATACCAGAAAACATCATTATATATCTATATATTAAATATTTACAATTATATATATATATATATAATTTGAAATTTTAGAAATGCGTAAATAAGCTTTTATGATTTGTTTAATTGTATAAAGATATAAAAAAACTAACAAATCATTAGTGTAACAATAACTTTTATCATTTAACAGAGTATTAATATTATTGTTTACATACACTATCTATATTTGTATAGCGTTTATCAGTGTGCGTTATCCGATCTACTGCATTTTACCGGAATCTACTGTAATGCAGCACAGTTATTTCACGTAGCCGGCAACGGGGTATATGATTCATGCGTGCGCTTGCGCATCGACCAAGCGCCGAAGGTTCATAAGAATTCGACGCGTTGTGCGCGACGCACGTGTGTTCCAGTATTCCCTTTCGATTATGAAATTATTGTGAGTGATAGTGTGAAGTTTAGTGAACTCTGTGACGCAAAATAAATAAAATGTTTCCAAGAATACAAGGATTGGTAAGTAATCATTTTATATTTGTAGGCATTCATCTGTTTCGTTATTATGTTTTTATTGTTTTATAACAGAGACGCGCTTAATATAAATAAAACTTAATAGAAAATAATATGCAGTTAATTCCATTTTATCCGTTGTGTAATTGCAACGTTGCATTAAATTACACGGAATAAATAATTCATAACATAAAGGTTAAATTTATTACACATACTTTAGCGTGTCGACTTGTTTACCTTGCTTCCAAACCTTAGATTTTCTGATAGCAGCAAACATTAAAAACACAACTAAATAAAAACTTCAAACTCTGACGGACGTTCCAATTTCAAAAAAACGTTATATAAATAATAACAAAGAGTTCTGATACTTGTGAATGTTAATTATAGTCCAGTAGCCTTAATTCTTCATTTTATAGTCAGTTCAACCTACTAAACCAAATTTGGATTGACATTTTAAACCAACAAATCGTTTTACAGATAATACATTATTATCACGTACTTCGCTTTCGTTCACTTTTCCTATCGTATATGCGTAACCTTTAGTTTCTAACGAGGTACCTAATTTCTTTTAACCCACATTATGTATTCTTTATACGTAATTAATTATTAATACCTTATTTAAATTGTATTAATTAAGCATGGTGTTTTCTTCCGGGAAGCGAACCCATTGTATGACTAAGTCTATATTAATTTTTGTTACCGCTTTTCTATGAATATAATGACGCTGTGATGAGTTAAATTTAAGAGTAAATGAAATTTTACTGAATCACAGAGGAAGTAAGTTGAGTCATTATACAGTTACTTGTATCCATTACCTACTTAATATATTATCTATTGTGAGATATTTTATCTTTCTATAATTATTCATGCGTTTTAGATGTCTGAAGTTAAGATAAGGTGTATAGGGCGTCGCAATCACGACATGTAGCTTAAAAATGTACTCAAAATTATCGTAAAATCAAAAGTATGACCTCATTTTTTGTTGTATTTAAGCTAATTATTTAATTTAAATATGGTTAACATTACACAAATGAACATTTAGTGTAAGCAATAATAATTCATCTACTAATTACAATTCGTCACCTCAAAACTATTAAGGGAAATTTAAAAGGAACGAAGTTACTAAGAAGGATATTCAAGCGAACCAAACTAAGCCTGTTTGGTAAACAGGTTTATCTAATATATATTAGTAGTAATATACGGTTAAGTCGTAAAAAAGACAGTGTAAAATATTCTGACTTACATTACAGTAACCTTTACAAAAGTCATGGCTTAAGCCTTAAGGCATTACATAAAGGTAATTAAGAATCTGACATGAGGTTATTTGAATGCAAATGTCAAGAAGAAACCTCGTCATACTGAAAATTCACTCGATTAATTAATATTTTAATTAATCAAGTGATTTAAAGAGAGGTATTTAAATTTAGCTGCATAGAATAAGTAATTCTTTTAAAGGTCAGTGGTCTAGTCGATTCGTAAATTTGAATCAAAACTATGAAATCACGGATAACGAAGTTATTATTAATTTTCACACAAACAATTTTTTTTTTTTAAATACTTAAATATTTTTATTCGTGTCAAAATGTAAGGGCATTTCTTTCTGAGTCACCGGCAAGAACACATCAAGGTCTGCATAAACTTACTTATCACAATTTATTTGCATATAAACATGTGAACTAATGAGACAGTCGACATTTTCTCTATCGAGAATGTATACGGAAATTATTTTAATCATCATACAAACATAAATTTCTCATACTGACACATAATTTGCATATACATTACATATTGTATGCACAGTCACATGTTATCAATACAGATAAAGTAGTTAAAGAACTAAGTAGGAGCCTGGTAGTCAGTACTGGTGCTCCAGGAGCTGGTGCTTTTCTCACTCAACGTATAAGCGATGCAGCGAGGAAATGCCAGCATTGTGGTTACACTGCCACAAGGATCAAACTTTTTAAATTTGTTTTAGTGTTGTGGTTTGTTTTGTTTATTATTCTTTTTTTATTACTAATGTTTGGTGTTAAGGTTGGTAATGTAATTGATTGATTGACTTGATACAAAATACTGAGATGTGTACCCATATTAAATTAACACTTAAGACTTTTTATATAATAATAGTAACAACACAAGAGTGTTCGAGTGATTTATTTTAATTCATATTGAAATAAATCAGTGTGTGAGACGACAACTGTGTGAGAGTGAGTCTCACTCTCACACTGTTTGACTGATTTAATTAAATAAAAATTATACTAAAACAGTTAAACACTCGATTTCAATCTATTTCAGTCAAATTGTGTTTACGCTGAGATAATGCGAAATATCTCTAACCCAGCACAATACCACAGATTACATATTAATAATAACAATAAATAAAGGCCAAAATAGGGTTAAAATATAGAATACAAAAGTAGGTTAAAATATATATTTACAAAAAATATCACAAGCACAAAGCATTTAATGTGAGTGTGAATTAGTTTGTATATTGCTGTAGAAGTGTAACAGTGAGGTATCCTCTTTGTTGAGTTTGCTAACATTTAAATCTGTTCTATAGTTATTAAGTCTAGACAGAAGCTGTTTTAATTGTATCTTTCATCCAAACCGTATTCTAAGATAAACTTTACAATGCAGTATCCAAATGTGTTTTAGTTCCCTCTCATCCGCCATAGTTTATCAATGAGCTTAGTAGATTACACTTTTACAACATTTTGTACGTAATTTAGAATTTCACGTGACCCAATAAATAGATAAAGCAAAAAGCCGTATTCATAAATGATAAGAAAGTTAATAAAACACTGGACAACAATGATTATGTATTTTGCATATAGCTTGTACTTATTACATATCATGTTTTTTCTTCTCTACATTAACGAACACTCTATTTAACGCCATAAAATGCACAGTCCCTTGAGTGTCGTACATAGAGTTTACACTGTAAGTGTAATTATCAAATCATAAGTGGAATTTTGACTATAAGTTTATATAGACGAGGTGGCAAATTAGTGTAAGGCAAGATAAAGTCGTATTCATTTTATACAGTTAATATTAAAATTGTAATATAAAGTTGCCAAACAACATAGATAAGGTTTACAGAGATATTTAAGGCTTCATAATGTCAGTGTACTTTGAAAACGGATGTTTTTTTTTAAAATATCGGACATTAACATAATACACTATTACCATAAATACGTCTATTGATTTTAATTAGATTATTAGATAAATCGTTATAATCTTTTGCTAACGCGTATATCTCAAGTTATTCACTTTAACACAAATGCATTGTTTATTAATTCACAATTTGTTGCACTAAAACAGTAGAAGTAGACGATGTTAATAGATGTTAGTACATATAAGAGCAACAGCCTTATCGCTAATAAGCGATCTCTTTCAGGCAATCCGCAAAATAAAAGAATACTTATAATACAATTGAACTGGTGCAAGATAAGTATAAGCTTTTGAAAGAGGGATATACAAGATGATGATCTGGACGAATACGAAATCAAATACAATTTGACTTAGTTTAAATTAGTTTACTTAGCTACTTAGTTAAAAATTGCTATGTACCCGAAGCAGATACAAGATAAAGTAGATTAATCACATTAATTAGGTTATCATATTCCATATGAAGCAGCACTAAAGCTTCAAATTTTTGATAAGCTTACTTGAAAGCTGTTATAGAAAAATGAGCTTTAGATTTCGTACAAACTTATATTCCAAAATTGGAATCAAACTTTTTGTGAGCTTATACTAAATGTTTTATATTGCATATTTAATTTGGTCTATAAACAACATTCCTTAACTTGTTAAATAACATTTATTATTGAGATGTTATAAAGAGGTAGTTATGGTTCTACGTAGACTAAAATTAACGTCATCAATTCCCAAACCTGTTACGGGCGTGTACACAAGTAACTTATATATATATATATACCTCAATATGATGTCAATGTTTTCAATAATAACATATGAAATGAATTATTCATATATATTTTTTTACAAAGCGACTAATACCACCATAAATATTAACGATGCAAAAAGGTTAGGCTGTGTGCGTCAATGGGTTTACAATAACATTATTAAATTGTTTACGATAATTTAATTCTGTCTAGACTCTATATCAAATATTTGTTTACGCTTTAAGTCATCAATTAAAAACACATACGCATAACTAATGTCTAACATAGTTTATGTTCTGTATGTGTGTATATATATCTACATCTATCTATATCATGTAGATACTAAATCTATATCTACTATATCGTATTAGATGCATAACTAATGTCTAACATAGTACATGTTCTGTATGTGTTCTATTCACATACAATCACGTAATATAGGTGGTACTTTACCACTTCCGTGATGCCCGTAATTATTTCCTCTGGTCAAAGCCTCCCAGTATATAGTATTACGTACATCCGGTGGAATATGACTATATAATATATCGATACATTTCAAAAAAATATCGTTCAGTACCTTACCTATATTAGTATTTTAATAAGATAATTCTAATATTTGTAATTCGAAATATAACACCTTGTATGCAATATGCAACCTGGAATGTTATAGGAATTCTATTAGTGTGTGAAATTTGTATTAATTATGTTGACATCATATACATTTATATATAACGAAGACGATCACTGTTACATTATTTACTATAGCAGATGTTTTTATATACAATACAGGCCAACGACTTCAAATCATACATTTAGGTCAATAAGGAAAACTTTGCAAGGCTTTGAAATAGCTAGGCTATAGACATTTACACAATATGCCATATTTCTGTTGCACAGAATTTTATGACTACGTAGGTTCTATATGTATAACTATGAATTATGTTTAAAGTGTTGTTCAACCTAGCTGAATTGAAAGTGTTGTAATACAAACCATATAAGTATTACCAAGAAACCCACATATTTATTTTTATCTTTTCTTAACTATTAATACATAAAAACACACGATAACTTCTTAAGGTCGGCATAATTATATAAAGAAGTAAGTCTTAATATTACATACGTTTACACATACCTTAACATATAAGGGGTATACCTTAAATAAGTAAGTGGTTAAACACCATTCTGACGCGAAGTTATTTGAACTGATGAATTTATTGAAGTCGATGTTAAGCGCTATTCAAATTGCTAGGGGCTAATAATATTAAAGTAGAAACAGGATCAGTCAGATGCAAGTAATTAACGATATCCTGCGGGAAGCTGTGGCAGCTGGTGATAGAAGCCTCATAAATAACCAGTCAAACTACTCAACGATTTGTATGAAGGTCAAATATAGTTAAAATATTATGTAGTTTTATTTTAAAAAAAAAACACTTAAGTATTAAAAAGCAATATAAACTCTTTTGCTTTCTTTAAAGGGTATTTTTATAGGACGATGATCGAAGCGAGTGTCTGCTAGTTGCTCAATTTGTTAGTTAATCCTATACGAGTTTGCACGCAATCGACCGCGCCGCAGATTTCGGAACCCGTCTATTACGACACAACGCCACTGGCACCAGACTTATCAGTTTTATAAGTGGATTTACTACCTAATTATATATGAGATATTCAGACAGACTAACAAGGACAAATATATAATAATTTTAATAGTTACCTAATTGATTTATTTAGGCAAATAGACTATAATACTTTTAGTATGAAATAAATTTGAAAATCTTCTGCCCTTGTGTCAGAATACCCATATAGCTTGAGCGAGAAAAGCACCAGCTTTAGGATCACCGATACTTAACAAGTGCCTATTTCATACTGTAATAAGCACCTGTGCACTTGTAACCAAAAGCACTTGTTCAAAAGCCTATACTCCAATGGGAACAAATTCGAAGTTGGAGACGCTTTGATCTAATAATATCTTTTATTCTAATACTTTATAGTTGACTGAAAGAGATTGCTGAAAGCGATAAACCAGCACGTTGCTCTCCTAATATTAATTGTGTGTATATTATTATTTAATTTTAAACAATTACTTACAATTGAGAAAATAATTTATGACGCACGACTCGTTTTGATGAACCATTTTTGCGGAAATAATACTTCATAAGTACTTCATTCTTAGTGAAACATTAAAAGGCAAATTTACAAGAAATTGCACAACTTGAATTAAAAATTAACATTGAAACGCTCTGAGGGCTAATACAATTTGTCACAAATTATAATAGAATAAACATAATATCTTGAAAAAAAAAAATATCCTCGATTTTGAATTTTCATTCGAGTCAGTCGATTTTGAACCCTCCGACAATGAAACAAAGTTTAATATGTCACAGAGTAGCATTTCATGGCACCTAATTAGAATTCCACATGCCATCTCTGGTAAATATTTTAAACAGTAGCATCACAGAATAGTAATAGAGGCTTAGTTATTTTTATATAGTCAAGCATTTAAATTAATAATTTGTAAAACCAGAACAGGTCTAGTGGCTAATAGTCTTTCTTAATACTCTTTAAAAACACTGTCGTTTGAATATTTGTTTTTTCATCAAAGTAAGAAAAATCTTTCGTCTGCCATTTGAACCAAAGTATTCGAGGTATCCGCGCGGTATGCACCGGAACCGAGATGTAAACACGTTTGATGACACACAGACTGAGTCACGCGAACCAGAAATAATCGTCTGGAGAGTTTCTGTATCTATGAAATAGGTTAAATACAAACAGTATTAACACATTAGCCGATATGGAGCCAGATTTCAACCAACCGCGTGTGTGTTCGCATTTTAATTATAATTTGCTCAAACTTTATTCATTCAATCATACCTTTTATTGACTAACGGTTAATGAATTGTGGTTTTTGTAAGATTCAAGAGGAGTTCCTTTACATGTTATTAACCGTTATAGCATTAACCTTAGTTATGAAAATTAATATCACCGATGTGTGTCAGAACCTTTTATATAAATACCTAGCTGACCCGGAAAACGTTGTTTTGTCATAAAATTACTAAAATCATGTTTTGTCATACATTTAGGGTTCTATGTATTTTTTAATGTGACATAAAACAATTGCCTCTAAAAATAGATGTTGGCCGATTCTCAGACCTACTCAATATGCTCACAAAATTTCATGAGAATCGGTCAATCCGTTTCGGAGGAGAACGGGAACGAACATTGTGACACGAGAATTTTATATAATGGATCTTAAGAGAGAAAAAATATGGCGAGACAACTTTTTGTCTTATTTTAATTTAAAGTAAAAATAGAATTAGATAATGTTATTTAAGTCATTTTGGCGCCGACTAATTACTGAAGGACATTAACGAAACATTAAGATAATTATCGTTTGTATGCTTAAATAATGGTATAATTAATATCACAAAAGATGTGACATTTTCCAAAATTTAAACGCTGTTTCTATATACAGATACTCTTACGTTGTTGCTGACCAAACAACGCGGAGAGATCAACCAAGTAGCCTGTCATATCACTTTCAGAAATGAAGTCACGGTTGTAAGATATTGATCATAAAAACTATCTAGAAATTGTGATGACGTCAGCCACATTACATTCAGTTGCAGTTTAATAATAACATTTGAACAGGACTAAATTACAATTTAATATAAATATTGACGCATTCGTTGGCGTAACTTAAATTTAAATTACAACCGTACATGTAAAACATGCTTGGCGATTTAAAGGATTTGCGGAGAGTTTCCTGCCAGTTCTTCTCGTCTACATGTAGAGTCAAATTTGTTTGTACCATAGTTACCCTAAGATATCGATTTGATTCGATCTATATACCACATGTCTCGTAAACATACAAGGCTCCGACTCATTCGATTTTTCAATTGTTCAAATATAATCCTTGTTCATTGTTTGTTAGTCTATTCAAAAACGTTATCGTTAAGTGTTGACACATTATGTCATTAGGGTTATTGTTCTAATATTACTTAAACTAAATATTATGTATGGTAACTAATGAATTCGAACGACATCTTCCGTAAACAACAGAGTAGTTGTAAACAAAGAGTTTCATTCAGTTTCCGTATGTGTATGTGTGACGGGATGTACGTCATTGTTAAGCCGAATGTATATGAGGAGACTTGAGGAAGTTAAAAGTATTAAAAGACTAGTAGTTTGCCTGGTACTGAATATTATACGCCCCTGATGTTATTTCCTGCCCAGGGGGCATCCATTGCTGGCTGAGGTTCGTTTTCGAATAAGCCTTCGCCAGAAGAGCCCCATTCCACGCGTGATTAACATAGTAATCGATTGACTAGTTAATGATTTTCTTTACTTAATACGTCTGCCGTAAATAAATAAAGTGTCTGCATATATTTGGTATCTCTTGTTAGAATATCAGATCTATTAATCTTAGATCTGCTATTTTAATACAATAAATATCACATTTATATTTTTGACGTATTTCTAATGAATACACACGTGTCGTTGCGTGTGCGCAGCCTTAAGACAAGACAAAATAACGCATTGTCTTTTAAACAATGAGGGACTTTTCCTAAGTGTTCTCATAGTTTTTATCCATCGAAAATATTCAGTTTATACCATTACTAGACCTCGGTTGGTCGTGTTGAAAGCATCGAAATAAAAACGTACTGTGGCCGTTCACAGAAAGATAGAGGTTTTTATCGGTTAACAATAGAATGTTTTATGGGTGCTTTCTAAATTGAACTGTTAATCGGTAAGTGGCAATGCGTAAATACGTGGCATCATTAAATTCTGGTGCAGATAGTAGCAGAGACTATAGAAGTTTGAGGCGGGAATCGAAAATGCTATTGCTTGGGAAATCGGTGAGTTTTTATCATATACGTCAGCTAGAGTGATACTCAGCAAACAAAATTATCTGTATACGTTAAATAACAAAATTATCAGCGTATAAATTTTAGTAAAGAACATATCAAATTGTCCGTAATGTAATTGTTTTTACTTAATTTAATGTACGTTGTGTTTTGTTTTTTTTTTGCATTCTTCACACCTCTTGCACCGGTCCAATTGTATTATAAGCATTTTTCTTTATTTTGTGGGTTGCTTGGAATAGCTTGTCAGCGATAAGGCAGCCCGTAGCTCTTATATGTACTAACATCTATTAAATGTTACTGTAACTCATTTATTGGTTCTGTGATAATTCTAATTATTAAACTAATGATATTTACTTGTGCTTTACTTATTACAAATAAATTCACTGGCTTAATCATCGATTTATCCTAGAAAACGCTACAAGGAAAAATAATAAAATCAAATATTTTTCTTTTGTTTATTCATTCGTATTTTTCAGATTAATTCGATTTTAACAAAGAAATGATTTAAAAACGAACTTTATTTAACGGAAAACATAAAAATGTACGTAGTGTTAATAAGGCCTTGCTTATCCACTTGCCGAGGTCATTCAGTCTAGCCTGGTGACCACAAATTTTACAATTTTTACGAACCTTTATTCAAATGACATAGTTAATATTTAACTTATATATTTAACGTATATAGTAACTGTACTCTTTGTAATACGGAATTTTAACGACAGTATTACAATGCTTGTATAACCAGACCAATCCTATTATAAGTATTCTTTTATATTGTGGGTTGTCTGGAAGAGATCCCTCAAGCGTGATAGGCCTTATCTCATATGTACTAAAATCTATTAACATTATCTTCTTCTACGGTAGTAGTGCAACATAGTGTGAATAAATAAATACTTAAATATATTTGTAATTGTTTTTCATACTTTGTATTTAAATTATATTTCTTAATGCAGAATTCTTTGACTGTCATAACGTGATAATTACACAATATGCATTATCATCAACGTCAAATGGATGTGAACCTTATTTAGTTGGCATAAAGTTTAAATTATTTAAACATAAAATTAACAAAACCTTGACTCGTATTATGTTTTACAAAATATTTACAAAATTATTTTTACTCACGTCTTATATGGGACGTAGTTAAATACTGGACAAAATTGTTTCAGTATGCTGTTTCAATATGATAAACAAATGAAAGAAAGAATAAAAACACACACACGGAAGAACAGGATAGGTTTAAATAAAGATATTAAAAGTTAAAAAAGTTAATTTACAGCTAACTAAAATTAACACCTGTGTATCAAATTCAATATATTACAAATGTAAAAAAATAGAGAAGAAAAGAAAATATACACATAAATATATAAAGATATTTTAAAAGGTAAACTTAATAAACATATGACATATAGAATAACCAATGTCTTGAAAGGTTTTCACGCGTAATCCGTTCGACCAAATATCTAAAGTAGATCAAACAGTTTTCAAATCAGAATTATTAGGGATTTACACAAATTTTAATAACATATTTGGAATATTGTACACTTATTGTTTCCACATATAAGGAATCGTAGTACGTCAAGAGAGTGTCTGAGGAGCCCATTTTGATATAAAGTATCAAAGTAAACACTCCAGGGTTCAACTTTCATCAATTTTGTCACACTAGCGATGAAACTAGAAAATGCCTTATGTTATAAGCTTTGATATAGATTAGGCTTTGAATTTATTTTTCATATGAAGAAATATCATTTGAGTATCTTCTCTAGGTTATTATTAGGTTTACTAAATAAAATAATCTTCCAAAAAAATATAGTTGTACTAACTTAATTTATTTAGAATTTTAAATTATAATGTACATTCTATCGTGACACCTTTAACGGCGAGATATAAGGTCAAATTACGAAAATATCGATTTATACATTAGCCTTAATGGAGATAAGTCAATCTCCCGCGGGAGGATAATAATTAAGGCCCCGTATTTGGTAGGTATGTAAAAAATCATAGAATAGGTTTATACATCGTTAGATATTTCTACTTGCCTTCAAATTAATAATGTTTTAGGGTTAGGTTAGGTTAGGTTTAGGGTTAGTTGTATATACCAAATGCCATGAAAAGTCCTAGTCGTATGATGTATGTCGAGAACCGAGAAAGAAATAGAAATATATCGTGAATGTGTGCTCCTATTTCATTACCAATTATTCATTAGGGTAGTAAAGATTATTATTCATATTTTTTTAATGTTTTCTATAACCCATTCGCTAATGCGTGGCGTATTGTAACACTTTATCATACTCTAGAAACATGGCAATTTAAAAGTGTCGCAGAGTTTCTTGCCAATTCTTCTTGTCGAATGTTTTCAAAAAAATTGTGCGATTCATATGTGAATTAAGATATTTTTGATACAATTATTTCACATTATTCATCACATTTTTATTAAGTTTTGGAACGATTAACTGGTAAATAAATCTCATTAGAGCATTACGGATGTCCAGATAGCCTTGACAAACATAAAACACATTATTTATATAATATATTGTTACTTTATTAGTTTTGTAGAAGTAAAGTGTTTGATGTAGTCGTGATGTTATCATTTTATGATCATGCCGTACAGCCGTGGTCAGTGCTATGAACCAGAATATACCAATAATCTATTGACATAAACTGCTAATAAATTTAATAATGGAGTGATTTGTAATATTAGTATCGTATCGCGAAGTTAGGCACATTTCAGCTAATTTTCATCCATTACCGCTAATTTCCTATTTCCTTACTCAGTCCTTTTTATTAAAAAAAGACTGTGCTGGGATAATTTCCAAAAAAAAAATTAAACAAGCCGACTTTCTTGCCTGCTTCTTCAGCTTGATCGCGTACGTAGAATCATTTGGATTTAAGACGTTTCCAAATGTTCCTATGTATGTGTGAATAAATATTTTTTGTTTTTAACTTTTATTTGAATTAAATTAAGAGCTTATTTTTAATACTAAGTCTTCTAAACTTACTTAAGTACACATAAAACGTATACGTCTTAATTCGTTTTTTTCGAATTCGTTCGTTTCAGATTTCTTACTACGCCTTACACTATAATTAATTTAAATATAACTTTTATGTAGAATACATATATTGTTATCAGATTATTTCGAACCGTAAACAGCTCGATCGCAATTTTCATCAAAAATTCATTTGGTAAAAGTTTATCTTCATCCCGAACACGATTCGTTCGTATTACCTATTTGAAAAGTTCATTAAAAATATTATAATTTGAGCTTTTGATATGTAACAACGTAGGGGAAATATTTTTAATTGCTTCCCTGACTTCATTCTATAATAGACAAAGTCAAAGTCAAAATATCTTTATTCACACATACATAGCAACATTTTTTGGAAATGTCTTAAATCTAAGTGATTCTACGCCTGTTCGTACGCGACCAAGCTGAAGAAGCAGGCAAGAAACTCAGCTTAGTTGATTTTTTGATTACTTCATTAAAAAGGCTGTACCCAACAAAGTGTTTTACTATGAAGATAATTAAAATGTTCTAAAGCTAAGCCTTTAATCCGCTTTTAGGTTAACTTAAAGTGTTTTACCCTACTTTTTTTTATTACAATATAAACCTAATCATGGTTTGGTCACAATAGTCTTGTGTTAAACTTTTAAGATAAGACTTTCTAGATTTTTTTTCTTCGATTAAAATACTCTTAGGCCAACAAAAACCTTGCAAACAATAAATTAAAAAGTTACAAACAAAAAATTACCCATTGTTTGTTTAAAGGTACGGATCAACGACCAAGGCTAGCCTTCAATTTTCAAATCTTTTAAAACTTCTGTTTCGTAAAGTGTTTAGGTATATGTAGCCAGTTTATTATATAATACTTAATTATATTATATTTAATCGTCTACCAAGACGTTCCACTAATAAACGAAGACTATAATATATTATTTTTGATGGTCTTAAAATGTCTTAGTTATAAGAAAATTCATTTGTACATTTTTCTTATATACGTCGTCTCATGTATTATTATCTCATTAAAAACAATAATATTTCAAACCGTTAAGATAAATAACTTCAATGTTATTTTAGATTCTCGAATTTTGCATGCATGCATCCATGCGAGACGTCACGTAGACACGAACCTTAAGCCTTGGACATACAATTGAACTCGAGTGTCGCTTTGTACAAAACGTCAATTCAAAATATCTTTATTCAAGTTTATAAAGACACGTTAGAATTGTATTTTTTTACAATACCACCGGTTCGGGGGTTACCTACCGAAGAGAACTAGCAAGCCTCGATAGCTCTCTTAAAATAAACATATCAAATACAATTGTACAATTACAAAATTGGCTACTAAAGACTTTAAATTGTCAACTAATGACTCATTGCAAGGATCTTTGTCCTTTAAATTCTTTAACAGTACTTTTCTAACTCGAATACTCTTCATAAGCGTATTATATTAAACAACCTCTCTGTCGTATTCATATATGTAGAAAAGTGATAGATAGATTATTGTTTTTCAAAATATACCATTAAATATAAACACAAAAAATAAAATATGAGGATTGGCTGCACATTAAAAATATTGATAAGCTAATGTGAAATTACATTTTATGATAAATAAATAAATTAAAAAAAGAAAATTTAATAAAAACCACTAAAATATAAAACAAGTTTTGTATTTTTAAATAATTCAAAATACGTGTTTTATAATAAAAATACATGTTCACGTTTTTTTTTTAAATTATTAATATAAATAAAATGTTTTATTAAAAAATAGCGGAAAGCTTTTGAAATATTACGATAGCATATACACTCAAATAAATTAATTTACTTAAAAAAAATATATTTATATGAGTAAATACATTAATTACCAAGAGACTTAGAAGAGATAAGTTGACTAATATACATCTTTATTTACAGTTCCATTCAGTTACGGACAAGAGACAACACAACGAATGTGGAGAGAACAGCGTCACAATCGTGACAGATAAGAAGATAGAAGATGATGGTTCAGAATCATCTAGCAGTGAAAACGTTGAAATAGAAGGTATGGATAAAAGTTTTCAAATCTAAACAAAAATCTTTATTTACCTGCGTATGAACCGTCAAAAAAACATACTTGACTCTACAATCTACATTAACAATTACGCCCAATACCCAAATGATGAGCGTAGACGAGAAGAACTGGCAGGAAACTCACCGCCACTCCTTCAAATCACCAACACTCACAGTTCTTTACAGTCAACACGATTCAAGAGACATTGATTAATATGTAGCTTCAGAAGATGTCATTTTAACTAAAACTCATAATTCAAGTAGGTCATTGTACAGAATCTTTTTTATAATACCTCTCCTTGGGAAGTTATGTACCGAGAATCGACAAGAAACTCGATTTAAGTAATAACATTCAAATAACTAAAGCATTGTAAGACTACTGATGAATTAAACTGTCCCAATGCTGAGCTATTTTCAATAATAGAATATATTTATATACTTTATGTAGGTGTAATCATAATGGAAAAACAGTTCTGTTAATATACTGTGCAAATTATATAAGTATTATACAGTTTTTATTCGAGACAAATTACAAGGATAATATGATAATAATGGTTATGAGACAGGAAGTGCTTGAATGTATGTCAATGCTATAAGGTATTTGCACTTTTGCTGTTGGTGACCTTAACATTTTAAGTAAAGATTTTTATGTATGATAAGGTGCTCATAATTTAAGGGTAGGTTCTTTGTCTGAACATGTTGTAATAATGGTATCAAAAACACAATGTTTTCAAGTTTAAACATATTTGTTTTAAGTTAATTTGCGATCGTGTCTCATTGTATATATATGTTTAAATCTGCCATAATGTCAAATCATTTCAAAAATTTACTCTTTTCTGTAAGTACGGATACATGACATTTCGTCGTATTGCAAAAAAAAAAAACATACGTTATACCAGCTGATGCCGACAAACGTCGTTTTGCCCCAAAAAAAAAATAGACTTTGACCGTTTCTCAGTCCTACTCTATATGGCCACAAAATTTCATGTGAATCGGTCAACCCGTTTCGGAGGAGTAAAGGAACAAACAATGTTATACGAGAATTGTATATTTTAGATTATCCTCTTTTTTTAAACTTATTATTTACGTGATTAGATCAGTGACCTCAAGCTATGAAGGTTGAAGGAAGTAACAAGGCATTGTAATTATTAAATGATATTAGGTTATGATTAATTTATAATTTGTCTTTTATTGCAATTTGATTGCATTAAATGACTTTATTAAACAATAATTGCTAAGCGAGTCTTCAAAGGGACTATTTAAACGATATAAATCTAAGGAATGAGCCCTAAATGAGATAAGGACATTGCAGTGAGCATTAATCAATAAATTTTGTAATCAGCTGAGTTTCATGTGATCTCAGACCAGTTTATTTTGGTAAATTATTTACGTCCACAAGTGATATAAATATATAGTGACAGAACGCGATGCACAATGTCTAGCTTTCATACCAGGAGCCTTATGCGGTTTCTTTTTTACAGATAGCTATAGCCACTCTGTTCACAACCAAAAAACAACAAAATACATAATTGTAATCAGAAAAATCAATGATTTGGTAATACATTTATAGACTACATAAGAAACATTCGTTGTTTTGAGTCAGCGGTTTTTGTTTTGAATTATCAGCGTAAACGGAATATTAGTGTGATTAGTCAAATTATACTAGTAAAAATTGCCACCTTTAATATTGTATATTTTCTGTTTACAAAATCATTCATACAGTGACTTATTCGACGAACATTACTCACAAGCAAATATTGGTGATTCAATGTAACGTTATGAAATTGTATCTGAGATTTAGAGGATTTTTATGTACATATATATTTACATAATTGCTTGTGAATAAAGACACCTGATTGTAAATAAGACAACGCCTTATTCACGCGGGCCTTTTACCGTCGAGTATCGCTCGTCGACAAATCGGTCAATTCAACTTTTAAGTACTTACATACACTTCAGATATTCAGTATTTTTCAAGTTGATTTTATTCTCGAAAGTATTAAGTTTAGAGTCACTTACAGGAGATACTTTTGATTTTTTTATTAAACATACACCGTATGATTATATCGTTTCATTTTTACGATCGATAATCGCTTACTGCCCAACAATGCGTTGCTCTTATAATAAGTTTTACATAGTAGTAGTTTATTAAGAGAGATTTAAAATCTATTTTAATATTATAGTAAACAACGTCAGACACAGCGCTCTTTAAAGACCTTTCCAATAGGTATACAATTCGCATCTCCCAAGGATGTAAACCTCCGAGTATTAGTACAGGCGCACCTTAACTCTGGGTGGCACTATATTCCTGAATAACTCATTATCCCCACCCGCCTTTAAATAATTCTTATAAAAGTTTCACTAAATGACACGTTCTTTTATTATTCTGTCAAATATGCTTCGATAAAAAGTCAATATTTCGTTATAAAGGCGTAATGAAACGATCATTTAGCGAATTAACATTTAACATCCACGGCATATACATTTGTTTCTATATAACAAATCATACAATGTGTATTATGCCGATTTAAGTTAACTGAATAGGCTCATTTATCGGTAAAAGTAATCAGAGTTAATTAAACCAAAGTAATACAACTCATACAAGGTAATTATCCAATAACAAATAAATTATGGTGTGTCCAAGTTTTTGCGGTTCATTTTAACATTTGTGCTAGAACTTGAAAAGTCGCTTTAAACCTCCATATTATTGGTGAATGCAATTAACAGAGTCCAAGGAGAGTAGGTCAGTAACATTGATAGTGTTTACACTATATTTATTTTGCAAAACCTTTTAGGGTATTTGTCAACAATTTTAAAACACGCGGTGTCTTCTCAAAACTTTATGGAACATTTCGTTCCTATATAATACATCTTTTTTCGCTTATTCGAAATAACGATAAAATTGTGAGTGTATGACTTCTATTCGTCTTAGTAAAGTTTATAAATCTATTATAGAGATAACAAAATCCCAAATTTTAAACGCTTATAAAGAGTGTTTGGGTTGAAAAAGTATACAGTTAAATAATAATTTTAGAGTGAGGTGATTTAAGTTGGAGTGCGATTTACGATGTTGTTTGAGCTTACAAAATTTATTATTATATTAGCAGTTTATATACAAAACTATAAGGACAAAAAAACTTCCACGAATATACCACTAGACAAGAGTTGCTGAAACACTCTGCTAAGAACTTGATAAGTATTTTAATTCCTTAACTTCACAGTACGTTTGAACTGTATTCAGTTGTAAAGCTCGTCTATCGTGAACTTTCACAAATCTCAAATTTCTTTAAGCATAATTTTCGACATTTAAGTCGAGTTGTTTTCAAGAAATGTGAAAACTTTCATGTTTTACGTCCACACAAAGTTAAAACACTAGATTGAATTTTGCGGATTGTCTAATTTTAAGACTAGTTTCAATAACTGGAAATTGGTTTTTCATGACATAAATTATTTATAAACTGTCGATGGCAATTTAATTAACAAATTGCATACTAAACAAGGAAAGTACTTTTAAAATAATAAACTAACAAAACTTGCACTAAGCTTAAGAGCTTTATTTCATTATATTGCGCAATATAAACCAACCAAAAGAGACTTGTAAGCGACACTTTTATACGCTTTTTTAATCACGCAAAATATCTTGTATCAATAATTTAAGTCCTATTGAATTTACTTGTATAACTAGTTATAAACATTTATTTTTTTATTTATATTGTTACTATATATCAGTCTCGCGGTCTAGTTGTTGATAACTATTTGTTATATAAGGATAATTATCCGCGATTATTGAATTATTGAAGAATGGAACCAGACGTGTAGTGTATTTATAACCAGTTCACACTTTTACTTTTTACGTAACATAATTGTTATGACCTTGAACTGGTTAATGAGAACAAAAATAACAAAAAAGTTTAAAAACATCCTTATCGTGAAAAAACATTAATTAAAATTATCCTAACCGTAGTATTTACACAAACAAAATTATTTAAACTCAAAATCTCTGGTTTATTGTTTTACAATTATTATGTTTTGATCTTAAAATATATTCTAGCTCAAGTAATTGAATAAGAAGTCAAATGTTGTTGCGAACATTCACTTCGTGCATAACACTAAAGCGATAGTACTTTTTATTATTTAGCAAAAAAACACAATTTCGCCGTTAATACACCAGAACATATATTGAGCCTAAATTAAATTATAAATTCATTGTAGCGAAGTTGGTATAGGATTATATTGGAATTACGATGAAATTTTTTACACTATTTATCAAGTTCGATATAAACATAATGGAGTAAAAATGTCATCAAATAAGGTGTTTTTACATGTACTTTTCCTGAGAAGGTATATAATGTTCACGGGAAATAAATGCTATTTACTTTCATGCCCGCCGGTAAAAAAGGTGGCTTTTGACCCATTACATATTGCATATCTTTACATCATCATGCTTGAAAATAAAGGAGTGGCGGAGAGTTTCTTGCCAGTTCTTCTCGTCCGCTCTACACCCTTGTTTCGGGAACTCGCAGTAAATGTAATTATTTCTAATTGAGAGCAATTTGTTTTTTGTAAGAAAATTACCTATATGGATATTTTTTATATTGTTTAAAGGTTATGTAAACGATTTTCTCGTAATCAATGAAAATATTATTGATGTGACATTGTTTTCACCTACCGTTAGTAATTAAAATGACGTTAAACCTCATCAAGTGTTAAGGTCAGCAATGTGTAATATGCAAATGAAATAAATATTATTGAATTATGATCATACATATGACATTAGCTACAAAATCATTGACACAAAATGAAACGGTTTAACGTTTCCCGCGACCTCTATATGAGAAACTACTTTAGAATAGAAACTACGCCAATAAATATATTTTTTTAAATTTGGTTAAAGAATATACGTAGCTTTGTAAAAAGAAAATAAAAATACTTTATTGTCACACAATATACTTAACAGACTAACTAGAGAGTCTTATGAAAAACAATCTCTTCCAGGGACCCGAATAAATAAATATCTGAAGTTTTTTTGTGATTATTAAATTAAAGCGGTGATACATCGATGTCTGTGCACACAAAATCTTATAGAAATTAACAAAAGAACATTTACGTTTTCAGATAAGTCCCTTCCATTAGTGGAAGCTAATTTGGAAACGCAATCAGAAGGACATTCGGCCCAATGCACCTGTTCCAATTGCGACGAAGTATTATCAAGATATTCCGAATGCAGCATTTGTTTGGAGCCACTACAGGTACATTTTTATTAATAGATATTGCAAAGCATACTTTTTGGAACTATTTTATATGTATTTGAAACACTTGATAAAGAGCTAAATTTTAGAACTGTCAGTCATTTTCATTATGATTCATTGTTTTTTATTGCATTTGGTTCGAAAAAGTGGGAAGCAATGCTTTTAAAAAAATATTTACAAGTAATTTTAACGTAAATTAATTATTATAATCTTCAATTTAATGTACCTAATGTTTACGTAAACAGCAAGTGATTCGCACATACGTTAAGAAACACAACAAATTGTGTAATCACTTACGAAAAATAACGCTCTAAAACAATTTATTATATGAATACAATGAAATTTACTGAAGTCAGAGTTAATTTCTTTATATATAAAAAAAGGAAGACACTATATGTAAGAGACTTTATGACAATCACTATGCGATGTTATTGCCTCTCTTAATAACTATTATAATAAAATGCCACTATGTAGTACAATTTAACAGAGAACAAAAGAATAAGGTGTTAACATTTCTTGTCTACTGCATGTAAACGTATGCATACATGTCTTAGTAAGTATTTAAATTATTTTGTATTGTGTTTGCTGGATATATGACTTAACCCAAAGTTCACATATATAATATTTATTAATGCAATAATAGTTTACGAAAAGCAGTTCTTTTAATGTTATCTATCTGTAGTATGTAATAAAATCGTTAATTCTACGTTCATATGTATTTTTAATTTGATTCACTGTTCGGTATGACTTCATGGAATATTGTGTATGATTTCTCAAAACTATTACATACATTTTGGGGCATGTTTACTTTAATATTTTTGACCAAATAAAACAACTGGACTGGCATCGGCGCGAAGGTCGGTTTGATTTACAAAAATTACGAAATCCGACTTTGGTTACACGAAAATGCTAAACGCATATAGATTATTTATTTAACATGACCAACATTATAGTCTAAAATTTAATATAAACCGATTAAAACATTTAAAAAACAAAAAAAATACCATATGTAACAAAGAAGATCCGATATTTTAAAAAATAATTAGTACAACCGATATATTTATTTGTGATTTGGACTTTGACTTCGTATCGATTAAATAAAGTAATGGTATGTTTGTGAGGATTAAATATTATTATTATTTTCAGTGTTGTGGACCATGCGTTTGCCCCTGGTGTGGTGGTGTTTGGTGCAATCGGTGCTCCCGCAGAATGACCAGATGCGCCTGGTGCAGAGGGGTTTTAAGAACTCCAGCCACACCCTGCCTGGCCTTACAACGTCTGATCAATGATCTAATGCTGCCATGCAGAAATTACCGGTAAATATTATCTATGCTTAAATGTATATACAAGATGTTTAAGGTTCTATTAATACTGAGTTATAGTTAAATGAAAGCTCCGCTAAAATTCAATATCTTTGCAATTTAATAAAAAAATGTTAAGGGCTCAATAATACTAAGTCGAAGCTTCAACTCCATGATGTCTTTATAAACATAGCCTTACATAAATGTGTATAACATACGATTATTCGTTGTACATAATTCTTTTGATAGGATAAGTACTAAGAATATGAATAAATATTGAAATAAATCAATCCAAAGTGATTTAATTTGTAACAGTATTTATGACCAGACTTATATAGCAGTAGTAATTTGTAGATTTCCTTAAAATAATACAAACCCTTTCAATAATAATACAAAACCAACAAAAAACGTTACAGCTCCTAAGGAAAATCAAAAAGTATGTATTAATCGTGCTTTACTTCACTGTAGGACATTTATATGACAAAATAAACATTTTTTTCTTACGTATTCCACAAACAAAAGCCTTAAAAACACGAAACACGGTCGTAAACTTAATGAAATTGTGGATTTCAGACGTTAATTATCGAGTGATTACTGCGTTAATTGGCCTAAGATAATAACAAGTATCACGCCTTAATGTAATGTTATCAAGGTGAAATCGCAAAAAGCTTACTTAAATATTCCACCAAGTTCGTCAAAATATCTAAAGTGTTAAGTTAAAGGTTTTTCTAACTGTTAAAATGTGTTGTGTTGATGTAATTTCTCGCGTTATATTTGCTAAATTGATAGAACAACTACTGTACTATGAAGGCCAGGCAAATGTTTAGTTAAACTGTTTAGTTCAATTACTAGCATTTAATGTTAGGTGTAGTGGCTTAAACCAACAAGTACATAAAACTAACATTTATTAAAAATATTAACAGAAATATGTCCTAGTCGCCAGTATAATACAAACAGTGTTGGGATAGGTGCGTCTGAACCTCAGCATATATACTTAATTACGTATATATGCTGAGAGTCCCTATGCTGAAATCCCAAACAATTTGTGGACTTTGTCAGTTAGTAAAAAAGTAGTTAAACGAAGGCTTTTATAAAAAGAATTTTATAAATTGTCTGATTATTTTGATGATGAAAAAGTTTGGGAATGTATTAGCTCTAGCTTACCCTTGCCTTAAAAAGTGTGCTGGGATCATTTCCAAAAAAAAATCCAACCAAGCCGAGTTTTTTGCCTGCTTCTTCTCAGCTTGGTCGCGTACGAACAGACGTAGAATGACTTAGATTTAAGACGATTCAAAATGGTCATATGTACCTTAATGAATAAAGATATTTTGACTTTGACTTTAAGGCGAGATCGTTAAATCGGAATGTTGTTAAATGTAATGCATGATTAAAATGATAGTTAACCGTTTACAGTTAACAAAAATAAGTTTGTTTTGGTTTTCTTCTCGGACCGGTTAATTTTGGAACTTTGCTTCATAGAGAAGAAAATTTTTGACGTACGCGATATAACTTTTCGTATGTAAAAGACGTAAATGAAATGTGCTAGCCTTTGCGTAAAAAACAATAAAGCTGAAGCTTATATATTTAACTTTTGGCGCACATAACGAACATGACTTCCCTTGACATATACAGAAAGTTCACTAAAAAAGTAGTCCAATTTTAATTTTCATGTTTCTGGTTGAAATTTTTCATGCACAGTGCGGTCTCGAATGTTACACAATTGATAGTCCGGTTGACATAACTCTTTTGCATTGGTTGAATAAAAATTTCAACCGCATTCGTAGTATGTCTGTCAATTAGTGTTATTTACAGACATACTAATTTCTACTATATAAAAAGTATTAACTTTAATATGACATTACGAATACTAAAAATAGAATTTCGAAAAACTTTTAAACGTTGCATATTATGAAATGTTAATCACAAAATCAATATCATTAATACTCTCGAGATATTTCTTGATTTATTTAATTGATAATGCATAATAAGCTAAGCATATTTGCATATATGATAGCTGTTGATTGCATAAGAAATAAATAATATATGCACAGTCAAAGCAAAAAAGCTCTTTTGTATGTTCATTAATTATGTGACACGCAGAATTACCGCTCAAATCTCGATGGAAAAATAAAGAACCCGTTCATTTTTATACTTCTTAATTTAGATCTGAAATTTTCCATAAAGAAACGAGTTTAAAGGCACTCATGAAACTCATTAAAAACTGGGTCTAATTGCACCATTTATTAATAATCCTATATTTCCTTAAACATAATTTGAATGAAAGAAATAGATAGATGTAGATTAAAGAAAGATTACATTTATAACGGCATTAAGAGACATTTACAGGCAGTACTAGTCTCAGTAAAATGAATAAATAAATAATATTATAAATTTTAATTAAAATAATCTAGAAGATTTATTTTTATAAATAAGTTTAGTGTATTTATTTTCATTTGTATTTCAATGAACAATTTGTCAAAGCCCAACTGTAAAATTAGTCACTTCCCAAGGTTATATAGGAACCTTCAACTTGAATTCACAGTACTTTCACAATTCTGTTGTGATATGTCAATAAATCATGATAAACAACTAAACGAATTCTCTTTATTAACAGACGCGGATGCACGGATCTCCTCACGGCAAACACCAGAGTGAAACATGAAGAAGAATGTAAACACGACACAATGGCCTGTCCCATCACGGCCACCTGCACCTCCGTCCCATTCGAAGAACTATCAGCCCACCTCCAATCCACACACAACATAATCGCGGTCTACTCTCAAAAGATCAAAATCCTCATTGAAAACTTTCAAGCGAAACTGAAAAAAACAGCCTGCTGCAGAACAAAATACAAGATCATCCTCCTCCACCAAAAAAGCGCTTTCATCATCAAAGTCTGCATTTACAACTACAACGTCAAAGTCGAAGTCATGAGACGGAAACTGGGACACATAGCTGACGTGAAATCTGAAGGCAAAAGGAGCGACTACTGCGCTTTAATCGAATTTCAAAGTAAAGCGCTGTGCACTAAATCCGCGATACTTATAGAGAATGAGGCGTACAGTAAGAAAGCTGAGGTGCAGTGGAATGATGTTGTTATGAAAACAGAGAACGATGAAGCGATCACAATCCATGTTAGTATAGGAAAAACTGAGTCGGCCGTTAAGGAAATACTCCAAATTTAATTGACGAGGTTGATGCTAGGTGTAAAATTGTATTAGTTCTTGACGTGTTCCTATTTTATTATTAAACGATGTGATATTGTGTATATTATGGTCAACTATTGTTATTTGGTTCTATGTTACATAGTTTTGCTAGTCATTAAAACTAAAAAGTATTTTTTAATTGTAAAATGTAAACGACATTATTTTAACATTGCATGATTCGAATCGAACGTTTCCGTAATTATTGGGAGTTACCAGATATTTGGCCATACTATAAGGTATTATGTATCATTCCATTTTATAGACGATTTCATAGTTATGTGACTGAGGAATATTTTAATTTAAGTATAATTTTTAATATAGGATTTAAGATAATAAATCTGTTTTTTTTATTTATAAACTCAACTGTAGTCCATATCCCTGATATACCAGCTATTTACCCCTTTAAGCTCGTTTAATGATTTTAATATAACGATATTTAATTATCATTTCGAATTAATATGCAGTTGTGTCATCGGGCGTTATGGCCTACCTGTTACACTGAAAATCTACACCCCAAGCGGGGAGCCGCGACCCTCGGGAGGAGGTTCATATATATAGGTACAAAATAATTATTATGTATCGAATATACATGTACAGCATGTATAATACTGAACTATAAAAAAGGTAACTTCAAATAGTCATACAAAAGAACTATGATAAATTACAATGGAACAACCTTTTTCATTATTATTCTCGCAGCGATCCCGTGACGTGAGAAATGAAACCGTACCTGAATCAGTATTGAAGGTTTTATTCAAATGAAAAGTGTTCGATATTTTATGTATCACTCACCATCTCACTCATCATAGACACTCAGACTATGGGCGGCAACTTAACCTTTATGGTGGGCCTCCTGCTTGTTTGCCCCCTCTTCTATAAAAAATGTACGTTTACAAACGCTTGAGTTCCATCAGTTCTCACCACAAGTTATTATTGACGAAACAAGCTAATCTAAGCAAAATCAATTGAAAGACGTATGTAATCGTTATTTGTTCATACTTTATTGCACTGAAACAGTAGCAGTAGAAAATAGCAACGGGTACCGTTGTAGCTAATAAGCGATCTCTTCCAGGCAACCCAAAACTTATGATATCTTGAGATGTCCCTTGAAAATTATGGTGTAACTGTTATTAATGAATTTTCGTGACGATTATGTAGAAACAAACTGGTTATGTAAAGGAACATTTTCGTAAATGAATATTTATTTCCGTAATCGAAAATTTTACTGAACAAACATTTTAGCGAACGAACCATTTTATAATTTCGTTATAAAATCCAATTTTCAAAGCAAACCAAACAAAAATGCATTTTTTGTCTATTATTTGACATCATTCCTCTATGCTGTTAACCTATAACAATCAAATAGCTTGCATACGTTTTATACTTATAGTGTCAAATAAAAAGTGTCCTGAAGCAGAAAGGAAAATTTGTTATTAAGGTGAAAAACCGCGATAATAGTTGACAAACAGTACTATAACCACTAACCAACTAATCTCCTAACCTGCAACTTGGTAAAGAAATATTTGCCAACAATGTTTTATCTCGCTTAGCTCGAGAACAGTAGTATTTAATAGTTAATTTTATGCAAACATATTAAGATTCACGATGCCCATCCAAGACTTGTCCGTGAACAGAAATTAATTAAACAAATAATATGTATAAAAATATAAGTTTTAATAAAACAAATTGATAAATTCAACACACAACTCAGTAACTACCTTACACAAAAGAATTTTAAGCTAAGAAGAAAGTTTTAATATTATATCGTAACTGGATTTCCATTCGAAAAACTCAGAGTGTTATTGCTTTTATTACTTTATAGGACCGTTAGTGTTCACGCACCGATTTCCATCAGGTTTTTCTATGGTACCTAATTTTATTATTAAAAGTTTATCACTAGCTGTTTCTAGATTGCTGTCAACAATTTTTTTTATTAAGAAATGTGTTAGCAACATTTCAAATAATATGTGATCGAAAAGCTCTATGAATAAAAGTTTCACTTAGACGTCTCGAGTGCTTTTCAACCAGGTGTCGCTGTACAAGTACATAAAAATATTTAATACAGATACTTTTTAAAGAATGTCATAAATGTATTGGTTCGTCGAATATCAAAACAAGGATCTTAACTATGTCGTAAGAAGTTAGGAAATTCGCATGTTATACATTACTTCACAAGTATGTCTTTGTTATAAGCGCCTACTAATGCTGCGTCGAATCGTTGTCATTTTCAAAGTGATGTGTAAATTTTTGTCAGACATGTGTAACGTCTACTGAATTTGAAGTTAGACACCTTTTTTAATCGTTTTTTATAAGAAGGGAGGTAAACCAGCAGGAGGAACGGGAAGGCCATAGACAATCACGTGGCTGGAATGTCGAAGGTGTGTCGCCGGCTTTTTAGAAGATGCGTATTGGTTCGGAAATAGCATGAGTAGGTTGTATCAAGGTGCGTGGTTGGAATTATCGTGGAAGAAGGTTTTACGAAACGCTCACTGGAGGAAGGCTGATCATCGAGGTGATACGGATGGATTTTCGTATTCTGCCTAGATATCCGAAGATGAAATTCAGCTGCAAATATCAAACCGAACACCTCCCAACAATCTCTATGATTGATGTGATAAAAGATGCTGAGTTATATTCGCAAGGTAACTCTGTCAAGGAATGCTGTCTTAGCATCAATGTAGTAATAATATCAGACCAATTTCTATCTTGAGAAGAAAACAATACTTAACATTTCAATTGCTTTTCAGAAATCATGGTCACCATAAATTAACAATGTATTTGAAAGTACTATTTTATTGTCAATGAACTGAAAATGTACGTAAAAAAAAGGTTTATGGTCACAGTGACACACAAAGGTTCGTGAGTGAAGAATTATCATGACAATGTTTGCACATCGAATGAGCTCAGTGGGCCAAACTGATAAACGGTGTTTCTTCAGACGATTTGTGTAACACGAGCGAAAGTTTCCTTTGTACGAACGATGCCAACGAGGCATTTCATAACAGTGGTGATTTTAATTTTATTCGATTGCCCTACATTCGTTTAACTCTATTTGTTTTTAATAGTATAATAATTACACAATTAATATCGTTAATTAATGACACGAGTCGGAGGCAGTCATTAGTACAGATGCATCAAATGGAACGAAGCACGTCAACGCCGTCGCCATATTGTATTTCGTTACGTTCGTGCCACAACAGAGACTCGCTGGTTAATGGACGACGTACCAAAATTCAGTTGGCATTTGGTCGTCGTCGCGATACGTTCTCCTCCAAGCTTCGAAACCATCGTTTCGTTATACAGAGTGAATCAAAAGTAATTATGAGCAGTACATTGTGTAGTCGTTGTCTCACTGCTCGATTACATTTTATACGCCCACAATCTCAAATGAAGATGTTAAGAATATAGCACCATACCACATCACAAAAATATACTTAGCAGAGATGATTGAATTTTGTTTTTAATTCCCTAGATAATATTGTACACCAAACAAAATCAAACCACAAGAACCAACAAAAAGCACTTTGCAATTAAGAACACTGTTGTTGAAAACTGTTCTATTTAAAACGTTAAAGGATTTCCTTTGAAAGAATCTCATTAGATGAGAAAATCCCGCAAAGCAAATAAACTAAAGGATAATTAATGCACCTTTGACCACTCCATAAAGATTTTGCGACCGCAATAATTTAATGTTTTGAGATTTGAATAATGAAAATATTATCTAAATTAATTAGTTGGTTTATAAATCAAATATTACTTTATGCCCGGTAACATACTTATCTGTATGAACAGATTAATAATTATTTTAAAAAATTGACGAGAAAAAGTCGCATGAAATTTTCCGCCATTTGGAGTGGAGTGGTTCTTAACAACCACTCCAGCGAATGCATCATGTGGTGGTCAGCCGGATGGGATCTGGAGTTGGCCTGTCTCCATTGGACTCTATTTAATGCCTCTCTCACGGCGGTGTAGAAATTTGAGGACGACGAGCTTGACCTAAGACTAAGCGTTGCCGGTATGTACGGACCAGTTTCTGTACGGAGTTTGTCTAGAATCGATGATATGCGATAGAATATCTATATATAAAACAATAAATAAACAAAAACTTTTAACTTGTACACTACCATATAAATAAGATATAGTGGAACTTAAGCATAAAAAAAGATCTACACGAACATACATATATATATATATATATACTAGATGAACCGGCAAACGTTGTTTTGCCATATAAATTAAAAATAATTGAATTTCACGGTATTTCGTTTACTACAAAATAAATTTAATTTATACTTTAGCCTCAATAACACGTGGTAGTCATGCTGTTGAATTGTAGCTTATATGACGCGTTTGTCGGTTTACCATAGCAGTGCCATCTATTGATTACTTACTCAATCCAGTCGAAAAGTATCGACATCTGTTAGAATCTTTTGGAGTATAGATAAATAAATATGCGACTATAATTCAAGATCTAAGCTATCCTTTATCTCAAGTTGGACCAGACTGCTCACGGTGTGCCAATTAATTAAAAATCGGTTATGTAGTTTAGGAGTCCATCGGGGACAAACATCGTGACAGGAGATTTATATATAAGAAGATAGAAAATTACAAAAAAGACTTCTATAACAGTGTTTTGATTGACGACAGTACGTTTTTAATTGCATCGTATTCACTCGACTGAATCAAAATGTGTTTGGGATGACTCGATTGATTAAGCCGTTGCCTGACACAGGGTTTGATTACGGTCAACAAATATACGTTGATATTGTTGGCTTTGGTTTGGACGATTTTATATTTATCACATTAAAGTATCGAATATATCATTTATTTATTTATTTTATTTTTTATTTCTTAAACCTATACAGCTTTCTCCAAAAAGCTTACACAACAAAAATAGATCAACAACAAAGCCAAAACAAGGTCAAAACATACAATCGAAAATAGACAACAAAAAAAGCACTTATATATATACAAAGTATATATATACATATGAACAAGTGCAGTATATTATGTGAAGAACGAGCATTTTAGTGTGTGTGTGCAATGGTGTTTCTGTGTGAGTGAGTGTGCGAGGTTGAGTCTCATGTAAATATGAAAATATATAGGAAAATAAGGCGTCTACACCCTCAGACTATTTCGTACGAGAAATTTGTCTTCGGTAATACTAACATAATTTTATGCATACATCGATAAGTCGCTGGACGATAGTCGTTTATTTAACTTATGGTAGTAAATGATTTATTTCACTTAAAGCTAATACGTTCCTGAAATTGATTAAATACCTTTGACATTGCCAAAAGCTCGTCCGATATTGAAGCTTTTCGAGTTATAAGTTTTGCGATATAAATTATTAAACGATATTTATGGACAAAGCTTTTAATGCGGTCTTGTAGGTCCGAGGTGGTTTAATTAAGGATTACCAACCTCGTCCCTGACAAGTAGAACTTCTACCGTCGCTTGCATCTCACATTTAATCATTTCGATTAGGTAATGCGGAAATGCATTTCCACCTCGGAAAAAAGTATTATAGTTTGACTACCTCTTCTACTGAATATACATAATTTCATGGAAATCAGTCAAGCCGTTTCGAAAGATTATAGCAATTTCTCATATTAATTATAAATAATTAGATTGTCAACAAGGATTTTAGAAACGTAATATGCAAGTAGAAATCTTGATAACCAGGCGAAAGTTATGTAAATACACTAGTTGTATTCTTAAGTAGTTTACGCACGACCGTGCTAAAACCGAGTTTCCCATAAAGTATGATTTGTTAGACTATCATACTAACTAGATCGGTTAACACAATGTTGATATTGTGTTGAATATGGCGGATTTGCTCACAGGCCAAATAACACATACAACTTATCAAATTGTACCGAGAATCCTTGGTCCTATATAGACTTACCTCAGCGGCAATATATGCCGGTATGACTGACAACAAGAGGCTCTCCTGCTGCTCCCTCTCGCACTCTAGTTTCACTCTCTGCTCCAAGCAGGTCCTGGTACCAGCGAATGTGTTTCTATGCGCCCTCTCTGTCAGCGCTCGATAGTATAAGCCGATACCACTCGCTGATAGAAGGAGTGCCAGCTCACATATTAACTAAAAAGGTGACCATTATTTAATAACACACTGTACTTGGTATCCATGGACTGTGTGTCTGTTGGTTTTGATTTATCTTGTATTACAAAAATCTACAATTTTTTAAATACCATATGGCGGTTATATTTATTTGAATTACACAAGATAAGGTCCTAAGATTAGAAGGTCCACCACCTTTCGCAACAAAGGGTGATTAAATAAATAAAAAATGTTTCAATCTTTATTGTAAGGTTTGAATTTGAAATTAGTATTGTCTCAATAAGAACTGTGATATATCTCAAAGTCTGTTATTAGGATAATCCTCAAATATTTGTCTAACCTCGAACATCGTATTCGCTTACGAACAAAATCGATTTAGTTATGTTCTCACTTCTCGATCAGGTCTCAAACGAAAAGTTTAATAGAAAAGTTCTTCTCTTATATCATTATTATATAAAAGTAGCTAATCCGGCAAACGTTGCTTTGCCATACAAATTATATTTATAACCATTTAAATGACGATTGATCGATTATCAAGCGGGAAATAAAAACAAAAAAATTATGGGCGAACAACCCTTATCACTTAGGGGTAGGAAAAATAAATACGCATATAAAAATAACGGTAACTTATTCTGTGACAGGGAAATTGTAAATATAAGATTTAATGACTCACTTGGAGATCGTGAGGCGCTGCCTTTTAAAAAATCTCTTTTCTTGAAGGTAAATCGTATTGGTTCGAAAATACTATGACATTAATAAATTTACAAAAGTATACTGGAATTTATTTTAAAATATTTTTAGAAATTTAATAATTATTGTTTCTATATAAAACAATACAAGTCATAATCCAAGTGTGTGTTTTTCCAGTGAAAATACATTAAACCTTGTTATTCAAAAAGTTGCGCCTGTGAATGAAATCATAGCAATTCAGTTCGAGTGATACTTATCCGATTGTTAGGCGCTTGTTATAAACGATTGTCTAAGCAATGAATATTTCTCTAACGTAGTGGAAACAATTATTTATATTGTTAAGTAAGGCTTTTGTAGTTAATAAGGTAACTAATGGTGCAATTATTTGAACAACTAAGATCTGAATGTGTCTGAACCTTGATTGAAATATCGAGAACATCGCATCAATTGTCACATCAAGTTAACAGATATTTTAGTGAACATATAGTTTAATCAGTCTAATTAAAATGTCGACATATTCTGTCTATTAAATATGCATGTATCATGAATAGCTCATGATATGCTCAATTTATAAGCTCAATCTAAATTACCTGTTGATAGAACTGATCTTCCTGACCCTTAGGGCCCAAGCCTACAGCCAAAGCTATGTAGGCAAATGTAAGCGCTGTGGCCATTACAAGAGCTATTGAACGCGCTATGGGCATCATAGTGTGTACCATCTGAAAGAAAATGTTAATTTAAATGAAAAATTACGAAAAAAGACCATAATATATCTGAAGAGAAATGTTCCTATAATTATATTGTGTGATAATTTAAATACGAAAAATATTGAATATAAATTGGTCAGTTATAATACATTACGTTTACCACACACTAAAACGTGTGTTATTTATAAAGAAAAAGTTAAATTAATAGTATTTCTTTAACTGTAGTTCGTAGAACTATCAGTCAAGGCAAACATTATGAAATACCCTCATATAACATAATATAGATTATGTTAGATTGCAATATTTATAAAAATATTAAGTTTTTTTACCACTTTAACAAAACTAAAACAAATTTTAAAAATTTCGTCTTTGTGGCAGAGTATCCATAACGCTCTTGGCGTTTTCTCTCAGTATCGCGATGCTTATACGCTGAGCGAGAAAAGCTCTTAGATCACCGGTACAACCCTTATGAACCCTTTCATATTGCTATGATTATGTTTGATTAACTGGATATTTGATAACGTCTAATTACACTCATAATAAGGTTGAATATCACAGGTATAAAAAAATCATCTGATTTAAGTGTTAGTGGAGCATTCAAGATAGTCCGTTGTAATTACAAACGTCGAGAACGAACATGTGGAATTGATCTCGTTTTTTCTTCACTTTAATACCGTTCAATAAATTGAATGTTGATTGCGAATCGTATAGCAGTCTAATCGAATTAAAGCAAGGTTTTTTTTTATTGAGGATTAATTAATTACAAAATGTAGGTTTGTTATTTTTACTTTTATAATATAATATTTCCTATTTAGGTATCAACCGACAAGACCCTGACTGCGAGAGCGATCTTGTAGGTTTTCCCAAGGTGGTTTTAGTGGGTATTACCCATCCCGTCTCTGAAAATCATAGATCAAAGCACACCCAATATAGTGAACATAATATGCAAACATTGTACGTAAATTATTAATATTAGTATGTTGTAACCGACTTCAAAATGAGGAGGTTTTAAAATAACTAATTGATTGTAATTATTATTTGTTAGGCATTTAAGCCATCGGTGACTTAAATCCAAAAGCCATGACGCCTGTCAGAATAAAACAAGCAAAATAATAACCAAACTATTTTTTGTAATATAGAAGCATATTAAGCGAATGTATCGGTTTTGATTTGTATCAAACACTCAACAATATTTCTATCTATATATTAATCGACACTTGGATACCTAGCACGCTAATATAGTTTTATTACAGAACACGAGAAAGAAAATTCTTGCATAATTTAGATAGAAAATATAGCTAAAAGTGACTTATAATAATTTATTAAATTTACATTTAACTCTATACAGTTACCCTCACTCGTTATCCATGTGCTGATAGCTTATATAACATTAAAGCAGGGCTTACATTATAAGATACACGACGACGACAAAGTATGCAAATTTTTATCAAATTATGCGGAGTCAGCGACGGAACCGACCAAAAATTTCCTTGAATTTAAACAAAAACTGTATTATTAAATCCACTTTTGCCCAGCGACAGAACAATTATGTCTCACGCTTTGAATGTCTCAGTTAAATATGCTTAAAGAGAACATTTTTTCACAATTTCAAAAGCACCTCAAAGCCATGTCAATAATTGTGCCGCAAATGAATTGCTTGAATTGAAACTCTTAACTCGCAACGGCTGTTAATTAATTAAATAATGTTTGATATTAATGGAAAACCTATATTTACAACATACAATACGAAATTAAGTGCACTCTCTCATACATATATACACACACTTGTATATATATTTTATTTTTTTATTTCTTAAACCTATACAGCTTATTACAAAAAGCTTACACAACAAAAATAGATCAACAACAAAGCCAAAACAAGGTCAAAACATACAATCGAAAATAGACAACAAAAAAAAACACGAACAGAAAAAAATAAATAAAAATACATATGAACAAGTGCAGTATATTATGTAAAGAACGAGCATTTAAGTGTGTGTGTGTATTAGTATGTGCAATGGTGTTTCTGTGTGAGTGATTATTTATGTATATCTATTCGATATAATATCGTATCAGCGATCGTCTGTGTTCGTCAATAACTTTCTCATATCTAACTGAAAGAGGGTTACAAAATAAATCGCTCCGAGAAGATACCCACAACAAACTAGGCTGGTTAACTATCATTTTTACAAGAGGCTTTTTATAGCCATTTGTTATTCTACCTAGAAGGCAAACGAGTCTTAAGAACCTTTCACAATGAACTTAATAATAATAAAAGCATTGATTCGTTGACTAATAGTTACACGTTATTATATATATTTAAACGCTACGCTAACATTTGTCTGCACCCGAAAACACAAAGCAGATTTTAAGAGGCATCTATTTAATGCAACTCTATATAATGGGGATAACGCGGTATAGTGTGAGTGTCCTCTTGTTCTGGTTTGCGTTTGAACCTACTGGAATGAGTGAACCACGGCCGGATAAAATAAGGTGTGTGGTAATTTTTTTTTTTGTTGAATATGAAAATAAATTTTGAAAAAAATAATAATAACTATGTAAAAATCAATCAATTAACAAATAATAAGTTTGTACGTCGATAGGACCTATTGTTTTCACTTGTCTTGAGATGGCTTTTCCTATCCGTTTTTTTTTATAAAAGAGGGGGCAAACGAGCAGGAGGCCCACTATAAAGGTGAAGTTGCCGCCCATGGACACTCATGTGGCTGGGAGCTCATGAGTGCGTTGCCGGCCTTTTAGGGATTTGTACGCTAATGTAAGATGAGTTTCGTAGTTCATCTTCTCATCTTTTAATTTGTCTTCCCTTTAGTCTTTTTCCATTCCTAGGTTACCTTTCCATTGTGTCTCTCGTCCTTTTATCTTTATATATAATAGATCAATCGAATATGTAGTTCATTTTAAATATAATAACAGAAAGTAACTCAGCTATTAAATTTATTCATTTCACTTTAATAACTTTGATTCTGAGGCAATAAAAATGCTGTTACCTCCCTGCTGACTTTTAGTACAGAATTTTTAATTAAGATTCAAGAGATGATTTAAGTTGTTTTTTACGTCCACGAGGCTAAACTAATGTATAGAAAACTGTAGTCTATGGGCCAGCGTAGGCGGTGTTAATTTAAGATTACTTGTATAAGTAATTAGCTGACCCGGCGAACTTTTATTTTGACTTAAAGGCAAGCTTCGTAGCGAAGAAAATTATTTTCGCTGATACGATTCTATGTAGAAAAGATACCAAACCAAAACTTAAACGTTAAATAGATAATTGGCGTTTCTTTGACAATATTTTGTCTATCTGCTTGAATCAAAAACGGTATCCAAGAGTAGCTGTTTATATTTGGATTGAGTATAAGATCAAAGGACAGGTATCTTTCTACCCTAAGTATGTATTCCGCGTATGATCAACCTAATTAATCATTTTCTCTGCACCAGAATGTGTCTTTTTTTTTTTTTTTTTTTTTTTATAGAAGAGGGGGCAAACGAGCAGGAGGCCCACCATAAAGGTGAAGTCGCCGCCCATGGACACTCAAGTGGCTGGGAGCTCATGAGTGCGTTGCCGGCCTTTTAGGGATTTATACGCTTTTTAAATCTGTCTGTTTTATAAGAGCGTTACGAATGATAGTGAACGATTATTAGCGGTTATTACATTTAAGAATAATTAAAGTTTTAATTTCTTTTTTAATGTGTTTATTGACTTCAGCCGTAAATCAATAAATTCTGTTATATAAATGAAACTCACCAAAATCAATGCGAAGAGTGGCAATGGTGCGTGATGGGTTGCCATTAGAGTACCAGCGCCGAGACTTATGGTCACTAGGACGCTGCCAGTCAGCGCGAAAGCTTCCCATTCAGCAGCCGCTGGTAACAACGCAAGTGCCAATACTGACAGCAGTATGAATGCGATCACTGATAGCGATGTTATTGATGTTACTTGGGCTGAGAGTTCCTGTAAAAAAAGACCTATGTGTTTTACTGGAAGCCTAAAGCTTGCATAGTGCTATAGCAATTCAGCGGATACAGCCTGGATTAACACTCATTTACATAAAATTAATATAAAAGTACCAATTTTCAAGACAAATCAGCATATAACCTTATAAAAGTAGCAAAATATCTACGGTTTAAAAGCTTTTTCCAAACCATGTTTGACTAGTGAGTTGTTGCAACTAATTTTTTTTGTTCACATTAATATAACATATTTAAAAACTGAATATATATATACTAATAAGTTATAAAATTGAAGGCATCATCTATGCGATAAAAAAATCGCTTGACCGCTAATTATATTATATACATAAAGGCCTTCAGGCCGGCTTATCAGGCTTATCAGATTTCAACTGGTCATAAATGTTTTTCGATTGGTGAAAATGCAATCTCCCTCCATAGATAGATAATTAATAACTTAAAAACTTTTCGTTTTAAACATAGAAGTGTTTTCATGCTTTTAGCATATTTAAAAAAATTAAATTGCTAAAATGTGCAATTTGAGCCGTTGAGGCAGCAGCTGTTATTTCATAATTATTCTTATTATATTCAGTTATAATGTAACTCAATCACAGAAAATTAAAACTACAACTATAAAATCCACATCACTTAATTTGAGAAAAAAAAACTATTAACCTAAACTGTAAAAAGAGAACAATTTAGTTGCAAATTTAGGCAAATAAACCCACGAGACCTTTTATATGTAAAATAGTGCGTTTCGCTTGAAACATTTGCATACTGTAACGTTTATTTGTTATGCAAAAGCTCTATAATTTAATGAGGCAAAGCAAAGTGTAAAATAAATTTGTTCCTTGTAACCGAAAGCCCTATTCCGGGTATGATATGCAAACCAATAATTTTCATAAGTACCAGAATGTGTGACATATATTTGACAGGTAATGATCGTGGAAGGAATATAAGTAGTTAAGAATTAAGTAGTTTTATGTTGTTTTTTTTATATTCTTGACATTTATTACCAAATTCAGAATACTAATCCAAGGATTTTTTTGTTATCTCATCATTTTGGACTTTTCAAGTTACGATTTAAAAAGAACGAATTAAAACTAAAATTTTGAAACATAGGTAAGACAGATTATATATTCCAATGGACATGAGACTTGTATGTGTTAAAATCCAAAGAGAAAAAATCGACTGTATGACGTGCTCATTAAATCACATATTCTGCATGAGTTAATTAAATTGTGTGTACTATAATGTTTTAGATTTTAAATAATTATATGATAAACTACATATCTAAGTAAGTAAATCTCACGAGGGATATCATAATAAGTGAACCAGCTTGGGGCTATTTGACGTTAAAATGCCCCACAGCTGTGCGTTTGAACCTTCGTTCTTAGAAATAAATTCTAAACTTATAAGTCGTAAGCTTATTTCTCATTTCCTGAACAATACCACTACTCTTAATAAATATAATAGTAGTAAAAACTTAAACGTTTATAATATATTAGTAGGAAAACGACTAGGAAATGGTTTTTAAAGTTCTGTTGACATTTTTATACACACTTTCATCACCTATTTCAACCCTTACACTTGTTGTGGGAGCACTTATAAGCGATCAAACCACCCGTTGGTTTTAATTACGTATATTATTCAATAATGTATAGTTTTTTTTGGTGCAACAAAGTATAAAACAATAGCATCAAAATTATTACCCTCATAGAAATTCTCTATTATATTAATAACTTCGCTATTTAGTTTTAACCCTACAGACATGAAACATATTACATAGAAGATACTAAACCCTTTAAATGTCGGTCCCAAAAGACTATCCAAGAGTAATAAGCACGAACAACCTCTATTTTCATTCTGACAATAAAATCCCACCGTACAGAGGAAACTGAGCTCTCTGCACCTGAAGATCTCTTTGAATTAACTTCAACTTTCAAAAGGAATACGTGCTCATTCTGAGTGATGACGTAAATTAAGATACAGTTATAAGTGAAATTAATTTACTATAATACTCCTTTACTAGGAATATATTTCAGTGTCAAATTATATCATCGTTTATTAAAATAAGATTTTTCTAAATTGTCTTTGAGACAGTTGGCAAAGAAGAGGCTTTACTTTAAGTATAGTGTTAACCACCGCCAATAGACACCTGTTTGGGTCATCGATGATGTGAGCCGCTATGGATGTAATCAAATTGAAAGAGTTCAATTGGAAGTATTGGGGAATTCTCTATTGGTCCCCCATAGAGATGGGATACTTCTGTTAGTCATGTTTTCATATAGCTTCAACGTAAATACAAATATAAGTCTAGTATACGATACGTGGCAGAGATTAATACGGTGATCTCACCCTTAAGTGTGTTAGGTGCGCCTCTAATGCAATTCTATACCCATACTACAGTATTTCTAACATTAAGCTAATATGTAACAAGAATTAAGGTCTGAATACATTCACTGTTTTAACGCACGATTACTAGTTAATATACATTATGTATAGTTAAAGATACAACGCTTAAATCTCAGTACTAAAATGCAGGCACACTGAATAGGTAGACTATTAACGCCAGGGTAGAATAGGTTTTGTTATTTCTGATTTTCTTTCTTATATGACCAAAGAAAACAATTGGTAAACTGTTTAAACTTAAAACTACTACAGACAAGCATTGCACTTTAAATAATGTAATATGAAAGCCTTTTAGGCTGTCGAAGCCAATCGCGCAAAAATTAAATTTCAGTATTCATACGTTGCCACTTTATTTAGTAAATTTCTCAAACACATTATTAAATTTGATATTTACAAATAAATACTTCTGTAGCAAAATGTGGCAACGCCGCGTAGCAAAATGGGAACATCGTTACCTTTTCGACTCAATTAAATATTTGTTTATTCATGGGCAGTGATAGATTTGTTTGTTTTTAAAGACTGTTAACGTTTAAAATAATATATATACGTATATAGTTATTTATTAAAGTAGTTTATTTTATGTGAGTTGCCGGCCTTTAAGAAAGAGGAACGCTCTTTTCTTGAAGGTACCAGAGTCGTAGCGGTTCGGAAAGCGGAATAAGTGTAAAAATAGAAAGCTCAGTAATACCGTAATAGCTTTAAGTGTTATTCAAAGTTCGATACTTACTTTTGAATGTAGAACACAGACAGCACACAATAGTACCAGAGTACAGAGTAATGTGACAGAGAGTGCTGACACGAACAGAGCATGCTTCAATCTGACACAATATCGTCTGTACAGTGCTTCAAGCTCCAACTCTGTGCCCTCCTCCTCCTCTGTAAACAGAGATGTATTTTTCAAAAATTATTCCATATATTATCCACACTATATTATATGTTGACACTCGTTTAAATCGCTACATGACTACATTAAGAGGATGATAATAGTGATCATAGCACGCTTAGGCGACTAAAGTCCATTTATATATTCTAAACGGTAGAGACCTCTTATAAATATAACATCATGTGCACTTTACGATAGGATTAGTTTAAGCTTTTTAAATAGGTAAAATCTTACTGACAAGACGTTTCAATTCCAATATTTATTCAATTCGTGTCGATTATAAGTATATAGGTGGCCATTAATAATTATATCAAATACTGATTGATGATTTGTTTATACCACGTAATAGGGATTATATAATTACGTATATAATAGATATAAACAAAATACAATAATTTTCTACGAGATGAGAATAATGTACACAACCCCGTCTTAAATAGCTTCGAAACAATAAATCACATCATAAAATGCGTAATACAATATTCTTGCGTCTATTTAATAGCCACAAGAATGTTTAGTCTCTAGTCAATACTGTTCAGAGTTTATAACATAATTTATAGTAATTTTTATAAACGTAGATAATTTAAATTGAATTTTATTATATAACTTGGAATGTAATATTTAACACGAAAAACCTTAAAGTAAGATTTATAAAACTCTAATATTAATCCAATATACAATATAACATAAACAAAACAAACCACGAAACTAAAAGAAATTTAAAAAGTTTGGTCTTTGTAGCAGAGTACCCATAATGCTTGCGGCATTTCCTCGCTGAATCACAATGCTTATACGCTGAGCGAGAGGAGCACCAGCTCTTGGGTCACCCGGTTAATTCCCTAAAACGCATCTGTGCACTTGTACCACAAGGTCCAAAAGTCGCTACTCTCAAGAGAACTTAATCAAAATCAAAGTTGGAGGAAAGACTTTTGTACTTTGACCTATTTTTTTTTAGTTATATTTTAAGTTAATTTATATATGTAAAAATGTTAAAAAGTATTATAAATATTAATATATATAGTTAAGTGAGTTAATCTAATATATAAAATTCTCGTGTCACAGTTTTCGTTCCCTTACTCCTCCGAAACGGGTTGACCGATTCTCCTGAAATTTTCTGAGCATATTGAGTAGGTCTGAGAATCGGCCAACATCTATTTTTAGAGACATTTTTTTTATTTATTTTTTTGGCAAAACGACGTTTATCGGAATCAGCTAGTTAAATATTATATTATTCCAATATAAAGATTAGAATTATAAATGACGTATCACTCACTTTACACTTTATAAGGTATAAAAGTATTTTAACTAATCACATATCTTTTTATAAGGAACAAATGTATATTTTAAATATGGAATAACCCCGATGCTCTATGACTTCAATACATTACGATACAAGTCAAAGGTCACGAAATTAATATCACCAAGTAGGTTTCATTATTTGGTGGGAAGCGCGTCATTCCATTTGCCAATTCCAATTCAATAATCTTCGCCTTGTCGCTTTGGCAATATTTTTGAACATTTTTATACGAAGGTAATATGAATAGATTAAGTGTCCATAAAAATATTAAATAATTATTATTAAGTATTTTTTTAAAATATTTTTGACATTTTACTGTACTAGTTTGGTATTGACCAGATAATCGCATATTTACAATACCTGTTAATATGTTACTATCGCATTCGTTAAAATGTATGCACGTGTTAAATAAAAACATTTCAAATACTACCGTCATTTGAATGTTCGATTTCGTTAAAAATATATCTAACTTTTTGCGGGTAACAAATGTTGGAAACTTGATTTGGGAATTGGGACAGCGAGGGCAAAAACTCATCTTGAAATGTAAGATTAAATTCATGTTAATAGTACAAACACGATTTGTACCCAAATATTGCTAACAATAAAAATTTAAAAACTGGATCCATGATGCATTCCAACTAAACTTTATATAAACAGAATCGACGACAACTTCACCACTTGGCGTTACATAATTCTTAAAAAACCAAAAGGCAAAATGTTATTACGTAATTCGAAGACTTGAAATTTTAATCGTGAACACATAACGAAAGGTTTAACTTTAATATGGCGGGTGTGGGTTGTGACAGCGGGCAAAAAGACAATTCAAATTGTTCGATAGAAGAATCTCGTGGCGGCAGCTCGTGAACCCGTTGCCGACCTTTTAAGAATTGGTACGCTCTTTTCTCGTCGATTTTCGGACCACGGAAGAGTTTTTAATCATCTAGTAGCTTCTTTTTTACTATGACGCACCCAGGAAGAGACTGGATGCCCACAAAATGAGATATCATCGTGTAGTTTACAGCATCCGTAGGAAACATGTGTTTGTATTTTAAATAAAGAATACATGAAATATTACATTATATTTTTAAGTGAAATGTGAACTGAATATGATAACATATACACAATATAATAACAATGTATCGTGTGGAATTATACACGACATACAAGTGTAATTGCAACTGTATTATTATATTCTAGAATTGAATTTTCATTCTGTATTTATGAATAAAATATTGAACAGTCCTTCGTAAAACAAATGTATGACTTTTTATCTTTATTGTGTAACCGTTATTCAATAGAACACGAATATCAAGAGAATGATAGAACAAACTGTTGTTACTAAGAGGTGGCAAACGTTCATAAAGCACAGCATAAAGTCACCAACCATAGATACACATGGCTGGAAGGTTGTAGGTGCGCTGCTTGCCTTAGAAGATTTTGCAGAAACGATAGAAATGGTTCCGTTTTTCGTTAATAATAACTAATTACAAATAGTACGGAGTTGCTGATATGTACTTTTAATGTTTATACTAAGGGTTGAAGGGATGCTTCAGTATTTGTAAAGTATATTAAAAGCTCAGCTGTAAAAGCAACATTGTCCCCAAGGGCGCATTCGTCTATAAACCAGCAATATACTTTATTGCTTTGCCATCGTTTACAGCGTTTGTGGTCTATTATCACGATTGAATTATTTTATTTCTCAGTTACAGCCCTCCGTTAATTGCTTATTGTAGTTTTCGTTTAGAGAAAAGCATTAATCGAATAGAACAGAAACACTGCTTCATTTTTATGTGTATTTTATAAATTCAAAGTCAAAATATCTTTATTCACTAAGGTATATAGGAACATATTGAATCAAAGTGATTCTACGCCTGATCGTACGCGACCAAGCTAAGAAGAAGCAGGCCAGAAACTAGGCTTCATTGATTTTTTTTTTTGGAAATTATACCAGCATTTTTGTAGCAAGGCCGGAGCTAATACATCCCTATATCTTTTCATCATCAAAATAATTTTTAAAAATGCTTTACTAAATTTCCTTACTGGCTGTATAAAGTTGATGAGTGTTCATTTTCACCCCATCACAATAAGAAATAACTCCAATTTCTATAAATTTAATATCAACCACCGTATGCTCTGGCCATCAGGTAGATACAAAACGACTTTTTTAAGACCGCCCATCTCCGTATATTTAATATATGAATGCCCTTGGGCTGCGAAGTTTCTGAATGGCCCACAGGATTGTTTGTTCTTGGCTTGTCATAAAATCATAATAATCACGTATACAACGTTCAAGCATATTATCTTGATTATTATTTGATATTGAGTCCATTCAGTGAAAATCAAGAACGTGAAATAGTTATAACGTTATATATAGATATAATATAGGGATATAGTCGTAAAGCAATTTCATTGTTATTGTTTCGACCCCACGTGTGTCCGTTGACACGTAACTTTGACACTGCAATTGTTTCAAGGTGAAAACGGTTACTGTTGAATTACTTTGGCAATCAACCAAGATATGAAAAGTATTGTACGCGGTTTTGGACTAGCATATATCGTTTTCAGTTCTGTTTGCTATACAATAGCAAACTATATGCTTTCTTGTTAAAATTTTCCATCCTGTGGTGCCCATCCTTTTCCCTCCCATTTCCGAATTTTCCTTCAAAGGGCGGCAACGCACACATAAGCTCCCAGTCGCGTGAGTGTCTATGGGCGGTGAATTCACCTTTATGGTGGGCCTCCTGCTCGTTTGCCCCCCCCCCTCTTCTATAAAAAAAAACTTATTGGTTTTTTAATTACGGAAATAGAACCACATTTTCGACTCCCTTGAGAAGATACGCTGAAATATACAATTTGAAATTTCGTATTGTTTCATTTACAAACAAGCATTTTTAAGTGCAGTTGTTGTTGTACTTTAATGTTTGCTTGTAAGCATTTTGTTTTTTTTTGCATGTTTCGTACTGAACTTGTAAGCGTCAACAAAAGCCTTTGTGTTTTAATAATGCGCTATAACGATGTTGCCATTCAGCCCGAATTCAACATTCAGAAGTGTTTCCAAAAGACAATACTTCACATAGAAATTAATAATAATACTTTTACTTATATTGTGTGTTATATTTTTCTAATTAAATTTAAATTGAGATTAACGAATCATTTGGTACTAAAATTTTTGCATATACGAGTGGAATGTTCATAATGACTGAAATTCGACTGGCAGTCAGAGAAATATAAGTCAAGGTATTTTGTAATGATCTTTATGTGGAGCTTTAAGTTTTACATATAGAAGCTTTATACTTTATACAAAAGTAGCTATTGTATTGTAATAAATATTATATATTTTTTGTTATAAGCTTTAATATTATAAATACAAATTTTATTGTCTCATAATTATAATCTCATGTGTAGGCAATTAAGTTTAATAATGTTATTATGCAAAAGGTTTACGGATTCAAAATTAGGGGAAGTATGCTTACAAAAATCAAAGTGAAAAATGAGAGTCGGTTAACGGCATATTGAAGTAATGAATATAATATAAAAATTGATTCCTATATTTATATAAAAAAATCGTCTTTTCAATCATTTATCGCGTTTTTCTCTACTCTCTTTACTACATAGTTCTTAATTTCAAATAAAAACCGTTTAATACATACAATTTATTTAGTTATGACAAAATATATTACATAGAAAATAAAACAGTAACCATAAATTGATGTCATGATGTCTGTATTATATATTATATATATATATAAGAAAGTCAAGTTAGATCGTACGGAACAAATTTAATGGTATTTGATTCGTTGGATTTGTCTCTGTACAGAATACATTTTAAATCTTAGAATACATCTTAAAAGCAATGAAAACTCGTGATTTGTCTCCGTCTCGTATTTGTATACTCATTCTGTATGTATTCATTATAATAAAATACTTTTATATTTCTATCTATATTAATATTATTTTGTATCATTGTATTACGTTCATCAAAGCCTTAATTAGTTCAGCTTAAAGGTAACACGACAATCATTAACTGTTAGGCGGTACGAAGTTCGTCTGATAAGCTAGTGTTATAATCAAACTCAAACTCAAAATATCTTTATTCGAGTAGGTCTTTATAAAGGCACTTTTGAATCGTCAATTTTTACACTACCACCGGTTCGGAAGGCAGCCATCTACCGAGAAGAACCGGCAAGGAACTCCATAGCTGCTCTTTTAAAATAAACAGTTAATACAAAATTGTGTTACTCATAATTAAAATAACAAAGCATTGAGTAGCCTTACTACTCAAGATATGAACTGTCCCGATGCTGAGCCAATTGCCGACACATTAAAGGGATCTTTGTCCTCTAAAAATTCGTTTACGGTATAGTATGTCTTATCAACCAAAATACTCTTACGCGCGTTTTAAATTTGTTAGAAGTCAATTTGGTTATAAGTGCTGGGACTTTGTTATAAAAACGTATGCTCATACCTACAAACGATTTATGAACTTTAATAAGGCGAGAATGAGGCACATCAATTTTTTCTTATAACGAGCTTCTAAAATGGATGATATAATAAATTAATATTGCTTACTTTCCACATTTTCATTCCCTTTTCCTTTCATTGTGAAAAAATTATCCATTGAAAATTAATTAAATAGCCACATTTTAATATATGAAAACCAAAGTCCTTAGGAAAAACCCTTTAAAGCACGCGAAACTTTGGAGGGAAAACTCGTAACCAGCGACACAACTTCCCTCTGTGACAGTTCAACGCGTACTGGTACTGATTTCACATTATTCCATAAATTAGTTCTGTCTCAAGTTCCCATTTAATTGTTTTATGTGTAAACCTAGTTTTATTATCTCATAAGTTTATTGGTATAAATATACTTAGCACATAAGATGTTTGGGGAGAGATATAATAAAAAAAATAAAAAACAATTAGTAGAATTACAATGTAGGACCTAAAAAAATATATTTTCTTTTGTTAAATGATTCTATTAATAAATAAAGGTTATTTTAAGCTTCTCTAGTACATGCTTCCCACTCAGATGTTCTAATTGAAAGATCTGGTTTATAAAAATACAATACTGACAACGTGTTCGTAGGAGTCCTAAAGGACAAAGCGCTATCCGTAAACCTTCCTTTAGTCATGGAATAACATCCACCATTGGAACTAACTTATTTATCATATATCATATTTTTTATTTGTACTATTTTAAAAGTAGATTCCTATAAAACGGTGCATTTTATAGCGTTATAGAGAGTGGAACGAAGAAAAATCAGAATTAGAATAGAAAGTGTGTCGTTAAATCGAGTTACGTTACATGGAGTGTACATTGTAGCTACACTATTTTTTCGTGTTAAATAACAGACTTACAATTATACATTAAATATTGATGCAATAGAAAACTAACTAGGATATTCAGGCTCCGGATGAATGTGAATGAAGTCTTAAATAACATAGTACTTTTCAAGTATGAACCGAGTGTAGGTTTGTCAAAATTGTTTATTTAAAACACCTTGGGATTTGCAGTGCTTTTCTTAAACTTTATGAAGAACATCGATCTTATACATTTAAACAGTTACTGTACCGGCTCTAATATGAGCTTAGAATGTATACTGGCCAGTATTAAACCGGTATTTTTAAGTTCCTTCCAATAGGTGATAGGTTTTTTTAAAACTTAATAACGAATTCTTTTTAAACAATACTTTAATATTGGTAACTGTTGTTAATCTAAATCATTCAGTTAAACTAAAATAGTACTTTTTGAAGCAAAAAATATATTTAGTATTTCCGCTAATCAGTTTTTCGGTCACGGAGAGTTACCGGTATTTGAAACCATATAGTAACTTACGTTGTTAATTAGAAAAATAATTTAATAGTTGTCATAATTGATTAATATTTATTGTAATCTGTTATTTATAAGAAATCAATTGACAGTTTGTAAACCTCATGGTCGGTTGATGTTTGCCAAGTGTCGATGCTAGCGAAACGGGCTTATTATTAGGGAATAGATCTAGTCTTTTGTTATACCAGTAGCTACGGATGGTAGACAATAAGTGACGTAATTTTAACAGTGGTTGTGAAAACATGCTTTAATATATCTCTGCCAGTGTCGAAAAGAAGATTCTCAGCTCTTAACCGGTTATGGATTTCACTTAAGTCGTTATCATACGTAAATTAACTATTCGGCTCTTGCACTTGTCCGTAGATATTAAAATAGCCAGTATGGTGTTACGAAAAATGAATTTTCTCCCACAAACATATTTTACAAGGTGTATCGCGTATAATTTTGTTTTAACTTTAGATAAATGAAAAGTTTCATTCTGATATTATTGACTGAAAAAGGGCTGACGGCGAGCACGTTTCCAGTATTGTATTTTTATGAATTAAAGCTTTCAATCACATCTGAATCGGAAGTATATAAAAGCGAAGGTTTTAAGCTTTATATAATAAGAGAATTATTGAGATCGAGTATAATATATTATATTAGACCTCTCTGGTATAGGTTATAACCACTCTTTATAAATCTTTTATAACTGTAAAATTCTTATGACTTTTTCTAAAATGTTTTTATTAAGATTTTGGTATTATTAATTCACTGAATGAATTGCCGACGTGGATTTTGGTTTTGATTTTCGCTATTTTAATAAAAAAAAAACATACTCAACCGCGTCGTCTAATTAAAAAATCTCATAATGTTATTGACATTTTATGAGACACAAAAGTAAATGTATCTATCAAGGAAAAGCTATCTATTATAAACGTTTTAATCTTATATTTTTTCTTATTTAAATAAATCAACTAAAGAAATATCCAACATTTTAACGAGAGAAATAAAACGAACGAGAGAAAAAACTTTTCTATTATTGTTGAGCTTTATCGTTTGCTGGGACTATCCACGTGCCTTTGATCTTACAAATTTAAAAATAGGATTACAAAACAATTACAGCAATGTAACCTGTTTAATTAGTCACATAACTACAAACAATTGTTACTTTCTTAATAATTATTTCTTTCTCTATAGCCTAAATAAAAACGTAACCTTCAGAAATAGGGGTGGCCGGGGGCCTGAACTAGGATAGTTCCCGTATATCAAGAGCATCAGACCTCCTCGAGGATTTTAATACAGTGTTTGTTTAGGCACCGTGCGTATGTGAATGTTTATCTTTGTGTGAGTATAATCTGTGTGTATGTACTGTGCGCTAACAGTAATGAGCTGAGTGGTTCATAATGTTAGTGTATATGAAGTAAAATACGTAAAAATGTTTTTACAAATCTTTTATTTTTAACACAGTTTAGGCAGGCTAGGGAAACCAACCTGTGTTGTGAGTGGTTATCATTGATAATGGATTGTATTCGTCGTATTCCTATTATACTTTTATTAGTTTTAAGTAGTATCTGGTATATGTACTACTATTTATGGTATTGTAGAGTATTATCTTGCAATCTATCATAGTTAAAGGGTTACGAAAGTATCCAACAGATGATAAAGACATGAACTAGTAAATCATAAGTATTCATTATTTATCTATGTCAGGTGTTCGCCTTATGAGGGTTTAGGCGAACGTTGTTTGATTAATATTCTGTCAGAACGCATGAGATTGTTACATTTGAAATATTCGTTTGTAAAAGAAAACGTTTAGAATTTGTAAGAGAACACATGCTTTCTAACCGCATATTATATGTTTTAAAATATTTGAAGTCAATTAAGCTGCATACAGTCAAGCACTATGTTTGCTTACGCGTAGCTGGCACAACCGTTACGAGCACGTGGTTCTATATAGCGTTAACTTTTTTTAATTTTAACCGTTTCATGATTTAGTGTTCGTACACATGCTCGAAAGTTACTTTTTCTGATTTCCTATTTTTTAATCGACTGTACCTTGAATGTTATTGGCCAGTTATCAGGGGAGGCTCCATGATATATCATACACCCGTGTGACTATATACCTTCTTACTATATACCAAAAATCTTATAATATATATCTATAAATATATATTATAAGACTATATCTATAAATATACAACCGTGCTATTGTGTGGGCGCGAACTACACACATTCTTATTTTAAAATAATAAAATGTCAAAATAATAACATTAATCACCAGTTGTTATCCATAAAACACAATCCTTATCCTCACAATAAGACGCGTGACGCTCGGCCTCATTCAGACAAATACATTGATACTGAATTTTAACCGAGAGACTAATAAAATACTTGTATAAATGTCAAAGAAGTGATATCTACTAAACTGAAGCAATTTAACACCGACGTTCGTTGTAAATTAACATAACCGCATTTTATGTGATATCCATAAATATACCGAGGACAGACAAATAAATTAGTCAGCTATTTAAGATGTTTAAATAATTTAATTTCGAATGTATACAGTAACACCATTACACTAGCTCGTTCCTCACTTAGTCATATTTTTGTTATTATTGTTTTTAATCGAATATTTATTTATTAACATTTAAACAGTAGAAGTAAATGACGTTAATACATGTTAGTACATATAAGAGCAACGGGCGGTCTTATCGGCGGCTAATAAGCGACCTCTTCCAGACAACCCACAAAAAAATATTTAGGCCTACATTTCTATTCTATGATTTAACCCAATTTTGGCCTTATTTTTCATATCTCTCTCTCTTTCTGTGTTATTATGCTGTATGGCTTTGAAAAAATATTACCCACGAAATAGTTGAATCTTGGTGAAATTTTCAACTTATGTTACTTTGGCATACCATTTTACACATTTAATATCCAAAAGTGATCAAACATTTGTATATTTGTATATACTTTTATGGGCATTTATCGATTGTGCTTGAATAGTCTAATGTCACTTAAAATATATTTCCAAACAATATTAAAATGGCTGATGGTCTTGTTGATTAAATAAACCCCCGGTTTCAATAATTCGCGACCCGGTCACCGCAACAGTGGAAATGGTTTAACTCAGATTATTAATTTGTATAAGGATTCGTGAAATTTATTTAATTAATAAAATACTTCACTAAACTAAGCCTTTTCCGAACTCTAGTCTTAATGTTAGTATGTGTAATATTATTTGTTAGTATTCCTAAATGTCTTGAATTTAATATAGAGTAAACCTAAGTCTGACCCTTTTTATTACCACAGAGTAAACATAAGTAGACAGAAGGAGACCAAATAAAATGGGGTGTGGCTGCGTCATTGACACGGCAGTGTGGTGTATACGTCTATGTACCGGATAGGTAATGTTTTTTAATATTTTTGTCTTATTGTATTCAAAATAAAAAGTTAGCGAATAGTTTATGTATTACAATACAAGTTATATTATATATAAATAAGTTTGACTCCAAACACATTTACGTTTATCGTAATGAATTCTGTGATCCTTTAGCTATTAAGTTGTACGAGTATTTAATTTTGGATGTCCAGGATTGTACTGTAAATAAACATCACCAGTTAACCTTTTCCGCCATTTTCCGAAAACCAGAGTCTGAGTTTGACACCGAAATAGTTGCTTTTTAAATATTCACACAAGGGGCATTGCGGTAATTTGGAATTGGCATTTGCCGTACATAAAGTTGGCAATGAACGTTAAGGGTTTATGGGATGTCGGTAAGGATATAAAACGTACACTTTGCAAATTAGGTGTGCAGATTACTTATACAAAGAGAATTTCAAATTTTCGTAATATTGTAACTCGAACCAAAAGTTATTAAACAAGTAGAATTGCTAATTTATTTAAAACAACTTTAAAACCAATAAATCAAAAAGCAAGTAACAGAGCATGATTTCGTCGTACCGATGGAATGTTGACTAGATGTATCGGAGTCGCCGAGGACCGAGACAAGTGGATGATTATCATGGATGAGGCCATGACTTTTAGATTAATATCTGTGTACTGTGTGTTTGTGGATTGTTCTCACTATAGAATCGTGGAATCACTTAGATTTAAGACGATTCAAAATGGTCCTATGTACCTTAATGAATAAAGAGATTTTATTTTTGACCTTGACTTTTATAACGTTTATGTGTATTTCTTGTTTATGTTTATGTCTATTTCACTATGCCGACCGGTAATAAAGGATTTGCTTTAATTGTTATATATATATATATAAATATTTAATTGTTGCATCTCTTTACAACCGCACTGTAGCACTTCACGGATTGGCAAAGAGTGCCTTACCAGTTCATCATCGCTCTGATTTCCGTAAATGTCATTGTAGATTAATTTTTTATAATCTTTAGATAATTTATAAGCGAAAAAAGCGTATATAGTTAATTTTGATTTGATTTTAAAGTGCCCCATTTAAAAAAACAACAACGCATAATATCAACAAATATACAGTGTTGTTAACACTGTATCTATCTAATTAAATTAAAAACGCGACAGTTGAATAGTTCAACTGTTACACTATGATCAAGATAAGGTATTTAATATACTAAAAGCGGACAATTAAACCTATTTCGTTCGTGCTATCTACGATCTGTAATTATTCGAATATGGCACAATGGTCAATTAGTTTCATACTCTTGCCTTGTTTGGTTTGACAATGATAAGTATTAAAAGAAAATCATTTTTTATTGTATAAAATGGAATACGGCAGGCCATGTTACTTACATTACAAACGAGATATAAGATATTCTATTTAGTATATAGAAAAATGAAGATTTTTGATACAAATAAACAAGCCAAACAAGGAGGTACAGGCGGACAGGCCTATAAAGAATTAAATAGGCGCCTGGTAGTCAGTACCGGTGACCCAAGAGCTAGTGTTATTCTCGCTTAACGAATACGTATCGCGATACAAGAAAGGCCGGTGTTATGATTACTCTGCCACACTGACAAAATTAATAGATCTTTTGGTACGAGATGTGACTTAGCAAAACTATTAATCCTACTGATCATTGTTAAGCCCGAGGGCTGGATTTGTACTACCAGAGTATAATCCTGAAGTTAAAAACTTATTTCACTATGAAATCTGAGTGCATCTACGTTATTTTATTAGAATATACTCAATTGAAAGTATACAGAAACAATCTATTAATCCCGCCGTGGAATATAATTGGAGCATTCAAACATCCGCGTCTAACTATAGACCGGCTGTCCACTGTCATCCGTATTTCTTGGACAAGTTCGAGGTCGTTGTGAAACTATTTTATTCATGCATATCGATTTTATAATTACATCGGTCGTCTGCTTTGTATTTATACGTGTTACATTGCTTGATTGAATAAATTGAGCTGGGAACTGGGGACTTATACTACTTGCCTGGTAGAGATAGTGTTTCAGCTGTAAGGCTATTGTTTATAGATTACTCTACTAAGGACTTTATGGCCGCACCTTATTCGTCTTAGGGATTTAGAGGCACAAGAGCTTGTTACGTGTTCTTTCGGGGAGTTAGCCAAGCAATTTCTTTGAGAAGTTCGTTCGGTGGGTTGGTAGCGAATATTATTAATATCGCAGTACCAAGAGGCAGAACAAATCTGTTCCAACGCTTCAGTGGCTAGGGTTGCACTTGCTACATGATAACTCTAGTAATGATGACTTTGTATGCTCGATGAGTGAGTCTACAACAGGTGTTATTGTTTTGTGCTAACAGAAAAGTATTTTTATTTTTAAGAACTGTTCTTATGTAAAACCAGCTGGGGTTCTTATGTAAAATTAGCTCTCATCACGAACCCTAAGTCGTATAGGTTCGTCTTTTTCGTTTTTAATAAATATTTTTAATCATAAATATATCAAACTTGTTTTACACGTTCCAATGGCGAATCACATTTATTTTGAAATCATGACATACGGTCTCATAAACTATCCAACATCCGGACATCAAAATTTCAACCGCGTCATTGAAATAAACAAAATTATGAAGGGCGCAAATATTTCCCTGGAATTATTAATGGTAGGAGAAAGGTAAAAAGAAACTGAAATAGTTCAATATACAGTGTAAACTCAATATAACGGTACAATTTACGGCGTTATAAGGAGTAGTCGTAAAATGGAGAGAAGAAAAATGTGAGTACTAAAAGTTAATTCAAGCTAAGCTAATTGATTTCGACGCTTTATAGAGTTTGTCGTTAAATGGAGTACCATTACATGGAGTTTATATTGTATGTGGATTTGAATTTAAAGTCCGATCTCCATCGTATTAATTGATATTATTTACAAATTAAGTTAGTTAACGTACAATAACTTACAGGATTTGGATTCACAACGAAAACTGAGTAAAATGTTTGCTTTAAAAAAACTTATGTAGAGCACGTATTTATGAAATTATAAATGAATTCCGCGTGGTCAAATAGTAAATATTTTACTAGCAAAAGATATTACTAGCATTATATGAAAATACGTAAAACTTTATTCATTTTCTGCTCAGTGTTTGTCAAACACATTTACAGTGTTATACAGCTCGTCTGGAAACCAAAGGCCCCAGAGCCCCATACATATATTTTAACGCAGTGGTGTATGGGACATTTTTGTATCCGACATACAATACTAGTTTAATTCGTTCTTAAACGCAAATGCATCCTTTTTCCCAAAAGAATAGAAGATACTCTATATCAAAGATGAAATAAAGTTTATGGTCAGTAAAAGTATATTTTATTACCGAGAATTAGAGAGAAATAAAGAAAATAAATCTAAGAGAATTTCAGAACTTCTCACTTAAGTAGTATACTACAATTTATAGGTCATAAAACAGGTATAAAAAAATAAACCAGCTTTGCTTTTACTTATATAATCATATTCTTTTTAACGTTAAATTTAAACTATGTACATAAAATTATACAAAACGCACGTATTTTCATATATACTTAGAGAGCCCCAAAATATTTAATATTTAATAGAATTAATTATTTAAATAAACTTTGATAAACATTTTCATGTGAATCTAAACGGGGCCCAAACAAACCACATTACGTCCCTGTGTATTTACATACGTTCTCGCAAACACGACGGAGTTGGCTTTTAGCCTCAAGATAATCTAGTACGACGCGTTGATTAATATAGTACTACTGTTAATTGAGAAACCAGAACCTAATACAACGTTATAAATATGGTTAAACAAGGTTACATTCTAACACCAAGATAACAACCTTAGTTTAATTTTAATATAAATTATTTATATATATATATATATATATATATATGTATATATAGTATGAATAGCAGGCTCATCTCATCGATATGACATAGTCTTTGATATTTGCATACTTCGTAAAAGCAAACTGTAAAGCTCCTCAGAGTCCAGATTCGTACATTGCACAGTTTATTGCAACTAAGCTTTCAAGCTCCGTAGAGAATATTGAAGCTCCCAAGCTAATAATCTTTTTGTTGGCACTACTTGGACTTAAGACGTATATAATTGACTCCAATTACTTTTCTACTGATTTCCCTAGAGAAGATAATCCTTAATCTATAAACCTGAAAATTATTCATATGAGGAGTTTTAAAAATCTAAGGATGTGGCCGGTTATAAAGATTCATCAGCGCATGAGAGTATATTTTGTTTATTTATTTTATCAGTTGTAGCTCTTGCGATAGAAGATCACCACTTTGTGAGATAATTTAACTTTAATAAGTGAAAGACATGTGCTTAAACAATTCGTTAAAATGCCACGTAAAGTTAAATGCGGAGAAAATGCCCGTCTTGAAAGAGTTTGAAGTTACGATGTATGTTACCATATGTTAAATACGTATATACTTTTATATATAGCCATTTTGATTGTTCAAACATTTATGGTCTTCCACTAATTGTATAAGCTGCCATACTTTGAGAATTTTATAGAAATGAAAAAGACGTAAAATAATTTAAAAGTCAAGAAGAAAAGCTTTGTCTTCCTCAGTTCATTTCACTTTAATAAGAAAACTCGACGAGTCCTTTTAAACGTGTCATTTGATAGAAATCGAATTATCTTTCCCGTTAGAAATCTTTCAATATCAGATAGATTATTAGTGCATCACAAATAATTTATGAACTCTAAAGCTTTTATTTATATATTTTTCTCATAGATTTTCCTCGTATCAGCGATCACTTCTGTAACTTGTATCAATAATTTTCTTAGAGCTACGGTTTCAAAATAAACCGGTCTGAGAATATACCCACAATAACTATCATTTATTTAAGAGACATCACTGTATACATCCCAGTCTTTATAATAGCACTATGCACAATGATTAATGAATAAAGTTTTGAATTTTAAAAAAACTGCGGACGATTATAAATAAAAGAAATAGGAGAACATTAAGAAATACCAACAGCTAAAAGAGTTGTTTTGTACTAGTTAGTGGCTCAAACGACTTTAATCTTAGGTGCATTTGAATCCCGGTAAACGTCATGAGGAAAACGGTATGTTTCATATTTAGGACGGTATCTGTCAAGCTAAGCAGGCATACTATAAAATACTATAATGATCCAAAAACATTAAATGAAAAGTGTAGCGCCACTGAGTTTTTAGAACTCACTCCATCAAACTCGGAAATGTCATCAAATTAATATTTCATAAGATAACTAATCTTCAACAAAACCCCGCTAATAAGTGTTTTACAATTTTTCAAAATTGATTTACGGTTCTCCTTTGAGATGAAAAATAAACAAGCTATTTGTTACCACCTGGCGGTTGTAAATCTTCGCGAGTGCCATCGTAAAGATCAATGGAAATCAACTTTTCACAAAATTTAAATTTTCATCTGACCTCTTAAACCATACAACATTTATTTATGCAATCATTAAAACATGTTAAAGTATTTTAAAATTAACAAGCGACTTCCAAAAGTGATACTATGATGTTATAATAGATCATTAAGAAAAATCAAGGGCCCCTAATGGGTCTTGTTTGACCGTATGTAACATCTTATTTTATTCTTCGTCTTTATAAAGGAATATAATGATCAAGAAATAAATACAAAAAAACTGACAGACAGACAAAATTGCTGCTTCATTAATACTATAAAGAGGACTTAAAAATTTCGCTGCGACGAATGGAACATAAATTAAATAGCATTGAGTCTCAATTGTTGATAATAGGGGTTTAAGTGTGTAATTGCTTTTATGTCAGTACTTGTAGAACCTTAATGGTTTGAGATGTTTAAGTGAAACTTTTTTCACATGGTACAGTTTCAAAAGATGGACACCTCGATTTGAAAAACGATCTACGTGAAAGAAACATCAGCTTAATTGATTGTAAGTTTATAATCACGTAAGCGTTTAAACCAAGATCAGTACCCCTCTATAAATGCGATATGTATATTGTGAGCTATTTTAGTATTAAATAAATATGTTAAATTAAAAAATAGTATTTTTTCAGTACAAATCATTTCCATACTGTAACTCCTAATACGGTAACTGCTTTATTGCCAATACAAAGATACACATAAACTCTAACTACAACGAGCTTGAACCCATTATTACATCAATTGAATTACATGAACATTCAAAGTGGTGCAAGTAATAAAACAATTTCGCGGTCCGTTAACAAGGAAACAGACATAACGGTTCGATTATTTGACGATTCTACTTATACTATTAAAATTTCATACACCATTACATATTAATCTACCTATTTATATGTAAAAATCTGTAATAGTTCAACTTTAAAATAAGATTGTAATCGTCTTTCAAGGCTACAATTACATAATAAGCCGGCAACGCACTGACTGTCTGGAATCACACGGTATGCCTGCAGCTTGTTCTTTTAAGCAACCATGGCATACATTTGAGAAAATTATGTTAGCGTGTAGATTCGTTTATAACTATTATTTTATTATGCGGTGGGCGCAATCCATATGGCGGAATTACCGTTAATCTTCTTCTAACTAGCATTCACACTTCAAGTATCGTCATGCTCGCTTAAACTTCATTGCTTGTAGTGGAATCCATGCGTCGGATGGGTCGGTGCCCCTCCAAAAAAAATGAAGACGGGGGTGATGGAAAGAATAGTTACATGTTTATTTATTTATTTTTTATTTCTTAAACTTATACAGCTTATCACAAAAAGCTTACACAACAAAAATAGATCAAAAACAAAGCCAACACAAGGTCAAAACATACAATCGAAAATAGAATCCAAGATCAGAAAAAAATAATACAACAAAAAAAAACACGACAGAAAAAAAATATATATATATATATATACATATGAACAAGTGCAGTATATTATGTAAAGAACGAGCATTTAAGTGTGTGTGTGTGTGTGTGTGTGTGTATTATTGTGTGCAATGGTGTTTCTGAGTGAGTGAATGTGCGAGGTTGAGTCTTAGTTTTAGTTTTAACTACACTAACTAACTAAATACTTGTGTGAATAAAGATATTTATTGACTACATTAACAGATCAATGTCACAATTTGTATGAAAATTACAATGAACGTTTTCAATAAGAAAATACGACAATAGAATTTTATCAAATGTTATATATATAATTTTAATATACGAATACATTCCTTTATAACATCACATCAAGATTTCCTTTACATACAATGGCTTCTCAAATATCAATTGGGGTTAACGTGAGGCACTCGAACACGCAATAAAAGTTTATTGTTAAACCTCTCTCAGTCTGTTTGCTTATTGTTTTCATTTAGAAACCTGGATAAATGTTGCTAACAGTATATTAAATGCAAACTAAACACAGGTTAAACGCAGTTTAAATGGAGTTTCGAACGAAGCGAGCACTATTTATTGTGTAGTCTGTACAAAGCTTTTTTTTCCTGGGAAAACCTGGAGAAATGGCGCGGGGAGATCAAGGCCGAAGTAGTGCTATACCCACTTAAACCACCAGTTAATGGTGTCAGCCTTGCGCCATTTATATCAATCCAAATAATCCCCGGCTTCCTAACAAAACTATTTAACTAACTGAACGGAAATGATAATCATCATACTTGTAGCTAATTGGAAGATATAACAACTCTCTATACTTTTAAAGTAGAGGCAAGCACGATTATTTATATACGCTGTGAGGCACAAACTCATATTATTCGCCCCTAACATTTAACTTTAAGTTAAGATAATAACTCATAATAATCAGATGTGTAGTGGGTCGGTGTGGTTTGTAGGCGATGATGATAGTGCCTGAAGACCTACATTAAGCAAATCAGTTAAATAATTTTTAGAGGACAAAAATCCCTTTAGTCGGTCATAGCTCAGGATCGGGGCAGTTTAATTATTGATGTAAGTAACACTTCGTATAGAATATAATAATACATTCTTAATATTAAACTAACTAATACAACTTAAAATAAAACAAAACACAAAACTATAACAAATTTAAAAAGTTAAATATTAATAACAAAATAGTTTTTCTTTTATCTTTGTAATTAACTTAATCTTATATGAAATGTCTAGAGCAGCTATCGAGTTTCTTGCCGTGTTCTTCTCGGTGGATAACTGCCTTCCGAACCGGGTGGTAGTGTAAAAATTGACGATTCAAAAGTGTCTTTATAAGGACCTACTTGAATAAAGATATTTGGAGTTTGAGTGGTTGCTTTTAAGTTTCTCATACACTTTGACAAGCAATCTGATAGAGATCGTGTTGAATGTAATATTAAATAAACAAACTGATCATGGAATATGCGTAGAGAAGCAATTCTAGACGTTATTACACACCTTGTAGGTCAATCTTAGCTGACAGGTGAGATATTGGATTGGGTCACGATTGCTTCGGTCACGCGGTTTCATGTTAAATTAGTATTGGACGTCTCGAATTCGACAATTGATGCCTTATCGTATTCTTCCGTCGTTATGAGATGATCAAGAATTTCAAATAATAATGCTAACAAAATGTAATTTTATAAATTATGTGTGTAGTTTGAAATATATATTTAATATGTTAGGGGCATCATATGTTTTCAGAATCTCCTAAAACAGAAGCTCCTCTTTTTTTTGTTTTATATATGATTGTTTGGTTGTTTTTTTAAATTGTATACCTGTAATGCTGTGCATCCCTATAATTTATGCACATAAATGCTGTGTGTGTGTTTTTTTTTGTAATTTTGTTCGGGTTATGTTTGTATGTGTGTTGTTGATGTGCCTTATTAAATAAATAAATAAAATGGTTTCGCATACAATCAAAATCCAAATTATCTTTATTCACATAGGATTATGAGTCGTCAAAACAAAAAGTTATTTTTGACTCTACATTTACTGACAGTTCCAAAATTAGAACGTAGAGCATACGAGAAGAAATGGGAATAAACTCTCCGTCACTCCGCCAAGTTAAATTTAGCTAAGCTAAACTAATTAAATAGTAGGTCATGAATATGACGTTACCATTTAAATGTTCGTAGCTCGTTAAGTTTTTCTTTCGATTAAGAATCATTACCACTTAGCTACGAAGTGCTACAATTGTAGTGCTACGTGCTACGGTTAATTAATATGCTTAAGCACTCAGCTTAAAGCTTTGTGCTCAACTTTTTAAAATTATTACATGTCACTTACATTTTTAATTTTTATTTTGTGGTGTTATTATTACATCGGTTTTATTGTTTAGTTCCTAAATTATTGAATATGTTTCTTTTTATGATCCTTGTTTTGTAATTGTGTGTGATATGTGTAATGTTTAAGAACATATTTATAAAAAAAATATATATAGAAGAACTATTCTCCCATCGGGTAATCCATGTTTTGTTTATAGTTAATGCTTTAAGCGCTTTTTAGTAGCTGTTGTGCAGCGACCACACCTCTACACCGCTCTCTTAATAACTCTCTTAATATCTACTGCCGCCTTTAAGTAAGCTTACATATTAAGAAAAATATTAAATAACGATTCAAGTTAAATATTTGAAATGAACAATCTTTATTAAAAACTACCCGACAAATGTTGTTTTGCCAAAAAAAAATTCTAAAAATAGATGTTGGCCGACTCTCAGTCCTACTCAATATGGCCACAAAATTTCAGGAGAATCGGTCAAGCCGTTTCGGAGGAGTACGGGAACGAACAAAGTGACACGAGAATTTTATATGTAGGATATTATATGAGTTTCGTTAAGAAGGTAGTCTTTTATTTAATAAAACGAAATACATAAATTAATTATTCATTATGAAAATATTTTAGTGAATAATTAATATTCACCGTACTTTTATACAAAGAGTCACGCGAGGCGTATGAAAAATTATTATATTTCCGACTGTAATAGTCTATAAAGCTAAGTGTATACAATTTTTATTTTATGATAGAAATGCAGCTTCACACCCACTACACTGTACTGACCTGAGAGATACTATAATATAGAATATATTTCACTACTCAAAATTGTCGTAAATAATCCTGTCTATAAATAGAACCCGCTTAAATATATTTCTTTTTAAATTATAAAACTTTAAATCGCATTATAGGAGAAATTTAAGAAATGTTCCTATAAAATTAATCATGCAATAAAAATCGTATAATTTACTTTGAAAAATTCTATTATCTTCAGTTCTTTAAGTATAGTGTCCTAAGGTTGCAAATAAGCATTACTTATATAAAAATGTATATTACTATGACTATGTCAAAAAACCATTCAAACAGTTTGAAACCTGGTAAGAAATTACTTACTACGTTACTGGTATGTCATAGTTCATTGGTTTTTTGGCTCAAATTCAACTAATCGAAAGGAATTTTTATTTAACATCGATTACATGTGTTTCATATATATTTGGGTGTTAACAGATTTTATTGTCATGTATATTTTAATTATATGTAATGGTTTCTGTTCACTGTCTGTCGCGTTTGTCAACCAAGCATTTTTACAAAGAAATAATATATTTAAGTATATAAATTACATTTTTATTATTATAATAGCCTACCGAATTATTTCAATTTGGTTTAATTCAATATGAAATTTATGAATATTATTGCAGTGTTTAAAATACATAATTTAAAGAATAAATAGACATAGCTAAAGAGTGTTTATATAACACAATATAACGATTATCAGCGATATGGAAAATCCCTATTATATACTTATATATAATCATTTACTTTCGGCTAATATATCAAAACGTCGGCACTTTGCCAAAATTTAATTAAGTCCAATACCAGAAATGTTTAAGAATAAACTGTCAAAGTATGTTTTTGTTTTCTTTTAGTTATACTCTGCGTACATGGTTTAACCATTCACAAAGTTGGCCTAGTGGTTAAAGTATGCGACTCAGAAATCTTGTGCCCATTTTACGTAAAAATAATTTCACACATGTTTTAAATGAGTATGACGAAAACATAAACTAAATTTAGTTTTTCCATCCACCACAGCGTCGAACACAATTCATAAATAGACCAATAATAACAAAAGCATTTGAAAACATCAAAATTAGTTTGAAATACGCCTGTACACTAATGTTTATATTTTTCTATGTGCGAAATTCACCCTATATCTCTACCAGCCCTATTTAGACCTGATCGTCTACTTCACAAAAACAATTACGCCAATCAGTGACCTTGACCAGTGATGCTCCTGGGTTATCCTTTGGCGGTGCGTATTGGATCTTTCAGCATCCTCTATCCCATTTATAATGTATTCGAAGATGTTCAGTTTAATAACTGCTGTGATCTTCGGACGTCTAGGCTGAATTTTATCCGTATCACCTACATGTTCGACGTTCCACTACAGAGCGTTTTATAAGACATTTCGTTGTAGACTCCCCGTTATGGAACCAACTGCCCATCATGGTATTTCTGAACTACTTAGGGCCCTTCAAGAAAAGAGCGTACCACTTCCTACAAGGCCGGACGTGCTCCTAGCTGCGAGTGTGTATGGTGATTTCATTATATACAAAAAAAGAAATTCCTTAAAAAAACACTAAGAGTCAACCTCGCACACTCACTCACAAAGTTAAATGCTCGTTCCTCACTTGATATACTCCGCTTGTTCGTAGCACAATTTTGTATTAATTGTTTATTTTAAAAGAGCAGCTATCGAGTTTCTTGCCGGTTCTTCTCGGTAGATGACTGCCTTCCGAACCGGTGGTAGTGTAAAAATTGACGATTCAAAAGTGTCTTTATAAAGACCTACTTGAATAAAGATATTTTGAGTTTGAGTTTGTTCTTACATTTTATTATTATTGTTGATTTTGATCATAGATTTAATTTCTTGTTCTATGTTTTAACCTTATTTCGGCTTTGTTTTTTATCTTTTCTTTATTGTGTAAACTTTTTTAATATACTCTATAGGTTTAAGAAATAAAAAAAGATATTTATCAAAAACACGCTCTACTTTGTATTACCACTTTATTTCAACAACGATCATTTGTTCGGTGTATTTATTGCCATGTATAAAATACATACAAAATAATTGTTAAGGTTGATTGAAAAACTTTTAACTGTAATTTAAGCGCGATTCAATTACAACTTTATTCAGCGGGGTACCATGTGTCTCGCAAACCCTCTGGACTCTATTAGCGACGGTATCACTCAATTAGCATTCAGCATTAGTCCCAAAAAATAAAGGCTAAGATCGAATTATCTATTTACAATAATTAACACTAATACAGGGTGTATCAGTGTTAATTGTAAATAGATTCCTTCAAATTATTGTTAACATGCATTACATCTATACACCAAAAGCTTTTCTGTGATTGAAAACAAAGAATTCTAAATTGCACGTTCGTCGTAATTAAAAAGTTAATACAAAAAATTTCACTTCCAATACCCTTCATCGACTCTAGTTCATTAAACCGGCTTCGTTTCCTTAACAACAACCAATTAGTTTCGTGTCACGTGGCATGTGTCCTTACTCATTGGACTGTGGACTCATTTTTCATCAAAACTCATTGGGAATCGTGCCGGTTCACCAATTCTGACATTTTTGCTAAGTACCTACATTTGTATGCTTAAGTAAATGACAACAGTATAGACACAACTGTATCGATTAGGTTCTCCTAATCTGGACCCTATTTATATTTAAAGATGGTATTCAAACTTTTTTTACATTTGTAATGTAATTTTATATGCATAACGTAGTTCACAATGATGATGACAGTCATCGCATATGTTAATAAATTTATTTCACTCCAATTCAAATATTCACAGAACAAAGTGTATAAATTCATTGTAAGAATTACCATTAAATACAATATGAAATCATCGAGCTAAAAAAACCGATTAGACTTTAGAGAAATATTATCAGAGTGCATATAGTAGATAATCAAAAATTCTAATTTACATTTTCCCGTAGTCACCTAGTAATTTGGATTATATCTATGTCCACGCGATATAACGTGTTTTAGGTGGAAGGTTATCGAATTAATCCGCGATTACGTCATGTGATTGAATAAATACATATTGCTGGTATGGGGCATACAATAAACAAATTTTGGAATCATTATCCAGTAAATTTATCTTATTAATAATAAACCCTATAATATAATGTCTTCGGTGAGCATTGATGACGTCAATAATTTATTTATTAACTATGAAGTATTACCGTCTTATCGCTATTTATTATCTTAATCAAGATCTGAGTCTCTAATGGTTCACAAAACAATTTATTTCAGTACGAAAAAGAAACTTTAAGTTATTATTGTCTTTAAAAGATAAAATGATTTTAGTTTAAATATATCGAAATTGTAACGACAAAATCAACAAAATGAATCAGATATAATATGCCTACTTGGCGTGGATAAGAGAAGTCACTTCTTTGGTCGTCATCTTAATGAAGTGTAAAAATTAATGTCTCAGGCACTAATTGTTAAATAACAATCACATCGTGAGTCATGAAAAAGCCCAAATTTGTTGAACGCCTTTTTTGACATCAAAATATAATAAAATAAAAATTTAAAGACTTGCCAGCTGCCGCAGGTATGTTATCAATATTTTCCAAGGTGTTTTCGATATCTGTCATCCTCGTGACTTCCGAACAATGCACCAATGTTTCATCCATTTGTTATGTGTAAAAATGTCACTCACTTAAATTATTAACAAAATATTAAATTGTTTAAACTTAACACTAAGTAGAAATGTTTTTCTATAAATTAACTGTTAAAACAAACGTAACATTTAAATAATTTAAATGTCTAGTGTTCATTTTACTGTAATGAGACTAACGACTTAAAGTTTGTGGTTCCCGCCAATTTTTTTACAACCCACGTCTTTATGGCACGGGCAACAATAATATACTGTTCTATTTTTATAATTGTACGACGAAAAGAAAAACATTTCTCACGTGTTGAAGACTAAGGGGTAACTGTTTATGTTTTTACAAATTAATTTTTAGCTACTTGTTAAATAATTAAAAGTATAAGCAAAAATTATTTAGTAGTAGTAGTTATAAATAACTTTAAATTAATTTTATTTTTACGTCGTAAGAGTCGTAAGTGTAAGCTATTTTTTAATGTATATTTAAATATATTATATAGCACACATAACACTTTTTATTCAATAAAAAATATAATATATTCTTACACGCGGTACGTAATCGGAATATGTCAACCTTTTTAGTCAATTTCTTGTACTTGTATCATAGATACAATAAGGATTTTTTTGGATTTCCAAATAATTGATAATTAAGGCCGTCAATATTTCTGGCATGTCAAATCTGACAGTTGCAAACTAAATTCGATCACGTTCTGGTTTGTCAATTGGATGAAACAATGACGTTTGATGTACATAATAGGACTGTCAGTAACACTACACAATACTCATAACTTAAGCAAGTGCTGTTTGAGTTTATGTTTGGGTTTAAATAAAGTTATTGGATACAATAGTACACTTTAAAATAATGCTAGTTAAAGTTTATAATACTGTTAATGTTTAATAAGAAATATCATACTCAGTCGTGTTTCTGCCATGGCCGATAATGACGAAAGCTTACATCGGCTGGAAGGAACACCAGGTGATGCTCCTGGTGGATTAATAATAAAAAAGAAAGATAAAACGGAAGAGTTTCAGTTTGCCAGGCCTTCTCTTCTTGGTTTAGATAAGTTAGCAGCGGCGAAGCGTAAGCAAAATCGCTTAATATCTTTTCAAACTGAGGATACTGAATCTGAAGCAGATCAAGACAATAGTGACTCGTCTGCTGTCAAGGAAAGAAAATATAGAAGACACAATGAAGAAACTCCCACTTATACTGGTGGTCTTTCAGAAGAAGCCCGGAATAGAATGCTAGAACGATTAACGTAAGTGTTTGGGTTAGTAATTTATAATGTTTTTGTAATAAGTCATGTATTAATATATATTAAAAGAACCATTTTGTCTTGCTAACTAGTAATTGTTATATTTTTATTATTTCATATAGAAAAACAAAAGAATCTAGAGAAAAAGGGGTGCACAACTCTACTCAAGAAGAAAAAAAATCAAGATCTAAGGAGGATGATATAGATCGCCATTACCGTCGCTATGATCGTCGGGATAGAGACAGAAGATATGATGATGATAGGAGAGGTAGAGATAGACATAGACGAGATATGGGGTCTGATAGAAGAGATAGAGAGAGAAGGGACAGAGATTCTGAAAGAGACAGTTCTAGGAGAAGTTATTATGAGCCCAGGTTTAAGGATGAGCCTCGAACACCAAGGTAAGGAATTTATCACGAATCTCCAACAATTTTTTTTTATTAAAGATTAAAAATATTTATAAAGATAAGAGTCAAGAGATTTGCTTTTTAAAAGTATAACTATAGTGTGACAGTTGTCAATCTTCCTTGTACTGTAATTACAGAAAAGTAAATTCTACTTTTCAGTATTAAAGCATTAAAACCAACTGATAAGACAGCCTGGGACGAAGATGATGATGACCCGAAGGGGATTAGGAAGTCAAGTTGGGATTTCCCAACTCCATTACCTAGAGAAACACCAGATCGCTCTAGTAGGAGTGATAGGAAATTTAGCAGGGATTATAAAGGGAGGCCATATGATGATACCCCTAGAGCTACACCTCATAAGTGAGTAATTAATAGTTACCTTAGAATATAACAGTGCTAATATTTTATGAACAGTTTTGCTATTTCAATTTGTTTTAGTTCAAAATTAAAACATTTCAATATTATTTCAGATGGGTGAGTTCACGACGTGGCCTAGATGTAGATGATCCGGATTGGCAAGAAGCTGAAAAGAAACTGGACCGTGCCTGGTACAACATGGGTGAAGGTATTTTGTAATGTTTTAAGTTTTTCAAGGTATACAAATTATCTCTGGGTATTATCATGAGCCATTAAAAATATTTGCACTTAAACTAGACTAAGTTAGACTAAGTACTAAGTAATGGCCAAAGCATTAATCTTCAACCCATTTTGTACATTTGCAAATTTTTTCTAATATTTTAAGCTTAGCAGAGTGATGAACACTATTTAAAAAAAATTTACTTCTAATAGGTGAGACAGATGAATCGGATCCATTTGCTGGAACTTCAGCAGAATATATTGCCCGTAAAGAGGAACAGATAGAGAAGCGGAGAAATCGCAAAGTGTCCGCTGCAAGACAGCAAATAGACAAGGACAATGAGCTCTGGGAAAGAAACAGAATGCTTACAAGTGGTGTTGTACATTCTATAAATATAAATAACGATCTTGATGAGGTAAGTGGCAACACATAGCCATCAGAGATCCGCATAAGCATCCATTATGTGTTAGAACAAATAAAATAATAATTAACCTGTTATATTTCAGGAAAGTGTGGACCGAGTGCATTTATTGGTACACAACATTGTACCACCATTCCTCGATGGTCGTATTGTGTTCACAAAACAACCTGAACCTGTTATACCTGTAAGAAAAGTTTTTTTTATATTTTTTATGTTATAATTGACTCCTACTTCATAATCCAGACAAATATCGGAGCGACCCGGTATGTTGTACCAAAAACATGTCCACCACTACTATAACACCATCACTATCAGATTATATATGTTATTGTTTGGGTTTTGAAATATACCATTCTTGACTTAAATAGATTGAATATAAAAGGTTTTGTCTATGAATAGAATTTGATAGGCACGTTGTTTAGGCACACTCTTGAATATTAAAATGTTTTTTCAGGTGAAAGACCCCACAGCCGATATGGCGATTAATGCTAGAAAAGGTTCTGCATTAGTGAAAGTTTTTAGAGAACAGAAGGAAAGAAGAAAAGCCCAGAAGAAACATTGGAAATTGGAAGGGACTAAAATAGGTATGTTTACTAATTAGTATTTGAAAACAAATACATTTGACATGTTTAAGGAGTTTCATTAAAATGTTTCTTTTTGATCAGGTAACATAATGGGAATACAGAAAGAGCAAGAGGAAATAGAAGATGGTCCCACGAAGGCGGCCTATAAATATGCTGAGCATTTGGACAAAGGTGAGTCAGGCCTTTCATATTCCTTTCTTCTTCGTTGAATTGTCTTCAAGTTCATCAGCCATCATTTTCAAATCTGTTAATATTGTAACCAATGGTTATCATATAACCTTTGGATCTATGTACAATTATTTATTACTGATATTTTTAAAAAAAATTTAGAGGCTCAAGAACCAGAGTCGAAGTCAGATTTTGTCAAGAAGAAAACAATATCGGAGCAAAGGCGGTTTCTGCCTGTATTCGCTGTCAGGGAAGAGTTGATGCAGGTCATCAGAGAGAATAACGTTATTATTATTGTTGGTGAGTAATAGTATCTCTTGGTATATATGGAGTATAAAATAAGTGTTATATAAATATACAAGTAAAGTTTATTATTTTGTTTAAATACAAAAGCATTTTGTATGTAATGGCAGCGTTCTGATGATTTTTTAAACAAACTCTCATCCCTTATTTAAACCTTTTTTTGTTGCTAGAAGTTTTTTTTCCGTTTGGTTTAAATACAAAATGTTTTTGGTAAGTCGATTTATAACTGGGCAGTGTTCTGGTGAACTTTTTCATTCAACTATCAACCCTATGTTACCTAAAGTTTTGTCCATCCTCATACCAAATTTCATTGAAATCGGTTAAGTAGTTTAAGCGTGAAAACGTAACATACCGTACATAAATACTTTCGAATTTGTATATATTTATATGGATTTGTCACACTAAACGAAATAACTAAACAGTACGAATATAATCTCCACCGATCCTCCGATGTTGACAGATGTCATTAAAAGTCGGCCTTGGCGTGAAATGTGTTATGAAAATTGGATTTTTTTTTATTTTGGATTGGGAAATATAATTCCAGGTGAAACGGGGAGTGGCAAAACAACACAGTTGACGCAGTACCTTCACGAGGAAGGTTTCAGTAAGCTCGGCATGATTGGTTGTACGCAGCCCCGACGCGTGGCCGCCATGTCTGTCGCCAAGAGAGTCGCTGATGAGATGGGTTCGAGACTCGGTAAAAAAATAATACAATTTTTTTTTTACTTTTTTTCAATTTTTTTTTTATTTTTGGGTTTATTGGTGTAGGTGAAGAAGTTGGATATGCGATACGTTTTGAGGATTGCACGTCACCAAACACAGTGATCAAATACATGACGGACGGTATTTTGTTACGTGAAGGATTACGCGAACCGGACTTGGACAACTACTGTGCGGTCATTATGGACGAAGCCCACGAGAGGTCGCTGTCTACTGATATGCTGTTTGGGTTGCTTCGTGAGGTGAGTAGCCTTAATTTTTTTTAAACGTCTCTTTGTATTATTTTTGTCTTTGGTTTAACTTATCTATAACATTATGTATATACATCGTTTGCAGTGATTTTGGCTGGTACCTAGTAATTAAATCTAATATTTTTCCTTATTATTTCTATGTGTGGCAAATCATAAATAATAATATATTATCAGGTCACATTTTACATACAGTTAGCCCCAATTGTGGGTACACAGACACGCTATACTAACAAACTACAGCAACTAACATATTATATAAATAAATACATATAAATACACAAAAACCACAGCCAATTTGTCTGTGTTCATCAGTCCGACATACTAATCATGCTGCGAAGACACCTTTGTGTTAGAATTGCTTACCGCGCCATCTAGTGGATGCGTCAGAGTACTGACACCTTAGGCTGTAACCACTTTTGCCACTAGATGGCAGTGCGTTCTAAGACTATTGAGTGACTAATCTTTAAACAAGTGTTATTCTTATTGCAATGATATTAAAAGGATTAGTTATAAATAACATGTGAAAGCGACTAATGTCTTTGTCCTTATCATGTCACCTTGTACATACGTGACTTATGAAAACTTTTATTACTTCATTATGACGTACGGAAGAATTAGTGACTCAATGTTTGATTAAGAAAGTACATTAATATACATTATACGCATACTATGCAAAACTTTAAGCATAATATAGGGCAAGTACAGAAATATCTACTATGAAAGAAATTTCGCACTCAGGTCTTCGGATATTATTAACATTTTATTCAAAGTATGTTTTATTGCTAGAGGCGTATGTGTTTAACATATATCAAAAGCACAACACAGGCCCAATAACCTGTTAAAATTGTGATAATTGATTGTGAGTTGTCTGGAAGAGATCGCTTATTAGCGATAAGGCCGCCCGTCGCTCTTTATATGTACTAACATCTGTTAACGTCATTTGCTTCTAGTGTTTAAGTGCGATAAAGTGTAAAATAAATAAATAAAGTGAAATAAAATACAATATATCAATAACTATTTTATTTATAAAATGCTTCAATATAAATAGCACATCAAAACTCAATAACAGTCGTTCCACATAGAAATACTTAACAATACTCATTTACCAAAGATAGAGCGGCTTGTTTGTCCTAATCTACAATACTTCGTAAGCCGCACACTTCGGTTACATTTCACAGGAAAACCACAGTCTTTTAACATAAACATTTAAATTCTACTAACATTTGAATTGTCTTACACAAAGTTTACATGCGTACTAACGAAGGGAATGTTAAACGGGTTAACTTGAGCAATACAGAATTTATACGAGAATCGTTTCGCCATCAAACATTACGGGGTTACTCTGGTTGTACTATGCACACCCACAAACCGTATATAAATTTTAAACAAAGTCTATTTCCCCGGCGGCCGTGGGTCGCCAGAAGCAGTAGCATGCGCCGGCACTGCCGGCCAGCGGTGATCAGACGGACTTGACCTTTGGTCGCGCACTGTTCTGGCTGACCAGCATCACGCCCATGTTCATGCCGATGTTACCCCATTTCAATGACTCGCTTATCTGTAACAAGAGATATTTGATTAGGTGAAAAACATTTGCTGAGCTCTACTACAGTTATGATAAATGGCTAGTTCTCGTCGTATTGAAGCTGTGTTTCTTGTTGTCCGTATGTACTGAAATAGATAATTTTGCACACGTAAGATATTAATCTTGCTGTTTTGTGTGTTAGTTTTTTTATACCATTTTTCATTAATTCTCCGTTCATTGACCTTACTCGACTCTTATATGACTTTTGCCACCATTGCCTCTTAATTTTCAATGCAGAAGAGCTCTTTATAAGAATTTAAATCCCAGTTGTATTTCAAAGCACAAGCCAGTTTTGAATCACCAACTTACACAATTAACCTAAATTATTGGAATTAATTGACTTAATGATGTCACTGTTGGTAATTTTAATGACTTTTTATATTATTACTTAAAAACGTTAATGATATAAGCTCATCCGTTGTTGTTTGAATAAGTAGCTTTTTAAATTTATTATATAAAAACTAGCTGATCCCGACAAACGTTGTTTTGCCAAATAAACAAAATGTCTCCAAATTAGATGTTAGCCGATTCTCAGTCCTACGGTCAACCCGTTTCGGAGGAGTAAAGGTACAAACATTGTGACACGAGAGAATTTTATATATTAGATAAAGCTTTTGTAACAGTCATTCACATCAATACTAGTTCATACTTTGGGTATACAACATTTTTCTTTTGTATAATATATTTTCCTTGGATTGTTTTTAATTGTTACTACAAGTGAAAACATATTGTTTATTATAAGCAAAAAGAAGTAAGAACTTGTTGGCTAGAAAACTGGTGGTAACCGATCACCAGACCTGGTGATGAGATTTTTACAGACTAGTATGTACAGAGAGAGGGCACTGTAGTTTACATAAAAAATATACTTAAAATTATAATTTTAAATGTTTTTCAACATGATATACGGTAGGGGGGTTGTCTAAGTATTTATAATACTTAAACAATATAGTAAATCTTTTTCATATATTTCACATGCCCTAGCAAATATATCTATATTCCCCTAATGTGAAAGTGTTCATGTCATCAAAGATAGAAAGAAAAAAACCGCCTCATACAATATGGGAAAGTTACAAGAACTTGCTAGAAATAAAGAACATCCAATGTAAGAGATTATGATGTCCCTTATCAATAGGGATTTCACAGATACTTAAACATGATAAGGAACACTTGATATATAAAATTGTTTGTATTATGCACATAATTGTGGAAAACTACAAAACTATACTCAATAGCAAACTGTAATAAATCGAGGCAGTTTGAAACGAGATTAGTGTAGCTACAATATTTGTTTCTAAAAATAAACACACACACCGATGATCCAGCCATTAAATGAAGAAGAGATTGCAACACACAGTATAGGAAAATAAATTAAAAATGGGCATATCGAAATCCGGTAAATTGAATTTTGAAAAGTAAATCCCTCACCGGTAAAATGTCGCCAGGAGTTTCTCCAAAGCGCCTCAACGATTACCATCAAAAGATGATAATCATAGGTGTTTTCGACGTGGATAAGCTGATCTGCAACAGAATTACTACTTTGTGCGAATTTTTTTTTTATTCACCCCCCATAGATCCCATGCACGATCGCCACGCCATGTCTTCAATGTAACCGATGAAAAGCGGTCTAAGAAAGAAGCTTCAGTAAGCAAATAAGTGGATGACATTGTTATGAATGATTGATCGAAACTGTCTTTACAAATTGCAAAATCAGCCGTTAACATTCCAGTATTGCAACATTTCAGTTTATTAGATTCTATGTTGAAACAAATGTTTTTAACAATTAATGAAATATTGTCAAATAGCTATGATATTTTACAGGTTTTATTGACCGTATAACATTGTAACGACAGCTCACATGTCATGCGATTGAAAAATGTTCTCGAACAATACAGTAAGCATAATTGAATGACATCTGTCAATTGTCAAAACGTCAACTGAAATTTCCCGCGTAAAATGGTTATGTGAATTGTGTTTACCTGTCGCATTCGAGCTTCTTGCGGCGTTTCACCATACCGGCACCAGTGTACGAAATGCAGCGTATTATGCCAATTTCTCTCGAACCTGGACTTTGTTGCCATGTCAAGCTGCAATCAGTAGAAGCTCCTTAGTAGCTTGTCCACTGTTTTCCAAATAGAAAGCCGGTTGAGGCTATCTGAAATAAGAGGGTTTCCAATTCTAACGTCTGTCCTAGACAGGAAGAAACTCGAAGTAAGAGGAACCTTTGAATGGTTGACAATTCGATAGGGATTGTATTGATGCAAAAAGTGCTAATAAACGCATTATTGTGAAGTCGGGACACGAATTATATTGACGTCGCGAATAAAGCGGCTTGTATCTGTTTCTCTTAAGTGATTGTTTTCGCACAATCGCTACATTATGTAATTTTGTGTAATTAACGGGATTTCTAAATATCGTGACTTGACGCCTCGATTTCCGAATGACAAATCGATCGATCCGATGGAGGGGGAGGATAGAATTGGAAACGTACGCGGGATTATTACCTTGGCTCTTATGTCCTTCTCACTGTTCGGAGTCTCCTGTTTGTCATCAACGTTGTTGATTCTTATCACGGAGTCCTTCTTCCAGAAGCTACTCAGGCTTGTTTTTATTATACGTTTCCTCACGCCCTTTTGTTGGACGGTGTACACCTCTATCTGTTCCGGGTTTTTTGTTTTTTCTATTAACAAACAACTTTAATATTTAATTTCGAAAAAAAAACACACACCGCCAAGGCCGATTTCCATTATGCTAATGAAATGCAGTTTACAAGTTATTTAAACGAGTTAACAGTACGGTTTTCTAAAACCCTAACAGAAACTGGTATTACCGGATGTAAATACACAATTCTTGTACTCATTAGTAGTTGATCACATTGACGCGTACGTACGTGAATTATTTACAAATGTCTGTCGTCTTTATCAGCTACGAAACGATGCCAAGTTATTATTATCACGTCACGTATGTTATCTATGTCTTAACAATTCAAGGTATTTACCTTTACCCTTCTTCCACATGGCAATGGCGTACATATGGTAGTCTGGTGAGACCACGGCGTCTGACGGTAGTGTATCTGCCGCTCGCACTTCCAACACGAATCCTGACTCGAGAACCGCACACAATATGTTTTGCTCCTCATGTTTGAACCACTTGGATTCCCTTAACTTATGGATGGCCACAGATGAACCAAACTTCTGTTTCTTTGGTGCGAATAAAGCTTGAGCCTGACTTCCGAAACGAGATAGCAGCCCTTTCACAGTGGGCGGTGGGGCTAAACTCTTTTCGGGCGGCTTGATCTGCTGAAAGCTCCGGCAGGTTACGAACCTGGCTTCCATTGAACCCACTCTTAGGAATGCGAGAAAATTTCACACCGTTTTTAGACTTAGTAGTCTGGGCTCGCTCGGTTTACTCGCACTTATGAGAAATGTACACGACACTTTCACAATTCGATCCGCGTGGTATCGTAAACACACGACCACGGAACGATACGGTTGCGTTGTAACGAAAGACGCGGCGCGCGTGTCGCGATACGTTTTATATGACAGCGGGGAAAGAGAGGCGCCGCGGAGGGCGAGGAAGCCCCTCCGGCAAGCTGCGGCCTCGTTAGGGCTGTGCGCAGGTCGATGAACGTTCAATGTCGATAAAACTTGTATAACCGTGTCATATCGATCTGTTGAAATGTTGTTCTACAAATTCCAGTGATTAACTATAAGATTAAACTTTGTTTTTTTTCTCTTGAGAATATTTTTAAATCGTGTTTTTAAAACTGATCATACAACATACCCACTTAGAGCGGTAATCTAACATAACGTCATAAATACAATCGTTTATTGCAAAACCCTGCTTATCGATACATATTTGCACCACTGCAATGCACCGGGTGACCTCAGCAGTTAGCATTACATCCCCCCGCCCCCGGTTACCCCCCGCGGCCCCGCATTCCGGGCGCCGGGCGCACAAAAACTGTAACTTATAATTATTCGTATAAGTTACGTGACCACTATTGATGTTTTTTTCAATGACATTTGTGACAGTGAAAGTAATCGTACAGAAATAGAAACGTTCTCTTGTCAATACATTAAAGTCGGATTAATCGTATGTGCTTTACCTCTGTCAAACTTAGAGTAAGTTAGAGTAATGATAAAGACATAAAAATGTAAAGATTTCATTTAATGTTGCTCAGAAACAGTAATTAGAAAAAATATTTAGTTAATTTAATATTTTCATCCTGAATACCAATTATAGTTTTAATAAATATTAAATAGTTTAAAAATGCAATGGTTTAAAAATGTCCACATTATAACATGGTTTGAACATAAAATTAAAAAAAAAAACCCAATTGTCACGATCATTACATTAAGAGATAATATTTGATAAAAAAATTCAGAACGCTTTATAAGATAATAAAAATATTAATACCCTATTTTGTATGATTTAAACAATTGCATTGACTTGACTCTATATTTTTTTCCAATATTTCTTCAAACCGGTGATACCTACGGAAATAAGGCTGACCTCCTGTAGAGCCTACGTCGTGTTAAAATAGTCGATATATCAACGTAATGTTGTGCAAGAAAGCGTTTATCGTAAACCCACGCTTGGCTATTACAATTAATGCCACGTGACCATGAAATAGATAACTATTTCATGAAATAGATACTATTTTATATTGTTATATAAATAACAACTATCTGATCCCGACAAACGTTGTTTTGCGAAAAAAAAATGTCTCTAAAAATATATGTTCGCCGATTCTCACACCTACAAATTTCATGAGAATCGGTCAAGCTGTTTCGGAGGAGTAAAGGAATGAACATTGTGACACGAGAATTTTATATATTACATATAGTAGACAGGTATTAAGCTGAGTTAATAAAGGTGACACTTTTATTATTTGAACTAGTCATGAAATTAACATAATATTATATGAAATGTATATTTTAAAAGAGCAGCTATCGAGTCGTGTTCCTCTCGGTAGATAACTGCCTTCCGAACCGGGTGGTAGTGTAAAAATTGACGATTCAAAAGTGTCTTTATAAAGACTTACCTGAATAAAGATATTATTGAGTTTGAGACTTCGCATTTACTTACTTCTAAGTTAGGTACAAAGAAAATAACTTTAAAAAATGGATTGTGTTTTAAGTTCAATTGTATATCAATAAGGTTGTTAAACAGAGTGTGTTAACAAACATCGAATGAAACAAGCGATAATTTAAAATAATTGAATCGTGTTTTTTTTTAATAATACACACCTGAACGTGACTTTGACTTTATCATTCGCAAAAAAAATCTGTGCGTGACTGTACTTATCGTTAATATGTATATTGCTTCCTGTTTTATGTGGCTTAACAATTAATAATTTACCATTTATTTTTTTGGTATAGCTTCTCTGTTTATAACATACATACTTTTTAAAAACTTTGAAGGGAGGATATCTTGGTGAATCACGGTTAGTGTTCCAAGTAGTCGAAAAACCAACAAAGGTTTAAAAGCATCATCAAGAACCATACACAGAAACCTGCGGATGGTTTCAGCTCTTTACAACCATTTTATAAATTTTGGATTCAAACTAGTGGCGGAGAGTTCCTCGCCTTAATTGTTACGTATTTTAAGACGCACTTAAATGAAAACGTACATATATGAAAGATGGTTTTAAAAAAATATATATTTATTTTTTATTAGGTAAACAAAACATTCATCAAAGGGTGAGTAGGATAGTGTGTGTGTGGTAATGAATGAGGTGGATGACATTACACTGTATTCCTATCATAAATTTTCTGTGCATATGTTTATATGTATATACGTGACTTAGTGATAACTTAACAGTTTAATTGATATTTGACACGTGCAATATATATGTTTTGAGGCCATAGCGTGTCAATTTTACGTTTACGTTGCAATGATTTTTGTCCATATTGACCCAGAAACCAAGTTCCTGTTAGCATAATTTGTTTTTTTTTTGTAGAATACTGTACATTATGTAAAACCATTTTTGTACTAATAAAGTTTGATTCAAAAAGCTACTGAAACCTACTGTTCCATATGAAGTATGGATTATGTTTGATGAAATGGAGACACATCAACTGGCAAGAAACTCTCCGCGGCTCCTTTAAATCCTATCATTGACGTAAAATTGTTTTTGTTATTTCATTAATTTACGGCCAAAGCCAAAAGTACATAAAGATTAAAACTAAAAATATTCTTAAATCTTACAAACGCTTATCCATAATTCCTAACCCCATCATAAAAATATCAGATTCTGGTGTTGAGTTAAGGAAATAATTAATTATGGGATACACGGAATGGGACTTTGCTTGTGAAGGCTTGATCGCGAACCTCAGCCATTAGAGCCTTCTGAGACGGCAAAAAATATCAGCCCTAAAATTATTATGTATAGGTTACAACAGGAGAATTGGTTAAATAAAAACGATATATATATAGATAAATTTTAATCTTAAATTCTACCAAGAACGTCTCGCCTTATACGTGACATCAATTTAATATCTAATGCGTCATCTGATTCAAGAGGCTGTTGTTCTCTCCGAAATCGTGATAAGATATTGATTGATTTGTGCAAAATTTTCCCTAGTTCCAGTCATAAAAGTTTGCTTATAAAGAATTTTTTTGTAGGAAACATACTGACAATTTTTGTTTTAATTTAATACAAAAATAAAAAGGTACACATTAAAAATGTAATTGTGTATATATTTATAATGCTCTTGCAATATGTGAGGAAAGATTTCAACCGTACTAATTACATGTGTATGACGTGAATGATAAGACATTGCTCAAAATACGTAGCGATTTTTTAGAAGTGTTTCAATTTTTTATTATATACCAATTTATATTTCATAAGGTATATTTATTAAGGCCGTATAAATTAAGCGAATGATAAACTTGGTACACAAGAAAATAATTTACCGGCTCTCAGGAGAAAGGACGCGACGCGACATATATAGATTAACACAAAACTAAGAGAAATTTAAAATGTTTGGTCCTTGTGGCAGAGTACCCATTATACGGGCTGACCCCTCGCTGTTTCGCGAGTATACGCTGAGCGAGAAAAGCACCAGTTTGGATCACCGGTACTGACCAGGCGCCTACTTAATTCCTTAATTGTGCTGTGCACTTGTACCCCAGGGTCCAGAAGTCTCTACTCCAAGGGGAACGAATTCAAAGTTGGTGTAAAGATTTTATATTTGGATGATGTATGCCTCCACTCATATGATCATGACTATAGTTTATCTTGTAAATTGCATTTGGAGTGAATACGTTTGACCTTAAAGTATATCTTCGATTAATCGAATTAATGGAATTGCCTGTCACAGATAATAGTAACACCCTACCCTCAAAAAATAAACATATACTAGAGTAGATACCCAATTATTTAAATTTATTATGAACTCGTTGTCTTTAATCATATGTCCTCGTTGCGGTTAACAGCGTTATTTGATAGAGTTATAGAGTTTCGAGAATAATCTAAAGATCTCTTATTAGAAAATAATCTGTGTAAATATTAAACAGATTTGAATTGTTAGTTCAAGGTTATTTATGAGTTTTACAGATCTTTTGACCCTTTGGGTACATATGCACAGGCTCTTATCAAATAAGCCAATAAAGCATATCTATTAAGCGTTCGCATTATCTAATCGCTTAAGCATTCTTTGCGTACTGGATTAGAACACGTGAAATGGATTTGAGTTCGATGTATAGGAAAAACGTTTAGACTGGTTATAACTGGTTATAGACGTCACAGACATAAACAGATTGTTTCAGCTGAGTGTATTAATATGCAAATGCTACTACGATTTTGAATATGTTTTTAACCAACTAGTGACTTGTAACTAATCTATTCTTATAACTGGTCTATTGAGTAGATTTTTTTTTAATAATTATTAATATTCAAATTTCGTTGCTATTAATTTAAACACACAAGTATAATTAGTGAAACTGGTGGCCTTATCGCTTTCAGCGATCTATTCTATGCCATCATAATATGGAGAAATAGCAAGGAAACAAATTTAGTGTATGTGGGATAAGTATAGTAAATATTTTCGTATATTGACAACATGATAACATACTAATTTCAATATATATAAATAAATATTCTATATATATGTATTATCTTAAATATTGACCGAACAGAAAACCTTTCCTAAGTCGCGTCTTCCGTTCTTGTAACTGTCAGGTCGTCTATGACATCAGTCACGTACGCAAGCCCTTAACAAGTACGCAATGGACTTTAGACTTTATTTCCAACAGCATAAGCTATTTACAATGGTTTAAATTAAATAAAAATCTCATATTATCTTGTAATATTAGTTAATTAATAAACAGTGTGAATATAACATCACTCGATTAAACGGCAAACTCTCTAAAGCGTCGCAATCAATTGGTTTTGGTTGGTTTAGCTTGTATTCGTTACAAGGATTATTTCTCTCACCGACCACTCTCTATAACGCCATAACAAGCACAGCCTCATCAGTGTGGTATAGTGTACACTATGGCTTATCATGAAACCCCAATACATAAGACATTTAAGAAATTATATATATATATATATATATTATTTTGGCCAAGAGCGACTCTCATACGTTAGTTGGCAATCTCGACCTCATTGGCACAGATGTATTATATTTTCAAAGTGCGTACTTGCTCCTATTGTGAAGGTAAACGTGATGTTTCAAGGACATCGTCTGACATATAAGACATAAATTAATTTTTAAAAAATTCACTTCAACTTCAACATTTCTAAGTAATATTTACATGAGATATAATTATGTTTATTAAAGCAATGAATGCGTCAGATATAAGTATTATATCTTCTAATATATAAAATTCTCGTGTCACAATGTTCGTTCTCTTACTCCTCCGAAACGGGTTGACCGATTCTCCTGAAATTTTTCGAGCATTTTGAGTAGGTCTGAGAATCGGCCAACATCATATTTTTAGAGACATTTTTTTTGGCAAAACGACGTTTGTCGGGATCAGCTAGTTGATATATATTATCTTTATGCCGATTATCTTTCACAGCTTTATGTATATATTCTTTATCTTATGATTACATTTAGCAGTTAAGTATAAATTTAATATTTACTTCTCGTTGTGTTGTTGTATTATACCTTGTGTGTGCCAATAAAAATATGTTTTCAAATTAAGTGTCTTTATTCAACCATTAGGTCGCTTGTATTTTAATATATAAAACAATGTGGGTTGTCTGGAAGAAATCGCTTATTAGCGATAAGGCCGCCCGTTGCTCTTATATATACTAACATCTATTACGTCATTTACTTCTACTGTTTTAGTGCAATTAAGTGTTAATAAATAAATATACAATGCGTCATAAACTGTTAATCACTTAATTATCTTTCGGTATGTTATCTTATCGGATTGTTGCTTATAACGATTCTCTTATTGGATAAGTTGTCCCAGGTCGTGTATTGAGCGTTGAGAGGACACGCGTCAAATCACGTACGCCAAAGATCACGTCAGTGTGCTAAGTGTGAGTTAAATCGATTATTTTAAAGTAAATTTGAATTTGGAATTGATGTCGTAACCGCTAGAGCTATACAATTCCATGCAGATTCACGTTTACATAGCCGAGTGTGGTTAACAACTCACACTTGGCACACTGTTTAGATAACGTTTTTAATTCAATATTAGATAAATGCCGCAGCGTATTTTAAGAACGACCATTTTTTTGTTTGTTGTATTAACTACGCGTCACGATTGTATGCTCGCTTGAACAAACCTTTAACAATTTAAGTTAGTAAGAGGTCATTTGTCGTGAACGTAAAAACAAAAGCAAATAATAAAAAAGCTTAAATAAATACGTCATCCCCCTTCGAGGCTACCTTAATTAGAAATAGTTGACACAAATCTTGAGCGAGATAGAGCATCTTTCGCATGTCCTTGACGGGTTTGACGTCACAGCCTCAAATAGCTCAAGGACCGAATAATCAGGTCATTCGCGCTCTCAAACTGTCACGTCTCTTATTTAATTGGTTCTATTGTATGGGTTTTAAAATCTTTCTCGAAAGCAACACACAGTTTATTATGATGACGTAGTACCTTATTGGGTCGAAACCTTTTTTGACGAACAAAATGTAATATATAAAATTCTCGTGTCACAGTTTTCGTTCCCTTACTCCTCCGAAACGGGTAGACCGATTCTCCTGAAATTTTCTGAGGATATTGAGTAGGTCTAAGAATCGGCCAACATCTATTTTTAGACACATTTTTATTATTTTTTTGGCAAAACGATGTTTCTCGGGATCAGCTAGTTTATTATATAAGTTAAAAATTGACAATTTAAATTTGTAATATATGATCTTTCATGATCTAAAATTACCAATGTTTTTGAATGTTTTCACAAACATAAGTAGTTCATAAGTAGTTGATCCAGCTTGAAACTAGATAAATATTTGTGTTACGTCTACCATTTTTAATTTACAAAACATACTATTTTTTTCTTTTCACTCATTGAGTTCACCGTATCATAAGCCCTGTTTTATCATATTCCAAGGTTGTGAACTCATTTGCTGTAGTGCGAACACTATGAGTGTGTTAAGAATTTAAAATTGTATACATTCTTGAGTCACGAGTTAGTTGCTACACTCCGCTGAAACGGCTTGACCGATTTTCATGAAAATCTCAGTAGTTTTGATAATCGGGTTTTATTATCCGATTTAACATTGTGCAGTACATACAATTTTGCAATGATTTTCTTCATACTCTTACAATAACTTAGGTTTTTTTTAACTCAAGTTTTCTATCTCTCTATCAGCTGCCAATTAATGAATGTGTAATTGTTATTAAGTTTTTTTTTTATATTTAATCATTTTTTACAATTGTTGGTTAATGGTACTTGCGTAGGCAGTTGTTAAATCAATGAGCATTGTTGATTTATACATACAACAGTGAAATGAAACTTAACTGGATAACATATCGGTATCACCGGGTTAAGAACTTTATCTGATACCATATCGATAGCAAGCAGAAAATCAATTGGTTTTTATGCGTCTTTTAATTCACAAAAATACGTTTGTGGTTTTATTAAAATATCGTTTATACAAATTAATAGAGCAGGTAGACTTTAATATATACGTTAAAAAAGAACTAGTCGCCTCCTGCGGTTTTAACCGCGTTAAATAAAAAAAGCGTTCTTTCCGCTCATTGCTTTTTTTATAATTGATTTTTAATATAATTTTTTATTCATTGTTTTACTTTTGGATTGCGATCATGGAAATTAATATCATTCTTAATGACATAAGTGATCTACCAGCAAGTGGGACTTATCGTAAATGTTCAAACTACACTTACAAGCCTTGTACTCTGAGGATACAACTCGAGAGTGGTGACTTAAGTCTACGTTTGACTTCTGTATACAAACATTTTTTTGTATAGTTAGTAGTAGTTAGTATATAATAATTTTAATTGATATTAAAACATGTGACAGCAACAGGCGGTCTTATCGCTAATTAGCGATCTCTTCCAAGCTCCGTAATCCCCAAAATGAAAGGATATAATAAACTCGGACTGGTTACTCGGCCGATACTAAATTGATAAGACGGATCAGTGATTTGTCCTAGCTTACACAGTGAGAATTCTATCTAAAGATAAGTTTGGTTAGAAATCCTTAAACCTTGAGTCAATATACTTTAGGTTACCAACCCGTCTAGACAAAGGGATAGCGATATATGCGACTCTATTAATGTAATTTTCCAATAACCTAAATTACAATTGAACTTCGTCAGGCAAATAAACAATTAGATAAACTTTTATGTATTTTAATTTTATTGAACGTTATTTGTACTTTGTTGGACAGGAAACTTAACCCAGCAAATTTTCATCATATGAATCTCATTATAATAGACATAAAAATGCAATAAATTGGACACTTAGGTACAATACAGAATTGTACCTATTACCTAATTGTAGAACTATACCAGAATTTAGACTTTTTTTTTAACTTAAATATTTGGCGTTTAAACCCTTAAGGTTGTACGTTTACGTCACTATTATGTAATTAAAATAAATATATTGCGAGTGAAATTTTCTATCAGCGACTGCAATAAGCGTTCGATTTTAGTCTAACGTGTGTGTCTGTAATGAAAATGATCATGAAAACTCTTAATAATATCAACAGAAGTGCAGTGCAAATCTTTACAATTTCATTTCTAATTGTTTATATTTAATATGTTATTTCCTATTTAAAAATATCTTAAACATAACATTTACATAACTCTGTTTGACAACATTCCGAGAATTTCTTATCTGTGGTCCGGTTTATTTATAACGCAGGGTCATAGGGTCATTTGATACTTCGTTGTTATGTTTTTTTTTTACCTTACTAATAAAAACTTCGTCTTTCGTAGATAGCATATGTGACCTTTTTGCATTTTGGCCCAAACACAGTCTCAAGTGAGACCTTTAAGATGATAAATCGTTTGATAATTCTCGACGATTCGTCGGACTTAACTCATAAAATTACACTAATTCGCTTACCATAGCTAACCGACCCTTTCTGACTGTCTTTCTAAAACATAATCTCGTGAACCACGATAGCCACATAGTGTTTTAAATAGGCATTAATATTTACGCAATCTTATATCTGACAATTATGTAAATACAACTTGGATTCAAACAGAACCGTTAACTTTCTAAATGTTATTTATAGTTACGATTGCTATTTGATTTTAAGGTGAACAGGTCCGTTTATCGATTACACGAGGAAGCCTACTTGTTCCAAGTTAATGTTTTTTGTATAGCGAAAATAATATATGTCTTGGTGTCATTTGGTTGTATAGAAGAGAAGTAGCCATGATCGTAAAAACGACCCTCACCCTTGAGCTGTACCAATACAATATAAATAAAACTTCTAAAACAAATACTACTACTTTATTGTCATCAAGACTTAGTAACTTTGCATTAGTTTATTTTTATTTAGGGACAAAAATACAATACAATAATAGTTGAGGGAAATATTCAAGATAATTATAATGGCACTGACCACTACAATAATTATAAGGAAAGTCGAACGCAATAGATGCAAGTATCATTTAAATCTCATCAACGTAGTAAAACACACACACACTTCATGTTATGAATTAAATGTTAATAAATCGCATATCCCACTCGCAGTCTTGCCTTGTTCCAGGTCCCTCATGCATGAACAAGCTACGGACAAAACTCAGTCTTTTGTCGCGCAGCAAGAACCTATAATGAGTCCTATGTGTCCTTAGATATATTTGGCCTAAGTAGAAATTCTTTTAAAAAAAAAACTAAGACTCAACCTCGCCCACTCACTCACACAGCAACACCATTGCACACTTTACATAATATACTCCACTTGTTCATATGTATATATATTTTTATTTATTTTTTTCTGTTCGTGTTTTATTTGTTATTGTTTTTTCTGATCTTAAGTTATATTTCCGGTTCTATGCTGTACCTTATTTTGGCTTTATTTTTAAACTATTTCTATTGTGTAAACTTTTTGTGATATAGCTGTATAGGTTTAAGAAATAAAATAAATCTATATTTATTAATTTGTGTCCATGCATAATATTGCTTTAAAGAAGAATAGAAATATTGAAAGCTCATATAAAGCAGATTTTGAATAACTGTAACGCTGTTATAGAACATATTAATACAACATAACGGTGGTGTGGAAAACGTAATGCCCTAAAACACTAATTTAGCTTTGCTCAATAACTGTGTTTTGAGTATCTTGTTTTAAAATTCTCACGGACATACAAAGTAACATATATATAAAAATAAATAAGCTTTAATTGATAATTAACAGTTTTAAAGGCTACAAGGAAGCTCGTTTTCTTTATTCCAAACTATTAGAATGTTAACGGATAGTTTATTTACTATTATTACCGTAATGTCATATACTAATTAATAGAATAGTTCACTTAAAAATCATAGATTTACGATTTATTTCTCGACACTTTTTCAATGCATTAATAGTTTATTAATATCTTTAGCACATAGAATCGTATCAGCAATCACTTGTGAACATCAAAAAGTGAAAAGCCTGATTTAGAAGTATCAGAGTGAGCACTACAATGAACTAATGTTACAGCTACGAGGATAACATATACGCATATGTTAGCGTTAAATATATTTTGTCTAATAGTTGTACTATTCTCTATATTAATTAACTATTTAGTACTTATTTATCTCATTGCATCATTATATATTATGCTTAATTATCTATTGTCAGGATTATTATACATATATAATTTGCAATATCAACCAAACACAGTAATAATTGTCATAACACTTATATTTATTAAAAGTAACTGTTTAATAATAATTTAATAAAAGTACAATCAAGGAATAACACTTACGTTTATCTCGTTCGCCAATCGGACCCAGAAAGCTATCGAACATTATTCAAAAATGCTTCGAATCAATTCATTTAACCAAAAAGAGTTTCTAATCAATTTATTTCACAAAAGAGTTTTTGTTACAAATTCATGTATAATCATATTTAAAGATATAATTATACATCAGTATATTAATATGTATTTTTTAGGGTCCTTCAAGAAAAAAGCGCATAAATCCCTAAAAGGCCGGCAACGCACTCATGAGCTCCCAGCCGCTTGAGTGTCCATGGGCGGTGACTTCACCTTTATGGTGGGCCTCCTGCTCGTTTGCCCCCTCTTCTATATAAAAAAAATGTACCAAATTAATATAATACATAATTATAACATTAATGATTATTTTGTTTTCTACCGGGATTGTATGAAGGCCGTTCTAATATTATCAGAGCCAGACAGACATTTTACCGGCGAAATAAAGTTTTACATTACTTGCACAATAAGTTGGCATTGCGAACAAATTTGCATAGCATCGCGACCGCTCGCTGACTTGGCTGTTGGCCAGGCATTGTCGATTTACACACCTTCTGTTGATATTAAATTATTCGGTTTGAGGCTAAATAATTAAAATAAGTGGCGTTATAACCTACAAGTTGACGTCCAGAATGTTGCGTGCTTGTCCTAAACAGATCTTAGATGTGTCAAGCTTTATTTCTAAGTCGGTTAAAGATATTTACTATTTTAGAGGTACTTACTTACTAGATTCCCTAAAGCCCCAAGTCAGGTCAGAGGGCTGATGACACTGTATTGCTTTATGTCTGATGCTTCAAGTCAGACTAATGGTTTTGGATTCCGCATTGATAGATAGATACATCCACGTCTGCTTGGATTTGCCTCGTTGGCCTTTTACCTGAGGGTATTAGAGGTGCTTAAAAGAAATCTTCAGTCTTTACCTTAGACTGAGCTTTTACATCTAAAGAGTATCGTTTGCTTGAAAAATACAATAGAAGTGTGTAGAACTTAGGTTGATGGAGACTGTAGTTATTTTATTGGTTCTGTGTGAAAGAGTCACCAAATCAGTATAAGTTAAAGGTCTAACCTCTTGTATCTTACACTGCCGCGATGTTCAAATGAATTAAGGGTGAATATATAAGTATTACATTGACGCGATGTTTTTTTAATATCAGAAAATTTACACTCGGCTTTAATATTAGTTAGTCACGTATTGTTTTGCACCTGTCATACGAATTAACAATAAAATGGTCACAATAAGCTCCGATAATAAACCGTGTAAACATGATAATTAATGATTTGATCACGATCCAAAAGTTGAGTTGTGATTTTCGTTGCCCATTTTCAAAGTACGAAGTGTTAATTGCACTTATGTAACTCATTTCAAGTGTTTCTATACTCGTTGATTAATTACTAACTAATTAAATAAAATCTTAATTTTGGATTACTATATGTCTTTATGCTTGTTTTAAAGTTTATTTTTAAACAATGTAATGAATCCACCTTTGTACGAAACTAATATTATTTTAACTTAATTATCAAGCACGTTTTAAAAAATATATGTGTACGAAGGAAATGCTGTAAGTAGCCCTGTAACTTCCTAGTGTAAAATGTATTTTCATAATATATTACCTTAATGTTGTATTATAAATAATAAAATAAATCGTATTTTTTTGTACCAAAAAAAAAATGCCCGTCTACACTAGGAACCCCTTGTATTGTGGGACTTTCGTTACATGCAGAGCAAAATAAAAGAAATAAATTTATTTAATATTGACTTCAATATGATTAATTGAAATCCGGATTATTTTTATTACTACTGTTATTGCATTCGATATTATGTTGATCCCGATAGAACGGTCTGAGAATATACCCACAACAGACTCAGCTGTTTACATATATGTGTATTCATTAGACGCGTTGTGCTTTGATCACGTTCCAATTTAAAGTACAAAGCTTGACTCAGGTCCAGATATGACCATACAATACAATTAGAGGAGACGATTAATCGTTTGTTTTTCCCATTTGAACGTCGACTTGTCATTGATTGATTAGTAGTTTTATTATTTAATTATTTACAACAATACTATGTAAAAGTATAAAAATATAAGGACTTCGATTTCCATTTCATTGTAAAGTGTTAACAACACCTGTCACTCGATTTAACGACTTACTGCCCAAAGCCTCGAAATCGATTGGCTTTGGTTGGTTTCCCTTGTATTCCATACAATGATATTTCTACATCATAACATACACAGGCCCTTGTTATATAGAGTTTACACTGTAATTTTTAATTACCTTTTTGTTCTAATATATAGTTTTTGCTAAGATAAACAGAAGCTTTAACAAGGTAAATAATTTCGTAATTATTTACGGACCTTTGGCTCGTCCGCGTTGAATAAATCCATTATAAACCGTAAGGATTATCGCTAACGTTAATTATCTTCCTAGTTCCGAATCTGAGAGCTTAATATATCAAATTAATTAAAAACATTATTCAAAATATTATAATCATACTCATATGTAAATGATTTAAAATGATTTTCAGTATACTAGACTGTATGTAGTCTAAAATAAATATGTCTTTAGTTGATTGTAATTTACCATGTCTCAAACAGGCGAGGGCTCAGACACAAATTAAACATGACCTGATGTCCTTTTATTTACTTCGTATTAACCGTATACAAGTGAAACTAAAACAATTGTATAATTCAAAAACAAATTGTATTCTTTGCATCGAGACATTTTAATTACGTCAAGTTCCATTTTGCATTTGCATTTCCATTACGCGTTCGCTATTAATATATACACTCGATATACGCATATCTTTTAGCTTTGATTTTTGTTTGAAAAATATTATCAACTTTGAAATATGTTTTTGTCAAAACATTAATGATATAAATGATCGTTCTATTTCGCTATGCCCATTGATAATAGTATTTTTTAAAATATATATATTATATTTACAACCGTTCTTTAAAACATACTTAGCGATCTAAAGGAGTGCCAGAGGGTTTCTTGCCAGTTCTTCTCTTCCGCATTACGCCCTTGATTTGGGAAGTGGCATTGTGTTTGTTTATTTAGACGATTCATAAGCGTATCATGGTTTACCTATGTGAATAAAGATATTGTTGATTTGATTTTAATTGATTGAAATATGTTAATTGCTGTCTAGAAATGATAATATAAATACCGACTCTTATAGTAAATTATTAATAGAAATATTGTAAACATTAAATGCACTTTGAGTATTGTTACGTGTTTGTTGTTTGTCAACGTGTTTATGGATTAATTGATTTGCTGAAGTCATAAGTACCTTTTTATTTCTATCCATCTCCCGTGGCAATTATTCAGATTATTTTCATTAAAATCGAGGGTATTACCATTTATCTACTGACTCAAAAATGCTAGCAATGTTCCTTATTTGAATAAGTCTTATATTTATTATCGATTAGTTTATGCACACCCCATTTACCGATTTGTCCCGTGAACTGTATCGTTGCAGCTGCATACAAATAATCCATCTGCTATTTTTACACGACATACTAATCCTTCGGTCACATCGCATAGTCTAGGTCAGGTAGGTGTCAATTAATGGATAACCTTTATCAATTGGCGTATAAATAGCTTTGATCAACAAATAAATGAATCATGTTGATTGCCAATGCATCTGTTGTTCCCACGTGTCATCCGCATTCTGGCCATTGTGCACACGTGACCTAACTTATTAATATAATATAACTAATTAATACTTTGTACATTGACGTTTATCTGCTTTTCCGTTCTTTAGATCCAAAGCAAGTCTCTTCCCGAAAGCGTTTAGACGGTCTTCGAAAGATTGCCGAAGATTCTTTAGCAAAGGCCTTGCGTCGTCCAGGTCTTGCACCACATAAGACTTGTAGCTATAAATACTTCTTTACGTACTGATAATACTGATCTTGAAACAAACTCACAGGTTAGGTTATTATATACAATTATATACTATTTATCGACTAGAACTTTACTCATATAAAAGTCGGGCATTGTCTTTGAAACCTTATTTCAGAGATCGGTCAGCCTCCCAAATATCTAATATGAATAAAACTATTTATTTATGTGATAAAACTAACAAAAAATACCTAAAATAAGAAACTAGAGTAGAGTGAATCTCTTCCCGGTAACCAGTTACATATGAATCTAAACTGCATCGCTACATTTACGATTGTTAAAACCAAAAGTTTTGGCTGAAAATATAATGCTATAGAAAAACAATCACACAACACTCAAAACTCTATTTATTGCCACATTTGAATTGTGACGCAGATATTTCTTCCTTTGAATTGTGCAAATATAACCGCAACGAACGCTTTATTAGGAAAATCATTCGTTTTATATTTTCTTGGTAAATATTATTCACTCATTCGGTTACTGACCTTTCAAATATAAATGGTTCCCAACTTTAAGCGATGCAATGAATTTCATTTTCTATATCTATGTTTCAAAGCGATATTTAACCATTAATATATATTGTACTAAGTTAAAGCTTATATTAGTTCTGTTACTACTTTTTTTTACTATCGTACGTGTAATATCCTCTTCTGTTATTATGTTATTTCTCCAGTTGTCTGGATCGCTTTTAGTTTATTATATCTGTCCCCAAACATCTCATGCGCAAAATATATTAACAAACAATAAACTTATAAGATAATAAAACAAGTTATACACACAAAACAATTATATGGGAACTTAAAACATTTAAGAGATAAAACATATATTCATATATTTTCATCGACACGGCCGCCTCTTGTCCTCTGTATTTTCATTTTGTTATTTATTTTTTGTATGACTATAAAGTGTGTTATTATTACTAGGATTTAAAGTCAATAATTTTTATTCCGTAAGCATACGGTACGCGATCAAACTTGATTCAACCTGTAGTCTGATTATTTCAAACTCAAAATTTTTTTTGTTCAATTTTGAATCGTATTTTTTACATAGCCGGTAATGTTTTTGTTTTCAATAACGCTTTCAAGGGCGAAGTCTTTTCTATATCTATTGTCCAGATAACCACAGGAAAACAGTATCAGGTTCGCGATTATGTAATATTTGCGTAATCTCCAGCAATCTAAACTCTTGCGGCTTAGGTATCTTACGGTTCATTAATTTGTGCGCAATACATTATATCTAATAGAAGTTATTATAATGCCGAACCAATACGACTAAGGGTCCTTCAAAAAAGAGCTTTCCATTTCCTAAAAAGTCGGCAACGTATTCACGACCTCCAACGTGTGTGTCCTGTCAATGGGTGTCGTCTTCACCGCAAAAATTAAGCTTTTCTTAGCGTTTTTGTTGTTTCAATAGATTTTTTTTATATGATAATTTTTAAAGTGTTTTTTGTTCTTCGTTTGAATAATTTGTAAACAAATGTGATGGCTCAATCAAGTCAACATTTTCTTGACGATGTATTGTTTTTAAACACCTTAAAAATGAAGGAGGGAATTCATAGAAACATTGAAAAATCTAAAAAACTAAAAGATTTGAGAAAAAATACCATGCTTTTTAGCCAATTGTTGGAAGATTTCTTGTTCTTTGGAGTATTTGGACGCAACGACACATATTACATAAAAATTATCAATAATTTCCACCTAATGTTATTTGAAGCATAACATATAATATATAACTGGCGCCAGATAACTGTGGTCACATATGGCATGGTTTTTCATTCAAGGTTGTCCTTCCTCACTTATTAATTGACATTGTTATTTTATTTATTTATTTACACTTTATAGCACTTAAACACTAGAAGCAAATGACGTTAATAGATGTTAGTACATATAAGAGCAACGGGCGGCCTTATATCTTTTAAAGTGTCCGCTATAAAGCTTTGGAACTGTCCGTAATGTAATTATAATTTTTACATTCAAACTAGCTTATAATTCCGGTTTTACTTATTTTAATGTATGTTTTTTTGTAGTCTTTGCATATGTATTCATAAGTATTCTTTTATTTTTCGGATTGCCTGAAAGAGATCGCTTATTAGCGATAAGGTACTAACATCTATTAACATTATCTACTTCTTAGCGCAACAAAGTGTGTTTAAATACAAAAAATATATATTCAACTAGAGTGCATTTACAGCTTTTTACGTATTCCGGTTTATCCTCCTACATTGAAGATGTACCATATCATTATCTAACCTACCTGGCGAGATTGTTGATTGATCAAACAGGCGGGTCAGGTCGGGTTCTATTGACCTAGAAGTTCTGCTGATCAATAATAAAACGACAAGTTCCCGTATAAGTCTTAATAAAAGCTCTTTAAAGCTGTCTATTTTAACTCGTATATACTAACAAATTACCTCGTTACCGATGTGTTCTATTAAAGCAACGTAAATTGCAATTATTAATAGTAGAATCTGGTTTCAAGCAAATAAATCAGACTACGAACAAATAACATGTCACGTGTTGAAATTAGATCTTGTAAGGAAATAAGATTAATAGCTGCATATTGTGATGACACAAAATATAATGAATCCACTTCTGACACCCGCAATCAAGTGAACTAGGTATTGTGCTGAAGCGTTTTGAAAAAATAATTATCGTTAATAAATGAACTAGCTAGATGAAAGGTTTTAGTTTTAACGAAGCTCTAATATGTACATATTTCATTGGATTTAATTTAATAGAAAGTCCTTTTTAAAGTTTTCGCTAGTTACAGCTGAAACAAGTCATTTTTTTATTTCATCTATTAATTGCCGCTATTCTGAAAAATTAGTTAGTGCGGTAAATAAAAAATTAAAACCATACACGTTTTAAATTTTATGGTAAGTAAAAGTTTTTTTTTCCTATTGTGTCGTGTGTGACACAAATAAACGTGTTTTCTTTAATTCTTTTAAATGCATTTATTTCATTTAAATAAAATAAAATCATCATTTAGATAAAAAATGAAAATGAAATATAATTTTAAATAGCGGTAGTGCCACAACGGTCTGTTACGGAAACCTATTTCTCTATAAAATTGATTTACAGCTTTCTCAATTGACATTATTGTTATATAAATGCTTTCTTTAAGGAAGAGCTTTACGGGTAATTGAAGTAGTTTGTTTATTAAAGCATTACACCATTTTTAATCCAGAATGTAGGATAAGTAGAATCAGTGTCGGGCACGTGGAGAGGGTCTTGTTGAGTGGTACGAAACGGTGTGTGTTATTTATTATCTGTATAAAACGCGTGATCATATAAATTTAACTTATTTAATTATCGTTCAGAAATGATCGATGAAAGAGATCAGCAATCCAAAATTCTTTTATTGATAATAAAGTTAGGGGATTCACTTATTAACGATGCAAATTTGATTATAAACTCGATATCCAAAATTATACCAATTGTACTTAATAGCTATTGGATCAAGGATTTCATTAAGCTAGGGTTAGTAATGATTTAACGTTTACCAGAAATTTCGTAATAATTATTTGTTTCCTAGTATTTAAATATTTATTTATTTATTCACACCTTATTGCACTTAAACAGTAGAAGTAGATGATATGACATATAAGAACAACGGGCGGGTAATAACTAACTAATAAGCTATCAAGTACAACCCACCAAATACATAAATTTGTGAAAATATTGTATTTAAAGAACATAATCCGTTACATAGATGTAGTCATGTTTAACACACTGCCACACCTCATTTTTTTTAAACCTTTCTTGCTTGTGGGGTCGGATTCGCTACAGGGCGGATGTGATAATAACATTTCAATAAATGAGCGTTGTTTTTGCAATCTCGTAGAAATAACTAAATCCAAAGAGATTATAGAAAGATATTCTGAGACAAAGTAAAAGTCATGCCGATGGTTATGAGTTTATCGACCCTTCTCTGTTCCCTTTTATTGGCCTACTTATTTGAAAACTCGATTTCTTCAAAGCAATTACGTTTAAGGTAATAGATACATTTGGGCTTGATTAAATAATTGTGAAAAATATTTTATCATATACAATTCTACAATTGTGATAAGATGAATTATTTATTGGTATTCCTACAGCTCATACTTACTACATACTCTAAACAGCCCAAGTAAAACATAACAGATATAAAAACCTATGACCACTTACCACGATTAACATTCGCATTGCACTTTATTCACCTCTAATAAATACTCCTTAAAACCTCTTTTCAAATTAATAACAAGCAATATTGCATTTGCCTTGTTTTGTGGGAATGTTACGTTTGCATTGGATTTTTGTGTGAATGTATTCTATATAAAATTATTTGAGAGTTTAATCACGTTCCGATCGATCGAAATAGAATGCAGGTGTTGATGCCTAGTAAGGTGTTGACTCAGAAGAGTTTCTAGACAACCTTGCCGTTCAGTGTGCCACCATGTTTTATGTATGTGGATTTTGAATAATCCCCAGTCAACGCAGTAATGTGTATATAACAATAGATAAATAATTTTGATGAAAAGGAAGAATTAGTCACTTACATGAACCGAAAGCGTATGTTGGATAGGAGTGGATACAACTGGATCTATCTGCTGATAAATTATAAACTTATTTCGCACATTCCTTACATTAATAGAACAATGAACAATTGGTAAAGTTTTTAAATCCCAACACTTATTCATACTTGCCCCTACACGTCTCAATGACAGCATTCGGTGACTCACTGACGCCAGTCGTATGCGCATTCCTTTTTGGTCCACCGATTTACGTGCAATTTGTTGCAGTTTATATCATTATTGAATTCGTATTCAATTTGAATTGTTAACACTTGAACGTCACTAATACTAAGGCTGAGGAGAACCCACGTGACACTTAGTGGGGTTGTCATTTCTTGCCGGTGGTCGTTTTTAGCAGCAGTGATTAACATCAATTGGTAATGAAAACCCAGAACAATTGATTTCAAAGGCGCAGTATCTGAGGTATAAAAATAACTCTAAAATCGAATTGAATCCTATTTGGTTTTTATTACATATGGAGACACGACTTGGTTACCAGTCCACAACTGTGCGTTTTTTACGGCAGTTCCTCTCGCGCTCCACTCTGTGGAACCAACTGCCAGCGCATGTATTCCCAAACAGCTAACTGGTGAGCCATTAAGAAAAGATCGTAGCTCTCTAACGTATCTCCCTTAAAGGCCGGCTACTCAGGTTGAAGGTGTCCATGGGTGTCGATTAAAAGTGACCCGCCTGATGCTTTGCACAAATATAAAATAAATCAGTCTATTTACATCACTGTTTTATGAAGTTTACTGGCAACGTAAACACAATTGAAGGGAGTGCATTTGATTTCGTATTTATGAATAAATTAAAATGTAGCGGCGTACTTATAATAATTATTACAGTATTACAAGACTATAAAGTTTTACTTTTAAAAAATCGTTATTATCACAAGTGGTTATGAGTGTATTTCAAAATTAATGTTTGCTTTTAATTTGTAAACGAGACATAAAAGTTGTCTGTATCGATGTCACACTGTTTGACGTCATATTTTTATTCGTCCCTGACCAAGACCGCTCTGACCCAAATAGAGTTAAATGCGCTTCTGTCAAGTATCGTTTTGCAACGTTCATGAATTGTATTAATTACATACATTTTACTAGAGATTTTACTGAATTACTTCATTTTTTTTAAGTATATTTAAGCTGTCATTGTGTATAAAACTTGACGGGCTCCTTACGGGTTCATAGTGCATATAGAAATACAGTGTAAACTACATGTAACGTAGCTGGATTTAACGAAAAACTATCTAAAGCGTCGATATTAATTGGCTTTGGTTGGTTTAGCTTGTATTGCATACAATGATTTTACGACCCGTCTCTATAACGCCATAAACGCCGATTCAATGTCGTTATATAGAGTTTACACATATGCGTGATTCGAACCCTTGATCGCTGCGTCTGGAGCAAGAATACTCTTTGTCCTACTCTCTGTTAAGTTTGTATATAACATTAGAGATATATAGTAATATATAGTTATAGTTAATTGAATATTTCAAAACGGGCTTGAACGTTTTCTCTAATATTTGACTTTAAATCTTGTAGATCTGGAATAATACCTATATAATACATGAAATACTCAGACTGCTCTAAATTATTTAGAATAATTAATGTATATTTATAAATTTATTCAAGAATTCCGACTCGTACATATTAATCAGTCATTCACAGCGTATTAAATTCAATTGTTAGTGCCCTGGCTCACGTCAAAATGTTGCAATGCTCTGAAGCTAACCCCAAATTGAAATTTATTTATTAATTTTACGAAAACAAAACAAAAATTACAATAACAGAAAAAGATATATGACAAAAATACAGAGGCATCCTATAATAAAATAGGCTAGTTTGTATAATTTTAAGTGCACATCGCTTCTACCAAATAACAGAACTGTTATGAAAAACGTATTAACTTTTTGCTTTAGCTACTGGCACAAATCGCAAGCATACAGCAGCATATGAAAATATATATATAGAAACCAATGTTTTCAAATGTGTTCTTCAAATCGTCAAGACCAAAATCTATTTAAATTCTGTCCGTTCAATGATTTAATTGCCTAAGGGGCGTGGCGTGCGACAAAATGGATTATCTAAATTTAAATCTGAGCAACGGCTCTCACGCACGTGATAGGGGCTCGATCTGTTGTGGGACGATGTGTTATGAGATGTTGCTGAGTAAAAAATAAACTTAAACAAAAACAATCTCCTAACAGTCAAAGGATATGCACTTTTATAATTTACAAATTATTCAGTACAATTTGTTTTTATTAGTATAAAAAAATATATGCTTTGCTCTTCTGTGAAGCATGTGTAATTTTTCGTTTTGTTTTAACGTGACGTGGCTTGTGATAGGTAACATATTTTGCCTGTTTTATTTATGAATATTTGAATACTTACCCTATTTCCGAGTAAATTCAATTAATTTCTATAAAAAAGGTTTTCTTTTATATAGAAATTTAACGGTCAATTCAATTGACTTTTATTTCCACCTTTATTATTACAGTGATAGGACTAGATAGTGTAAGAGTGATAGACATATTTCTATGTCCGTTTAAAACATTACAGTCATACTAATCTATCAATTTAGGTCAATAACAATTCATATTATAAACCTGTATAACATATTCTATAGGGTCATAATAATTAACGAGAATAAACCGACGGATACACGACGCGAATGCGGTGTGGGTGGGGCTGGCGGACCTGTTCGTACATTTCTTGATTAGAATGTTTTTTTTTTTGTGAGATGAGGCAAATGAGCAGGCGGGACTGTTCGAGTGATGTGACAACCGCCGCCTATGGACACCTGCAACGCCAGGAGGCTTACAAGTGAGTTGCAGGCCTTTAAGGAAGAGGAACGCTCTTTTTTTGAAGGCCCCCAAGTCGGAGCTATTCGGGAGTACCGGCTCTGGCAGTTGGTGGTGCTTGGCAGAAGCTGCCTTAAAAAACGCACAGTCGTGGAGCGCCAGACATCAAGGTGGTACGGATGGAATTTCGTATTCTGAAACGATGTTCAGGCAAAAGGGCAAAATACTCATAACCACGGCGCGTGTATGATATGCGAGTGCAAGAGAAATGCATAGATCGTATCAAGTAGACATGTGGCTCCTGTGCTTGGCGTGAAATATAAATAAATAACCAATCTTCTTCTATAAAAAAATATAACATTATAGTTATGAATTATATTAACAACATTTCCTTTTAAGTGCGTAAACAATACAAACAACTTATAAACAATTAATTTAGGTATACACATGTAAAAGTTACTCGGGAACTTAGCAAGGCTGCGCTATACAAAACCATGCCACCCCAAGCGACCTAAACTGGTGAAGTACAAATGTCTAAAGAATGACACTGCCAAAATAACTGTGTTGAGAAAACTATTTTCACACTGATCTTCTATTGTACAAAGAAAAAATCAAAGTCTCTACTACAATTCATATACACAACGTATGAAATCAAAAATCTGTTGTAATAAGAATTTTTCTATCTTCAATCTATAATAAACCAGTTCAGTGCACAATAGACGGCTCGTGTATATCAGAAAATTGTAGTTCACCGAAGTGAATTTATATTTCATAGATAATAAACGATGATCGAGTTTGATTTATGCTACTGCTATGTTTAGTATTTTTACTGTTATTTAAGTCTGCTACTAATGCTCAGCTGTTTCAATGCATTAATGTAGATACATTGTAATCTTGCAAAAAGAATCATACCGTTAGTATCTTAGACCTTACTTAGTTTCACTCCAGACCAGTATTTAAACAGAATTTGAAACAAAACAGTTCCTACGTTAATAGTCTTTGGTTTTTCCTTCCCTTAGTCTAGTTTATAGCCATTTTCTGTCTGCCATTTTCTAATTGCGATGTAGGTTTCCTCTGCATGTTCTACGGATATATCATGGGCAGTGCCCTGATGAATTGTTCGGACTAGTACCTGCAGCTGATATCCATCACCGGACGTCAAGGCGGGATACGAAATTCCATCCGTACCACCTTGTCGTCTGACGCTCCACAACTGTAAATTTTTAAGGCAGCTTCTGCCAGGCACCACCAACTGCCAGAGCCGGTACTCCCGAACAGCTCCGACTTGGGGGCCTTCAAGAAAAGAGCGTTCCTCTCCCTTAAAGGCCGACAACTTGTAAGCCCCCTGGCGTGCAGGTGTCCATGGGCGGTGGTTAGCACGTCGCACAAAGTTTCCCTCTTGTTACATGAAAAAAATATATTTCTTCTTCTAAACCTGCGCAACATGAGTTCAATATGTGCACATTGCTGTACATATGATTTATGAAACGAACATTTTCTTAGAAATGGCCGAGATAATTTTCTAAAGTAATTCCCGTTTCTGCAACCGTTCAACGTGAAAGTATGATGATTGCGCGTAAATATAATGCGGTAAATTACACTGTGACAAGTATTTAATAGTAAGTTGTAAGGCTGTGGTACCGCGTACCGGTTTCAATAAGCGGAAGAATTAAAAATAGATCTCGAGTGGGCGTGAAAATTATCTCCCGTCTCTTTATAATGAGATACCTCAGCGAGCAAAATGAACCTCCTTGCATAGTCTTTATACGTTGTAGAGTCATATCAAGTACTTATAACAATAATTACAAAAAAGCCTGAATATACAAAAAATACATCTTTGTATGCAAATGCAAAAAAGTATTGTAAAAAAATTCAATAAACGTTTTCTTACAAGCTGAAATGTTTTTATTATAGTTTCTATAAAAACTTATTGGAATTACAAGGACAATATACAAAGGAAACGCTTTTCTTTCAATTATCTTTCGTACCTACGAACAAGAAAATGAATAAATTTAATTTAAAATCCCAATGAATTGTTTTTGTGTTCAACAATGATATTGTATATTTTACTAGCTGACATGAAAAATGGTGAAAATTATGTGTTTCATTTAATGTAAGTCATTTATTAAAATAAAATCTTCTAAGTATACATTTCAAATACAATCTTATTTAAATTATAAATTCAAATGCCTCTCGTTGCTAACACATTCCAATGATAGTTGTCCTCTAAATATTATTTAACTGTTTAACGGCACGTGGTCGTCATCAGACAATTCTGTATTCAGCATGGCTGCCGAGCTATCGTGGGTAGGCGGGCGAGGAGAATTAAAGCCACGCATTGAAGATAATTAACAATGTACGATTATTATTATCACAAAATATGAACAGAATTATGATCAGCACTTGATAATTAATTGGGACACAATGACACTCCACCGAACACGTCTTGCTCGATGCGAACGGATCTAAATCCTCCGATGATCGTGGTTCTTCTTCGTTCCAACGCTGCACGCCAAGAGAGCCCGGAGTTGCGTCAGAGTGGAGAAACGTCAACCCGCTATTGTCATTTTTGACGTTTCTAGACACTCTCAAAACATCGAAGCGCCTTCAAGTATTATATACCAACAAGAACACTCTTTATAAGCGTTAAACAAGTTTATTATAGCGTAAAGATCTATTTTATCATTTTGTCATCACGCTTATAAAAATGATCATGAAAGTCATTCACGTACACAAATGATCTGATACAATTCTGTGGAAAATGTATAAATGAAATATCAACAGATCGGTTATATACTTAGATAACACAGACGGTATTTTATTTAAACACTTTGATTTCTTCAGGTGGTCGCCCGCCGTTCGGATTTGAAGTTGATCGTGACGTCAGCTACAATGGACTCCAGCAAGTTCGCAACGTTCTTCGGCAACGTCCCAACATACACGATTCCCGGACGTACGTTTCCCGTTGAGACATTCTATGCCAAGAACGTATGCGAGGACTATGTAGATGGCGCTGTTAAGCAGGTAAGACTTAGTTTGTAAACTGCATAGTAGAATTTAATTTACAAGCAATATTTTAGTACTTTATAATATCTTTTCACTGAATAGTTACAATAAACAGACGTTCAAACTAGACGTACTCTTTAGATGTGCCAGGTGGGACACGTCAGGAACATAATGAATTGTTTTTAATAAAAAAATATTGTAACTTCTCGTAAGTATATAAGGTATCTCTCCGGTACTCCTCAGTAGATAACTGCCCTCCGAAGGTAATGTAGAAATTGACGATTCAATAGTGTCTTTGTATAGATCTACCTGTATAAAGATATTTTGAGTTTGGTAATAAAAAGGTTTTCGATTCCATTCGCCATGCCAAATACTATATGTCTTATATAAACATACGATAGAAGACAAGAAAAATGATGGGCTTTTCTTTTGCGAGACACAATTAAAAAATTTAGAAATTTTTCAAGTTGTCGTTTGCCATACAACATTATTCATTGCTCTTGAACTATGTCTATTTTAGATAATCAATATCCGGTTCCGCGATCCATAAGTGGATAAAGCGATTTCTTTTGTCACCACAATAGGAACTCATACATAAAGGAATAACATACATATAATAACAAAGACATATATATATAGATTTTAACTTCATTTTCATGATATCTATAGAAACTGAAATGGAAGAATCATTGTATGGAATACAAGCTAAATCAACCAAAGCCAATTGATTTCGACCCTTTAGAGAGTTTGTCGTTAAATCGAGTGACGTTACATAAACTTTACAGTGTATTATATAAAAGGTGCTTTTTATCATTATATTTTTTTCGATTATGCAAGTACATACAGAAACACCTTACAAAACAAGGCTCTGGTGTAAATCTAACCTGTTTACCTCGACAGTGTATAAATAGATGCAATTAAATACGTTTAACGTTAAACGATTCACGACTCTATTCCGTTGTAACTAATATATAGTTACATTATACGAATTACCAATGTCACTCCGATGTCAATGAACTGTGGTTTTTTTTTGGTCTATCGGGATATTAGCTTTTCGGCCAGACTGGATTATATGGAGTATTCCAAATTATTATGATTGCAAATCATTCCAAATCGAACGTAGGTACTTACGTAGGTACGGTAGGAAAATACCGCAACTTTAATTATGTAAAGAATTTTTAAGTAAGAAAATCCTTGAGAAATCTCGGTGAATTCAATAAGAAACTAAAGCACGATTGAAATTTATTCTACCATGTAATCTTATGATTGGAACGGAATTAAATTTGTTTCGTATAAATCCCGTTCTGAATTGAAATGTTCACATAGCGTTATTTTTGTTATTAGCTGTATGACTTAATATTTTATATGTATTTACATGCACGCACACACACACACAATTTCACACAGTATAAGTTGGTACTGGTACGTGTTTTTGTTTTGTATTTAATAATTTTTTCTTTGGATAATTCATTGTTTTTCGAGACATGTAGATTGTTACCGAAATGGAGTCACTATCCTGATATTGTCAAAACGAACTAAAAAGCAATAAATATAAATATATTTTTAATTAACAAGCAGATTTAGAATGTATCACCATCTCTATGACCACAGAAATAAAGGTTACTCAGGCATTCGCTGGGGTATGGGCGTATACTCGTTCCAGCTTTGTAACCGTTATAAACATACTTGGCTAAAAGGAGTGGCGGAGAGTTTCTTGCCAGTTCTATCCGCTCTCGGTTTGCGAGTAAATGTAGGGTATTTTTTTTATAGTGTAAATAGGTATCAGTTAATATTAATAAAATTATTTTTGAATGAATGAATGTTCATTATAACTTAGACATCATTCTAATTAGATCTAGCCACGATTCAAAGCAAGCGTGAAATTACTCACACTTCGTTGCACACAAGACAAACAAACACGATAATAAAGAGTCAATGCACGGTTTTGTATATAGACTGTTAATTTATCAAAGATGCGTCTAATCAACTGATAGCTAACGCGCACTCGTGTTAATAGCATAGCTTACAGGCAATTCACTAAATGGCTCCATTGCCAAATGACGTAGACGATAGATTGAAACATGAACTCTTTCAGTAGTGTTTTTATATAATTTTAGAAGCCCTAACAAGTGATAGGACAAATATGGTTTGTCCCATCTATGTATTAATATAAATATATTTCAAGTATTGTTTTTAGAAGGTTTGACGTCAACACCAATAGAAAAAAATATTTGCTCGTTAATTTAACCGAAGGATTAAATGTAATTTCCAAGGTGTTATATTAAACCACACCCCTTTCGTTCAAGGTGACCTGAATCCCTGATGTTTATTATCTAATAACGCTAAGATGCTCATGACCTTTAAAGAATACTTGACATAGATTAAAGATAATGTTATTGTGTACCTTTACTCATGGAGTTATAATAATACGTCAGTTATTATTGAATGCCTCGTAATGTAATATTTGTTTATTCATGACACGAGACATGAATTTACTTAAGGGGTGGACATTGACATATGATTCGGGTTCGGAGTCACAAGGAAAAGCTTATCTTGCTTCTAAAAGCTTATGGTGTTGCCATCCGATCGGTCAATTTTCGATACGATAATTTGGCGCTGCGTAGATCTTTGGTCTCTAAGCATCCTTCATAGCGTTTACCATGGCGCAAAAGCCAAGAAATCCATACATTCCGGTGCCTGCCATTTATTTTCATTTCACTGATAGTAACAAATATTGTATTTCAGGCTCTACAAATACACCTTCAACCAGATGAAGGCGATATCCTGATCTTCATGCCCGGTCAGGAAGACATCGAAGTCACTTGCGAAGTATGTACAATACAAGTGATTTTATATTTTATTATTGCACATACAGTGACCAAGCGCGTGTGACCCCAAGGTCAGGCCGTCATATATCGCATGGACGGAGATTTTATGGCGTTGACAATAATATTGATATAGTTATTTAGGTTTTAGAATGCAATAGGTCAGATACGTCATATATTACGCAGGTATTGATTATATTATTTATTAAGGTTTACCGCTTTTAAATAAGGTGAACTTGGTCATCTAATATAGTCATTTTAATGTGGACAAGTGTTTGAATCTTTGTATTCCAGGTATTAACCGAAAGACTAGAGGACCTCGACGCAGCCCCGCCCCTCACAGTGCTTCCGATTTATTCTCAATTGCCTGCTGATTTGCAAGCGAAGATTTTTCAACGGGCACCGCCGGGTCAAAGGAAATGTATCGTTGCTACAAATATTGCTGGTAATTATGCTTTGAACCAGCGCCATCGTAATAACACCTCTTGTAGAGCCTTAAACCTATCTACCTATGTTAAATAACTAATTTTTGTGTAGTTTATCCAGAAGCCTATTTATATCGCATTGTTACAGTTATCTAAGTAAAATATAGAAGAGGGGGCGTGGTCGTTACAAAATAAAAAGTATATCAGTTATTCAATAAAGCAAATTGCCTCAAACACCTCACAATGCGAGGCAATCATTTTAACGAGCTCAAATAAGTTTGTTTGGAAAATTTCGAGATCATCTGTCCCCTTTAAACAGGATATCACGTCATGTGCGGAAAAGTTTGCAGACTAACCAATACTAGTCTCAGAAACTGATTTTATAATCACCAATACTAGTTTCAGAAACTATTTTTATAATCACCAATACTAGTCTCAGAAACTATTTTTATAATCACCAATACTAGTCTCAGAAACTATTTTTATAATCACCAATACTAGTTTCAGAAACTATTTTTATAATCACCAATACTAGTCTCAGAAACTATTTTTATAATCACCAATACTAGTTTCAGAAACTATTTTTATAATCACCAATACTAGTCTCAGAAACTATTTTTATAATCACTAATACTAGTCTCAGAAACTATTTTTATAATCACCAATACTAGTCTCAGAAACTATTTTTATAATCACTAATACTAGTCTCAGAAACTATTTTTATAATCACCAATACTAGTCTCAGAAACTATTTTTATAATCACCAATACTAGTCTCAGAAACTATTTTTATAATCACCAATACTAGTCTCAGAAACTATTTTTATAATCACCAATACTAGTCTCAGAAACTATTTTTATAATCACCAATACTAGTCTCAGAAACTATTTTTATAATCACCAATACTAGTTTCAGAAACTATTTTTATAATCACCAATACTAGTCTCAGAAACTATTTTTATAATCACCAATACTAGTCTCAGAAACTATTTTTATAATCACTAATACTAGTCTCAGAAACTATTTTTATAATCACTAATACTAGTCTCAGAAACTATTTTTATAATCACCAATACTAGTCTCAGAAACTATTTTTATAATCACCAATACTAGTCTCAGAAACTATTTTTATAATCACTAATACTAGTCTCAGAAACTATTTTTATAATCACTAATACTAGTCTCAGAAACTATTTTTATAATCACCAATACTAGTTTCAGAAACTATTTTTATAATCACCAATACTAGTCTCAGAAACTATTTTTATAATCACCAATACTAGTCTCGGAAACTGATTTTATAATCACCAATACTAGTCTCGGAAACTGATTTTATAATCACCAATACTAGTTTCAGAAACTATTTTTATAATCACCAATACTAGTCTCAGAAACTATTTTTATAATCACCAATACTAGTCTCAGAAACTATTTTTATAATCACCAATACTAGTCTCAGAAACTATTTTTATAATCACTAATACTAGTCTCAGAAACTATTTTTATAATCACTAATACTAGTCTCAGAAACTATTTTTATAATCACTAATACTAGTCTCAGAAACTATTTTTATAATCACTAATACTAGTCTCAGAAACTATTTTTATAATCACTAATACTAGTCTCAGAAACTATTACCGATCGGAGAGTTCCTCAGTTCGATTCCTGGTACTGTTAACGATTACAGTGTAAACTCTATATTACTGAAGGGTCTGTGCATTTTATGGCGTCTTTGTATGAAATACAAGCTAAACCAAACCAAAGCCGTTTGATTTCGACGCTTTAAAGAATCGTTAAACTAAGTGACGTTACATGGAGTCACTCACTTATGTGATTTTGTTGGCTGTGGTCCTGGTGTTATAAATATTAAATGGTTTGATAACACAAGATATTTGAATACATTTTTCTGTTTTCAGAAACCTCTCTGACCGTGGATGGGATAATGTATGTGATAGATTGCGGTTACTGCAAGCTCAAAGTATACAATCCCAGGATCGGTATGGACGCGTTGCAGGTAATTTGTTATACATGTAAAAACAATATTCTTGGTCCTTCGAAGCGGAATTTTCTTTAAAAATTGTAATTTTCAAAACAATCCAACTGTTCATTTGATTAATTTAATTATATTGCATGGTCAATGTTTTGTTAAATATGCAACAGTTACCCTGCTTAGTTTATATAATGAGAAATGGTCATTCATATATATTTTAAATGAGTTCAAAGTACAATAACGATTAGATATGTCTTTATATTGATTAACTGCATTTATATCTCGGAAAATAAAATGGATTTAGATATTTGGTAGGGTTTAATCCATAAATATTATATCACCCAGAAAAGAAATACTTGCTTAGCAATTAAAAAAGTTCAGGTGTTTATACAAAACAGTTTTATTCTCAATGTAACGTTTCCAGATCTATCCCGTGAGCCAGGCCAACGCCCGACAGCGCGCTGGCAGAGCAGGCAGAACTGGTCCGGGCAAGGCCTTTTGCCTGTACACGCAGAGGCAGTTCCAACACGAGCTGCTGGCGGCCACCGTGCCCGAGATACAGAGGACTAATCTGGCGAACACGGTTCTGCTGCTGAAATCTTTAGGGGTCGAAGATCTTCTCGCTTTTCACTTTATGGACCCGCCTCCACAGGTAATGGTTATATTGTTATCAGTGGAAGTCACCTTCTAAATGCGGTTATTAAAACGTTGGTTAACTTGTATATTCGGAATTGCTTTGTTCGGAATCTCATTCTATATATATATCTATATATATAGTCCTATCGACCTAACCTACCTATAGATAGCTTTTCCCAAAACTTACCTAAACACCGCCTATCCTAAAACTTGCCTGGGGACTACCTTTGGGTATCCCAAAACTTACCTGCTTCCTGTCTATAATGTATCCATATAAATGATTTCAGGATACAATCCTGAACTCCATGTACCAGCTGTGGATCCTGGGTGCCCTGGACGGGACAGGGGCCCTGACCCCCCTGGGCAGGCAGATGGCGGAGTTCCCCCTGGACCCGCCCCAGTGCCACATGCTCATCGTGTCCGCGCAAATGGGCTGCAGCTCCGAAGTACTCATCATTGGTATGTTTCTATACTCCTTTGTAAGTCGGGCAAGGACCAGTCAAATATTATAACATATTTGTTTTAGTGTCTATGCTGTCCGTGCCCACGGTCTTCTACCGACCTCAAGGTCGAGAGGAAGAATCCGATGCCGTCAAAGAGAAGTTCCAGGTGCCGGAGTCCGATCATCTCACTCTGTTGCATCTGTACAACCAGTGGAAGAGTAATAAGTGAGTTTTTGAAGTATATCAATCAATCGGAGCGAAAATCTCTTTTTCATAGCGCAAAAACAGTTTCACAGAAGAGACGAAAGAGTCTTTAGTTATGTCATTGACGCCTGTTGACATCTGAGGTAGTTGGTAGCCTCAAGAAGATAGATTCTATGTGTCTTAGTTTATTAACGCATAAGTATTTAAATTAGCTGTAAATTGATGAATGTGGCATATTTTCTTTCTTTCTTATTTTTCCTACATATAGAGCTTATTTGAGTTTATTAAAAGGCAAATTTGGAATATCATTTGGGACAATTTCCCAAGAACTTTTGTGTTTTTTCTTAATGAATATACTCTTGCAGCTACTCCAGCGCTTGGTGCACGGAGCACTTCGTGCACGCGAAGGCCATGCGCAAGGTCCGCGAGGTGCGGCAACAGCTGAAGGACATCCTGCAGCAGCAGAGGCTGCCGCTCGTGTCCTGCGGCACTGACTGGGACACGGTGCGCAAGTGCATCTGTTCTGGTCAGTGCTTTTCCGTCTCTCTGTGCTCTTCCCTATTCCAACCCTTTCTTTCTTTGTCCGCCCCTAAAGTTTTGTAGTAACTTTATTTCTTTTTTTTAGCGTACTTCCAACAAGCAGCCCGTCTCAAGGGCATCGGAGAGTACGTGAACAGTCGGACAGGCATGCCTTGCCACCTGCATCCCACTTCAGCCTTATTCGGCCTGGGCAATTCCCCGGACTACGTGGTCTACCACGAGCTGATGATGACCAGCAAGGAGTACATGCACTGCGTCACGGCCGTCGATGGCAGGTGGCTGGCGGAGTTGGGGCCGATGTTCTTCTCCGTCAAGGAGACTGGCAAGTGAGTGGCTTCCACTTCAAGTGCTGGGTTTGATTTTTCAGAGAACGAGTCCTATTGGATCTTTGAAAATCTATATTTTTTTTACAGAACAAATCGCGACAAACGTAAAGAAGCGGCGGTCCACTTGCAACGAATGGAAGAGGAGATGAAGGAAGCCGAGGTGAAGATGGCGGAAGAGAAGAAGAGGAAAGATCAGGACGTGCCTGTCAAGCAGGAGGTCGCCACACCTGGTTTGGCCACGCCCAAAAGAACGCCCCACAGTTTTGGATTGTAGACAATAAAGGTGGCTTTGATACTACTGTGTTTCACTTCACATCCGAGAACAAAAAAAAATAAAAAAATAGATTTTGAAAACCAGCACTTTCATACTGTCCTGGACTCTGGGTGATTTTCAAGCCTTAGTTTCTTAGATATCGCGAAACCAGAAAATTAAAAAAAAAGATCTACATTTACTTTATCAAACTCGTAGACCAGATGAGAAAAACCGAGCAGGAAATGTCAGGAAAATATTTCTATACATAAAACAATAAATACAGTGTAAATTCTATATAACGACAGTGAAGGGATTGTGCATTTTATGGCGTTATCGAGAGTTCTTGTTAAATAGAGTCATTAAATATCATTGTATGGAGCTAAACCCACCAAAGCTAAATTTCGACGCTTTAGAGTATTTGTCGTTACATGGAGTTTACCTCAATTATAATTTTAAAAAAACGCAAATTAGAAACAAAAACTTTTATTTATAACCACTAAAAATAATTACAAACAACTCAATTGGAAGCAACGCGGCAGTTATCTGCTATATGAAAATAATGTTATATAAAATTTATTTTAACTTTTTTTTTAAATACCACTCGTTGTTTACGAACACTTAACTACTCTTGACTTTTCAATTTTCAAATGCGAATTTATTAACACTATACATTTTATACCGGATAATGTAAAGCTTAGCGTTGTCAGTAAATCTCTTTTGATAGTAAATATTAATTTCTAGGATACTACTCATTTCTTAATCTACAAACGAGACACCTTTATACAGTGTGTTCACAAGTGTGGAACATTTTTTTTAAATATAAAAAATATACGAGGGCGAGGCCAAATTTATATCGATTTCTAGTCGTTTAATACATACATTTTTGTCACTATATGCAATGTGAGAGAACAATAGCACAGTTTGAATAGTCTCTAATCTCACGGCGAAAATTTAAACTTGTCTGTCATCTCACGGAAAGAAATTAAACTTGTCTCTCATCTCACGGCGAGAATTTAAAGATGTCTCTAATCTCACGGCGAGAATTTAAAGATGTCTCTAATCTCACGGCGAGAATTTAGACTTGTCTCTAATCTCACGGCGAGAATCTAAACTTGTCTGTCATCTCACGGCGAGAAATTAAACTTGTCTCTCATCTCACGGCGAGAATTTAAAGACGTCTCTAATCTCACGGCGAGAATTTAGACTTGTCTCTCATCTCACGGCGAGAATCTAAACTTGTCTCTCATCTCACGGCGAGAATTAAAGTGTCTCTCACTGAATTTAACATAACTACACAAAGAAAACTTCGCATATTTTGTATTTTAATAACGAAGCGGCTTCTATTGAATGAGACGAAATATTTTACAATTTGCACCATACATTTCACAATCATTGAAATTTTTAAAAAAAGCCTCCGAGGGCTCATTATTTGTATTTCAACTTGACTATTCACAAAGAGATCAGCGCATGTCAAATGAGTCAACGCCTTTTAAATTCAACGATAATTCACCTAGAAATGATAAAATAACTTTATCTACGAAACAATTCTAAAATGTATTCTGTCAAAACTTGGAGATTTGTATTTGGGACAAATATTAACTATTTGACAAACATAAATATGGTTACGTCTTTGCATTTACAAATGGAGCATTAGAAAAAAAACTTACGTATAATAACTAAAAAAAAAAGGGGAAAACCCATTAGCAACTGACGGCGATGCGATGTTTTTCGATGTACTTCTGTCTCGCCTCCGCGATCATCTGTGCTTTTCTCTCCTGGAAGCTCATTTGCCTTTCTTTGGCCGTTTTGGGGAACACGCCCGTGGGGCATGGGACCACGTATTTGGGGCTCGGGGCCGAGGAGGACGGCTCGGGCCCAGCCTCCGGGGTATAAGGCGTTAGGCCTTCTAGGAAATTTGTTATCGTCACGTCGACACTACGGGTCTTTGCTGCAACAAAATTTGAACACAATAATACAAACACAAACCACACTAAATTATAATCAAAACGAACTCTGTCTGTATGTATGTAACGCTTTCACACATAAAGTACTGAACAGATTTTGATGAAATTTATTCGAACGTCGAAGTCGCGGGCTAAAGCTACCAGTATACAAATTACCGAGGTCCCTCATGATGTCCTGCAAGGGGACGTTGGGCAGGACTTCCTTGACTTGTCTGGCCAAACGAGTCCGCTCATTCGCGGAGGCCGAGGGCTGAGCCCGAGAAGCCCTCGCGCGGGGCAACACCACACGTCTGATATCTTCGCTGGTCATTTCCGTCGCCTCCACCTGATTGCAACAATTCAATCGTCCATTATTCACTAATTAATTATTTATTGCTTGAACACTGTTCAAACTACCAAATAAATATTAATATTTTCGTTTTATTGATATTTTGACTTAACCATGGACATGGCTACAACAACCTTCAAATTAACTCATATGTACTATATGAATAAACAGTTGTGCGAGGCATTACCAGCACACATGTTCTTGGAAGCCCCGGCAACCAACTATTTTATATTCAGCACTTTTTAATATTGTACACATACAGAACGAGATCAGGTTCTGTGTTTGTTCTTTTCACTTCTAGATATTCAGACATTACAAACAGGTAATTCAACTGACAGCTGTATACGAGAGTTTTAGCTGAATAGAAATTGTGGTTTGCCACTGTAGAATTTCTACAATTGAAATTTTTTTGGTTCTCATTACACTATACAGATTAAAATAGATGTTACAAAATAAGCCACTAACACTCACTGAAGCCTGACAGAAATCAAGCAGATTGTCATTTTTCTAGGGCTCCAACTATATGACTCCAAGGACATAAAAGAATAATTATATTTAAAGATTTTGTTGTATTTATAATTAATTAAGATATCTTATCTCCTATTAAGTATGCCAACCTACAGTTACCAACCTGTATTATATAAATTTAAAGTAAATATATGTATAATTAATTATAAAGTATTTATTATCTTACCTGCAATGACTCAGCAATCGCTAGTCTTATCCGTTCTCCAAAGACTTGATCACTCTCACCATTCCGCTCCAGCGGAGGCAGGGCTCTGACAGAGAAAACCGAGTAAGGTGAACAGAGGAACCACAGGAGATCCCGCCAGGGGAAACGTCGACCTGCTTCCGAATGACGGTGGACTGTTACCGTTGTGAAAGGACGCCCAACACCTGGAAAAACATACCATAGACTGTAAAAGGATACATTTTATACACATTTTTAATTGTATTACAAAATATGAGAACATTTTTTTGTTACAATATCTCACAGTAATGTTAAGCTGCAATTGAAAAGATATTTGTAATTTATTTAAAGTCATAAATTTAAATACTTACTGATTGCAATAGGCTGGACCATATTTGGCAATGGAAAGGACCAATCGGTAAACTTAAGCAGACCCTTGCCATTTGTAGGGGCACCTTCGGGCTGTAACAACACTGGTTTATCGGGACTCTCAGCAAAATGTTGCCTGAAATTAAAAAGTTTAGTTATTATAACAAAATTGTAATTATTACCATAATACAATGGAAAAAATCAGATTTGTCTTCATAAATATGATTAAAACTAAAAGAAATTGCAATTACAAGTAATTTTCAAAATATAACTAATTATTATTATTATTGAGATTAATATTTGTTCAGCATGCAATGTTATTGCTAAATATCGATTGATTAGTAAACATAATGTGAAGGCTACAAGTTCATACAACTCACTTCCTAACAAACTGTGCAATGTTCTTTATGCCGAGAGTTGAGGCAAAAAAAGGTGGCACTTTCCATTTCCTTAGCTGTAACAAAATTTAATTATTTTGTGTTGAAGTTAAAAATTGTGGACTGACTGACACTTAGTTGCAAAAATTTGTTTTAGACTAGTCTTTTGTTAATAAAAAACATGAAATGAATAGGCAAAAATAATTCTGACTATCATGTAATGGTTTTTTTAGTGAATACTTACAGTTATACTACCAAGAGTTCGGCTAGCTGCTAATGAATCCAGACAGGACACATAGTTAGCTACAAACACACTGCACTTTGGATCTTTGTTACCTTTTTCCTTTATATGAACTCCTGTAAGTTTTAAATTTCAACTTAAAAATACTGATCAGCAATGTGATGACGTATGTAACCTAGAGTTAGTCTTATATTTTACCTTTGAGTAAAATATGTAGGGAATTATGCATTATGTAAACAATAATGATAAGATTTTAGTTACACATTTCCTCTTAATGGGGTTTGTGTTGTTGCTTAAGATAAGACATTTAAACTGGTTAATCATTTATTTTAGAGTACAAATAATATATGAAGGAATGAATAATATGAATGAGTTAGCTTACCAAAAGTCAAACATGCCAGTGTTGATATTAAATGCCTGGCAGCAAACTTGTCTGGCAAAATAAATGAAGCAATCCATAAAATACAAGCTAAAACTACTCTCAATGCCATTATTATCAATCCAATCGGCAGGTATAACAAAAATTGAATAGGATTATCACCACAAAACCTGAAATATTTAGAGGAATTGATAAATACCACTTTCTCTTAAAATATCAAGAAACGAGCATATCTTGTTACCTTTCATCGTTGATGAGTTTTTCTGCTGATAGAGCCATTTTTCGTTTAATATCTTACTACTCTTTTACGTATGCCAATAATTACAATAAAACATTAATAATATTGACTATGAATAAACACTAAAATAAAAGAGTATTCTTAATTTGTTGTGATTTTAATAGCACTTCGTCCTTTTTCGATGCACTCAATTTAATAATTTTGACAATTGACTAATGCTATGACTTATGAGTTGGGTGGTCATACCTTATGGCACAGATTCAGCGCCTCAGATATATCATTAGGTATAGGTTAAATTTGTTACTTCTGTTTGTTACTTCTTATAGGTAGTCTGTGATTGTTCATTGGGAAGGTAAGTCCAAAGTGGTTACTGCGGATTAAGTGGTTTGTATTTTTTAGTGTCTAATTATCTGTGGTAGTGAGTTCTGTTAAAACTTGAGAAATAAGTTAAAAATAAAAACAAGAGATTTAAATAGTACATAGAAAACAACTAAGGTATATACTGAACTAGAAAATAAAGCTATATAGTATGTAAAATAGCAATGATGAACAATATTTAGAAACAAAGAAAAGGGGAGCAATTACCACATCATATTGTTGACCTGAAGGTACTTTGTTTATTTTTATTTTTTATTTTTATTGCAGATTGTCCCAATGGATACTATTGTTTCAACACCAGATGAGACATCTTCAGATTTAGAGGAAGATATAAAGGTAACCAGAAATCCTACAAATATTCGACACAATGAAGATTTTACATCACGGTCAACTTCTTTGGACATTCACCAACTTGAGGAAAAAATGAGACGAAAATTGCAATTCTTTTTTATGAATCCAATCGAAAAATGGCGTGCGAAACGTAAATTTCCATACAAATTTGTTGTGCAGGTTATTAAAATAGTATTGGTAACACTCCAACTTTGCTTATTCGCTCATAACAGATACAATCATGTAAATTACACCTGGGACAATCGTATTAGCTTTTCCCACTTGTTTTTACTCGGCTGGGATTCCACTCGTGAAATTAATGCATATCCTCCTGGTGCAGGGCCATTAGCTGTTTACAAACTCGATGAGTTTTACAATACTCTTGACTTTGCTTACAGTGGTTATGCAAATATATCCAATGCTATAGGCCCATACTCTTATGACAATGAAGACAACAATATGACAGATCCCATTTTTTGCCAATACAACTACAAAACGGGCATAATCAATGGATATAATGAAAGTTATGAATTCAATTCGGAAATTGTTAAAAGTTGTATAAATTTCACTGGCAGTGAAGGGCAGCTATTGACTTCTCAACAATATTTAAATAATAAAGGTCTAAATATTAACTTTGCAGCATTGGTTAGAGCAGAGCTAATGTTTTCCTTAAAGACAATAAATTTCCGAGCAGCAGGACCAATAACACCACCAGATTGTTACCGTTTCGATGTTGCTATTATATTCGATAATGAAGATCATGATGGTCAAATGTCCCTAACGCTGGAAGCTGAACCTTTCAAACTCGTGTGTAAAGGTGATCAAGCATACATTACTGATAATCAAATTGACCAGGTTTTGAGAAGTATTTTAAACATACTTGTGATTGTAATCTGCAGTGCATCACTTATGTTGTGCAGCCGAGCTATTTATCGAGCTCAACTTTTGAAACAATTGACTAACCAATTCTTCCTTAAAAGATATGATCGGCCCTTAAGTTTAAACGGCAGATTAGAATTCCTTAATATGTGGTACATTATGATCATTGTCAATGATATCTTAATTGTTATGGGATCAGCTATCAAAGAACAAATAGAACGCAATCAGTTCACCAACGATCAATGGAATGTGTGCTCCCTATTTTTGGGTATGGGAAACCTGTTAGTGTGGTTTGGTGTTCTTCGTTATCTGGGATTCTTCAAAACATACAATGTTGTTATACTAACACTCAAAAAGGCTGCACCAAAAATCTTTAGGTTTTCATTTTGTGCACTCCTCTTATATGCAGGCTTTATGTTCTGCGGTTGGCTTATCCTTGGGCCATACCATATGAAATTTAGATCACTCGCCACCACATCTGAATGTCTCTTCTCATTGATAAATGGTGATGACATGTTTGCCACCTTCTCGATCATGTCCAAAAAATCATCAATGCTTTGGTGGTTCAGTAGGATTTACTTGTATTCGTTTATAAGTTTGTACATTTATGTTGTACTCAGTTTATTCATATCGGTTATCATGGACGCTTATGATACTATAAAGCAATATTATAAAGAAGGTTTTCCAAAGAGTGATTTGCAGCAGTTTATAGGTGAAGCTAGTATTGATCAAGTATCATCAGGTTTATATAGAACTCAGAGTTCGACATCGTTAAATGCATTCATGAATTCACTGTTCTGTTGTAATGTTTATCGGAGTGCTTATTCGAAAATAGGTGGTAACTCCACATTTAATATGTTATAAGCTCAAATGTTTAAATGTAGTTTAAACTCATTTGTAGCTTTGTAAATATGTACTGTAATGTATGTTAGTTTTTTTTTTTAGTTACCAAAGTTGTACAATCAAGGAAAGGAGACTTAGTTTTATATATTGTTTATGATAATAACCAATCAATGCAATTGCAAAATTATATTAGAAATTAAAAAACTTTAATCATATACCAAATGTAATTAATCTACATTGTATTCAATTATTCTGTCCATTTAAGCATGATATAATAAAGCATGTTTATACCAAGGTTGATTTTAAATTATTTGTCTCAAAGTGATTGGTTGAAAAATATACAGTTATGAACCCTGACAAATTATTAATTTTTTATCTAAGAGGAGCCAAACGAGCTGGCGGGTCACTTCGAATTATGTGCCAACCGCCGCCCATGGACACCTGCAACGCCAGGAAGCTTCAATCATATGATACATATTCTGGCATATTCATAACATTACAAACATTGAAGATAATGGTATATTTACATTACAGATGATTGTATCGTCTTGAGGTAAATACATCAAAATGATTACAGTTATGTAAATGAGTGAGTGATTAAAATATGAAAGCGCGTGGCATTTATAAATTATTTTTCTTAATAGACGATGCTGTGAATTTTGACCAAAAAAATAGGTTATATCTTGAAGTGACAACAGACTGTGGTTGAATCTATAAACCAGGAACCAGATCATAAATTATAAATAAAAACTAAGAAATGGTAAGTATCTATGAATGTTTTCCGTAAACAAACTCGTTACAGTAATTTATACGGAGATATATTGTATAAAGGCTATTTATTTTTCTATAATTGTTTTTATCGTGAACAGTAACGGTTGATGTATTTGTAACTTTTAAGATTTTTAGCAAGACTAATAGTTGCATTTAGAAATGCAAATAAACCAAATTTTTGATATTGCTTAAATTTAAATTGTCAACCAAAATTAAATCTAATCTTGAAAATAGCTCTTCTAGGTTCTCACTTGGTTTTCCGACGTAAGGACTGGACTATTTATTTTATTTTTTATTTCTTAAACCTATACAGCTTGTCAAAAAAAGTTTACACAATAAAAATAGATTAAAAATAAAGCCAAAATAAGGTAAAGCTTAGAACCGGAAATAGAATCTAAGATCAGAAAAAACAAAAACAAAAAAAATAAATAAAAATATATATATATATGAACAAGTGGAGTATATTACATCGCATTTGAAGAACGAGCATTTAAGTGTGTGTGTGTGTGTGTGTAATGGTGTTACTGTGTGAGTGAGTGTGCGAGGTTGAGTCTTAGTTTTTTTTTTGAGAATTTCTACTTAGGCTATAATATATCTATAGCTATAATATAATTTATCTAAGGACACATAGGACTCATTATAGGTTCTTGCTGCGCGACACAAGACTGAAAAGACTAGAAAATAAAACGCCTGCTTGAATTTATTACCAATGTTATTTCATGAAACTTTATTTTAAAGTTGTCTAAATTTATAACTCATTATTTAAACAAGTCTGTATTTTTTCTAGTAGTAAGATTTATTACTATTTTAGTATTTCAACTGAAAACACTATTCAGGGACATAAGATCTCAATAGAGCCAAGACATACATACACATTCTACATTTGATTTATTATATTATTATTTGCTCCAAAAAGAGCCTATTACGCTCTCATCACCCAAAAAAAAACAACCCGATATATTTATTTATTTAGAACATAACGTTCTAAATAAAAGATTCGACTTTTAGAACGAGAAAAAAAATACAAATATTATGTAACAATTTTATTAAATGCATCATTCAAACACATCAAATATGTTCTTAACACGTTTACATACATTATACTAATAAATAACATTTCAACTTACATATAAAGAACAAAAATCAACCAAATCAATACAAGTCTGCAATAAATATGGCATTATCAATTTTCTACATATAATTATAAAACATGGCAAATTCATATTAAAACTGAACGTTTCTAAAAAATTTCACTCTATTAAAAATTAAAATTAGTTTTAATTATAAAAATATTTACAATACAAATCTAATATACATTTATTTTATTTCACAAAAAATATATTAATTCGTTAATATTTTAACTATTGCTAAAATAATAGCAGCCACGAAAAAAATTCAACTGTCCCAGCAAATCACGTGAGTTTCAAACTAAAATTATTCAACAGATATTTACACATTGGGTAGATTCCCATTCATATTCGCATATATTTCAAATGATTGAAACCGTTTAAAATGAAATTTTAATTAGCTTTCACGGCTTAAAGCTTAGAGCTCAAATCCAAACAAATAAGTCTTTGGTAGAATGAAAAGCGCTTACCAAGACATCCAAAAATCAGTACAAAATACTCAGTCTCTAAACTAGCTTATTTCTTCTCCTCTGTGTGTACCGTTTGGGGCTCCGCCCCCAACATAATCTGAATTTCATCCACACTCTTGCCCTTCGTCTCGGGAATAACGAAGAATATGAACACAAAACCGACAACCATGATGCCGGCGAACATCCAGAACACTTGGCCGGAGCCGATCGAGTTATTCAGCGAGTTGAAAGTGCTCGTCACTGTGAAGCTGAGCAGCCAGTTCAACGTGCCAGCCGTCGAGCCGACGAAAGACTTAATATCGATCAGGCACAACTCCCCGGCCATCATCCACGGTATGGGACCGAAACCGACCGAGAACGCGATGATGAACAGAGACAGAGACAGCAGAGGCAACCAGGAAATGGACGAGACGATCGAAGAGTCCGAGCCGTGCGTGTCCTGCAGGAAGAAGTAAACCCCCAACGCGGTCGAGCAGAGGAACATCACGAGTGCGGAGAACAAGAGAAGTATGCGCCTCCCCAACTTATCGACGACGACGCTGGACGCGAACGTCGCCACCACTTGGATGACACCAATGATGATCGTGGCGATGGCGGGTTCAATGGCAGCACCAGCGCTCTTGAAGATCTTCGACGTGTTAAATATCACAGCGTTGATACCAGACAACTGTTGGAACAGCATCAGCGCGTAGCAGATCATGACCGCCTTCAAAGCGGTCTTCTTGGTGATCGCAGAGACAAACGAAACGGGATTGTTCTTCGCGTCTTCAGCTTTCGTCTGTAGGCTCGTCAATTCCGTGTCCACGTCGTAATTCCTTCCACGGAGTCGTATCAATGAGTCTCGGGCTTCGTCGCGTCTGCCCTTGATGACGAGGAAATTCGGACTCTCGGGCATAAAGAAGAAAGTTATCGCGAACACGATCGGAATCAAAGTGCACAGAATGTTGAAGACGAACACGCTGGTGTAGCTGCCTATGGCGTACGCGAACAGTATACCCACGGTCACCATCAACTGGAAGAAGCTGCCCAAAGTCCCTCGTATAGAATCCTGAGCAATTTCACTTGTGTAAGCCGGTGCTGTGACACAGAATGCCCCACCAGCTATACCAGTGATAAATCTACCGGTCATAAGCATCCCAACGTTTGTAGCGAAAGTAATCAAGAGCCATCCGATAGTGAATGGTAATGTGAGGAATAACATAGTTTTCTTTCTGCCGAGTATGTCCATTATGAGGCCAATTGGGAAACAAACTGCTGCTGCACCCAGATTAATCAAAGATGCCACCCAATCGCCCTGGGATTCTGATACTGAGAAGTTATAGTCTGTACTGTTATCTTGAGTTATCTTTAGCATGACTGGGGATGACCATCCCAGCATTGAACCGGCAGCCAAAGCTCCAAGGGTGGCTGGAAAGAGATACAATTATTAAGTACTGTAACAACAGTTTTGACTTACTAAGACTGAGTTATCAAAAATTGAAAAACCAATGGGAACAGACCTATCGTAAAACATAATTATTAATTATTCAAATTTATTCTCAGTTAATATCTATAGAGTATTAATCAAGGCCACAAAAAGATGTCAAATGACTAATTCTAATTAAATAAATACTATTGTTTGAGAAAACTGCAATTTGAATTTAAGATATTCAATTTGAATAAAAAACCAGAATACCTAGATACAAATAACAAGAGAATTGTCAGGCTGTGGTAGCTTTAAAATACATACCTGACAATGCAGCAATGTATTGTGGTAGTTTGCGGGCGGTGTCGCTATTCGACTCCACCAGCTCAGCCTGAGAAACTCCAACTTCAGCCATTCTACCGTTGTTGCCTTCTGCCTGCTGAAATTTTTCATTATCATAAGAAAACAGTTTCATAGTAACAAAATAGTGTTATTTTTGCATCAAAGATGGAGATAAGATGCCCTTCCTTTGTCATTTTGTTTTCTTACTAATGTAGAAATGATTTTATTGAAATATGTTGTAATGTAATGGTATTACATCACATTACATTAAAACATATGGTTTCAGAGCAAATTTAATTGAAACAATAAAATGGGTAAAATGGAGTGGAAGTTCTTTGTGTTAGTATACATATTACATATCTGCATATTTGATTATCTAGTGAGTTGACAAAGTTATTTATACAAAGTCTAATACAATTTCTTAAATACTCAAATTTATTGTTATAGGTATAAAATACGTAGATAAAGGAGTTCATAATAAGTCTTGAAAGATACCTCATCATATCGAGGTCCAGGTAAAGCAGCCAACAACGGTTCAGTCTCTGATATATCGTTTGCATTACGAAAACTTGAATTTGACCACATTTTTTATAAATTTACTGCGCTACAAGACCCAGATGCCACGAAACACTACGCAACGTTTACGCGGGTGAAAGACGTTTGAGAAATGAGAAACAAAACATTGGAGACTTCATTGTTTTGTCAAGAATTAAATAGGAAGGCGGTAGAATTGATTCGCTATTCAAAATCAAAACAACCTTTATTTTCATTTTATTTACTATGATAGTTGACAGATGGCAGACGTCACACGTGACTTTTACATTTTGAAAACTGACTAACTGATGTCTGAAATTTTATTAGAAATTTTAAACATTTAACTCACAAGTTCTCGAATTGTAACGCTAAACTAAAAATTAAATACCCCTATTACCTATATCCCATAAGGCGTTCCTTTTACTTAATAACACTTTAATGCCCATAATGTTTTTCCTTACCAAATTCTTGAGCAAAAATATATACTCTGAAACGCCTCATAAAATGTTTATTTTTTGTCAAGGCGTCAAAGAATTGATTAAGATCAAAAAGTGAGTTTAAATAGTGTCACAAAACCGCGTGGCGTTAAAAAGCATTGCTAATTTCTATAATCTCGGCCAAATAAGCAAATATTTTTATTTGTATAATGCATTATTATATACAATATTTGCGTTGCATCAATAATTGAACGGGCCTTGAATGATAATTATCGTATTTTACATCTGTGCACTTGACCGTACTTGAACATGCAGCGATTTTTCCTGGCCTTGACATTGACCAAGCACTGTGTTACGTTACGTCAGAGAGGTTTTGAATAGACCTTTCCGAGTAATACAAACTACAAAAGAATACTGACTTCTGGTAAGGAAAGGAGTCTTTATTATATATGATTCGGAGTTCGGACAATGCAAAATTTACTGATCGAAATTAAACACTATTTTGACTCATAAATATGACAAGGATGTTATTGTTTGGTTGTTTAACCCTTTTTAAACAACATTGTTTTCTAAACATTGCGTTATTATGTTAGACAAGAGTCATTACAGTTTACAAAAGTAATTGACACTATGTTATAGTATACACTCAGTACATTCAACATATAATACTTTGTTTCTTCAATATTAAAATATTAAAAATTATAATTTTTTGTTGATTTCGGACCTATACAATATATTAATAACTATTTATACATAGCAATATTATTACTTTGTTTAATTTTTATAAAATGTAATGTCGCAAAGTTTAATTTGCAAATCTTGGAGAACTAAAAAAACGTAAATAATTTAACATGACAAAATAACAATAGCTGTTATACCATTATATAGTTACATTATTATCTTTGGCAGTTATGCGTATAAATGAGATATAAATTGGTTATATGTTTTTGTTATTTTCCTAAAACAAATTAAAGTAAATTTTCCTACGTTTTTAATTTTTATTAATTTACATGACAACACACATTTAAAACTATTAATGTATAAACATATTGTTTAATGTTTGTATGGTGGGTAATTGCAGGATACGCCCATAGTTAACATATAAGGAAAGAAATAAAAAGTCGAAACATCAATTGCGACGCAGTAAGTCCTATGTCACAACTACTTTAATATGTATATGACATAATAATGCAAAGAAGATATTATGCACTGCATAAAAGATAGAATAGTCTAGTGGCTGACACTTTTTATATACAAAAGTTTTGTTTCTCGGATCGAAAAGAATTCCTGCATCTTCAGTATCATTTATCTGCTCGGTCGTGGGTTAGCGTCTATGTAATCATAATAAACTGATTCTAATAATATCTTTCGAGTCATGAACGTATAATGTCACTACTTTTTAGACATATTTAAAAATTCAATAATATGTTTTGTCCCATATCTTATCTTAGACCACCCAATGACGACAACAACGAATTTTATCAACAAAGAGATATTATATATCTTATATGGTATTTATGATAAATAAATACCGGCTTTAAAATAATAATTATTGCGAAATTATTTATTAAAATTATATATTTCAGAAAAACAATTGCGTTTATATCCTTGTCCAAATGTATAAAACCTCTTTTAAGATTGATACGTTATATCCTAGTTTACTTTAACACTACATACATACATAACATTATCTATTATGTTATGTATTTCATGCGATTAACATATCTGCATCAATAATAATTTGTTTTAACTATGTTTAAAAAATGGCGTTGAGCGCTGGAATATTTAAGTGTTTCTTACTGAAACAAAACGCTCGCTCGTCGTCTGTTAGTTACAACTGAAAGTATTGCAACTATTAAATTATTTAAGAATGTTACGTAATTTTTATTTATATCTTTTCCACAACCATCACAGCGACAACTTTTGCTTATTTTATTTATATATGAATACAATTGAAGATGCCGCTCCTTCAACGTACAAGCGTTACTTTTTACGTTACTTTGAGAGTAACCAATGTAAAAAAAAATTGAACTAGGTTAATGAATAAAGTATTTACCCAATTCACGCGCACTGGCATCGCATGCGTAGAAGCCATACTAGTTGTGATATTTGTAAATAAGTTTGCTGTCAGCACACCCGTGGCTAGTGCTGGTGATATAGGGAATAAGGCGAACCCCAGACCATTCTTACTCGAACCGAACATTATCACTTCATAACAAAACTTTGAATATCAGAATATTTTGTTAGCGTTAATTTGAAACATGAAGTGCCCTGCGGGTTTACAAACGATTGTACGTAAACAAGATCACAGCCTACTCGAGTGTGACATGTAATACAATGTTTTTGAGTACTGTCAAAGACGAGAGAAATCTCAAATGATAGTATATCACACAATTGTTTAAATGATAAAGTGTTGATTATACAACGCTATATACATTCAGAAATGTATAATTTTACAGGATTGAAGTGTGGGTTTACATAGACAGAATGTGGTGTTATGACTAGGTATATTCTAAGTCGCCTTTATTATTAGAAAAAAATTGGAACCATTTATCAGAATTCTGTTGATATCATTTTATTTAATTATATGAGACTATCAATGGTGATTATTTAATGAATATCAATTAAAGATAAAACAAATTATATAACACACTTTAACATATAGTACTTTTCCAAACGTATGTATTTATGTAGACTTCGGTATTGAATAAGTATAAAAATAACAAATTTTACTACAAATAACACGATTCTAAAATGCCAAAAATAGTCAAATTTTGCGAGTTATAATTAATCAATCGATAATTGAAAATCGTTTGTATATATTTCTTTATATTTATTTATTTATTAAGGCACACGAACAACAAAATTATTATTATATAATATTGAAAATAATTATAAAATAATGTTTTCTTACACTTAAATCCACCTAGCTTAAACTAAAATAATACAATATAACAAATTTAAAGTTTGTTACATTGGTCATATCGATTCGTTTCAGTGTGTGCCTGTATTAATTGCATCGTAATGCAACATCTGTTTATCGTTTTCCATAAAGCATAGAAAATTGTGTTTTCTAACAGATAAAAACAATATTCTATAATCTATACAACATGTATATGAAATTTATTGTCTAATTCAGAATGTATTTATACTGCGACTGTCTGTTATAGCCATCCTGTCTTCAAGCCATCGTTCGCTGACCACAAATTTAATTAAAAACATGTTTAATAATTAAAATACAAGTATTTCTATTTTATGGTCTAACTATTGTTAGGAATAACAATAATGTGCTTGATGGATATCTGGATAGCGTAGTTCCGGCCAGCCTTGAGAGAAGATATTTCCCTTCAACTGTTTCTTTGAATTTCATTAAGAAGTGCATTTATTAAAAATCTCAAGAACAATTTATCTACACGAGGCCTTAAAAGATTATTTGCTTGTTATTATTTTTTGAGTTAAAACGCTTAGGTAATATCAAAAATTAAACTTATTATAATAATTATATTAAGTTTTTAGAAATAATAAACAGCTAAATTATTATACTAAAATATTATTTTGTTGTAAAAAAATAGTTTTAGTGAAAGTCTAAGTCAAATCTTTTTATAAGTTAGTTAGGTACATATGACCATTTTGAATCGTCTTAAATCTAAGTGACTCTACGCTTGTATAAATACAATGTTTTTGGAGCAAGCCCAAGCTGGAGCAAATACATTCTCTAACTATTTATTAAATTTCTTTACTAAGTCAACAAATTGCTTGGAATTATGTTATGAAGGCGTACATGGCACTTTGAGCTACCAACTTAATGGAGCCTAGTGGGAACAGCAAGCTTATCCTTATATCTTTGAGGTTATGACAATCGCAAATTTCTTTAAAAAGTTGAGGTAAGGAATGTTCTTAAGCGTACAAGGAACAAATATGATATACATCATACGGGGGGGCTACAGATTAATAACCTTATACTTTATGGTATTATGTCAGATTGTTCAGTAATATCTAAATAATAAAATTTGTACGATAAGATGGCATGTGTCATTTAGATTTATAAGGCTTAAAGCGATTAGTTATAATTTGTTTTATATTTGGCAATAATTTTAGTAATTGAACTAAGGACAATTGTATAATAAATAGTTTTTAATATATTTACCATTTCTATCTGATTGGCTTATAGGCACAAAAATCAGTATACCATAGAGCAATCTACTCGTATACTCTATGGTCGTATAATATACAATTATGACATGATTAAAGTAGAGTCTGGCCAACATTGGCGAAATAAATAAGTATTGTTTTTTTGTTTGTACACTATGTTTGTTCGGCAAAGACAACAATTCGCTTCACGCATTTATTAATATTATTCATGGCTAATGTCATGCAAATAATGTCTAGCAATATTTCATATTTTGCATAATGGTTATTCTAATTCAAATTTGACAGTTCTCGCCTTTAGGTTGGAAAAGATCTCATGTAATTTTAACTAGTAATTAACAGACAGCACAAATCTGTTTCATACATTTTATTAACAGTCCTATTCAGGTTTTATGACACTCATATCTACCTCTTGTATCATAAATGACCACTAATGAAAGTATATGAGTACAATAAAGAACTTATTATATCTATTATAATGATAAATATTTATTAAAGTATTAGTATATGACACGGCAAAATAATATTTAAAAATACAATACGTTTCTCAACTTTCAACACATGTATCGATCCTTTGAACAATATATGTTTTAATTCAGGCCCCTGGAAATCATTGCAAAAGCCTTCAACGAGACTGCAAGACTTGAAGTTACTGAGTAATGCTAAAAGACCTTATCACTTCGCACAGTACAAATCAAGAATTTATACGATTATTATAACGAATGAACTGATTTACAAATTTTAAATCCATAGAATATTTCAGTTTGGTAATAGAAAAAAAATATTATTTTTAAGTAAACACTGTACAAGACAGTTATTTATATAAATGCATTGTAAAACAACAGCACTTTTGATTATTTGGCATTGGCCTTTATAATTATATTATATTTTCAATACATTTAAAAAAATATATATAACAGAGATATAGCATTGTTGTTCAAGAATCAATTGAAACCGTCTAACACCGTGTAAGTATGTCAAATGCTTGTAAGAATACATTTCTAATACTCTTTTAAAGAGTGTTCAGGAGAAGTATACAGTTAAAGAAAATCCAAGGCACAAAGATCCTTGGAATGTTTTTTAATAATCTCAACATTAACAATTAAATTTTTGAATGGCTAACTAATACTTTTGTAAATTAATCATGTAAGTAACAGAGTTGTATGTAAAACTTTATTTTAAAAGAGCTATTGTTTTTCTTCTAGGTAGTGCAGCCTTCCGAACCGGTGGTTATTAAAAATTACTATTGAATAAAGATATTTTGAGTGTGATTATTTTTTTGAAAATTAATATTATATTTAATATATTTACTTACATAACAAACGTAGAGGTGAAATCACAAATTCGCGTGAAACAATCGAAATAACTTCTGTGGATAATTCTGTATATTTATCACGCGTCCCATGAATTGGCCAGCGGCGGCCTATTTTTCTGAACGATACATTTACACTGAATGTAGTTATGTTAACCAAGCTACATCAGATACTGAACAAATCTCTACGTATTAAAATGACGCATGCGCATATGACCACACCGCTGTTTTACTCGACTTAACGCGGAAACAATAGAACTTGCAATAAACTAACACTTAATTTAATCCCCATAATTCCTTATTACAACTCATATTAAAGTGTGGACACTTCTTTAATTAGAAAAGTATGTAAGTATTCTAATTAGTTATTAAGTAATTTTTAATTATAAAGGTCATAAAAAACTAAGTGTTTCAAATAACTTGAATATCACTTGAGCAAAGGAAATTGAATCCACGGAAGTGGATAACCGGAAGGCTCTTGTTTCCGGAAAAACATATGGCAATTGCATTTTCATATATAGAGAAATATATATGACAACGGAAAATGGAATAGCTTGAGTACTTAAATTGTGTCTGTCAAATCTAAACAGTTATGATCTATCACCTTAAGTAATAAACACATAACCATATAAATATATTTATTGTGTATTTACGTCATGGTCGGAAACTGGACAAGACATTTCTCATCACTTGGAAACGACAATACTATTTAATTATATCGTGTCTTATTTTACAGGAATATAGAAAAAATACATTTTTTTAATACTACCTATAATAACTGAATAATATGGGAACTATATTTAAGTTGGCAAAATCATAAACATCGATCCGATTTATGTTAAATATATATATATATATATATTATTATGTTAGATAAATATATATTAATTAGATATACGTAAGAGGTTGCTTATTACAATGTTTTGGTTCTATAGTGCTTACGTAAAGGTCAGTAAGTTCAGTACATTTCCTAGGCACGCGCTTTATCTGGCTGATAGGTTTAGTATATTTCACATCTGTTAAAATATGATAAGTCATGTACCTTTAAAGATAAGTCTAGATTAAAAGAATATATTTTATTGATGAGATAATTTCAAGTGTGATATGTTTTTGAATATATTTTGACTGTTCAACAGATCAACGTCACCGCAATCCTTGGGAACTTTTGCCTGTATTAAGACGATCAGCCTTACACATTCTTCAAAGATCCAGAGCAAGTATTGCATAGAAATAACACTTAAGCCATGCCAAATGATGGTGACTCCCCTCTCCTATCCATCTCAAATATACAAGGAAGTGTTCGAGGTTTGCAGGTGTCCATAGACTCCTTTCTTAATCCGTCTGATGGATTGTCTCAAAATAAAAAAAAAACCACTCAAAAGCAAGACTGTATGTATACTGTGATACTGATAAAAATGTTAAATAACTGAATTCAGTTTTTTAATACTTACGATGTAGTAATAATTCATTTTTCGATGAAATCATCGATTAGTTTTAAAGTCCCTTACTTTATTAATTACGTACGCAGATAATATAGTTTTGATAAATTTTAAGATAATTTGAAGGTTTCGATTAATTGATTTTTATAATAATTTCACACAAACACATTAAACTCATAGCCTCCCAAGGTAAGCTATAGCTTAGTAAGATAAGATATAAGTAATATTTATAGCTTGTGTTGTGGGTAATACAATTGATAACATATATTAATATAATATAATAATAGCTGGTCCATTTAGTGATAGTCTCCATGTCTTCAGGCGCAAATTGTTGCGGGCCTTGTTTCGCCAATAGACTCCAATTAAGGAACGTTAATCTTTTGTTTTATTTCTGTGTGTAGAGTTTTTTTTGTTTTATATATTATAGATTGTTTAGTTGTTTTTTTTAAATTGTTAATTGTATACCTGTAATGCTATGCATTCCTATAATTTATGCACATACATGCCTTGTGTGTTTTTTTTTGTAATTTTGTTCGGGTTATGTTTGTATGTGTGTTGTTGGTGTGCCTTATTAAACAAATAATAGTATTCAATTAAAAAATCAATTGTATTACATTACAAGAACTCTAGAAACGTAAGTGTATTAAATTTTGTAACTCGGCTTCTCGTACAAATTGCTGACTGAATCCGCGTAAAAAATGCAATTTTATGTATTATATACTCGTATGTAAACGTTCTTAACATTTGTTTCATGGCATTTTGTAATTGCTTTTTTTTTAATAATGGGGTCGATATGACGTTCGGTAAAACCCAAATGAAATGTCATGATTTAAAAATGCGGCCACTGTGGCAAGAAGTGATCTAATTTCTTGTGTCACTTGAGTAATGTTAAAGTTTGAATCATTAGCCTTTGTTTTTTTTTATTCCAAAATAGGACGTAATAGAAATTGGAGTTATACATAATCCTCTTTTGTCTTCATATCTATTTATCAACGACAAGACACATCAAATGACGAACAATATTGACTCACAATAAAGTTTATTCCACCTGAATGTTTGTTTTATGTGATATCATGTCAATATAGATATTGTAAATCTCACGGAATTTCGTATTTTGCTTAACAACATTCCTAATATATATCAATTCATAAAAATAGACATACTAACTAGACATCGATAAAAGTTACTTAAGAGGAAACATAATTTTATAAAAATACAAAAAAATTGAATAAATCAAAGCTAAACTTAAAACAATATTAACCAAAATTGAAAACTCGAAGGTCAAGGTCAATTTGTCATATTTTATAACGTCATTATAAAGTCGATATAGTCTGTTAACAGGAGCATTGCAACGTCTACGTTTTCTATAATTTATTTATTTATTTACACTTTATTGCACATAAACAGTAGAAGTAGAAGATGTTAATACATATAGGAGCAACGGGCAGCCTTACAATAAGCGATCTCTTTCAGGCAACCCACAAATTTAAATAGATATCTGGTTTTTTTACTTATATAAATTTAAATCAACTAATGAAAGGTTTAATGAACAATAATAAAAGTAATTGATTAAATCGTTCAGTTAATCCTCCATCGGTAGAGTGAAAGATGTTTACGCCAATTGTTTTCTTCCTTCTTTTTTAAATAGGTTAAATTATAACCCTTCATTAGAGAACACTTATTATACGAACTTACGTGATTGAAGCGATCCAAATTAATAAATGGCTTGAAAGAAATTAACGTCACCAAGTTTTTCACCATAGTACCTTCATATAATTCCTAACTTTTTACACAGGATGCTTATAAGGGCTATCCCTTACAATATCCGAAATCCGAATGATTATAAAATGTAACCACACAGCCTTTTACGTAGTTTATGTTATGTATTTTCCTTGATTAGCTATACGTTCTTGCTACTTGTGAATACCCAAAAGGCTTTCGGGGCATAAAGGAAACATTTTACAAGAAAAACTCGTTTTGTGATAAAATGTATCGTAGGTACTTGAATTTCGATAACCGGACAAGGATTTTATTGTTTGTGACATAATATGTTTTTCAAACGCGATTTAACACAAGCATCGCTTAGGTAGTTAAGTATATACCTGTTTAAGTATATATATTATGTACAATTTAAATATTCGTGTGTCGTTAAATAACATTTGTCGTGTGAACTTGTCAAGGTTATTATAATAAAGTGGAGCTTTGTATGTACAGTATAATTCATTAGCTACCCTTGATCAATTTCAAGTGTAGACATCTAATCAAAATTCTTTTAAGCGTAGCGTATGTTATACCATTTACCGCGATATTATTAAAATATATTAAGAAAAAGATGATTATGTATGAGTATGATATTAACACTCGCACATACTTTCAAAACTATGCAAACAAAAAGTTATAGACGACTTTAAGTTACACAATAGAACCAGTTGAGCGTTTGTTTTTATATAAGAAATAAAAAAATTACTTTTATAATATGTATTTTTATAAGGCGTATTATTTATTATGCTGTAAGTTAGGCTTTCTTTCTTGCATCGTTGATTTGTACCTTGTATGCGTTAATGTGTTCTATCTTATAAAATAACCACAAACTCGTGTTAATTGCATCGATTTTATGAAATGTCAAGTGACAGTCAGTCATGACATTTAAGTTGTGAAAGAGGAGTCACCGAGACATCCACTGGCCTATATAAATTTAAAGGAGCAAATACATCAAAACATGTATTAATTGTATTAACGCACTAAAGTCGTTATTTTAGCGTGTCTCCGGGTGTCACGTAGTTCTTGTTAAATTGAAGAGTCGTATCACGTTCAAAAATGCATCAGGACATGTCAGTACGCACGTAGACGAACAGGCTATAGTTATCCGGATTCCAATATTTTCCATACATGAAAAAATATTGCGCGTTATCCGTATTCCGTATTAATAGTCACTTACAAGTAAATCAGCGTGACGAGGTTGTATATAGTGTTTAAAAATGCATTATTTATATATAAACACATATGTGTTATAGTGTAAGGTGTAAGTTCTTATTTTAAAAAACACAAGTATATCTTGATAAATAGTTAATTTATTATAAAAAAGTACGTTTAAAATGTTTTTAAAACCACCTTTTTATCAGTTCAAATGCGACGATGTAATGTACACGTATTTCGATTTTTATTAAGTTACAGGAGGTAGGATACCGTAGGAGCGAAAAGTAACAAAAGTTTTTTTTTATTTGTATAGTTAAAATTATATTACGATTGAATAAAACGAAACAATCAGTTAACCTTGAGAGCACTCTCGATTTTCTAACCTCAAAACGTTTTATTGTAAAACGAAATGATTACGCATTTTATATAAAAACAGTAACTTTGTATTTTATTGTTATTTATTAACGTGTTTCATCATTTAACAAACATAAGATAATTTAAGGTTTTGATTACTATAATTATTTATTTAACATATAAAATCGTCCGTATCAATTGCCATACTCGAAACAGCTTGACAAAATTTCATGAAATTATATATGGTCTGGTTAATCGGTCAACTGCTAACCTCTAAGTGATATGGCTTTTAATATGATATTTGCTGTTTAATACGATATTTTGTTCATTATACAATGATCTTTTCCAGTATTACAAAACATTGAAGCAAGTGGGGGCTCGGCTCGTAAGTCCCGCCTCGTTATGACGCGCTAAAACTTTCAGTTTAATATACATTACATTCAAAAATCCAAAGACTGGAAAGAAAGATCTTTTTACTGTTTCTGTAATGCATCGTTAATTGAATAATATTCTGAATCCACAGATAATATTTGACATTTCAACGTATGTTTTGTGAAAAAGTGCTAATCGCATAGGTCATACGACTTATCATAGAGCAATAAAGGGTAACTTGATTTGATAACAGAGCAAAACAAAGATAACGAATTGTAAAACAACTTTTGCAGCCTGTGTTTTGTATTAATAGTTTTACAAACATACGTTGCTATTGTTGATTTTATATTGTAATAAAATTATAGCTTAAATAACAAATAATACAATTTAAATACACAAATTAAACTCAAATCCATTTAAAAAGGTAGGTCCTTATGGTAGAGTACCCATAATGCTGGCGGCACTTCGCTGTATCGCGATACTTTTACGCTGAGCAAGATAAACACCAGCTCCTGGGTCACCGGTACTGACTTCCAGGCTCGGTTAAAACTAGTTATAAAACAGAACATCTTCTCTCGGCCACTGATACAAATGAATACTTTTTTATAACTTAAATTTTGACTCAATAACTCTATGAAAAAGTCTACGTATTGACGTCGCCATAGACATTGGCATAAACAATAAATTACTAGAGTTTATTATTAGCAACGATTTGACCTATAAAATGCATTTATTAGTGGACTTTGAAATGTAAATATAATAAAATGATATCGACACACGAGATTTTTTTATTGTAAATAATTCTGTTTGTGTATGACTAAAATATCATCCGCCATTTTGTGTTTGTAACGGTGCGGGAAGTGGATGCAGCAGGAACCAAACATTTAATTCTTTTTTATATGTTCTTATTATTCTAGGTACTAAATCTCATACTAAACATATTTTAAATATAAAGGAAAAAATATTATTGAAAATATGTGGAAAATTATACCACTTGTTTTCCGGACGGTAAAAAATATCTGTAGCGGAAATCTCAAATTATATATAACCGTCTCAATTGCTTGTTTACCCACGATTTATAAGTATTATGTAATGACGAAACAATCTGTGACTCATGTTTAGCACTTAGATATTGTCAGTAAAAATTTTAGACAAGTATTTGGCCTTTGCACACTTTGTTGGACCATGCTTATATATACTAGACTTAAACTTCTGTCACTACTCGTGTATTAAAACTACAGTTACATATATGGACGTGTATTCATAACATGTAAATAATCTTTTTTTTATTACACTAAAATATAGATTTAATGTTTTGTTTTTACACTACAAGATAACTCTTAAGATAGAGCAACAGTAGAGATTAAAAGAGATAGAACATATTAAATATACGATCATTTAAAACGAATAAAATATTTATAAAGGCAATTTTATTATATTGACTCAAAGCATAGACAGCAAGAGTTGTTTACACTTTTAGCCGCGTAACGTATGCTGTTTGATTAAGTCAAACACTTTGTTAGATTACAACTATTATGAACCTATCTGGACATCGTAAATCAGGTAAAAGATAATTGATAGAAGCATGAATGTTATAGAGCCTTTTTTTTAAACGCGAATATGTGTAAGTGAGGTAAAAATCAAGGATCTGAATTCAAATAATAATAATTTCTTTGTTAGGTATGTAAACTATGTATACCTACTTAAGTACTTACAGTAAAAAGGATTTAAAAAATTATTTCTTCGTAAGCGCAATAAAACTTAGCAGAAGCAAAATAGTGCTGTTTTATTTTAGGTCAGTGACCAAATATCTTGAGCCCAGCCAGACAGTGTGCTTGCTTGAAAAATCAATATAATACAATAAATTAACTTAGTTATTGTTATAACTATGTTGTTAATTTTGATTATAGTAACAACTATGTATTAGATGATAAACTGTTCATAATAGTATAATTACACTTTTTTGTAACAGGAGGCAAAGTAACAAAGTAACAAATGAGTTGCCAATATTTAAGAAAGAGGTACGCTCCTTTCATGAAGGCCCCTAAGCCGTAGCGGTACGGGAATACCTGCGCTGGCAGTTTGTTAATTAATTGTTAATTTTTCAACAAATTCAAAAGATTTTCCCAATATTGATCCATCCGGCAAAAAAGACCATTTCATACATTCCAACTTTAACGTGCGGACCTGTTGGACCGGTCCGCGTGCAGACGCTTCAAAAGCAAATGAAGTTTTCTCCTTAGAAATTCCCTATCTATATTGATATTATATTACATGTAGTTTTTCATGCAACAGCTCTAACGTAAGCTGGTCCTGGCTGTATATAATTCTTGATAATTTTCCTTAATGTAAAGATTAGCCAGTAAAATGCTAATAGAATCTAAGTATGACTTCCTTTTATCAAAAGTTCAATTTTACAGATTATACGCAAGTTTCATGTTATAAAAAATTAAATTAAATTAAATTAAATTCAATTCAATTAAATTAAATTAAAAGGAAAAACTGAATATTTATTTTGATACTGTTCTATTATAATTAAATTAACATTTAGAATAGACTTTGGTAAGTCGAAAGATCTTCGCTTCAAAATGCGAATAAAATACTTCGGAACAGGTTTTATTTTGAGGATAATATGAAGCGGAGGTTTTGTGTCCGCTTAGTGAAATGCTTATTCATTATTATACCTGTTAAAAAGTTTTAATGATTCTACTCGCACGATAACATTTTTTTAATGTATTTAAGATGGCCGATGGGGACGCGATTTTTTTCCATTAATCGTTTTCATTTCTTCACCGCTCAAAAGGTTTCGCCGGTAGTTAATGTACATACATATAGTTACGTATACATACATAACGCAAGTGGAAGGTAGTTTTTTAATACACCGCGCTATATCTCCTTGCTTTCTATTGTCACGATTGTCATTCATTTACAAGTTTTAAACGGGAAAAGATATAAAACAGGAAATATATGATTTTCTCGTTAGAATTGAGGAAGACATCTGTGTAATAAGTTGGGTAATGTAGAGGAAACAGTGTTATGCCTGATTACGAATGTTGCAACAGTGTCAATTCGCGTCTGTGAAGCAAACTACGACGTTGATTTTCTTTTTAAACGAATACTTTAAACAAATTAGTTTAGCCAATATGTTATGTATACATAACAATAGTACGATAAAAAAAAACTTACGATAAAAAGGACGCCCCCAATTGCCACAAAATCACATAGAAATATACGTTTAATAATAAACAAAACCTCACCGACATTGGGTATAAAATTAATTAACTCTTGTAACAATATTTAACGTAAAGTTGGCACTTTGTCACGTGTCTGGTGATAAAAATAACAGAAGTTATGTATTGAGGTAAAGAAATATAAGAAATAAATTTCCGCAATTCTTAATTACAGCACGAGTAATATAACAGCAATAAAACGCCTTTTGTGTCATGAATGGTGACCCGGATGTACCGGGTAAAAACATGACAACAAATAATTTAAAGAAGCATTTAACAGTGTACATTACTTATCTTTTGATACGGAACCGCTAATTTGTATGTTAATTTATTAAATATGTCACGAAAATGTGTGCTTAAACAATACAATAACTATAATACTAGATATACACATGTAACAGTTACTCGGAAACTATCAAGCTAGGCTGCGTTATACAGAACCATACCACCCCGAGCGACCTTATCTAGTGAATTAATTCGCATGATTCCGCTAAGCGAAGTCAACGAATGAATACATACGATACCATGAAACGAAAAAATACATAAACCCAAATAATACATAATGTAATTCCGACAAACGTTAAAAGTAAGGCGCTATTAGAACATATGACTAGAATATAACGGTTTATATTTGCGCACGTGTAATTAATTATTATTAAAACGTGTAATTAATTATTATTATTTAGTATTAAAACTATTTAATCGTTATTATAATAATTTAGTTAGTACCTATTCGCTGGAGACTGCGACAACATACTATCGGCGTATATACTTTTGACAGTATACTATTGAGTAGAATAAATATTAATATATTTGTAGACAAAGAAAATGCGGAAGTATGTATATGTACTTGCTTTTCTTAAACATTATATATTTCTCTGTGTACCTAAAAATTGTGATATTAATCCTAAATGCAATTGAAAGTCCCTTGACTTTTTTGTACAAAGGTTAATCACATATGCCTGAAGGAGACATCTCGAGACCGATTATAAAAATAACGTTTTTTTCCGTTCAGTTAATTGTTTCTTTATCGTTATGTAATTAATCATATAATTGATTATATCAATTATTAAATAGCTCGTTACATTAACACCTACGTTCTTATCATCAGCTGAATTAATTTAGCGCAATAACTATTATATATATATATATATATATATATATATATATATATATATATATATATATATATATATATATATACAAAAGGGATACTTTAGCAAAAAAAAACGCGGCAAAAATATATTCCATTTAAAGTGTTTTTTCAACGCGATATCTATTAAATTTCTAATATCTAAACTAAAGTAAGTAAAAAAATATGTTTTAAATTTAAAATTAAGCGTTAAGAAATAATTAGCTAAATATTTTTATTAGCTAGTGTATTGTTATGCTTCGTAAAGCACACATTTCAGTACGTAAGGCTAAATTTCAATGTCTATTGCAAAACCTACCTGTGGAGGCGTCCAGGCATTTTTTTCAGACAGGACAAAACCTTCATTAGTAAAACATTTGTCATCTTGCCAAGCCATTTTTCTTTTGTTCATTTTAATTTTTTTCGATTTTTCGCAAACCTTGAAGTTATGTTAATCAACTACACCGTGAGTAACGACAATTATTTTCACTCTGTGGACTTTCCCGCGACTTTTGACAATTGACAAAACACGCAACCGCAGCGTCTGGCCGCGCTGAAAGAGTTAAGACGAATAACTACAGAAAGAAGTGGGTGCGGAACTTTTATTACAGTTGTTGTTTCCGAACGGTCCGTACTCAGAGACGTTAATTAATTAAGATTGATTCTTGCATAACTGAGTTAGTAAGTAATCTTAAAAATACATTTTCTTTAGATATAAAATGGCTTTTTATTGCTAAATCATTTCAGTTAACTTATCTAGGAATTCTTCGCAGTTTAAATACAATCTGAAGGTTATGTTAATGTTATGTTTAACGTGTTTGGCATAAGAATAGCTCAATAAGACAATTACTGGCATATTAATAGTCTCGATTGGTCAGATTCTGAAAAAAGGGAACTATAGTGTTGGTATAATTCGGATTTAGTTTTTTATGAACGTCTAAAATAGGTTAAAAGGAAGTTTTTTCACAAAATCAAATTACAAACATGACATTGTACGTGTTGATACAACTATGTACTAACTTTCAAAGTTATGATAGTTTTTGCATATCGTTCGATAAAGCACCTTATACGAAACGATATAACGACGATTTGACGTCTTTATTTCAATTCCTCATCTACATTCATATCTATCTTAAAAAAATGTTTTCTCAATAAACCTGGTTTTTAGTGCTTGTCTATGGCCTTATTATACCTATTCGATAAAAAAAATCCTTTTGTCAATGTCTATGTTCTTGCGTAAACCGAAATACAGTGTAAATATATAGCGACACTGAAGGGACTGTGCATTTTATGGCGTTATAGAGACGGGTCGTTAAATGGACAGGGAAAAAAACAGAATTAGAATACACGCTGAACCAATTGATCTAGATGCTATCAGGGGTTGTAGTTAAATCAAGTGACGTTACATGGACTTACACTGTACATTTGAAATTTATTTTATCGTTTTCTTTATTATTAAAAAATGTGTAAATAATTTATTATTAAATGAGTCGTATCGTTGCATATCATAAAGATCGTACGGTGAAGTGAAGACAATTTACGTCGCTGATTATCGGTTGTCGCAACATTTGCCTGCATCGTGTAGTTTCAACTTAACAAGTGCAAAATGTTTTCTTTAAAACACCAATGAATTTCAAAAGCAGCAAGTGATAACTTATAAAAGTGCGAGTCTAGGGCTGCAAACAGCGCAGAGCAGAACAGAACTGAGAACAGAGCTGAACAGAATAGACATTAGTTATAACCATGATAAGACTCTTTGTTTATGAGAAGTTTAAGGAATTGATTTACATTGAAGCTTTTATAGACATTCTTAGGACAGACATGACATCCCTGTTTTGATTAAAACATTTTATTCAAGTGTATTTCCGTAAACTCATGATTACAGAGTGTTTCAGATAGTCTCTAATCAGAAATAAGCGAATACGTCAAATGTCTTCTTCCTAAAATATATATATATATACAAACTTATTGTGCTTTACTGTTTTTTTCTGTTATATATTTTACATGTTCAAAACTTTTTTTATGCGCTCGAATCTTTGTCTGTAGATAAGGCCTTGCTGATCAATCTGTGGTCATTAGGCAATAATATTAATAAATGCTTCCTTCTTTCTTAATATAAATATTATTCAATACTTTAATAAGAAAAGTATGTGTGTATTATGTACACAATATTTGTTTTTATCACACGCTCGGTAGTCAATAAAGCTTTAAGCTATATATGAACTTTTAAATATATCAAATATTTATAGGTATTTGAGCTTTTTTACTTTTGATCTTGACTGTACCCGTGTTAGCGGGAAAAGCGGACCTTATGATGAAAGTTGGTTTATCGAATAATTAAGCGCAGACCAGTTTGTGTCACTATACTTCTTACAATGAAAACTTATATTTTTGTAAATCATTACTAATTAACTTTAAGACTACTTCTCACACTCTAGTCCTAATGCCCTAAATAAAATATTATGTTAATAAAAATGACTACCAAGCACTATTTAGGTAAGTATTTTTTTTTATTAAATAATGTTATGATGATTAAAATCAAATAATGCTTACCTAAAGAACGAAATATCCGATCAATAGTTTATTGGATAATGTATGTATCCGATACCGGGTCAATGAACTCCTTGGAGCAATCATACGATTCTTAAATTTATTTTCTCATACAAGTCAAAGACCCCATGGTTGTACAGAAGTTGGTTAATTAACCTAAAAAACGAGCGAAAACGTGTTTCCTGTAAGATTTTGTAAATTATTTTCTACGAGTAGTGCGATACATAACAAAACAGGAGTAAAAAATTGTTCTAAACCGCAGAACATAATTTAAACCAATTTGTATTGACACAAAAAACCGTCGCAAAAAATATGTCCTCTCTACAAGCGTTTTAACGAAGCTTTAGCCAACTTGGTATGTATTAAAATATAAACTTTCGTAAAAGCGACTTGTCTTAAGATAACGTACAACGCCAAGAAAAGTTATTAATTTTAATTTAATTAAATATTTTTAATAATAACGCAGATTAAATTAAATTGCTTTAACAAAACTGCTGGAATATCGAGCTTTTCCAACATGCGGAAAACTTAACCATATTATTATGTTACAGTTTTTTTGAGTGAGAAAATACCTAGATTCCACACGAATATCTAGATCGAAGTCGTCGTCTGAGTAAATTGAGGTTATATACAGCACATTAGAAATGCTCTACTTTGGGTAACACAAACGATATTTTATGGGCTTTTTATTTGGAAATAGGAAATATTTATCGTAGAATATAATATTATAAACATATTGTTATAACTAAGAAATATAATAATAAATAACTACAATTTTCACCAATCACCATTTTTACATATTACCACTCGATATTTTTCTTATATTAACGAACAATATAACATTTTATTAGAAAAATCGATAAATTTGTGCTTAAATTATTTTGTAGGCAAAACAAAAACAAATTGGCTACAGATTGAGGCGTTAAGAAGTTTATTGTAAGACGCATAGTTTCTGAGATATTGCGTAAAAAAAGGTTTCAAACCCTTTTTCCAAGATGGCGGCCGGGGGTACAAGGTTGGCGACCCCACAAACTTGAAGTTAAGCTTCTATTGAACCCCCAAACGTATCCAAAAAATAAAATTGCATCCTCTAATAAATATCTAACTCGGTCGTTAAATTGTAACATTCCAATGGACTATTCAAAATATATAATGTAAAAGTGAAGAAGTTTAACTAATTGAAATTTATGTTTGAATCTGTTACTAATTAACTGTAATAGTTAGATTACGCGTACATAAATGACCTCCTACGTAATGGGTGTGTGAGTTATCAGTAACAGGATGTCGCCATTTGGCTTCATCTCTAAGAGATCTCTTGTCAGTTCTTAATATAGCTCTTTGTTCTCCGACCTACGTTGTTATAAGTCTAATATTTGAAATTATTAAAATCGACTATGAGTCTTTCAATTTATTTTCAATAATATTTATACACACCAAAACTCGCTGAGATATTTAAAGTATCTAAACAGCACATTAATACATATTTTATTATATTATTATGTACATAATGCTTAATAGTTAGTCATATAAAATGTATTTCAAAGTTACATAAAATAGATTTTTAAATATTCTCTACAACAAACTTAGATAAAGTCATATTAATAAGAGTCTCACGAACTTTATTTGGGAACTGCCAGTAAATGTAATTTAAAAGTTAATTTTAATAGTCGACCTTAAATCTAAAGTACATGTATGTATAAATATATGTTTTGATTTGAAATCAGTCATCAATTGCTGCTAATTAAGTTATATATTGACTACCTGAATCTAATTTGTGGTATGTAAAGCCATAGAAATGCAGTTATATACTATATGTAAAAGAAAATTATGACGTTACATTTGACGCAATTTACTAAATGTTTTATTATGTAATATATAAAAATCTCGTGTCTCAATGTTTGTTCCCTTACTCCTCCGAAACGGGTTGACCGATTCTCCTAAATTTTTGTGGCCATATTGAGTAGGACTGAGAAGCGGCCAACATCTATTTTTAGAGACATTTTTTTTGTCAAAACGACGTATTTTATTTAATATACAATAATTTATCACGAAAAATTTATTTGTTAATGTTTAAAAATGTCTAATAAATAAAACTAATGTATGATATTTTTTATTTATGTTATTAATAACTTTTTTTTAATTATGTTAACGAATTTACATTAAATGTTAATATTTTTGTGAAAAATATAACGACCCTTAAATAACGATAATTGTATTGTCAATATAATGATTTGTGATAATGAAAAGTCCATGCCTTGCCACATTAAAGTAAATTTACATATTTTACGTGTATTTTTTTTAGTTATAGTATATGCAACGAACACAATATTCACGAAACACAATTAAAATATTATGTAATGAATATTTCTGCAATGTTATACAATATTTACGTCACAAATCATTTGACCCTGTGTCCTTCAATATTTGACCTTTTAATTTTTTTTAGGTTACATATAAAATATAATAAATACCTTCTTCTCCAGCAAGCCTATAGTCTCCGCTGTTTCGATTTTTCCTTTTTCCGACATGTTTACACTATTTTCGGCAACTGAAACCTACTTTCCTAGATACATTCACACTGACAATACTCCGACTAAAACGCATGCGCGATGAAGACCCTCGATTTGCGAGTACAATGGACCCCAGATATATTAGGGTTCCGTGCTTGGATCAATGACACGTATAATTCACATTCTATGAAAGGAACGTAACTGGGATTTACGCTCTTTTGTTATATTTGGCGTTGCTCAGGACGAGCAAGTTAAATAATTAAAGCTATGTGCACATATGGAACTCACAACTAGTATACAGAAATCGATCGTAATCTGCAAAGTGACTTTTTCTATGCCCCCAGGACACTTTATATAGCTTCCAAATTAGACGATAGAAATTGCAATATAAAAGTGAATCGGCATTTATATGTGGTAACCAGATATTTTGTGAAAAGTTTCACACTAAATAATTCAATTATTATACTGAATCCACATAGGAATTTAACTGTATCGTGCTTAGCCTTACTTATTTAAACAAATTACTTATCACTTCAATATTTGATATGGGGTTCAAGAAAGGGTTAAACATCAAAAATATGTAGTATCATTTAATACAATTTTTATTCTTGATTTTTCTTTTATATTTAAATAAATTCAAAGTTGATTTTACAAATTATTACATACGTAATAACTGAAATAATTAAATAAACCAACACCTATAATCTAATACTCTTAGACGTCATAACTGAGACGCATCAAAATGTCTTAAAAGAACAGGCGCGAAAATTTGAGGCGGTATAATTCATAATGGAGATTATATTTGTGAGATTCGGTTGATGCGCAGTAGGGCGAGTGACGTGTTTGTTTTGTTTCAAACGTCAGATTTGATTTTCATTGCAATTCTGTTGATCACAACTTCAATCTTAGGCCCGGTCCGCAGTGATTTTTCAGGCTTATGCTTGTAGTTTAATTCCAATGGCGTATCATATGGTTACGATACATTTTGTTTGTAAAACTTAAAATCAAAAATACCTTCACACAGGTAACTATGGTACAATTATGAATCGTCAAAAATACAAGAACTTATAAAAAACTTCTTTTTTTTATGTGAGAGGAGGCAAACGAGCAGGCGGGTCACTTCGAGTGATGTGCCAACCGCCGCCCATGGACACCTGCAACACCAGGAGGTTTACAAGTGAGTTGCCGGCCTTTAAGGAAGAGGAACGCTCTTTTTTTTGCTCTACACTTACTTGGCTCTACATTTACTGCCAGTTTCCAAATCAAGGGTGTAGAGGACGAGAAGAACTGGCAAGTAACTCTCCGCCACTACTTTTAATCACCAAGGATGAATGAACCATTACATGCACCAGCAATGGGTCAATATCTACATGATATAACAAAGAGTTATTCTTCTTCAGTACTATCATCGGTAGGCTTACACAGCAGCGTTTTTGGAACGTAACGGAAGCTTGAACATAAATAGAAAACTCAACTAAGTCATTTACTATTAAGAAAGCTGAAAATATCATATATCGCAATAATGCACTATACATATAATGCACTAAGCAATTGCCCTAATTACAATAAATGTGTTCCATAAAAGTTGATCACTTGATTATGTGTATTATGTATTGAAAGAAACTGCCAGCGCAGGTATTCGCGAGCTGCTACGACCTGGGGAACTTAAAAAAAAACGTTCCTCTTCCTTAAAGGCCGGCAACTCACTTGTACGCCTCCTGGCGTTGCAGATGTCCATGGGCGGCGGTTAACACATCACTCGAAATGACCCGCCTGCTCGTTTGCCTCCTCTTACATAAAAAAAACTTACTTTAGTTCGTTACAATCTACGAGTTGAGGGGCAAATGAGCAAGACTCGCACAAGGTTAAAACAAATTACGCTCACGTGGTATATGAAATTGGTTAAGTGTGAAAAAAAATAGAATCTCGCCTGTCCTTCAATTCTATAAAAAAACTGGTTTTACATCACGCTGGTAAGCCGAGTTTCTTACCTGCTTCTTCTTGGTCGCATACGAACAGTCGTAGTATCACTTAGATTTAAGACGTCTCAAAATAGTCCCAAGCACCTTAGTAACTTTTACTATAAGTGGTTCAACGGACTTAATTTAACTTTAACTGAATAAAAGCCATAGTAAATTGTATTTATTTATTTCGTAATTAACACCTTAGAGCATAACTTAGATTCAAAGAGATGGCTTTAAATAAATAATATCAGTCCGCATCACAACTGCTTCGACATTAATAATGTACATTATATTATAATATAATTTTATTAATATTTTTTCTAGTTCACATATCGGAAAGACATGATTATGATCCATGATTCATATTTCATATATTTATATCTAATCTTGACGGAGTGCCACGGAATAATAAAAAAGAAAACAAGTGTACGAAATTAAAAAGTGCAAAATGTCAAAATTTGTGGCAAGAAAATTAAAGCTCACTCGAACAAAATTATTGTAATAAAATATATTTCAAAAAGCGCGCGGTATACTAAAATTTCTAAATATCTAAAATGTATATTACACATAATGAAATAATACACACAGACACAAAGAAACTCGCGTCGATATAGAGTTCATTTTTGTTTATCTCTCCTTCGTATAAAAATGATATACCTAACAAATACTAGATTTAACGCAAACAAAGCATCAAATACTCCAAATAACTCGAAAACAATACTAAAACACAAACTTTGCCTGATTCTGCGTTGCCAAACAGAAGGAATCACTTTTCTATGAGTCACGTGATCGTTTTTATTGCCTATTCTAAACAGACATAAAATCCATCAAGCCCCTTTGAAAGTACAAGATGTTGAAGGAAATTTTTAATTATGAGTTAAAACAGCAAAATCATTTTAAACTGAAGTCTTGTATAAACAATAGATGAAGACTTAACCTAACATATAAACTTGAATGTTTCGTCACTTTCATTCGTTCGCGGTGTGATAGAGACAAAACGTTCGAGTTGGCTCGAAATCATTCGAAAGATCATTAATTATTTAGGCCGGTTAACTACTCGTTGCGTTAATCATAATTGACTTAAATTTACGTTATATTTACATACACACGAATGCTCTACGAATTTAAAAATCGGTCTATGGAGGGTATTTACACATTTTAAGAGCTCATTAAAGGGGTATGCTTTATGGGTCCGTTTGTCTATGAATTCTTGTTTCAAACAAACTATCCTATTTTATTACTCCGAAAAGGAAAGAGACAGGACAATCAATTATTTAGAATCAAAGTATCTATAGAAAATACCTTTTTGTATAGATTTATGAACGAGGTAATGTTACACAATACCATAGACATTTTTACATACATTATATTATTTACATTATATTTCACAACACACACAAGAACTATATGGATTTTTTTTAAATAATTAAAAAATCTAGATACACCTTTATTACACTCTTCTCGCACGTACTTTGTTTCTTTCTATCGAATCGGACTGACTCGAATGCCTTGATGATGAGAGGAATGGAAGACCAGACATTATCCGCAATTTTGATGAGACGAAAGATCTCACAACCGTCAAGTTTGCATAAACTGTATCATAACCTGACCGTCACATCATCATCCAGGGTCTGCTCCAGCTGACAGCAGGAGACGAGCTCCTCGAAGGACATTCCGTCCAGGGTCATGGAAACGGAGGAGATACTTTTGAAGAGGGCCTCGGGGTCCAAGTCCTCGGGCAGTTTGGTGAGAAATTGCGCAGCTGATATGAAATCCATGTCCTTCAGCTCTTCTTGGTAAAGATGGAGAATGCCTGCAGTTCAATTATTCAATATTAATAAGATCTATCTATATATATTAAGAAGTCTATTTAAAAGATCATCTCTATTACTACAAATGCGAAAGTATATATGTTGTACGCCTTAAACACTGAGCTCACATATAAACAATTTGAATAAATTTTCACACAAATATAGTAAAAAACATAGTTTTCTAAAAAATATCTATGAAGTTTTCATAGGAAATTAAAGTCTGTATGAAAATGGCTTTCATAATGGAAAATTTAAACGCAGGTGTCTTAATCTACGATATGAAGAAGCTACGAATAAAAACAAAGTAAATGCGTACCCAAAGCCGTGTTAAAGAGAAACGTGTCCCCGTCTCTGAGGAAGACGTCCCACACGCGACAGGCGGCGTCCAAGGGCATAGCCTTGGCGAAGGCCGTGTACAACCACTCCAGCAAGTACAGCTCCGGCGCTACGGCGTCCGCTACAGACGGAACGTTGTGCTGGAGGAGGGCTGTATACGCCTTCCACAGACGCTGCAATTTATTGGGAAAATATTTCATATGGTATAGGTACTGTGTCATTGTATCAAAATAAGTTCCATCAAAGATAATACCTGCATCATAGCCCCATCCCTGGTGAAAGCAGCCCTCAGCACGGGGCCGTCCAATAAATTCGCAAAACATATGAAAGCCTGTGGCGCCTCCATATTCAATATTAACACGGCCGCTATGAACGACATACCCTGCAATTGAGAAACACTTTTACAATTTCAAATTTACACTTTTGATTTTTTTTTTATGAAACAGGCAAATGAGCAGCCTCGTTGAATGAAGTGGTGACCGCGCATGGACACCAGCATTGCCTGGACGGTGTTTCTTTTAAGCTAAAAACACTAAAGTGTCTTTATAAAGACCTACTTGAAGAAAGGTATTTTGAGTATGAGACCGTAGTATTTTTCTAGATACATATTCAACACAAGATTACTAAATATATTTGGTATATTATTGGTAATTACTAGATTTGAGGTCCTTCAAGAATCTTAACTTAAATGCGAGTCTCAAGACTATTACCAAAAGTATTATTTTTTTAATGATTATTTTTCATTGTTTAGATTAGTTATTAATGCATGTATATCTCTTCTTTGGTCCTTGTTTTGTAATTGTCTATTCATATATATAACGAGGGGAGAGAGTTCCTCTACATGGCTACTGCCAACCTCACTACTCTGTAGGGTTATTTTTGAAAGGCGTAGGTAGCATCAGCATTGCCAACATCACGATTGAGTCGGTCATAATAACCACTTATTTAAAGAAACACTTCACTGATAGTTTCCAATGCTTATATTTCACTATTTGAAGAGAGGTCCGTTCCGTACAACGGCCTGAGCGCGACTGCGTCGTGCGGTTACAATGCGACCCTATTTATAGTGATCAAGCACTTGTTTACAAAGACGTCGTATTGAAATAATAAAGATGACATTTCACAGAGTAACAAACGTAAAGTATTCAACTTATGTGTTTAAACTTATTTTAGGACAATTAAATGATGTTGAACTTAATTATTCTAGTTAATTTAAGACTAATTGTTGTAGTTGCGCCGATATATAGTAATTATTCAAAAAAAAAACCAGAGACAACTGACCTGTATATACCCAATATCCGGCCGATAGCACACATATGCAGCCAACAGCTCGTGCAGGACATCGAAGTAGGGCCCCCCCGGTTGGAATATACACAAATGGGGGAAGGTCCTGGCGATATCCAGCTGTATCAGCTCCATTGAACACTCGTCACTGTACTCCACTAAATTCGGATTTGATTTGTTCTTCCTCTCACTCTCAGAGGAAACCTTCAAATTTTGTTCACTAAAATTTCTTGGCAACCCAACGCGTGATGTCTCGCATTTGGCTTCAAACATCGCCCTATTGGACAGTCTCTCTTCATCTTTACTATCTAAATCTTTGCTATCTATTTTCTCGTTTTCATCAGTTTTCTGCATTTTCTCCTTGTTTGACGGCTCGTCGGAATTTTCCTCCCTACAGCCGCACGTTTTTTTAATTTTCAACCGCTTCCTCCTTAATTGTGCCTCGTGTAACTTGAGCTTCGCTTGGAAGACCAGGTCCTGGTACATTTCCTGTGTGATCCGCAATTTATTCTCGATTGCCAGTTGCCAAACTTTACCCCTTATCGAAGGAGGGAGTCCACTCCACCACAGTTCTAAAGTTCGCTTTGCGTTTTTCCTGAAATAAGTATACAATAATCTATAGTAATATTATTATCTCTATATCTATGTGTAGTAAGATATTAGATTATTACTAAATTATTTTCCAATTTCCTTTGATAGAAATATTTCAGACGTAGTTTATCAAGTTTTTGGATTATCATCACTATTGTGTTGCAGTGTTAATCATTTTTTTTGTTCTAAATTTATCTCGGTTCTCACTAAAACACGTGCTTTTATTTTATTGTAAGAGATTCATTGCATTCGCTGGAGCATGGTGTACCGGTTGCAGCTCTTTACAACCGTTCTGTAGAACTTGGAGGCCTTAATTTGGGAACTGCCAGTAAAATAGAGTCATTTTTTTATTATCCGACAATTCATAAGTAACACTAACAGAAGTGTAATTTGAGCCTGAGTAAAGTTATTTGATGATTTTGGAAATTGTCTTTATATCTGTTATTTTTGTAATGCGACGTAATAAAGAAATATTCGTATATAGAAAAGAAATTGTCATTCAATTTTATTTTTTTTATGTGAGAGGAGGCAAACGAGCAGGCGGGTCACTTCGAGTGATGTGCCAGCCGCCGCCCATGGACACCTGCAACGCCTGGAGGCTTACAAGTGAGTTGCCGGCCTTTAAGGAAGAGGAACGCTCTTTTTTTGAAGGTCCCCAAGTCGTAGCGGATCGGGAATACCTGCGCTGGCAGTTGGTTCCACAAAGAGGTGGTGCGCGGCAGAAACTGCCCTAAAAACGCACAGTCGTGGAGCGCCAGACATCAAGGTGGTACGGATGGAATTTCGTATTCTGCCTTGATATCCGGTGATGGAATTCCGTTTTAAATATTATTCAGTCAAGTAACTGTGACACGAGAACTCTATGAACAAAATATATGCGATTGACGATCTCTGACCAGTTGATATAGATAACAATACAATAGATGACCCTAAGGTCAGACTGGAAAGAAACAATCATGAATGGTTCAGCCCTCTTCAGTATAATATTTAAACATGCATTCACAAGCTCAGTCAATGCTTATTGTTCCGACCAGTATAATTCCAGATTGGATTATTGTTAAGTACAATTTATTTATAATACTTACGAGAGGAAATACTTTATGCATAGGTCATAGTCAAATCGACGTGACGACTTCAACTAACCCTCACAAGTAATAATTACGTTTTGAAGAATATACAAGTATGTGAGAATTTTGTATAGAGGCCGGCTTCCCCAATTCTTGAGTAGCCTTACAATGCTTTGTTATTTTAATTGTCAGTAGCACAATTTTGTATTAATTGTTTATTTTAAAAGAGCAGCTATCGAGTTTCTTGCCGGTTCTTCTCGGTAGATGACTGCCTTACGAACCGGTGGTAGTGTAAAAATTGACGATTCAAAAGTGTCTTTATAAAGACCTACTTGAATAAAGATATTTTGAGTTTGAGTATACGCTTACGAATGTCGGCAAACGGAGAAAGATGGCGGCCCATAGAGTGCGTCCATCCAACTATAGCTGTCCGGTCCACCGAGTCGAAAAGGAGAATTAGTTGAAATAATACTCACATATTGTTCCAATCGGTCAATATATTCTGGGTCCATTCTTTAGCATGTCTCGCGAGTCTTTCTTCCATACGCAGTGACTCTTGTATCCTTGCGTGGCGAGCTACGGCTTCCCGTTCAACTTTTCTCCTGGCTGCCTCCACCATTCTTGCGTGCTCTGCTTTGTGACGTAACGCCTCTTCTGTGCATTTCGCTGGTAGGTTTGAAGGTCTGAAAAATTGATTTTTTTGTTTAAAAACCACACACATAGTTACGTAAATATCAGGAGTTAATAATTGTCCTTATTAGTGAAGCGATCTGTTCCAGGCAACCTACAAAATGAAAAACAACAATAAATGTGGATAGTTGCAAGAGGAAAATCGTGCCACGTGTTTAGACTACACATTTTGTTATAGATATCTCGTTTATTGAATGACTTTGTTCGTGAAGCAGCAAATTCTTAAATAAGTAGATATTGTTATAATTACTTTACAGTAGGTTTACGGCATTATATTTTGATTTTTTACATTACGTTGCTAAATTAATTTTTTTGTTTGTTTTATATATGATTGTTTAGTTTTCTTTTATTTTATTGTATAGCTGTAATGCTGTGCATCCCTATAATTTATAAATCTATATTTCGTTTATAACGTTAATTTCGCACTTAACAATCACCGCTAATCGTTATATCGCAATTCTGTTACAGGAAACGTTTAAAAATGTATAACCCAACATATTAGCGATATTGCGGAACCGGTATTCATTTAATATTGTATATAAAATACAACTATAAAATTTATTGATTTTTGTAGAGAAAACTAATGTTAATAACACTTTCTGATGTGCTTTTGCCGCATTCTGACACATTACAATTATACTTAAGTTTTGGATATCAACAACCACCTGCTGTTTTCACCCAATTTCAATCCAGAATCGAACTGAATCTGCCACGAAATCTGTTACAAAGTCGATAAATTGAATAATACCGATCGGTCGAATCGCATTCTAGTTTAACAACATGTTCTCAGTATGCCATCAATGCCCTATTCAATGTAAGATTGAATTCATCGTCCGCTTAATTATCTTCAATCTGTAGGGCATAGCGTGAGACAAGTGGGACAAGGATAGGTAGAACTGATTTTCATTAAGTTTTATACAACAAATTATTTCGACTTAAAGACTTTGTACAGTTTGGCCAGGCATTGTTCATTTGTTAATCATTTTTACGTATTTACAAGCACACATGCATCTATTCACTCACACACTTTCACACTACAATAACTGGTACTCGTTTTGTTTTTTATATGTATGTGTTTTCCTTTGTATTATTCATTGCTTTTTTGTGTATTTTTTAAGATTAATAAGAGATTGAACGTGTTCTCTAAAAACAAGTAGTTCTCCAATTACTTAAATGGAGGCACTATCTTTGTCAAAACAAACTAAAAAGCAATAATTGTTTTTTTATTGTTGCATACGTTACATCAACGGGTACATTTATCAACAAACTCTTTTTACGTCACTTACCAAGTCACTTGTCTTTTCAAATTAAAAATTTATCATTTTTTTTAAAGGTTTTATTTTTCCATACAACGTAAATGCATATTCGTTCGTTTCTCATACAACATACACCATTCAGAGAGGCAGAGGTACACGTTCTGTTTTAAATCGAGTTATCTCCCATCACATTAAAACTCTTAGCTTTATTAATAACATAACCCGACGTTATTATTTAAATACTCTAAGCAATGTTGTCGTTACAAGCTCGATAAAGATGTTAATGACAGGTGGTCAGCAATGGAACCTATCATTACAAAGATATTTCCGCTTCTGTGCATCCACTTAAACATAATTATATCCATAACGAATTACCTTTCCAACTATGTCTGTGAAACGATAACAGCTTATTTACTATGTAATATTTATTGCGCTTATGCACTATTTGAAGATCGTAAGATACATAAAAATGATAGTTAACCAGTATGTTGTGTGAATCAGAGTTTCTTTTAGAACCGTCATATAATAAGTAAATTATTGATTACACAAATGATAGCTGATACGACTCTATATGGAAGATATAGAAAAAGTCTATGGGCATAGATAATTAAATATTTATGGAAATAAATAAATTCCATAGTGAATCGAAATGTCTACTACTCTCCCAGATTGAAGTACATAGAGAGACAAGCAGGCTCCAAGGTCACCTTGTGTCAGGCGCCTAAGAAACTTCCCTGTTATTGAAAGACGAACGATACAAGAATAATTTATTCTTTACATTTATTTACAAGTGAAACTCGTCTACAATCGACATTACCAATTCTAGACAGCGAGTACGCTGACGCTTTATTTTATTAAGTAATTTCTCATGTGATATCGACTTGAGGACACTCCTTCTTGACAGACACTTTTTGTCTCTTTCCATCACATAAGAAAAGGGACATATCCACACTTTTGTGAGGACGTCCTTAATTAATTAAATTAGTTCTTGTTCAACAATAAATGCATTATTAGTATGCAAATGTTTGAATCTGTCATGAAAGTAAAGGCTATATACATAACTTAATATACAGAACCAGAGGGCAGGTATCTTACGTAAATCGAGTTTTATTATGAAGTAATGAACTTTCAGTTTTTAAGACTGAATAGAAAAAGTTTTATTGATTTTAATCAGTGTTATTAATATATATTTTTTACAACACACGCAACCTAATTACATAAGCACATATTGATTTATGTATAAAACTATATACGGATAAATTTCTCTTTTTACAAATAAATGAATAGTGTATAAACAATACATATAATCGTATCAGTATATGTACTTAAAAAGGTGTCTAAAGATCCGAATTCCATATGAGGTCCAGAATTCCACTTTTTTACCAAGTAATTTACTATTAGAATGCAAATACAAATCTCTCTTGTAGGAAATATTTATTATTAAAAAGAAACAATAGTTTACAATGTTAAAAATCATTTATATTTTAAACGTATGTATAACTCAGTACAGTAATGAGTTAAAAAGAGAAGGGGCCCTGGCTGCCTCTCTCTTCTCCATCTCTGACCGCTATATATTGTATATATGTACCGATTATATAGTGAGGAAATATATCATGAAATCAACCTAAAAATGAATGTTCTTTTAGAATTTAATTAATTTGTCTTCTCGTTTTATTAATTAATTTTAAAAAAGTCTATTAAACGTAGGTCATTAACCCCGACATATAAAACTTGGACGGCGTTTGAGCACTTTGAACCTTTGAACTCCGGCCAACGACCGCCTTTGGAGGAATTCAATGGATGTCCTGATTCAGAAGGGAGTATCAAAAAGTTTGGCCTACTTATATCTTTTGGTACTCTTATATTTTATCTATTTAAACACATTCAATTTTGTGTTAAACTAACACTATATACAAAAAAAACAGTTTCTCGTATGCTACATATACTGCAAAATTAATTAAAACAAGCCTTTTGTAGTGAATTCACGCGTTAAGTAATTTAAGGTAAAAAACCTTCACGATTATTGTTGTATATATATATAATATTTTTATTGTGTTCATGTCGTTACTGAATATTCTTAACAGTGTTCTTATCAACCTCGACACACGTCTCGATCTTAAACACATTAACATCACAAAGAGTTACTTTATGAATATATTTTCAAAGAATGAAATAAAAACCTAATATTACAAATATCCTTATTATAATTAAAATTTAAGGTGTCTATTGAAGAAACGATTTTAAGTACAGTGCAACCTCTATTTAATGACACTGAAGGGATTGTGCATTTTATGGCGTTATAGAGATTTGTCGTTTAATCGAGTGACGTACATAGTGTACACTGTATATATAAGAAGTTATATTTGAATGTAGATCTCACCTGTCATGCTGGATCAAAGCAATTGAGCTCGCAACCAGATCCTCAAACTGCTTCTCACTGGCTGAACTACCCTGCCTTTTGTGATGATGGGGTGTGTTGCTCACAGATGATGTTGGTGTGAGTGCCTTCTGAACGTCTACACTCTTCGAAATGGTGTTTGATTTGCCGAACAGCTTCCAAGGCGCGCTGGGCGTTTCTTGACTTTTCGTAGGATTGCTCTTCCAAGGAAACACGCCTCTGCAAAAGAAAACTTCTTAATTATATTTCTAGTATGTTAAGAAACCAAACCACCTAACAACGAAAGTGTTACATTTTTCAATATTTTCATTTTAAAAAAAATCATGTGATTAAGTATGGGTTCGCGCGTTTGAACCACGTCTCTGGTGGATTCCCTATGAACTAAGAACAGTTTCAAAACTGGTAAAGCCGATGAGCACACATAAAAATGTGTCTTTAAAAACTAGATCTGAGTCTTCATCTCATCGTCAATTCAATTTAAATAAACTAAGTAACTTTGAATGTTACTGTTTACATCAAATAGTACAATTAAAATATGTAATTTCACCGAGCTTTCACATTGTAAGCCACTTTCTGAATTATCCATACTTTTACTTTTACCTGCGTATAATTATTTCCATCGAAATGACGGTCTGACGTACTAATAACATTCTCGGCCAATTGCATCAAATCAGAATTTCCTACTTTTATTATGTTTCTGACCTCTGCCCCGATGTGGGATCTTAGGAATTAATTTAATTAAGAATTTGTGCAAATGTAAAAGATATTCTACGTAAGTAACTTTTATCTTTTGGCTCACTTTGAGCGAAGTTCTATCCGCCGCCCACGGACACCTGCAACGACACCTGTACGCTGTCACAAAAGAATTGCCGACTAGCAAGCTCTTTCTTAAATATATTATGTATTTATTAATAGTTGTACCTATCTGTTTTTTTGGCTTCGCCCGTAAATAAATAACGTAACGACAAAGCGTGCTACTAACTACTATCGGAAAACAACTTCTTTCATAATAACTCAATCACAACAAGTGTTTCTGAAGCACGTGCACATCCGGCAACCGGTTAGATAAACCACGAGTTAACTGTTAATTAAAATGTTTACGTCGCAGGTGCACTGTTAACTTTCGTAATGCCGTTCAACCTAGTCCAAATACACTCCTTACAATTAAGTCCCTTTTTTGTGTAATTATCTTTAATAGACACAATTTGACTGATTTCATGCGGCTCATTTTTGCTTGTTTGTTTTTACATAGGATGTCTACTTCTTTGTATATATAAAAGCCAAGTCTGATAATAACACAATTGTAAGAAATATAATTGTCAAACTTTATTGAATAACTGTTCATTTGTTGATGCCTAGGTAATTTATTCTTGATAATCCGTGACGTCAAACTCACTAAGGTCAATGTAATTTAGTATTTTTTTTGCAACAGCTCGCAAATTAGGTGAAAACGATTTTATGCATATTATATTGAATTGCTTTGAAACGTTATATAAATCCAAATACAAGCAATTCGTTGCTTAAATAAACAATGAACACTATTCTGGTACACTAACCTTAACGAAAAGAATTCAATATTATTTGCCGTAAATATTAAATTTAAAAAAATACACCCATAAATTGCTACTTCTCTCGTGCGAAGAGGAAGGCTTGATGCCGTCAGATTTACGCCTTGGACGTCTCATATTTTGTCAAAACATTTTCTCCTTAACCGATTGACCAGGTTCACAGATATCATGTTGGCGATCCCCTAAAACTAAATCAATTACTCTCTTCTAAATTTCTATCCGAAAAAGACGAATGGTGAAACTTTCTAATCAATTCCGAAGCTTTACGATGACATTCTACAACCTGCTACAATAATAATGTAAAACAGAGTATATAACATGTATATACGTAATAGTGAGGTCGTTACTCGTACCAAGCGCAGGCCGGCACCGCTGCGCGCGCGCATGACTTTTTGTTACGTAGATTAGCTTTTGAATTAATGCTTATGCAAGGTTTATGGGAAGCTTGCTCCCTTTGTGTATTGTTCTTGTTTAAAAGAATAAAACGTCAGAAACACATTACTTGCAAGCGTACCGCTTGGAAATTTACGTACACCAGAAAGTATGAATTTTAAGAATGAATCAAGTATTATTATTTGCTACTACCATAAAAAAATGTATTTTATGCTACTAATGTTCAGGATATGAACATAGAGACTGAAAATCATGGTCCAGGCTTCTATTTCCGGGCAGGGTGCTCTGATGTATTTAGTTTTTATTTTTCTATTTCTTAAACCTATACAGCTTATCAAAAAAAGTTTACACAATAAAATTAGATTAAAAATAAAGCCACAATAAGGTTAAAACATAGAACCGGAAATATAATCTAAGATCAGAAACAACAATAACAAAAAAAAACACGAACAGAAAAAAATAAATAAAAAGATACATATGAACAAGTGGAGTATATTATGTGAAGAACGAGCATGTAAGGGTGTGTGTGTTTTAGTGTGTGCAATGGTGTTGCTATGTGTGTGTGTGTATGTAAGCTATAAATCGATTTTAATCAAACGTGTATAAAATGTGTTACAAATTAACTTTCTAGGCATGATTTTCTATATATAAGTATCCATATTAGTGTCTGCATATATGTATATCATAAAGACATACAATTACGTATAATTCATCCCATAAAAATAGCCACCAGTCATTTTGAACACACCAAAGGTTTAGTTTAAATTCAACTGGATAATTGAAGATAACAATGCCCTTTACGAATGGAAATAGCTCGTTACGTCTCAAACAGAGACAACAATTTGAATGGACACCGTCAAATTGTACAATTCGCTGTTAACCTACATTCTTGTAATTATTTATTCACATTGTCTATGACAAATAATTTAATTTCGTTTTTAATATACAGCAATTGTTATGCCACGACAGATGTCCAAAATTAAATTGTCCAAAAGTTATTTCCACATATGGACTAAGTCACTATACCATATATTCTCTCTCACTATTCTCCGCTTTTTTAATGGCTCAATAATAGATTAAATTGGTAAGAATACATTTTCAATAAGTAGTCCAGAGTACAGAGCACCGGCTACTCTGTATGTTCTGTATGAAGTCCACATACGTCTATTCATGCAATCAGCATATGTTGAGATTTTTTATAGAAGATGGATCACCAGAAAGACGATGTCGCCACCCATAGACTCACATTGCCATAGAAGAATATTGCTTACAAAGACGTTAAGAACTTACCAAAGGTAACATAAGTAAGTAAAGGTAAGCCACTAGGTAACATTTATCCAAGGTCAAAATTACACACTTATAATCTATTCAGTTTCTGGTGCGAAGCCAAATACAAATCGTTTACAAATACAACTGGCACTAAACCAACACTATTAATAACTTAGTGTACAAGAGTTAAGAACTGAAGATATAGTAGAAAGAGTTTGTATGTCTCCATATATCTAGGCATTAAGCAATATTACATTACCCGGGCAATTTTCATATGTTTTTAATAATAACGGGTTTATAATTAACAAGTTAGCGATTGTACAATTCTAGATTTAAATTTTCACAGTGTGGCATTTCTGACACTTTTCCATTGTTTTAAGAAAATGAAACTATTCAAAAGAAATATTCAAAATATACTATAACAAAAGAAATAAATAATATAAGTAATAATTGAAAACCAACGCTAATTTACAACAATTTTTTTATAACACTTATTCAAACGAATATTAAACAAATGTAACCTTATTAATTTTACAATATTAAATTCCACATAAAAAATTTAGGAATAATATCTAAACAATGAGGTGTTCTCACGCGTCGTAAATATTACACGATCATTATCACCAACCGGAAAATAGACACCCACAATGACCACGATACAGTAATTAAACGATACTTCATACATCCTTATGAAAGGTCAGTCGAGTATGATTAGGTCCAAGTGGAATGACGATACACTTGGGGTTTACTCTTATGTTAATATTATATATTTTGTTACAAGCTCCAACTTCATTAGAGTAAGACACAGACCGAGCCTCACGAGCTCACAGAATAAGTCTCGTTATACGGGACTCACCCGGGTAGTGTGTATAGCTCCGAGTGCCAGAGCCCTATAACTTGAGGCCCACGTATCTCTAAGTTTGGTTCCCCCAACATTATGTTGCGGACAAGCATATCCTCTTTGTTTATATAAGAGCCGTAGTCTACTGGTGGTATGGCATATTTAAACTCAAATATACTTGAAGCGATAAGATTTTACTTACATTCATTAGTATATAAAAACCTTATTGTAAAAGAAACAAAGGCTGTGGTTATCGTGTAGCTGATAAGCTCAATTATATTCGTAACAAGAAGGTTAAGGTTCGATACGTAATTAAAATCCAATTCTTACAACATAGATTATTAACTAAAATATGCTTATATTGAAATTAACAATTGTACTTACGTACGACGCATCACAACAATGAGAACAGCTGTTAACACGACATGTGAAATAAGACTAGTTGTAAATAATTTGCCTTCCATTTTTATGGAATTCATACTTTTTTGATTGTTAAAATACTCGGTGACATTTGTCAAACGCATAAAAATAGAAGATTGTTTACTATGAACCTTCTAAGAATGAGATAGTAAACATGCCGATGACGTCAGAGCGTTGACCTCGCGCGACGTGCAGTGAGGTCACTATCTTGGCTAATGATAGTTTCTTTATACATATAATGTCAAATTCAGTTATATGAATATATTATCTGATCCCGACAAACGTCGTTTGCCAAAAAAAAATATCTTTAAAAATAGATGTTGGCTGATTCTTAGTCCTACTCTATATGCTCACAAAATTTCAGGAGAATCGGTCAACCCGTTTTGGAGGAGTAACGGAACAAACATTGTGACTTATTGTGACTGATTGTGATTTTTAAATAAAACGTTTCACTATAAATACTATAACTATCATTAATTCTGTTATGTATTTAATTATTTACATAAACACAAATTATATAAACACATTTTGAACGTCTCATGTCTGAGACCTCTTCAAATATTCTCATTTCAAGATATAATAATGATAAAATAAATATATTCTTTGTGTTTTTATTAACTACATCTTGGAATGTTTTATGTTTCTAATGTTTTTGATGTGTGTGTGTGAAGTCTGTTATTGTTTTGTCTTTTTGTGTATTAAGCAAACTTTATGTATTGGAACTAATAAAATAAAATAAATAAAAATTATTAGCAAATATGTCACTGTAAAAAAGACTTTTAGAACATAATAAAAAAGGTCCTTAAAATATCCAATACGAAATAAACAGTCGTAAAAGAGAATTTAACAAAGAATGCCAGCACATTCCTTAGCCTTAACAATACACTTTGTATTCACGGCCCGGTTCACATAATCCTCATTCCACAACATGATCGACCAATACTGAATTTCAACAATCCTTTGTAATTTCCAATACAATACACACCGCTCCCACTGCCTTTTATATGGGATAAAAGGCAGTGGGAGCGGTGATAAATGATAAATTTGAAAGTCTTATTTAGATAAAAATTCGCAGTTGGAACCAAATTTTATACACAGCTCACTCCAGGATGTAAAAGACGGGCTTCTTAAACTTTTGTCATTCACGACCCCATTTATGATTGCGAGTTTCTTGACCACCCCATACAAATATAAAAATAAATTAATATTTTATGATGATTTATTAGGTAACAATATACATATGAAAATATTATTAAAGAAAATTTATTAGACAGAAAACCAAATATTTTTGTGTTGTATTATTTTCTTAAACAGAGAGAGACCCTTATAATCCTACTCTTGTATGACGCTGCTTTCAATTTTCAATAAATTCAAATTATATTAGTATTTCGTAATAAGAACAGGTTTTTGAAAACGATGTTAAAACAATTCCTAATATTTACACAAATATTACTCACGTGCAACCATTAAAAATAAACTTAAGCAACTGGGTTTGTTCTGTTTTTATACTCAGACCGGTTTACTTTGGAAGCCATAGGTATAAGAAAATTATTGACATACACAATTGATTGCTGATACAATTCTATGTGGAAAATATATAAATCAACAAAGCATTTGTCACATTACACAACATACACATGTAAACATATGATATAAGCAATTGTATTATATATTTTGTCTGTATTTTACTGTTTGATAGTGATATAACTTTGCATTTACCAGAGCCGTTCAATTACTTAATGGATGCCAAATAATGACTCGTATTGCGTGATCGATGAACTTCGATTTCTTGTTTACTTCATTTACATACAAATTATGATATATTACGAACATCTGAACGTTATGTATTCATCGAACCGATAATGTTATTTAAATCACTTCAAATGATTTTTTTAATATTTCTAAATAAATATAGTTTTTTTTTTGCTACCAGCGCAGAGATGGCGTTGACCAACAAGAGTTTGTGTGGAGGCCATAAATATGGAAACATGTAAACCTAACTGATTCCTTAAAATTGGAATAATTGTGTTTTTCCCGCGTTTTCTAATAACCAGAGACTATTTGCAGGTTTCTACAAATGTCATAACCACAAAGTCAAGTCAAAAAAAGACATTTTTATAATTAAAAGGTTAAGTTCGTGATCAAGATGAATCAAAACAACGGACCGTGACTGACGGTCTAACAGAGAGCGTCTCGGAATTTTGTTTATTAATTCTTGTTGTTACATTACCCAATCTCACCGCAAACATCTTTCAACCTAAAGCAATTATTAATACTTTAGTGGTCATGTGACCATTTAAATACGTAATCGATAAGCGATCGTTAACGCGTGGTACCCACAAAAATATCTATTTTCAAACTACTACTTTTATACAAATACAAGATACTTTATTTCGAAAACTAGAAAGCGAACCAAAGCGGACGCTGGTCCCCACACCAGGATATTTCCTGTGTTTTGGGTGTCCAGTTTGTGTGTTATTAGCATTAGCTTCAATAAGATAACATAAAATCGCTTCTACTATTATGATAAAATGGTCAGAAGGTCCTACGTGAACCGAAAGTCAAATTGTCGCAATAACTGATCTCATACCATTTTAATTGATTTGTATCTCGATAGTTTAGTTATCCCGGTTCCAGCCCATTGCATTACTCTATTATAGAAGAACCTCTGTGCATAGAAGGTATATCCTTTAGGTTTAGTCGAGTGTCTATCCTCGGATGTGGGTTCTGATAGTCACGGAGACAAACTTAGATAGGTATACTAAACAAATGAAGTAATCGATATATGAAATATAACCATCCAAGTTCACGACATACAATACAATAGGAAAGCTGATTTTAGCAAATATCACATTACATTCACACATCAATAGTTGTAACGCTCTACTAAATCATATAGCTATTATATTTTCATTACCCAATATATTCACCGAAAAGTTTAAGTAGCTCATAGACAACATAGTGTGTATTTGAAGAGTAACTCACGGATATAAAAACTCTTCGGTGAATCAATAACGTGTGGGGAGAATAAGTGTTAATTTTTGAATACCCTCAATGTTGCGGTAACCCCGCTGGAGCTTTAAAACTGTTTTGTAGTCGTCCGGTATATGTTAAACCCACAAATTGGTCGCCATCTTTGACAAGAGTGGCAGGATGTTGGGAAATTTAGCGCAATTCTTGACATTCGCTTGTGCAAAGCTTGCCTAACCTCCTGCCCTGGTGCTATGTAGCGACATCGCGGCACCGTGAGAAGCACCTTTATGGCACATATATGTGTGTTTATATAAACAAAACAAAATATCGAAAGACGTGAATCTTGTTTATAGTAACTATACATAACACTTGAGGGTTCATATATTAAGATCTAAGATGTATTCTATAGTTAAGACTACGAGGTTTCCAAAGACCAAAGACAATGTCCGGTCTGAGATGATCAAGACCAACAACAAACTCAGCTGAATAATTCACCTACCTCGATGGCCAGAGAACGTGAAAACATAAAGTTATACTTAAACTACTCAATTTGTATAGCATTGTAACTATAAATAGATATCTCCCATCGACGCGGGCCTCTTCACTAAATTGAAAGCAAACTATCAAACGTTATATGCAAATTTGCTGATGTAAAATGGGTTAATAAGATCAACAATGATTTATGATACATTAAACCAGTTTTATCAAATCCGGTAAGGGACTACTAAACATACCATGTTGGCATAGAATAAATATATTTTGTGTTATATGATTTGATAATACTATAATGAATTCGCTTATTTTAACACAAAATATTTACTCTCACAAATTACGTAACAAATAAGTGTTACATCAAATATCTATGTAAATGAGAGAATAGTTTTCCTTAGATATAAAATATATCACAGAAACAATACTATCTGACTAAATTCATAGTAGAAGATCAATTCCACACTACACATACATTTAGTCCCTATATAAACCACTTATATAAACTGTTTCTCATTAACTTTCTATATTTATAATTATATCATACATTTACATACATAACATCGCTGATAGTGAAAAGCATTGTAAAATTATAATTTAATTTTAGTTTATATATATAATAAGACATAAACTTTACCAGTTTATGTTAAGTTTTGTTTAAAAAAAATATTTTTTTTTTTATATAGAAGTATGCCCCCTACGAGCAGGAGGCCCACCATAAAGGTGAAGCCGCCGCCCACAGACACTCACGCGGCTGTGAGCTCGTGAGTGCGTTGCCGGCCTTTAAAGGAAAATTGGGAAATGGAGGGGTAGGGGAAGAGGACGAGGAGGGGAAAGGATGGGCACCGGAAGATCTCACTCACCGAACGAAACGCGAGTACAAAATGAACAAAGTCCAATTGTATCACTTTACGTCGGTTTTCTGTGAGAGAGTGGTATTTCTCCGGCCGTGTCTGCCCATTCAGCTGAAACTCTAAGTAACAGCATGGCACTCCCACTTCAAAAACGTGTTCAGTTAGAAGTTCTATTGAGATGGAACGCTTATGATTTTCATTGAAAACACAATACAATCACAATACAAAAAAGGGCTTCAAAAATCTACTCATTACCTAAGCAATGACGTCATGTATTGCCGTTTCCAACACAAAAGCCTAGCACACTCGTAAATAAATACGTAGATATAATGATTGTTAGCTTTTCACATGGAATTTTACATCTGGTATATATTAATTTAATCTTTAATAACCACGAGCTCATTAAAGAACAACTACCTTTCAAATTAAAAACTGCTTTAAAAGTTCGAAAGTTTCCTTGGCGTTGAAACCTTCACGTTTAAATATAAATAATAATCAGTTTAGGAATTCAGTATGGCAATATAAAACATACAGATAACATTTTTTCTTACCCTTCACCGGGCAACACCAGACATCCTGTTGGAAGGTAACAGAGCCTAATTCCCATTTATTTTCCACATCATCGCTCATAAACAAATACAATTGTGAACTTACGCGGAAAACAAGTCTGTCAATGATATTGGAATTAGAACAACGCGTTTTACCATATTAGGAGTAAGTAGCTTAAGAATAATCAAATATCTCCAAATATCTTTATTCACGTAGGTCTTTATAAAGACACTTTTGAATGATCAATTTTTACACTACCACCGGTTCAGATGGTGGTCATCTACCGAGAGGAACCGGCAAGAAACTCGATAGCTGCTCGATTAAAATAACAAAGAATTGAACTGTCCCGATGCTGAGCCAATAGCCGACACATTAAAGGGATCTTAATTTGTTTGTTTTCAACCGTACATAAATATATAAATATGAGAGGGGGAAAAAAATATTAATTCTTAATATTTCCTGCAAATGTTTAACTTAGTTGTAAGTAAGTTGTATATATATGGTAATATAATCGAATGGACAGACAATACAATAAAACATTAAATTCTCTGCTACTAATGAAACCTTTATAGACTCTTGCTTTGTCTATACATAGGATTAAACTAGCTCATGACTAATCTTTTAAGTCCTTAATCAAGTATCGAATCCTTATCAAGTAACAAGAAAAATTAGCCTGTAACACATCTAGTATTTAGTGATTCATTTATGTAATTTGTATCATAGCGATTCATTATGCCTATATATTTACTAATTTTCTTTCCCAGTGGAAAAACCAAAAAAATCAATACAGACACACAGCTAAAACTTCAAACCAACAAAAATCAATCAAGCCGATTTTCTTGCCTTCTTCTCAGATTGGTCGCGAACGAACAGGCGTAGAATCTCTTAAAGACGTTTTAAAATGTACCTACTTTACAGATTAAGATATTTTGACTTTGAATTACTTAACTGACTTCCGAACCGGTGGTAGTGTAAAAATTGACAATTCAAAATTGTCTCTTTAAAGACGCACTTGAATAAAGATATATTGAGTTTGAGTGTTATCGAACATTCCGTGACCACAATGGCCTACACATAACTTTCACCTTATTTATCAGTTTTCAAATTGTACTACGCCTCGCGAACCGTGAACAAACCGTGACTGAGTTGTTTAGTTCAAAAATATTACGCTTTTATGCAAAAGTGAGATTAATACAAGTTTGTATACTATAGAAATATATAAATTGCAATGTATTTTCTTTGACTATACTTTATAATGTAAAAAATTATTCAAATACTTTCAAACTACAGTGAATTGGATTTATGTATAGAACTATTTTTGATTATCCTATCAGAGGTCGTTTTAGCATTTACAAAACACACAGTAGATACCAAATCGATTGACGTCAAAACCAGATAACATCTCTCAATCATCAGAATTCAGCTCCTTAGATACATTAAAAAAAACACAGTAATTTATGTTTAAAAGTGAGTCATTCAAAACAAAGCCTTTATTAGTCGCTTACTAATTACATACGATACGTTCAGTTCACTTTGTCATCTCCTAATAGAATATGTGTCAATAGAACAGAAGGTCATCAGCTTAAACAAAAGTACCATAGTCACGTCTGCTTTTAAACCAAATTTAAAAAAGCTTTCGACTTCGGCGCTAAAGTTCTACATTGTTTTTGGTCTTGGATCTGTCTTGCTTTAGGAGAAAAATGGTCCCAAAGAACTTGTTCAAAGTAATAGAAACCAAAGATTTGGAATTCGATGCCAACTTGGCGACCATAAAAACACACCTCAAACTCAAACATATTATCATAACATTAGTGAATCAGCCATTATGTGGAACAAATACACCTAATTAGTAAATAAACTTGCGATAATGATTCATGAATTTATTTCTTATAGACCTGAGTCACGGCCAGTTAATCTTATGGTATTCAAAGTGGCCTGTGGAATAGATCCATTAGAATATCGGCTGTCTATAACCTATGTTACAATTTGTAAACATATTATAACCAAGGCTTCAGACAAAGCTATAACCTTCTAGGATTTTATAAATCCCTTCAAATAATTAAGCTGGTTGTATATTGTTGGTTTATTATAATTTTAGAGGTAAGCGAGAAACATTTACAAAAAATAGTACGATCAACAACCTCTGAATATGACTAATATCGATTGATCAACCCTCGCAGTCCACAAACCTAGTTTGACATTCTTTATCAAATTAAGGAAGCCTGGTAGTGGATTAAGGTCTACCTATAACCTGGTTATTAGAAAACTAATGCAATAGAACAGCTACGATTATTAAAAAATTATGGACGAGCTATATTAAGGTACTAAAATACTGTGTAAACTCTATATAGGCTGTGATCATTACATGGAGAGAAGAAAAATCATTGTATGGGATACAATCTAAACCAACTAAAAACAATCAATCTTTAACGCTTTAGAGAGTTTTTCCTTAATTGTATTTTTATTTAAATTAAATGAATTTATTGATTGTTATATCGGTATATTAAAACATTTTGGTTAAAAAGCACGTTTGATCTTGAGTGTCCAATAGGAATAATCTAATATATAAAATTCTCGTGTTACAATGTTCGTTCTCGTACTCCTCCGAAACGGCTTGACCGATTCTCCCGAAATTTTGTGGCCATAATGAGTAGGTCTGAGAATCGGCCACATCTATTTTTAGAGACATTTTTTTTGGCAACACAACGTTTCTCGGGTCAGCTAGTAATTTATAAGTTTAGATTATCGATCATAATTTTAAACCAAAATATTATGACGACTTATTACAGGTGCCAAAAGGGAAATATCTTTAAAACTATAAAATAAATTGCGCTAAAACTCAGGTGTATGAAATAGCCAGGTGCAACGCTAGAAAAATTAGTTAAACACTAATCAACTTAGTCCCGCACGAACAGTACTAACTACACGTCAAAACAGTTGCATCACGATAAATTTCCATTTAACTTAAGCGTCTTAATTATTACAACTGTATTTGTTCTGTGCCATGACCCATTTTACCAGTTTTAAAATGGATATATAATAATAACATTAAAAAAATGATAATTATAAACCTTACAGCTATTCATAGCATTTATGATTTTAGTTTATTTTGTTAAATTTGTCGACCGATATCTTCCATTTAAATAGCTGTTTCGAGTCCATCTTGAAATTGCCCCCCCCTTAATTATCAAATTGAGGTAAGGAATCTAGGCCTGATCTTTGACCAGAATTTTTCCTGGGTGTCGCATGTCAAAGAAGTTGGGCGCAAACTCTACGCATCTTCTCATGCTCTCAGACGCTTAACTAATTTTTTCCTATCCGTACCAAAATCCTTCTTTCTCACTCACTTCTTCTACCCATCTTAGACTATGCCGATTCCAGTTACCCCGATCTGAGTGAGGAGCTCCTGAACAAGCTTGAACGCTTACAAAATCTCTGTATCAGATTCATCTTTGGCCTAAGGAAATTCGACCACATCTCATCCTACCGACAGCAGCTAGGCTGGTTGCCCATACGGCTTCGCAGGGATTCCCACATCCTCCACCTCTTATATACTATCCTCTTCAGTCCTCAAACTCCGTCCTACCTCAAAAATCGTTTCAAATTTATGGGTCCCTACGACGACTACAATCTGCGCTCTTCCAACAGACATATCCTCGAAATTCCACCCCACCACTCCTCCTTTTACGGAAACTCCTTCACAGTGTCCGCTATAAAGCTTTGGAACTCACTTCCCGATCCTATTGGATCAGCCTCCTCACTATCATCTTTCAAATCACTTCTTCGTAAACATTTCTTGTCTTCAATATAATTATTTGTTATTCTAGATTTAAATTAGCACATTTTTCGCTTTTCTTATTTTAATGTATGTTGTGTTCTGTTTAATTATTATTATTATTTTTTTTTTTTTTTGTATACTTCGCACCCTTTGCACCTGTCTTATTATATTTTAAGTATTCTTTTATCGTGTGGGTTGTCTGGAAGAGATCGCTTATTAGCGATAAGGCCGCCCGTTGCTCTTATATGTTCTTACATCTGTTAATGTCATTTGCTTCTAGTGTTTAAGTGCGATAAAGTGTTAAATAAATAAATTGCCCCCTTGTGGGGAAATTGGGAAACATGGGAAACACCGCTCTAAAAATCCCTAGTACATAAAAACACAACACAAAACACGGATTGTCCAAACAAAATGGAACGTACACTGATATTACTAGTCAAGGCTAAAATACATATCCGTAAACCCACATAATATTTCTCCTCTCATATCTACCTTCCTTTGAATGTTAAATATACATACAATAACCAACATACATATTTGTAAACAGGTTATTTTAAAACAGCAGTTTGGTTTAAACTTGTATCACAAGCCATACCGAGAAGTGTTTTTTGAAATTCGGAAAATACTGTACTTGTAAAGTAAAACGTAGATCTAAGAATACTGTGTGGTCATTTCATAGCAAATAATAAAAACTACATACAAAAAGTCTACATGAATTGGATGATAGTGACTAAAAGTTGAACAAAGGACAAAAAATGCAATGCAGCGAGACGTTTCGATCGGATGTATTTGAATCAAGCGGTGTACCTTGAACAAGATCTTTGAGATGTCATGACTAGACATCACATATTTTAAGTGACATTTTTTTAAAATCATAAATAGTTAAATAAATTTGTTCCAAATTAATACACCATTTATGTTAAAACTCTTTTGACGATTAAAAACTGTCTTTATAAAAGACCTACTTTTTTAAAGTTTTTGTTTGACCACGTGACGCGAATTCTAAATATGAAACGACCTTATACAGAAACCGTTAATTTGTTAATACAACCATTTTTGCCATAAACTGTAACATTTTTAACTTAACGTGCAACATATAAACAATGCTGTCGTACCAAATGTTACGTCGACTACCAGTCCACAACAAAAAAACTGGTTTCTCGTGTGCAGCGGGGTTTAGTATTACGAGCATTTTTTTATTTATTGGATATTGTTCGAACCTCCAAGTTAAAGTTCGAGAAACCATACATTTTTTCTAGCCTTATTTGCAAAAACCTTTAAACACACAAATTGTTATTTTTATATATTTCATAAATATCGGCATCAACATAGCTGCTGAATATTCTTTAAAATTTGTAAACATAATCAATAAAATATTAAGTGATACCTACTTCCGGCCCTAATACAAACATAAAATACAGTTATAATCTTCTGAAATTTTCCTGTTACATATCCTGTATTTGTAAATGATTAAATCTTATAAACAAGGCTTTGAAAACTTATAGATAATAAACTTCCTTCATTACGTACGATTATGTAACATCACCCCCACTACTATCTTTGTAGTGTATATATATACTAGCTTTGTAGCTTATTGGCTATGCCTTGATTTTAATCGACTCCACGGGTCCATTCGGGACTCTACGTAAATTCATGTTAACTGGTTAATCGTATACACCGTAATAAATACACGATATAACGAACGATATACGTAAGAATTTCAAGAACTTTAATCACATAGGCATGATGTAATCAAACTCCAGTTGTTAACTCTCTAAGTATTGTCAAGAAAAAATTAAATATATTATTTTAAGCATATTGATATCAATGAATAAATGTAAAACTTAGCATTATTGGTTTCCAAAAGATCTTTATAGGTCACCCTTAAAACCCACAAAACTTACGCTAGGAACTGACAGATGCAACATATCTAAGTTTATCAATAAGATATAATATTTTCACATACTCTTATCTTACGACGATATATCTAATCACTATCAACGTAGTATTTTATTTATATGTTCACCTCATATAACAATATATCGCACCAGAAGATGTAAAATCAAATACAAACGTTCTATTGCTAAATCAACGAAGTCAATAAGGAACATTTCAATCTAAATGGTACTAATCAAAATATTATTGTTTTGACGATTCCGTATCATGTTTTAGGTCGCCTCGGTCGCCGGGACGACAGACATGACGTAATTGAACGGACTGCGCATGCGCCGCATTACAAAACTACATACATCCTTGAACCCAGAGGTTTCCCGTCAACATTCCACGCGTCATGTCATTGTCTACAAAATAAATATTGCGTTCCGTCGTTGCTATTAGATACACACCTATGTCAGAACCTGTTCTACAGTGAATTGGAGCTCGTCTATTGAACCGTTTGTATCTGATATTTAAAATAACACAGTTAACATTCGCTTCCAACAGACAGGACTAACGGTACAGCGTACGTAAACAGCGCGTTTAGAGAAAGCGAGGAGGATTTCAAGTCAGTGAAAGCCAGGGTTCCGTCCGCGGCGCACCGAAGTAACAAATATATAACCTCCAATGGCTTTATACGTCGTCACCGCGGTTGTCAGTGCCGCAGCCGCTATTTACTGGTACGTAAACAGGCACAAACCTATGAAACACATACTCAGTGAACTAAGATATGCTTTAGATATGCAAGGGGCAGGTGCTGGCGGATTAATTGACGACTGGGTAAGCGTCTGGCGTAACAAAGTTACATTGCCCGATGCAAAAAACAAGATCGCCGTTATAACTGGAGGCGCTCGCGGTATAGGAACTGAAGTCGTTCGGGGAATGCTCAGAGCCAACATGATCGTTATAATGGGCGTGAGAAATACACAGTCGGGGAAAAAACTGGCGAATTCAATGGAAAACGGTGATAAATTGCACGTTTTTCAATTAGATCTACAGTCATTGAAATCTGTTAAACATTTTGCTGAGAATGTTTTAAAGGAATTTCCTAAGATTAATCTACTAGTAAACAATGCAGGAATTATGTTTGGTGACTATAAATTAACCGAGGATGGTTTTGAAAGTCAACTTGCTGTCAACCATTTAAACCACTTTTATTTGATACACCTGCTGTTGCCTGCACTGAAACGAGCAGGTACAATTGAGGAGCCCTCAAGGGTGGTCAATGTAACGTCATGTGCACATTTTCCAGGGAAAATTTATTTTGATGACATTAATATGAACGAACACTATGATACGACAGCAGCGTATGCACAATCAAAATTAGCACAGGTATCTGTATGCTTTAATTATTAAATTACATATGAATAATTGTTTATTTAATTAATAAATATTGTTTCAGCTTATGACTGCACGATATGTAAACAGTTTATTGGAAGACAAAGATGTTCCTGTAAAGTGTTATTCTGTACACCCAGGCATTGTTGATACAGACTTGTTTGAACATAGTAACTTTGGAAAACTTCCTTGGGCCAGGCGGCTATTTTTTAAAACACCAGAAAAGGGTGCTGTATCAATTTTATTCGCCTGCTTTGACAAGGATCTTATTAAAAAAGGCGGAATGTATATCAGCAACTGTAAAGAAGGCTTTAGTAACCGTTTTTCAAAAAATGAAACACACCAGAAGATGTTATTTGATTTGAGTTGTAACCTCCTCGGTATTGAAGCAAATAAGTATGGAAAAGAAATATAACTAACTTAGGTTGAATTTTTTATAGATATTAACTATTTATTATAACCTACTTAAAGACTGTATCTTATACTTAAAAAATTATACTATTTTTAAAGTGAAATGTTTTTATGAAGATGTATTTATATTAAAATTTATGTGTTTCACACAATATTCAAAGATTTGATTTTTTATACCTAATAATAAGTTTTCGACTATGATTCCTTTGAATTTTTTTTTCAATATACCTAAGCCTTTAAAAGAAAACAATCACACTCAAGTTACTTTTTCCATTGAATAAAATCTTAAAATGATTGTTTATTAAAACACATTAAAAACTTACCGGCTAAAGAATCCAGAAAGTCCTTTTTTCTTTAATTTAGCATGTTCTGTATTGGATAAATCAGGTAATTCATCTTCTTTTGAACCACTGGAGCCAAGGGAACATTCTGAAAGACTTGATATGGTGCTTGAGAATGAACCGCCATCTTTACCCCGCTGGTGTCCACTTACACTTCCACCCCATTGGAGTGTACTCTTTGGAGAATCACTAGTATCACTTTTCTCACACGTCGATATCGAGAAGTTTCCTTCATCACTAAAGCTACTCTTTTTACTTAATTTGTCAACTTCCTCATCAACAACTTGTTTCTCAACCCTAGGGCTTACGAAATGCAGCTGCTTAGTAATAGGATTATAAGCAAGTTGGATGTTGTCTAGAGCATCGTTTAAACGCATTCCATTCTTCGAGCAGGGTGATGACATTGTTGATCAAAAGATAGAATCAAATCTAAACCCATACTTCACTAAACCGCATCACTAAAACTGTTTTTTGCAAACATAGTTAATAACTAATTAACGCGTTATAATAATAGAGACAACTCACAATTAAAAACAAAGTGTACAAATTAATTTAGAAAGCTACGATTTTCTTAACACTTTGCCGTCTAATAGATATTTTAGATCAAAACAAGAGAGATTATTTACACTTCTCTAAACAAGAATTTCAACGCGTAAATAATTTTCAAATAATTGTTCACTAAAAACGAATATTACAAATTATAAGCAAAACAGCACACCCTAAGCTTGGTCTTTCCATTGTAAATAAAAATAATCTGAAGTGAGGAATCTGACTTGACTACCGCTTACGCTTATATTTGCCTCAACTGACAACTGTCAAACTTCTTGACATTTGGAGCTCTGTTGGATGTCAAAATTATGTCAATTGTAATCATATCAAGCGATAATTGACATTGACGTTATCTTATTTTGAAATTAAAAACATAAAGAAAACATACAAACACTGGATTTTAAAAATTTACATTGCATATAATATTAATACTCTACCGAATTACTGTTCTTAATTCCAATAACCAACAAAAGAAGATTTATTTAATTTAATAGCTTGTATGTAACAAGCACCACCTTATATTCTTCAGAACCTCAAGTTAAAAGAACATGGTTTACATAGCACTTGCATGATGCGTGCATAATAAATAAAAAACTCGACAGTAAAAAATCATAAACTTAGATAATAGCAATTCCAATTATATTCATAACAACTATACTATATAACAAAATTATAAATTTAATAAGTTAAAGATTGTATCTAATGCATATTATTAAGTGTCATCTTTTTCAACATCAGTCTTCAAAAATGCTTCATATTCCTTCTCATTCATTAGATCATTTAATTGTTCCGGTTTTGAAAGTTTCAGTTTGAAGAGCCATCCTTTATCATAGTAGGAAGAATTTATTAGACCAGGCTTTTTTTCCACTTCCTTGTTTTTTTCAGTAACAGTTCCACTAACTGGAGAGTATATTTCACTTGCTGCTTTAACACTTTCTAAGGCACCACACTCATCACCAGCATTTAATTCCATTCCTAGATCAGGTAACTGAGCAAATACAACATCTCCAAGAGAGTCTTGGGCATATTTACTTATTCCTACTGTCCCAATATTATCTTTGTCAACAAGTACCCATTCATGCCTGTCTGAATATTTTTTTTCTATATTTGAACTGCAGCTGCGTGTAAATTCACTAAATGTCTGCCAAACACTTTTTCGAACAATAAATCGTTGTGATCTAATCTGATTTGAAACTTGATAAAGGCATCTTTGGAGTGTCATTGTTTCTGAAAGCAACAATTTTATAATAAATAAACTACATTACTGACTCTTAGCTTAAAGATTTATTTTTACAAAATAATACCTTATAAATTATACAAACACTGACAAACTTTACAAAGAATATTATGGATATGCTAATACAACACACTTAAATGGATATAAAATGATAAATGTACTAAAACTGAGTTTAATTTCTGATAATAACGACATGTTAAGATAATAATGAACTCTGAACTATACAAACATGATAAGGTGCATGTCTCTACACTAAAGACCTTAAATTATTGTACATATCTAATATGTGTTATCATAGGATAACAAATTAAAGAAAAACTTGTAGCCAAAATCAGAACCCGGTCTAAGAACGATTTTACATAATATCAAAAAAACAACATTGAATTACATAAACAAATGTTTACCAATTATTCTCAGATTCTAGCCTATTTCATGGTATGTTGTGACTTGAGAGTTGAGAGATTTATAAATTATGAAAGATGCTTGAAAATTAACTTATTATTTTCGTTCAGAAATATTAAGAAGTTAAAATACTATAAAAGAAAGATAATATGGCAGTACATACATGAAAAGGGATGAAAAGGAAAAATAAATTATATCTAACTATAAATTATCATTTAATTGTACCAAGAATATAAAAGCAAATTGCAAATTTTGTTCTAACTTCTAAACTGTTTCCGATTATTTGTAACCTATTCGAATTTCGATCCAAGCCGTGACATGTAGCACATCACACAATCCGATTTTTAATCGAACTAATTAATGACACAAAATATATAAAAACATTGATATTTTGATAGTACTTGTTTATAAGAAATTAGGAACTATAATTAACCAGTGAAGTACATTATACGTCTTCAGTGAGGTTAGTCACTGAGTAAAACAGGTTTAATTATTATTGAGTTATTTCTTACAAATCCAATTATTTTTGTATAATCTTCGTCCATGTAGAATTGAACATAAAAGAAGTAGGTATATTTTTCTTATAGGTAATTCTTAATTATTTCGTATATATTGTCTGTTACAAAATAAATTATATTGGGCTATTAGAAAGGCGTAGTTAATTTCGTTTTATTTTATATCAATTTCGCACTATTTTACGTTCCCTGTAATTGTTTCGACTGAATATGTTATGTTCTTTTCTAGTATAGCTCTATCCGATTTAAAATCAAACTATATGAATAGGATCGGAACAACACAACTCTATTTGTAACGTCATGGTGTTATTATTATGTCAAAAAACGTCATTGTTCGTCTAGCCATGACTGAAAGATGTCAAAAAGAATTCATAGGAAAAATTCGTAATCAAAATTATATTATTTACGGAGGAATTCTTGTTGGTTTATTGGCTGTTTTATATTATTACAGGTATTTTGTCACATAATAAATAATTTAGTAACTTCTAATATCATTTAAATATTATTTATTATTAATTTTTCAGATTACACTTAATCACAATATTAGTGAGTTATGGACTGGGATGTTTGGCTTGTTACTATTGTTTAACGACACATGTTTTACGAAACTGTGCAGAACAAATTACGTGCCATTTTTTAAAAAAATCTCCAGAGAAAAGGGAAACTTCAAAACAGGTAAACGGGTTTATGATATGATGGCCTTATTTTTTCCTGTTGTTGGAAACCTCGATAGGCAATGATCGTGACTAATTGACATTAATGAATATATTCTTTATTTATTATCTTGAAGAGATCATTAATTGTTTTTATTAACATTTAGAATAGCATTAATAAGTCTTGCTATAATTGGGTCAATGTACTTATTATTCTTAAAACAAAGTAAACAATTTTGTTGGAATTTTTTTGAAACTATAAAAAACATTTACATTTATAGGGCTGTATAACTTGTGGGTCTCGAAACTGCAATCGTCATGATCCTCAGATATCTGCAGAGCCCTGGAGAGGGTTACAAATACATAAACAGTTGGATCAAGCCATAGAAGATGTAAGTTAACTGTTTAATTTAATTCAACTTACCTTTTTATACAACCACAATATAAACAATTGTAGCCTCTTAGGCAGAAACTTAAAGTTGCCTGTGCTAATTTAATTGTTTATATATTATATATATTCTTAAATGCCAGCTGTGAATTTCTTGTTCCTCATATTTATCCCATTGTAATACATTCAAGAATTAAGTTTGTTTATTATTTGTCTTTACAGTTTTACAGTACAATTTTAGAGCAATTCATAAATTCTTGGTACACTAAGATAACATTACAACCATTCTTTGTGGATGAGTTAAAGTATCAGCTGAGATACGCTTCTGCCTCTCTTTTAAGGAGAGCATTAAAGGTATGTGTAAATTAAAAAAAAGTAGGATAGGCTGACCTCTAAATAATTGCTACGTTCTATTGTTGAATGTTTCAGATAAATTATGCTAAAGTAATATCTGAGCGTCTAGTACCATGTGCCTTAAGGCACTACAGTGTAGTAACGTCGGGTGTTAGACCATGTCTCCATGTTGCGGCCAGTAATAGGAATGCCGAGTTAAGATATTTGCGTTGCATGACTGAAGCGTTATTGCCATATTTATTGAGAAATAATGAGATACAAAATTCGTAAGTAGAGTTCTTTTTATGCTGCATTTTATTTTTTATCATAATCGTCTGTGTTTGTCACTATATGTAGACTTTTTCCTTGTGAAATAAATATTTTATTTTGCGGAATAAATTTTTAACTTTAATTTCAGAGTATTCAAAGTATTAATACGTGAAATATTTGCCGGTTGGGTCCTTTTGTCACTGACTGATGTTTTGGCAGACCCGTACATACTCAACACATTAATAATATTAGCAACTGGCAACGAAGCCATGGCCCCATTGCCAGCTACACCTAATTATAAAGTGAGTAGCATTTTATGTTTAAGTAGGCCTTTTTTGAACTCTTTCATCCTTCATTTTCTTCATACAGTAAGTTTGTTTTTAATAATTAATAAATTAAAGAAAACGAAATTAAAAAAAAAATATAAAAGTGTGTTGGTTAGTGTTAGATATAATCACAATATTGTAAATGCTTGAAAGTCATGCCAGTTAATACAATTATTCTTAATGATCAAGATATTTTTTTTTCAATTGAAATTTGTGTTAGTCAAAAGGCATTTAAATTTAATTAAACTCACCAGTTTTTTATAGAAGAGGGGGCAAACGAGCAGTAGGTCCACCATAAAGGTGAAGTCGCCGCCCATGGACACTCACGTGGCTGGGAGCTCATGAGTGCGTTGCCGGCCTATTAGGGATTTCTACGCTTTTTTCTTGAAGGACCCTAAGTCGTAGTGGTTCGGAAATACCGTGGCGGGCAGCTTGTTCCATAACGTGGTGGTGCGTGGTAAGAAATGTCTTAAAAAACGCGCAGTGGTGGAACGACAGACATCAAGGTGATACGGGTGGAATTTCGCATTCTGCCTTGATGTCCGAAGATGAAATTTAGCTGCAGGTATTAATCCGAACAACTCTTCCGAACACACCCCATGGTAAATGCGATAGAAGATGCTGAGAGATCCAACATCTCTACGCAGCGCCAAAGGATCAAGCCGGTCGGAGAGTGACTGGTCAGCGACTATTCGAGCCGCTCTGCGTTGGATGCGATCAAATGGAAGGAGCTGGTATTGGGGCGCCCCCGCCCAGAGGTGAGAACAATATTCCATGTGGGGCCGAATTTGCGCTTTATAAAGTTGCAAGCGGTGGCCCGGAGTGAAGTTTCGTCTCGCCCTACTGAGCACACCAAGCTTTTTAGAGGCAAGTTTAGCCTTTTCTTCCAGATGACCGCGAAACTGAACATTGTCCGATATGTCGACGCCCAGTATTCCGATGCTGGCTGAGGCTTTAAGGAGGGTGTCTTCAAAGAGAGGAGTAGCGACAAAGGGTGTTTTTTTAGTGGAAAACGCGCAAACTTGTGTCTTTTTGGGGTTGAATTGGACTAGGTTAAGTCGTCCCCAGTCCGAGGCTACACTTAGTTGGGTCTCGACTTCAGACACAAGTTTGTTCCGGAACTGATCGACATCAGCCCGAGAAATATTTGCGCGGCCTGTGTATAATGCATCTCCAGTGCTATCGTCCGCATAGCAATGAATACTGCTATGCTGCAGCAGATCATTGATATGCAGAAGAAAGAGGGTCGGAATTAAGACGCAGCCTTGTGGGATCCCATTCACGGGTTTGAGGTCGGAACATGCTCCGTCGATAACGACCTTAATGATCCTATCAGCCAGAAAGCTGGAGATCCAATTGCACAATTTCTCGGGCAACCCATACGCAGGAAGCTTTGAAAGAAGTGCTCTATGCCACACCCGGTCAAAGGCTTTCGCTATGCCAGTGCGTCCCCCTTGGACTCTATTGCCTCCGCCCATCTGAGTTAGGTATACTAGAAGGTCACCCGCCCACCGACCACGCCGGAAGCCATACTGGCTATTGCTAATCAAGTGGTGGCCCACATTAAACACTCTTTCACTCGGGATACATTTGAATTTTGTCACATTGTTTTTATTCTTATGTATTTATTTATATTTTATGATTTCGGTCCTTTTTTCTTCTCATAGACATGTAAAAAATGTTTTCAGGTAGATTTTTTAGAGACTTTTGTACGTCAAACGGAGTCCGTGTACGCGAAACGGCCGCGTCTGTTGCGCGTTGAGTTGGAGCTGCTGGTCCAAGAGCCGGATCACTTCTACGCGTTCATGCAGCAGCTGAAGACGAGCGGGACAATTCATGTTTTGCACTTCTACAAAGATATCAGTGAGTGTATTTAAAGCCAAAAAAAATATAAACAATTGATTCTAACGACATACACATAGTATAGATGCGAAAGTATGTATGCTTTCACGTTTAAATTACTGAACCGATTTCGATGTAATTTGGTATGGAGATACTAAAGTTTAGGGAAGAAGGGGTTGAAAATTTGTATATACATTTCACCAGAACTCTGCCATTTATAAACCGATTATCCAAATTTCCTTTTGTATTGAAACGATGCGGACAAAGTCGCGGGCAACAACTACTCGTCTAGTCTCATATATATCATTCCTGATCCTGTCAAAAATAGTCACGACAGAGTCGAGAAAAGTAAAGCCCCACTCCATTGGCTGAAGACTAACGCCAGCCTCAGCCTCCCGGGTCGGAAAATATCAATGTATAATCTCAGCAATGCATAACAAATATTGCAGCAATGAAAAAAATCGATAACACAGGGTGTCCCCCAATATGATTTAGAGAAATAACCTTTTTCCAGAATTATTCCAAACGAGAATATTGAACCCGGACTTGTCCGCCAAAGAGCAAGCGCAACTGCACCGCGAGGCGAAGGAGCTGTACCTCCGTTATATCGCCGTCTCGCTCCCGTGCGTGTCGCTGCCCGACGCGTTAGAGAGGGAGCTGCGCGAGTTGCTCGACACGGGCGTCGATTGTGTTAAACGGTAGGTTATTTAGATATTAATGATTGTGAATTAATGCTAAGGTAGCGTTAATACCCGACTAAATTATAAATTACGACTTATGGTCCTTCAAGACAAAAGCGTACCACTCCGTAAAACGCCGGCAACGCACTTACGAGCTCACAGCGACTTCACATTTATGGAAGGCCTCCTGCTCGTATGCCCCTCTTCTAAAAAAAAAAATAGAAAATTACTATACATTTTTTTATTTTATCTATACTTATAATAAGACAGCAAAAATCGAATGTCTGTACATTAAATATTTTTCCAAAAAACTGAAAGGAGGCAATTAAAGAAGAGTCATAGAAACCAAAAAAACACAATTTTTGGAATTCTTGTCTGTCTGTCTGTCTGGTACGTTATAACTTCAAAACTACTGAACGGATTTGAACGCAGTTTTTACAATTGGATTCTTCTCTTCTTAGCGCAGCCAATTCAATGCCCTTGAATTGTTTATACGCTGGATGTTTGTATAATGGGGATCATGGTTAAAAATACTTAGACCGGTCTTTTGTGGAAATCTCGCGGCCATAGATATAAGGAATTATTGACACAAGTCGCTGATACGACTTCTATCTGAAAACCATATAATTAAAGAAATACTTTATTATGAGTTTGTCCATATTTTATTGTAATTATTATATTTCATACAGTACAAAAACAGATTACATATTTGATATTAATGGGAAAAAAACATAGAATATAAAAATAAGCCAAATACGTAAGAATAAAATAAATAATTATCAAGTGTATGACAAAGTTCAAATGTGTCTCAAGTGATGAAGCGACATTTTGTGTAAGTTTGTGTGAAGTTTATATATATATATTTATATGTGTGTGTGTTAGCTTGCAGACGAGTCGCGCCTTGTACCAAGCGGCGCACCAGTCGCACACGGCCCTGGAGAAGGTCCTCATGCCCAAGTTTTTACACAGCGAAGAGGTATGGTATCATTTATTTACGATCAGTGAGCTTATCGGTGCAAATATATATATATATATAAACTTTCTGATAAATAGTAAACGAGTATTTTATTTAAAGCGGGTAGAATTGAATTTATAATAAAAAATTAAGGATCACGATTTTAGCAAACATTTTTGACTAATTTGTCTTTGTGTATGGTAATAATAAAACATTTTATTCGCTTCTGTAAACAACACCCTTTGTTACAGTTTTACAGATTGTTAATCGGACCAAGGATTCCAACTGGATATCACAAACAATTGACGAAAAGGTATTAAGCATTATCTATGGTAAAGCAAACATTAGTCGAAGTATTCTTCGTCGACTTTTAGAAAGAGACGCTCGATTTGTGTCGTCTTTGTCTGTGAAAACTGGTGTGTTTCAGACCACAAGAAAAAACAATAAAGCTCGGCACCAAAATACGCAACGCCCTCCGCACGCAGAACAATGGACAGGTGCTGGAGTCGAGTTTACCCGACGATGGGCTGGAGAACGTGGACATTTTGAAGTATCTGGATTCCCTGACTGCGGAAGACACCCTCGCGGACCAGGACCTCAGCACTTACAAGGTGGTGTTGACCAATGTGGAGACAAGATTGGTGAGTTACGAAACATTTGTAAGCTTCCTTGTAGGTGCCCATGGGCGGCGGTGAGCTATTTACTCAAGGTGTTTCATGAATAGTTATTTTGAATAAATATATGCTTAACAGCAAGCCCCGCCCCGTCGGGGTCCGGTGAGGGTGTTCAGCGTGGCGGTGCATCAGGCGAGGCCCGAATCCGCCAACTTCTTCACCGTGGAGAGGACGGAACACGACTTCCACCTGTTGAGGAGTAAGCTGCAAGAGTTTCACGGGGACAGGCTGCTGGCGCATCTGCCATTACCTTCTAGAAGGTAAATTGGATATCTGAGATTCAAGGTTTTTTTTAAATAAGTGATATCTTCCAGACAACCTACAATAGTCAGAATTTTACATCGTTTCATAAAAAAGAAGTAAGATTTGGTAACTTTCCTAAAAGGCCTTCACTTGTCCTCAGCCACGTGCGAATATAGTCTGTCCCTCTTTATCACAAAATTAAAGAAAAGGACAACAACACTCGTTATCCCAATTGTTTTTCAGAGACAACAGCCCCCTGGAAACCCTACGATACAAGTACGAGGACTTCCTGCAGCGCATCCTCCAAATATCCCTGCTGCAGACGAGTGAACTGCTGTACTTGTTCCTCACCGTCGACACGGACTTCTCGCTCGTGGTCCAGGCCTCGACCCTCAACGTGGGCACCGATCTGGGCAACATCTACCAGTCGGTGGCGCATCGGCTGCGGAAGGAGAAGGGCCAGCACTTGGAGAGTTTCCTGAGGAACTTTCTCATTTCCTCCGATAAGGAACGGTATCAGGCATTGTGAGTATGGTCTTCTGTTATTGCCACCATTCTTTCATAATGATAAAAAGGGAAGTTATCTTATTGAAGCTAGTGTGGATTCACACCTTTACACACACATCATTTGGGCGTAGATGGGTACTCATTTGTGTGAGGGTAACCCCAAGCAAAGTCACCATACAATATCAGTCCTATAACAGACACGTCCGCTCGGCACGAGCTCTTACTACGGCTGCCTCTCGTTTGTCCTTTTTTCGAGTGTTGCTCACTGCTCAGCTCACTGGATTGAGCGACCCTTGAAGTAAGGGGCTTCATAGGCACCGACCCAACGGTTACTTTCTACAACCGTTCTGCAAAGCTTGGCGACTTAAAGGCCTGGCGGAATGTTTCCTGTCTGTTCTTCGTCAGCTGTACATTGATTTAGGAACTGGCATTCAGAACAGGATCAATTTTTTTTAAAATTAAGACTCAACCTCGCACACTCACTCACACAGCAACACCATTGCACACACTAATACACACACAATTAAATGCTCGTTCCTCACTTGATATACTCCAATTGTTCATATGTTGTTTCTGATCTTAGATTTAAATATGTATATATATAACTATGTTTTAACCTTTTTTTGGCTTTGTTTCTTATCTATTTATTGTGTAAAATGTTTGATATGCTGTATGGGTTTAAGAAATATAATAAAGTGCAAGCAAGATGAGATCCCTAAAAAGCTAAGCAGCTTAGATATACCGTTTTTTAAATGATAAATTCACGATTTTCAGGAAACAGGGCACCCGCGACGTGGAGGAAGCGCTGGAAGTGAACGACAACGTACCGGAAGTGGTGATACGGAAACGTAACGCGCGTAACATTCGCAATCGTACGTTTGGCAACAACTTTGACGTGCGAGCTCAACTGTCGGATCGCGATATGGTTCACCAGACTAATGTCGTTGGTTTTACGCAGTGTTTGATGTATATATGTGAGTATGTCTATTTACATATAAAGCGAACACATAGATGCACCTTTTTGTTATAAAAGCATTTAACACATATACACAAATTAATTGCAAAACACGATATAAAACAACACTTAATTGTATAAGTCGTATTCGTAAAAACATGGTCTATAGATACCCTTTGTTGCTTTGGTTACATCATTATACTATTAACGAGATTAAACCTTTTTTAAAAAATATATATGATCCTAATACCTCAAACGAATAAGCTATGGTTAAAACACGTATAATTATTTAACCGAACCAATACGAGCTTCTTCAACAAGAGGGCTTATTCTTAAAAGGCCGACAACGCGTTCGCGAGCCACAACTGTTTGCACAAAAATGTATAGACTAGCTTAACTAGCTTTGCTAATTTCAATTTCAGTAATAAAAATAATCAAGACGCGTAGTTTTATATTGGGCGTGGTCGGGAATGTGCTGTCCATGTCACGTGACCTCGTGGACAGGGCCTTTTGCTTGGCGCTTAACAGAGGCCTCTCGGACCTGCTGAGCGAGAGACGACTCGCACACCTCATACGATTGGGGCACGGTGAGTTCAGACATTTATGTGTATTATAATGGTTTCAAAGTGTTAGCAAACATTCTTAGTCCAGTCGAAATTTCATTCAAAACTGTTTAGTGAGCGCGTTAAATTACTTTCCCATACTTAAATAACTACGATTCCTTGACGTTGACAGCAAACCAAAGGATAACAGATGATAATTGACTTCAACGCCATCTATTGTCGTGAAGTGTCAATTGTGTTTTGTACAATAGATGACTTGTTCTTCCAGGTTTACTCTTCAGCAAGCGCACATCACAAAGAAACGACGCCGTCAAGCAACGCTTCACGGCCAGGTCGAGAGTCGAGTCGGCGATCTGCGCACGCGCGGCCTTCGCCCTGGGCCCGGGACTGCCTCGCGCGGCCCTCAGCGCCTTCGACATTCTGCAGAACCCGCTGCTTAACAAACAGGTAACCTGATTATGAGTCAGCCTTCGGATCTTTCGGTGCAAATGGCCATTTGGAATTTAGTTTCGAGAAAACTAATGTTCGAAATGTGAAAGTATACATGTTTGTTACGCTTGAATTACTGAACCGATTTGGATGAAATTTAGTAAGAACATTAAACTTTAGGGAAGGACATAGACTACTTTTCTAGCGAAAAATAGGGTTGAGGGGACGAAACAAGAGACGAAAGTTTTTATGCACGCGGACGAAACCGCGGGCAAAAGCCACTAGTAAAACAATAATTTAGGGAAAGAATACTTATGCTCGATATAAGTTTTTTTTAATTGTTTAATATGTCTGATTTCAGCTCGTGTACAATTTATTGGACCTATGCGTTCTGGAGTTATTCCCGGAACTGCGAAGTGATAACAGATGATTATTGGCCACTGAGGATACCTAATGTAAATAAATATATTTTATTATGTAATTTTTCTAATAGTTGTATTTTGACCATTGAAGTCCTGTATGAGCCAAATAAATTATTTTCATATCGACTGTCGACAGTTTTTTAGTTTATCCGATAATAGTTTGACATTATAAATGTAAACGAAGGTAATAGTTTTGCATCTGAAAAGGGGGAAACACCGACTTGCCTGAAGTTGGGGCAAGAGCTCAGTAACAAAAAATTATAAAACCCTTTCACATATTGGCAAAGTATAAAAATTGACGATTCAAAAGTGTCTTTATAAAGACCTACTTGAATAAAGATAATTTGAGTTTTTAGGTACGTCATTTGTAGCACACATTTAAGTGTAAAAATACTAGTTTCGCTACACCCAATTATCCTAAGCATATCTGATAATAGTGTAGTAGCAACCAAATAAGGTTTCCGTGCCTGAAGCATGCGCCAGCAACGCATCATCGCGACTTCACCTTCCCCCCCCCCCCCCATTGTTCTATTAAAAAAGGTTTGTTGAGGACCAATCAAAAGAAACACATACCTAATAAAACACATTGACGAATATAATTTTATTAGTGCATTAAAAAATAATATCAACATAAGATCTATATCACAAAATGACAGCTTTTGCAAATCAGCATAAACAAGTCACATATAAAAATATAAAATATTAAACGAAATTATTCACAATATTTTATTTAAATGGCATTTTGAATTGTACAAATTAGTTAAATTATGTACACTTTGACTTAAATATGGCGTGGGAAACACATACATAATTTTGAACTAATTAATTAATAAAAATCGGATAATCCGTAAAAAACCCTTGATTAAGTCACTCCAATAAATACAAAATGATGTTAGAAAAGTCGTTATGGCAACACGCGGTGAACACTCACTTATTGAAGATTAATGTTTGAACTATGAAATCTACGTTCTAATTATTTAAGGAACATAAGGAAGACATCGATAAAATAATTATTTGGTTTTAATACGACTACAATTATATCCTTAAACGTTAACTCGAATTATAATCGCTACCAACCGTAGTCAGTGCAGCCAACATATGACGAAAATAGACACGAATAATATAGATTCCACAGACTGCTATTATTAATATATATACTGTGTGCAAAAATTTGGCGCAATTTGATGTAGTTTTGTGTTAGAACGATGAATGGTAACCATGGCAACGAGCGTAAACAATAAGGTCGTATAGGTTGCGACAAAGACCACGCGGAGCGAGTCACAGATTGCCGTACGAAAAATCGAACTGTCAAATATGTGATTCGACACAGATAATAAGCGGCGTCGCACTATATCTTAAATTTTAAAATTTACCAAGTACATGGCACATTATAGAAATCTCTCAAAAAAAAAATCGAAAATTGTTCTTATACGAACTATTAATATTTTAAGCTTACATGTTAAATATCGAGATCAATCTCACAAACTGTACGTGTACAAATAAACATTTGATTATACAAAACTTCAAATATTATTTGAACTTCACTTTGAACTTACAACAGTGTTGCTATAAATATTCAATATTCCCATTTAAAAAATCTTAACACTAAACTTTCTAACAAAGATTAATACAGATTTGATAATTATTTCTATACAATACATTTTATATATTAAAAATTCAATAACATTAGACATGTCAAAAATTTTAAAACGCTCTTAATACATTGGAAAAAACCTATTTCATCTAACGGACACTACGTAATGTTTAAGTTTGAAAATCGGTTCAGTCGTTTAGGGTAATTTAATTTTTTTTTTTATATTTTTTGCGAACTTTTGTGGTACGTCCATTTAATTGTGAAAGCCTTATCCAAATTTATATTAACACCATTCACGGTTAGTACCTTTGTCTGTTTGTCGTATGTAAAGCTGGTGGAGACGTTGTTGACTGTGACCGATTTGATAAGGTTTTGAGCCAGTACTTTGATAGTGTTGACGGAGGGTACCCCATACCCCCACCATTGGATCGAGCTCGTCAATTCATTCTCCTTCAACTTGAATATGATATGGCTGTATTTCTTCTCTTCGTAGCTATCTGCGAATCCATATTTAATAGTTTTATTTATATTTATAATCAAATAACATTTTTTTAATTCTTGTGCTTCATAATAAATATTGAAACGAAAACATTCATTAATAAACTATTTTTAATTATGGTCATATTTAATTTTAATGTATATATGTATCTATTTATTTTTTATATTTGAAGAGCATATAAAATATTCATCGATAAATATTGTAATAAAAATAAGTTACTCAAGCTATCCCCATCATCCCAGTACAATTCGCCACTGGCAACCCCGGCCGCGTCGGGAACAAGAAGTAATTGTATCGGCAAACTGCGAGTGTTGCCAGTATTGACGGGACCCTTGGCCGGCGGCTCCTGTAAGGGGAGGATGGCACCACCCTGAAAATAGTACAATTAATAAATTTATTTTGGTAACTTAAAAAAATAGTTTTAAAATAAGGGTAGTTACAATTTTTTGGGATTTATAAGTTACCTTGACAGCGACCATTTGATCATCCCCAACAGCCTTCCACGAGTTCAGTGCCAACTGCTTTCCCGTGTTAAAATCGTACCACGAGTTCGGCCCTGGATAGAACGCATTCGTCGTGTTTCTACCCTCATCCAAAATGGCGGTGACCATGAGATGTTCGCCAATCATGAATTGGGTGTCAATAGCGTACACACGTTTGTCGCTTGGGAATCTGAGAATAAATAAAATTTTATACTAGACCGCGATTTTATTCGTAAAATAACGACCACAGAGTTTCTTCTCAGCTTCAGATGCCTTCAGGCAGTGAACCAATGTAAACTTAGTTAATGAATTTTAATGTTTGAATTTGACCGATCTTAGAAGATATTCACTTACTCAAAGAACAAAGGCCTCGCCACAGTAGCGGCATCCGTGTGGGCCCTCCAGAACAGAGTATAATAGTACGGGAGGAGGCGATATCTCACGCGGAGGGCGCGTTTGCTCGCTTCAACCACGCTCGGTCCCAAGCTGACTGGGTCCTGGGGCTGAAACAGCATCACCTTTAAACATCCGGCCTCGAAGGACCAAAATGTCCATAAAAGGCATTGTACCTTGGAAGTGTCACTGTTGTGGTTCCTGGAGAAGGGGTAGAAGGCCCCCAGCTGCATCCACCGCTTGCACAGCTCCGGCGTCGTGTCCCCGATGAAGCCGCAAATGTCCGACCCCATCAGGGGAATGCCGAAGAGGCTGAAGCTCAGCAATTCTGAAGGTTACAAGTTCGTTTTGAGGTAAAAACAAATGTTTAAGCTTTTGTAAAACATTAATAGACAATAATAATGGCGTACGCGGTATAGAAGCTTTCATGTCATGCCATTTGCTGAAGACGTCTCCGCTCCAGTGTCCCGCGTAATGACCCAATCCGGGAGAAGATCCTCGGGAAATTGTCAACGGTCGCTTTCCACGAATTTCCACTAGGGCACTGGAAAAACACATTTACGACTTTAAAAAATTGCCAAAAAATGGGGATCAAATATATTTTGACCAATTCCCTGATATACAGAATTTCATGAGAATTGGTCTAGGTGTTCAAAGGAGCTTACTGCTCAAAACTGTATAAAAGACATGTTCACACATGGGACACAATAATTCACAATTATTAATAGAATAAAAAAAGGAACACCATGTATATGAATACGTACGCGTTCGTAGCAACGGCTTCACCGATCGCATACAAGTTGTGTACGTCGAAATGCGATCCGGCAAAGTGCTTCGCGTCCATACACAGTGTCTTGTGCTTCAGGCCCTCCTCGGCCACCGTCCGAGGCCGGTAGGGCAGGTCTTCGGGTGTGCAGTGCCCGTACATGGAGCCCGACAGGAAGTTCGATGGCTCGTTCATATCCTGAGAGGTTTTGACAGGGAATTTCATACATTTTCAGTACTTAACATTTTTTATGGTATTGTTATGGTTAAGTCCAGTGGCAAGTAATTAAAAAAACTAATCTTGTTTAAGCAAACTCAAACTAGCAAAGTAGTTGTTTTTTTAAATTTCACAAATTCTCTTCATTTGTTTTAACCACTAAATAAAATACTCGCTATAGGACTAAAATACTATCATAGTGCAAACGGCTTAAGATCCACGGTAGACTAGCTACTTTAGCTTAAAGTCGCACGTCTACTGTAACCATTAGGGATTCATTTATAAAATTGCAAAAGATTTTCAATTACTTACAATCCAAGCACCGTCATAATTAATTTTCCTATGAAAATCCGACATCATTTCTTTCCAATAAATAGTGGTATTCGGGTGTGTGAAGTCAGGCCAGACGGTTGACACTCGGTTCCATACCTGCGATCAGCCAATTTTGATTAAGTTTAACTTCCCAAATATTAGGGAACATGTGGAACATCCACACATAACAAACATCAAACGGTATACATATCAGCAAAAGCCAGTCGAGCTGGTGGAGGATAAATTTCGACTTACTTTTCCGACAAACGGTTGGTCAGTGGAATTCTTCACGAACACATTCATTTCCAGCCCCCGATCGAAAGGCGGGTATTCGCCGACTTTCTCCGAAGCACTCACGCCGGGGTCTGTGATGTCAAAATGCCTTGTTCAGTACACGGTACCGATTCTACGCAACCAGACTGACAAGAAGCAGACAAGAAACTCTGATTGGTTGATTTCTTTTGGTAATCGAATATACACATGCGTCTGGGTCTGTTACACACATTGGGATGAAAGCACACTTTGAAAAGCGATGGTCAACGAGAGTATAATAGATTCGCAACATTCAGACCCAAGACCCAGGTCTCGGTTTTAGCCTCACTAGGCCAATGGATATTTAAGGATCAGACCCATAAAGTTCCGTAACCCTCATGGGTCTTGGGTCTGGCCAACGGATACTTACCAAACAATATAACATAACGCATGCCAGCATCGTGGACGCTCTTCACAAACTCCGGTAAACCGGCAAACGCCTCCTTGTCGTATGTAAAGTCGTTGCCTTTGTCCATGTAGTCCAGATCGTTCCATTGAACATCCTGTATCACCCAAATGAACTATTACATAACACTTTTCAAATATGCCTTTAGCACTTAACACACACCAACTAACACATTGAGAAACTCTCTCTTACACACACACACATGTTGTGTTTCACCTCGACGGTTTGAAAAGGCCGGAGAGAGTGATAAACCATAGACAACAGATGTTGTTAATGAGAAATGATGGAATACGCACAAACGGTATCCCCGCATCACGATTCTTCTGCCAGACGTCACGGGTCACGTTCAGTGATCCGTAATTGTACCTTAAAATTAAAAAAAAAATGAGTGTTTTTATTTACGCTGTATTTATTTATATTGTTATATCTAGCAATAACAATATCCTAGATATAACGAAAGAAAAAAAGGCAGACAATATCGAAGATGAGTGACTTGGATGAGGAAAGCAAGAGAGTGAGATCTTTATGGAGAGCACTTGGGGATGCCTATGCTGGAAAGCAAGACAATCTAGAAACCGTTGGCTAATATGAAAAATTATCATATACTTAGTCTTGCCATAAATATTGTTATAAAGAAAAGCACGATTTTTTTTTTATACGTAACATTTATTCCTTTCATAGTGAGTTAGTTTAATACATCAATATATAACTATTAAAAATATACAATGTTTATTCGAAGTGGTCTCCATTGGCTGCAATACAGTCTTTTAAACGTTGAGGCCAGTTATCAATAGCAGCACGAACTCTTTCTAGAGGAAAATTCTTCACTGCCAACCGAATGGATCGTTTTAGGGACTCCAAATTATCATGGCGTTTAGAGCAAGCCTTACTCTCTAAAACTGACCATAAATCATAATCCAATGGATTTAGGTCAGGACTTGACGACGGCCAGTTTTCAGTGCTGATAAAGTCCGGAACGTTAGTTTTCAACCAAGATTGGGTGGATCGAGCTCTATGACCCGGTGCCGAGTCTTGTTGAAAGCACCATTCTTTGTTATTGAACATGGTGTTAGTTAAAGGCTTAACTACCGTCTCAAGAATGGTATTTTGATAAACTTGTGCCGACGTTTTAATACCTTTTTCACAAAAATATGGCTCAGTCACCCCTTCATAGCTAACACCCCACCAAACCATCACTGAAGTGGGATAATGCCCACGTTGTACTCTGTTTACTAATTGCGAAGCTTCTTTAGAGCTTCCAGCATAAATACGGTCATTTTGTTTATTAAAATACTGCTCAATTGTAAAAAATTTCTCATCCGTAAACAAAATTTTTTTGTGACCTCCCTTGCGTACCGCTTAAGTAGTTGTTTGGATTTTACCACCCTATTCTTCTTTAAATTATCAGTTAAGAAGTGACCAGTACGTCTCTTATAGGCTGCAAGTCCTAAGTCATCTTTTAATATACGCGACATGGTTCTAGGAGCTATCTTCATCTCCCGAGATAAAATCTTTTGCTTACGGACAGGATTTCTTCGAATTCTTTCCCTAACTGCTTTAATCACCTTTTTCACACGAACGGTACGTGGACGGCCAGATCTTTTACTGTCACAAACAGAGGAGGTATCATTGTACCTATCAATAGCCCGGTAAACAAACATTTGACTAATACCAAGCGGGTGGAGGGTTTTAAAAATTGCACTTTTCTCCATACCTACTTTATGTAAGGCAATCACAGCGATTCGGTTCTCTTTATCACCCCACTCCATTTTAATATAACAAAATATTTAACAATATAATGGCGCGAAAATAAGAAAACACATCAAGCAATCATATAAAAATGACAGATTCCAAATTCAAACGTAATATTTTCTTTTTTTGAATAGTAACAGTATTTATGGCCAGACTAAGTATATAAGTTCTTATAAGTAACTAGTACTAAATGATTGTAAATAAAGGCTAATATTATTATTTTTATTGTACTGTTCTGTTATATACAGTAAAATTCATGTAATTATGTAAATCAAATTACGAGTTTGTAACAAAATCATACGCTTATATTTCTCACTCTTTTTATACAATTCAAAGGTGCTTTTATATGAATAATAAAAGAACTCACTTGCACAAATGAAACCCGAGTGCCCAATATGGGGGCATGAAAGGTTTTCCGATGACCTCCGCGTACTGGGTAATTACGTCAGATGGGCTTGGGCCCAGGAACATGTAGAAGTTGAGAACACCCCCTATAGCCCTGTAGGTGATAGCCGGCGTCGGTTGCAGTACAATGTCTGAAAAAACACATTTAATATAGAACAAAATAAACTTAAAATATATACTACAGTATTGACAGTCAAAAAAAGTTTCTTTTTTAGAATTTACGTTTTCAATATTATTTTACATTGAAAATATTACTAATAAAAGAAAAGTGTATTAGAAAACTTTAGTGAGGTCTAGAATAGATAAGACTAGATTTTTCTCTAAAAGCTTTCACTTGACTGAGCTTTGAGTGTGTTAAAAAAATACCCATCGCATTGGAGTTGAGTAGCAGAACGCCATGGCTGTTCCCGTCAGTCTCCAGGCCCATGTAGAACGGATGTGACCCATACAAATGTATCTGTGTCAAAATTTATTAAATATTAAATACATAACAACAACTCTTTTTATAATTAAGCTTTAAAAAACCACTTAAACGAAACCATACAAATATTTGGCCGCACTGATGGGATGCGGCCTATATTTAGAAGTTGTACAGATATTTCTTGTCTTTAAAAAAACCTTTAAGTTCCTTAAAGTCCTTTAAAAAAACACGTTAGAAGGGGGGGGGGGGAAGGGGGCAAAATAGACTTAAACAATCCGTCCAGTAGTTTGTTACATATATATAGTATCAATATATTATTATTATATTTAATAAATTTTCATATGAATATTACATTAAATTAAGAATTTTCTTTTTTGACTTTTAGTGAATTTTCCTTACATTTTCCCCGGGCGGTTGGTCATTGTTGAACAGCGTATGCGTCTTCCAATTCATATCATTGAGGAAACTCGTCTGCTTCTCGCCGATCCCATACGTGTAGTTTGTCGACAGTATCGCTGACACTTGTAAAAACTTATCCGACAGTATTAACCCACCCGTGTTCTGTGCGTCCCATCTGCGAATGTGTTCAAACAGTCAACCGACTGACATTGAATGTCAGAAATTGACAAGTCACATCTGACAGCTGTCATTTGCCAAACGCTGCTGCTTGTTTGTTAGTTGTAACTTTAATTTATTTATTACGGATGTTAAAAAACATCAAGTGTTTGAAGTTGACTGTAAACATTAGTTAACATATTTATACGCATGATACAGTAATTTTAATAACTCTTACATGGTAACATTATCAGCGTTCCGTACAACCTTGAAGCCCACAGCGGAACTGTCAACTTGCACGCGATACTTAACGTCAGAAATGGAGCTGTATACCGTCGGCACCTCGGGGTATTGGGGCTCGAATCGTTTGTGCTCTGCGTCCGATATCTGCAATTAACAAGGACACAAGTCAGTCAGCCGATCATGGACTCCTGCCATCTTCTAAAGGGGAAAAACAGGGGAGGGGGGGGGGGCGCGGCGGCATACTCTAGTACACAACCAAAACCAAAGGTTCTCTGTAGGGATGACGCCTAACGGCGATGCCACACAAATGAGTAACGTCAATTATAAAATAATAATAATCCATACTAATTATATAAATGCGAAACTATGTTACGCTTAAACTACTGAATCAATTTCGATGAGATTTGATCTTGAGATAGACTAAACTTTAGGGTGAAATAGGTGATGAAAGTTTCTATAAAAAATGTCACCAGAACTCTGGTATTTATAAACCGATTTTCCAAATCGGATCGGACGAATCGGGGCACAAGCTGGTTAATGACAATATTACATAATGACAATATACCTTAATCTGCAATATATCGTTGGACAAATAGTTGAAATCGATCCTGGCAACACTGAACTGTCCCGGATACCCAGTGTCGTACGTCCGGGAGTAGTACACAGTCATGCCGTGTTTGTTCTCTGTACTGTTCACGAACTGGTACGTCTCGTACTGCGGCGGATAGAAACAGTACGGCGCGCCTTGTTCCTCAGTGGCTTTCCAACAGCAACCTTAAATTAGAAGGAAACATATTTCCTTTATTTTCATTACATGAAAGACAAATTTTCTGAATGGGATATTGTCTTAACTTTAAAATTTGTGTGTGTTATTTTTTTTATCACACATCACTCATGGCTCAACGATCATGCCGTACTCCAAAACAATATCCCGGGTTCGATTTCCGGTCAATATTGATGATGAGCATACAATATGTAATTATTTATCGGCGCAACTACAACAATTAATATTAAGTTAACTAGAATAATTAAGTTCAGGCATGAATGAGTTTATTCAGACATTTGAATGATGTCTGAACTTAATTATTCTAGTTAACTTAAACCAAAAGTTGAACACTTTAAGTATATTAAGCTGTGTAATGTCATCCTTATTATTTCATTACGTAGTCTGTGTAAACACGTGCTTGAACAATTTAAAAAATATCTTAATAGTAATAAATCTCTCTGGTAAGAAACTCTCCGCCACTCCTTTAAATCGCCAAGCATGTTTCACAGTACGCTCGTAAAGATCTGAGCAGTATAAAAACGGATGCATTGTTACAGCACAGCCAGCCTTTTGCTGAGCTGTAAAGGCGTCAACAGTGAGGCCCCCTCCAAAAAAAAAACAGCACAACACAGTCGCGCTCAAGCTGGAACGGACCTCTCTTCAAATAGTGAAATATAAATCTTAGAAAATATCAGTGAAGTGTTTCATTAAATGAAATAAGTTGTTATTATGACCGACTCAATCGTGATGTTATCAATACTGGTGCTGGTACTTTCACTCGGTTATATTTATAGTTAATTTAATTGATACCTCGTTTCACACACTCGTCCTCGTTCGCCCCGTTCTGCGGGTAACAGTCGAATCGCATCTCATCATCAACAATACGCGCGCAGAGCTCCATCATCACCTCTGGTGAATGCTCCAGGAAACCTTTCTTCACCTCTTTCCTCTTATTGTCCGTCGCGTTGCTTCGATTCTTTGTGCTCAAGTTGTTGTGGTCGTGATAACGGTATTCAGTGACGACGGGCTGTGATTTCATTATATAATAAAAATACATTAAAATAGAAGAGGGGACAAGCTGGACGCACATTTACGCCCATAGACACGCATGTAGCTGGTGAATGTTCTGCTGGTCTAAGTATAGTACAAGTGAGACAGACCAACTTTGTATAAATATTACGACAGGAAAGATAATTATAGTTCATTAAAATACTTGCCTTTTCCAAAGTCAATGGTGTGAGTGGTTTTTTAACTTCCTCAGGGTGGACTCGCTCCCATAGTTTTCTGAAAATTTGTGAATTACATGTGAAGGTTGCAGTGAAGAAATTAATAGTGAATTCTTAACATCAAGATTGTTGGGTTCATGCATGTTACAGACCAAATAAGGTGTATAGTTTTAAAAACCACAGTCTATTGAAGGCCAAAATCGAAAAATTAAGAAACTGTAATGACGTCGCGTAGCATTACTTATTTAATAAGGTTTTGGGAAATCATTTATTTATTTATTTCTAAAATTGGTCGCTTACAATACATTTTGTACCATATTAGTTTATTTTTAATGTTTTTACAAACGTATTAGAGGCAAAAATGTGATGGACATTGCCGATTTTGTTACGACCAATCAGTTCAATACACGGGCTAAAATCCTTTTGATACTTTAGAGGCGTACCGTAATAATTACCACGTCGCGTACGCACGTCAAAAGACATTAAAAAAAAAACAATCATAAATATTTTTTTTAAACTACTCATCATCATTATTACCCCAGCAATATGGGGCTATACAAAAAAATACTATTAAATCGGGCACATTTTCCTGCTCTAGCCACATTTATATATTTTTTCTATTACCATATAATTAATTAAATTAAAATTGCGGATAAAAAAATTAATTAAATATTATGAACGATCAAAACTATTAATAGTAGTATCTAAAAACCACTAAAATTTCTGCAGATCACTGTTCCATTGTTTTGGATTTTTCGATCGTATTCGAGCTTTTTTTCTATTAAATTTAAATCGGGAATATATCCATATATATATAATAAAACCTTTAATATATTTTACTTTTAATTAAATACATTTACTTGGAAAACAACACCAACAACTTCTGAAAAAACTACTTTTCCGGGACAAAAACACACCGAAAACTGACATGCCATATCAGTTTTGTTTAAAATGGTGGCTTCCCATTGGCCAGTTAGGACATTGCTGATTTTGAAACTATACACCCCAAATAACAAAATCGAGCATCATGGACCCTTGCACATTAACAAAATATATTAACAATATTTTAAGTTGCATCACAACCACAATTTTACCTAAATCCCAATTTACCCAATACATTAATTACCAGATTACATTTTATATCTTAAACAACCCTTTATAATTAGTTAATGACATACATATTTATTTAAGCTATCTACTCAATTATTTAAACTATACTTACATACATAACATACAACTTAAATGTTTTAATGAACGATGAAGACAAGAGATACTTTTAACAATAAGATAAATCATATTTAAATCCAATATTTAATAATACCAAGAAATATAATTGATCAGTACAAGTAAAGCCAAAGATGCTACCCCACATATGACTTTTCTTTATTTAACATGTTAGTATTTAGTGCCTTGCAAATAATATTGACTGCTACTATTCAAATCAGACTACGGAATTTTAAAGAATTTAAAACTATGATCAACTTGAGCAGAATACCTGTAATGATCATCGCCCCATCCTCCAGCAAGTGCCCCAGCTACAGCCCACCAAGTGGCCACACCCAGAGCACAAAGTAATCCCCCTACAAGCATTCCTGGTAACAATGTTGCTCCCTTTTCCCACCAACGATTTAAGCAGCCGCGCCGTGATGAGAATCTCTCATATCTATTAAGATTAATAATTATTATTGCCATAAATATAATACTTCACATAACCATAACATTAGAAATAGATTTAATAATAGTTTACTAACTATAAATTACATTAATTAATAGCAATAGGTATTACAAGTTCTCGGTGGCTTTTACAAAAGACATATAAAAAAATACAAAGAAATTTAAGATTAAAGGTTATCATGATTAATTATAAATTATTTTCATAACAGCAATTATTTATAAAATACACAAACAATGCATAAACTGTTATCAGCAAAAGGGAAAAAACAATTGGAACTTCAACTTATAGTCATAGTTTAAAAGTCTAATATTATATCATAGTTTAGTATAGTTTTTATTTATTAAACCATACAATTTAAAAAACTCACCTATGATCTCGAACTGAATCGTCTGTTCTTGTTTTTGGTATAACGCCGCTAAACAGGGATCCTCGACGTGATTTATCACTTTTACCAAACGGCGCAAATGGTGTCTTTCTTTTGTGAGAGGCCTTAGCACCATTGAGGGATGTTTCTCTTAAAATCTCATTTGTACCAGATCCTTCTCCAGCTTCGCTTTCTTTATTTTCTTTACCGCTTTCATAAAATAAGCGGTAGTTAATATTATCATTTAGTGTCAACAAATCTGCTTTCGCAGTGGGAGATTTATCGCAAAAGTCTTCAAACGAAACAATCTCATAGTCATCCTCGTCATTTTGTTTTTCAACCTTGTAAGGAATTTTAGGCATTCTTAACTGTTTACACCGTCATTTGAAACCAAGCACTATTTATATTTTCTACTAGATACACTGATTTTATCATTTAATGTAAAGTTACAATTAAAATTATATAGTCTTAATTCGTAGACTAGTAACTATTGTTTACCAAAAACCTTAGTTACACTTACCAAAGCAACTGGTTAGTGGTTATTATTAAATACTAATACATAAATATCTTTATTCTTTAATCGCAATTCTCAATCCGTCAATCGATTTTAAAATTTTAAATTGTAACTATTTCAATAATTACATATCACTCTTATTTTGTAAATCTTAAAGTGTACATTACAATGAAATAAAAGGAGAGACTTGACGTTTAGAAACTAATGTAGAACTGTGACGTCAGACGAATAATTTTGACACTTGATAACGATGATTGTCATATTTTGTATGTTATTGTTGCCATTAAAAAAAATCCAACGCTACATTGAACAACTTTTTTTAATTATTTAATAATAATATAGCAAATTAAGTATTATTTATTTAGACGAAAAAATATAAGGATATGATATTTAAATATGTTTAGGTTTTGGACAAACTCAAAAATACCTAATAATTAATATGTATATTGAGGGTAGTCTTAAAATATTTTATGTGTGATTAATTTCGTAATTGTAGGTTGCTTTAATTAACATGTGTGGAAGGCATGGTGGAGGATCAGTGAAATTAGTTTAGATAAATGTTTAGTTGTTTCTTTTATAATATCAGACTAAAAAACTAGTACCATGGATTGGAAAAGTGCAAAGGTTTTATTAGCATCAACAGCCGCCGTCGTAGTTGCTTCTCAAGTGGTGAAAAAGTTGTGTAAATACTTTTACAGCCTTAGAAGTAAACCTGAATCTGATACAGTAAATGACGATACGTGTTGCGATATTCATTGTACTAAATTTAAAGAAATTAATGATGTGATACTTTTTTCCGATGATACTATGAGGCGTTCTATAAAAGTCCCCGCAAATAAAGACGTTAGTATATGTGAGAGTCGTGAGTTAAATTGTTTCAAATTAATAAAATATCTAAAATCTGCTCGAGAAACATTAGACGTATGTATGTACCTTATTACTAGTACTGAAATTGCCGAACAAATAATAAGGCTGGGACAGAAACATGTGCTTGTAAGAATTGTTGTTGACAGTGATATGGCATCTACACCTCCTTCACAAATAAAAAAGCTAACGGAATATAGTAAGTACAAGTCATATACTTGTTTATATGTAATTGTTTACTTAATTATATTTGCAGTGTAAATATATCTATATCACATATTTATTTCTAGGTTTTATTAAAGTGCAAACCAATAAGAAAACTATTTTAATGCACCACAAGTTCTGCATCATTGATGGACCTAAAGCAATAAAAAGAAAAAACGCACTTAAAGCGTATGCAGAAAAACTCAATGTACATGCCCAATATGCAAAGAACCACTTAAAACCATCAAAAACTAAGCCTATAAGAGGTTTTGTAATGTCCGGTTCATTAAACTGGTCTACGCAGGCAATGGTCTCTAATCATGAAAGTGTTATAGTAACTTCAAATACGAATATCCTAAATAAATTTGAAAAGGAATTTGATAGCCTTTGGGTAGAAGAAGAACCGGTAGGTTGGAATTTTGTTGAGAAGCAATTTTAGTTTTATTCTATACTAACTTTCATCCCCTATTTGAGCCGGAGTTAATTTGTGTCAAAATTTATTAAAATAGCAAACCCTATATCTAATCAAATAAAAGCTTATGTCTTTTCTCAAGTAGTCTTTCTTTGTGCTGAATTTCAATAAAATCTATAGGCTGGTTTAGGCGTAATTTCATAATAGACAGACATAAATATTATCATTAATATAATATTATATAATCGAAATAAATATAAATCTTCAATTCATCTTACAGGTTCTCTTAGGAAATATATGACGATATAAAATATAGTACATAGTTTGTAGGACATAATAAAGAAAACATCTTCGCCGTTTCATGTAAGTATTAATTAAATAGTATTAGCACTTAAATGTCGATTCGTTTAGTATTTTAAGATTAATTTAAGGACTTTTCACGCAAGAATAAGCTGATCTAATTTAGAATATTATTCATTTGTAATAATAATTTATAGAATCATATTACAAAATTCATTTTTTGTGTTGGCAATAGCGTAGTAGGTTATCGTTCACTCGCAATGTATTGCTTTAAACCGCTTTTAGCTCATTCTTCACAAATGACAGTTCAACCATAGACCAATACATGTGCACTTCACTTTGATTTCGATCGATCATATGTTTTCTTTGTGTAGTTTTTTCAGCCGCTGATTTTCGAATTGGTTATGAACTTCATTTAATTATCGTGTAAAAATTAATCTATTTCTACTGAACAATACTTCTACAACTTAAATAGTGTTAAAAAGTTTTTTTACTTGTTTATTGAATTGATCTAATAAGTGCATCTAAAGTGCACGTGCTTGCATTTTACTTCGTATTTATAAATTTCCCAGTTGAAAAATTAAGTTTTTGGGAGGTTAAAACGAATACAATTGGTCTTTATTACTCGGTGGTGTTTATGTGTGATTCGCTAGAGCAGTTTTTATATGAAATAAACAAGTTTTAAAGTTCCTGTTAGGTTCACCTGTGAATGCACTTTGGTTATTTTAAAAAATTATTTCATCGAATTTTGAGAGATTTTACTACATCCTACTAAATATAAGGAGCTTGAGGTACGTAACATTATAATTTTGACGCATTCAAATATTTTTTTACGACTTAACAAGTGCATTGAAAGATGACACATGCTTGCACTATTTAGAGGACACTGAGAGAAGGTCATTAGAAAACATTTTGCTAGAGGACTACCATCTGTTATTTAAATAAGCCTCAAGTTATTAATATATTTATTTCTAAATAATTTTGTATGATATAAATACAAAATGAATAATACATATATAAATTGTGTGCCTCGAATTATGCTTTTCAATTTCTAGTTGTGTCATGTGGTTTTAAATATCAATGGTATCCTTAATATTATCAGGTTTGATTTATAATTATTAACTTTTGTGCTACAACGTAGAGTAAAAGAACATGTGGTAAGGACAAATTGAATCTAGGTTAGGCTTTTGAGTTGCAATGCTGGATTGATTATCTCATGCAATAGAAGCGTTTAACACAAATCACTTACTGAATGTTATAATATGATATTTAATTAAATAATATATATGCAATAAAGTTACAAAAATAGTTAGTGTTTAAATGAAATCATTTTACTATGATACCTATTTTATTGCAGTTATTAGCACACAAATATTATATGACATATTTTTATAAATTGATAAGTGCTTTCTCTTACAAATACAATGTAAATTATCCTGAGTTGTTATCATATTTTATTTATTTTTATGTAACTAATCATACATTTCTTTTTATATAAAATATAAGTGTGTAAATCTATATATTCATTTTTAACAGGTTTCATATAATTAAATACCATGTAGTAACATATAATTTTATGTAACATTTTCTTTTTCAGGTAACACCTCCACACAAAATGCAAAGATGTATGTTTTGTAAAAAAAATTCAGTGATAAATAATTTGGTGCAATCAGTGGATTCTAAATATAAAACGTGAAAAAGTAATTAAATGTGATGTGAAAATGTTATGTGTTTTGGATGCAGTGCTCATAGATGGCGCTGACAACATCATTGCTGAGAAAGTGTTGTACGAGTTCCGCTACTTCATACTAGGTGGCACTGGTAAGTAATAGTTTGTATTCATACTAAAGTCATCTAGTGGCGAAATGCTGAACTATATGTTGATTTAACTGAAGACTTTTGTCAATAGATGGCACTACTATTATCAATCCAACAAACTCCTAGTTGTATTTGCTATAGGTTTTAAGAGAATGTATTTGACCTTGGGCGTTTCTCGCCATACATAAGCGAACGCGACAAGTAGTGCTGTCACTAACCATGGTAAAAGTACTAAAAAGCACATACGTGCTTTCTTAGGAAAATTCCTTTAAATGTCAAGAATATTGTAAGATTTTACTTTTATTTAAATCGAAAATATATTTAGTATTGACATTAAATACTTTATTAATATTAATCAGATAACCATTTTTTTGGAATATATTAAACTGTAGATACATCCTTAAATTTCGTTGCTAATAAAAAAAACTATTCGAAATTCTACGCTATAGCATATAAGTTAATTGCAAACCACAGGTGCAATCTAACCCTCCCAACTGTCAGATTTTGACAGATGTTATAATTTATGAACATTGACGCTATGGCGCTAACATCTATGTAATGGACCATCGTCTGTGGCTATATCACTTTACGACACTTTTGTATAATATTAAAACAACGTTGACAGTCTACTTACTTCAGAACGACACCAAGAAATAAGAATTTATAACAAAAAGAAAGAATTTTTCAATAGATAATGTTTACCAATAAGCAAAACTGTACGGTTACTGGTCAATATTTATTCCTTATGTTTAATTCAAATACTTTTCATACCAAATGTTTTTATCTTCGATAACGATATAGTTTTCGTTCGTGCTAGCCCCAGATATTAGGATAGCTAATATTTTTGTATATTACGTCACAAGCAATATTTACATAAAAATCGACTTCACATTTGGTTGCAAGCCGATTGCTGATAGGTTCCTGAGTTCGATTCCAATACGATTAACATTTGTGAGACGTAAGGTACAATGTCCATTTTGAATCGTCTTAAATCCAAATGACTTCGCCTGTTCGTACGCAACCGAACTGAAGAGAATCAGGCAAGAAACTCGGCTTCGTTGTTTTGGTGATATTGCTAATACAGTGTTTTTAGAGCAAGGCCAAGCTGACACAAATTCATTCCCAAATCAGAGTAATCGGATAATTTATAAAACGCTATTTCTAAAATGTTCTACTCTTCCAACTAGATTTTTAAATTTCTTTACGTTTGTCCGTGGCTATATATTTTGGCTGTGGGTTGGATGTTATAATATCGATTGGTTTAACGAAGCTAACATATCAATAATTAAATAAATGTCTTTACATGAGAGTTGGTTAAAAAGTAATTGCTATATAACCTTTGAAACGATAATTAGCCCTTTAAGTTATTCCTTACGAATGGTATTATGCAAATATGTTTTCTACGAATGTTTAAAAACATACTGACTACAAATATGTGTTTCTGTTAAGGAAAAGTGGCAAAGGCTGGGTCATAAAGATCGTTATCTAAATAGGAGCCGTGTTAACATTTTATTGTTTTCATAAGGGCTTTCGAAACATTTTTATGTGAAAGTTTTCGACGTTTAAGCGAATTTTAATGGTTTAACTCTATTGACGAGTGAAATTAGGCATGTTAAATTACTAATAGGATTCCATTTGTGTATGACAATTGGAAATATTTTTTCTGTCGGAATGTATAATCAGAATTTAATTGTTAGTGGGTGAAGCTGTTTTAAAAAAAAAACTTTATTTATATAGATGTGTTTATTCGTCGAATAACTATAAAGAGATTTACTCTACAATTATATTTACTGCCTGTTTTAATGAATGGCGTAGTGAATGAGTAATCTCTCCGCTGGACTTTTATGTATGCTTCATATGTGTCGGTTTGTAGACGTATTTTAGAGAATGTAGGGAATGCCTTCTATGCCTTTTGGACGCTCGTTTCCAGCGACAGATGTGATCACGTGATCACGTGACTTTAAATTCCCCGCAACCCAATTGTGTGTGAGGCTGTAACTTTGAGCGTCACCCAAGAGCGAGGCTGTACCTTAATAGAAAATCTTGTAGGTCGCTAAATGTAAATCCAATTCGTCTTGGGTTCTAACTAGAAATAATGTTAAGACGGTTTCTGATATGACGCCGCGTATAAAAAAACCAAATACGCTTTTTGTCGTAAAATAACACGACGGCCAGCTGTGATTTTAAAGCCGCGTGAATCACGTACAACTTAACATATTAAAATGTTTTTATTTACAAACAAAAGACGTGGGTTAACAGCACCGGACGCTGTCCAGAAATGGAAATATATTGAAGGAAGTTGGGAATAAAACTTACGTATGCGATCAACGGTTAGACGATTTGAAAGGATTGTTTTTTTTTCAGACAAAGTTAAACGATTACACCTAGTTATTTAAGCGTTTGAGGATCTGTAATTATAGATGTTTTTTTATTGGATTAGGCATGTGTCGTAATTAAGTTAATTTTTTGAAGCTGATTTCATATCATTCTGGTGCTTGGATCTGTGCAAGGTTTAGTTGTTTTTAGTATGTGTTAACTTTTCATGTTAACCACATGTGTTTTCTGTGAATCTTTTATCGGTTTATTTAGAACCCTCCTAGCCCTTTGATATTAGTCGCCTATGATACGATTCTATGTGAATTTATAACTTATAAATAAATGTATTAGTTAGCTTTAGATACTGAATGTATTTTAATCAATTACGTGACGATTTATAAAAATGATATTGAGTCATTTGTATTAACTAATAGTAAACTTATACATACACATTTTCTGCGTTAGTTTCATATTGTCGTTAGAACTGAAAATCGTTCATTATGTACTTATAATTCGGTCATTGTTGACATCGTTAACTCAAATAGGCATGAAATAGATTTACAATTAGCAATATATAATATAAGAAAAACATCCATAAACTTTACACGGTACTAACTAATGACACTTAACGAAGTTTGTCATTCATAGATATTACAAGCACATAATGGGCCTCATTCTATTACGTAATTTACGATCAAATTGTACGTGTACCTTATGTAATGGAGAAATATATATTACGTCGTTGAATGGGCGAATAATTGAATGTCGCATCTGTCACCTGCTAGAGAAAAAAAATCCCATCGTCTGACAAGGCGCAGCTCATTTCTTTGTGCCGGAGACTGTATTGTTGCGAACTTTGCCACGGGCGAATGTTAAGCTATTCGGCGCTTATTTATTGTTGGATAGATTTATATACAGGCGGTTGTGACGCGAACGGTCTCGCCAGGTGTTCGCTTTGTGTTGCACAAAGATTTCAATAACGTCTTGTAGGATTTAAAAAAAAAAATTGGTGCATAGCGAATGCATTGTAGATGTTGTGAGAGGTGTATGGGAATTTGTATTTTAATATTCGCATGTAAGAATTCAGAATTGTGTTAATGCAATATTAATTTAACAGTTGGGGACTGTTTGTGCTGTGGTCGCGTGCCGAATGTGAATGGTTTTAACGTTTTGAGACTTCAGTGCTATCGCGTTACAGTCAAACCAATGGTTCACAAATACTAGAGTCGTTAAATATGAGAATTGGAGAAATCACCACCATGATTGCTTCACAGAGTCGCGACGGTGCGTTTATGCGTTAGATTAAATATTCATTATGGTACTCAAAACCATCGACAAACTGTATACTAATTAATACCTTTAAATGCGATACACATAGGGAATTGGTATAATCATATCCCTTAAAAAAGTTAATATATTACTTGTGTAAATGTAATGTTTTGTCATCGTAGTCAACAAAGCTTGTGGTCTATTTTGACAATTGACAAGTTGAATGCATTAACCGGTTTGACCACTTGTGACGTCAGACGTCAATCAGTAACAAGAGTACGAGAAACAAGTTTTAGCCCCACCGGGATCAAGTTGCAAAAAAAAAAGCTCTTCCCGTCTTGAACTCTAGACTCGGTGGCGTGTAATAATCTAGGAATCATCAATACGGCAATTGATCTGTAATAAGTTAATTATGAATAGAAGAAAACAATTAGCATAGTCTATTTGCCTAACAAAATATTAATTCGTACAAAGAATTGATTCGTTTATTTAAGCTCGTGATACGTGGCCGGTCGCTTGTCATATTAATTATGTCTTCATAGTAAAAAAGACCTAGGAAGCGAAGTTTGTTATATATAAATTGAAATAATAAACCAAGTGTTTTATACTAAAACATCGTATTTATTTTTATAAATAATCTTACATACATAAGATTTAAACAAATACCATACAAACAAAATTTAACAAAAACGAAGTAACTATAAATTAACTAGTTCGCAAAATTTATTTATCTATCATAATTTCTTTATATACATTTAAACATATGTTGATATGTCCGGGTACGTATGTATTTTCATACTCTCTAAAGCGTCGAAGGCTTTGATTGGTTTAGCTTCTATTCCATACAATGGTTTTTCTTCTCGTTTAACGACCACTCTCAATAAAGCCCTAAAATGCACAGTTCCTTCAATGTCGTTATAAAGAGTTTACACGGTATATGACGAAATAAAACAATTCTCTAATAAAGACGCAAGAAGTTTATTGTGTTATTCGTTATCAATACAATAAAAAGACGGTTCCGTAAAACTCAAATAGTTGAGACTTTTTCAAACTTATATATTACCGTAATTTTTTACGACGTAAAAATTGCAACGCGCGTGCATGCAAGACGAAAATCTCGAGGTATTTGTGGGGTGGCTATACGTTGTAGTAGAAGTAGGATTTTGAAAATTTTGACAACTAGGTACAACAAAGTGATGTAGGAAAGGCGAGAGTTTATGTATATTAAGAAGAGTGTTATGTATGTATGTTTGTATAGTCAATTTGAAATCCGTATACATGCAAGTGAAGTCAAAATCATTATGTACTGTGTTAATTTTTATTTTAATCTCACTTAATTTCTAACATGTACGAAAATAATGGTCACCCCAATTATTTAAGTGTAAATAAGTTAACGGACATCAGTGAAGCCGACTCGGCTGTTGCAAAAACAAATTTATGGAGTTATGTGTACCATAATACCTGAATAATACGCGATCGTCGGGAATGCAATACCTTAAGAATGGCTTACTGATTAACTTTCTGATTAAGTAGATGTCTGTAAACTGGAAAAATCTATTACTTATGTATGAATAAGGAAAGCAGCTTCATACGAACTGTAAGAAACTAAAAATTTAGTTTTATATGAAAATCGCGTTGGTATAATATGAAATGAAAAATAGATGTTGGTCGATTCTCAGACCTACTCAATATATATGCTGACAATTTCATGAGAATCGGTCAAGCCGTTTCGGAGGAGTATTGGAACGAACATTGTATATAAGATGTTTGCTTCAATATTTTTAATATCAAAGTCATGATTTGATATGCAAATATGGTGCCTTAGATTATATATACGACAAAATTTTAACGTCATTGGCATTATTCAAACTGAATTTTACGACTATAGAAGTATGTGTTCCATTCTGATTTATGGACAATTTTGTGGTTTTTTTTTTACAGAATATAACGTATTTTTATTTTTATGAGCATTAGTCTTGGCCGATCTTAATTGGATGGCGTTTTTTCTGAAATTGTCTGTCAATCCGGTTTTGGAAGTCTCCGGGGCATGCGCGATCGCTTTCTCACGCGTTCGCATTTTTCAAACCGAATTTAAGCTGTCATTTTAAAATACGCTGTAATGATGCTCTCTCCAAAATGAAAATTAAGGTGTCTGTAATAACTCGAATGCGTCCCTGTGTTTTATTTAATAGTTTAGGTGCCGAGAGTTAACGTCCTTAAAGATGGCCGATTTATAATATGTATTTTATAGTTTAAATTTTTGCTAATATTGTTTAGGCATTACCATTGGCAATGTCGTGTTTGTCTTAAAAACTTGAGGCATACAACGGACTTTACCATTCCCCAATTCTAATAGAAACCGAACACATCATTGTCTGTTTTGATGTATACCTTAGTTGCCTGGACTTCAACTATGTAAAGAATTGATGGCAAATAAACAATTAGAAATACTTTTTAAACGATTTCAACCAACCAAACATTTAACAACAGTAGAGTCTTAAAGCATTGTTCACATAAATATTGTACAACACGCCTCCATATGTCCAATTTGAACAATGCTAAAGATAATCCCGGTTATATAATTGTACGAGACGACTTTTTTGTTCGTTTTTATTCGTAACACGTGCCCTAAAGACATTACAGTAGCGTAGGGTGAATTTCGGAGAGCCTGGTGACAATGTAATTTATATACACTTTGTTTTGTTATATATAAGTATATAAAATCAATCAGACTAATTGCAGGCTGGTAGAGTATCAGGCGTTTCTACTTGAGTGTTGTTAACAGTTTTATACTGGCGTTATTGTTGTGTTCGATCATTTATTGTCTTATATAACACTTTGACGATATTTAACTTTTACAATACGAAATGAATACCATAGACAAAGATAGACAAAATCATTAAAACATACTTTAAACGAAGATTATATTATAAAAATCACATTAAAAAGAGTGCAGTGTTAATAAGGTCCGGCTTAGCCGTGATTATTCAGACAAGCCTATTGAACACAACAAAACATAAACTAAGAAATTAAAAAAAATAATAATACGTATAAAAGATGTAATGATAAAAGTAAAATACACCAAGATTCACAACCAAACCTAAAACATCATATTATAAGTGTAAAATCATTAATGTTGCGATGTTAACACTTCACTTAAAAACGTTGTCTATAATGATTTCGCGTCAACGTAAAGCACGACGTCATTCGCGATTGGAAATTTGAAGCTTTAACGTTTTCGATATTGAAAAGTTTTCAATCGACGCCCCAAAGTTTTCTTCTAATGTGTGCAAGTACATAACGTACCTAAGTGCGGCAGATGGGCCCACCTTTTCAATTATCCCGGCTCTTTTTTTTTTTGTGCGTCCCGATTGTGATCACCATTGTAACGTATTGCATTGTCCGGATTTCTAAGATTTTAAACGCAATTTTCTGTTAGTTTTTGCTTTGGTGAATTGTGGGAACTGATTTGGAGCGGAGCGGCGTTGGAATCTTTTCGAATTGTTACCATTTGCATTGAACTCTCTTTTGATTATCTGCCTTCAATTAAATCATTACACTATGAATAATGATTTGAATGCGATTTAGAAATAAATGTTCTGTGCACTCAAATTTTAACCAGCCCTTTTTGGCCTGTTGTCATTTCGTATGAACATAGATGCTTTTTTATATTCAAATCTGTGCATATCTATAAATTATGTGGACATATTCAGATAGTTGGTTAATTCAAATGTTAATATTCTTATCCCAAAATTGTCACCGTGAAAGGTCTTTATCTATTTTTAAAGACGTCTTAACAAAAGAAATGTCACTATGAGGTAGCCGGTTGGTAATTAATTGCTTTAGACAAAAAGATCTGACTGTCTGATTTGTATTGTCTCATTATACATATGAAATATTATTGCATGTTTTAATATGGGTTTTAGTTTATGCCCTGTTTACGCTGCTTCAATTGTTGCCACGAACTTGGCATATTGTAATTCGATATTTGAATTGGACCCATCTTTATGAACTAGAAATATCAGCTTACGTAAAATAATGTAATTATTACGCGAATTTAAATGCACAGTATTAGCGTCAACCAAAGACAATATTAATGACGCATATAATATACTCATACTCATAACCGTTCTGTAATAGACACTAGAAAATAAACTAAGCCATAAACCAGAAATAACTTCATAAATCTACAAGAATCGCTCGTTTCCCCGTTATCTAGTTACGATTGTTTATCATAAATACTAAGTTGGGCTAATAAACAATAATTTAGTACATAAAGTCTCAAAAATATTGTATTTTCGGCGCCCAGAATGTAATCCATAGAATTAGTAATGTCTAGACGTATATAAAAAAAGATTAAGTGACGAAAATAGTGGAAAGTATGGTGATATGTCTTAGCTTAGACGATTAAATTTCAAAGGGGATAATGATGTATGGGATTGTTTATGGGGCTAAATGGTAAGGTTTCTATACAAGTTTATTTTTTGGACACCTACTTAACATTTCAAAACAAAGGCCCAATTTCACCTTTTCCCTCTTCATGTATTAATTTATCTATTTTCCACATAAACAAAATATCACTTGAAAGATTTGATTCGGCTACATCAGCAATTATATCGATCGCCCCCAAACCTTTATCCGTATTAATTTTTTATTATTATTTGAGTTTGTACAAGTGGGTTGATTGCGCTTAGATGAATGTATTCTTATATCAAATGTCAATCCATAGTTTGATTTAGCCCAGTAATTTATTAGTCATGAATGTTTTATGTGTGGCGGTGTGTTTGTATTTGATACTACACACGGCATCCATTGAAATATGAGTGACGTGTGCGCAGAACATTAATGTCACTACAAACAAGATGGCGTAATTTTTATAGTTGTATGCGTTATGGAATCTTATATGGTGCATTAGCCGATTGGGTAGGGTTTGGTGTAATAAAAAGTTTAATAACGCGTATTTAAATTTCATTGCCACTTTTATTGCCGATTCGAGCGTTGTCCGAATGACATGGGAAAGGGTTTCCACCCTTCGCGGAGAATTCTCGAGATGCGTAAATGTCTAGACTTAAAGGTCGCGGTGATGGGGAGATTTTGAACGCAGAATAGGGTAATTTTGGACGCATAGAATGCGTATGGTGTTAATAAAAGGAGAATATAGAACAAATTATGTCTCATAAATGAAAATGCATTTTTTATTGTTTTTTTTTATATTCGCAGATACTGTAAAGCTTGATATTTGCCGCATTTTACATCAACTCTGCTAATCAGTTCATTAGATAAGTCATAGTAAATAGGGTTTATATGTTATTCGATTCGGGGCTTGTTAAGGTGGTCCGGTCCTGTCGTCTAGAAATAATAAATGAACTGACTAGACGGATATACAAGGCTGGTGAATGCATGACAGTGGAGATCTATACTCTCTGCTTAAATAATTTTCCATTGACTGTTTTCAGTCTAGACGTGTATCAATAGAATAAATTTACTACGTCTTAGCTAATTTGACATTTAAAATTATCTAAAATTAATACAATTTTTTATCTAAAATTAATGAGTGATTTCTAAGCAAATTTTATATATAATCTTGTTAGCGCTATCGACTCTCGTCTATTAGGGGTAATACGTCGGAGTAATTTAAGTTTTTTATTAATTTGTATTGTAGCAAATGCTCCGCAGATTTTCATACGTATTCTCACATATAACTTTCCAAAGAACACTCGAGACTAGAGACGGGAAGGACCCTTTCTTATATAGCTTTTCACTGTACAAAACAACGTTATTTCAATGATTTAATACCGTGTTAGGGATGTGAACAAATAAACGTATCTGCTCAATTAATCTACTAACATTACGGCAAACAATGTTCTTATAAATAATTTCGCGTTGCCGGTAGTATAAACAACAAATTGTGACAATAACTTTTGATTACTTAAATGTTTGTAGTTTCATCTTGTTTATTGTCACATATAAATAAAATATAGGACATTATGTAACAAATTATAATATTGTTTCGCCAAAATCTATTACGTTATATTGATACAATGTAACAAACTTGTTACATAAAAGTGCCTTGCGATGAATATTTTGCACGACGACGTTTGAAAAGAGATCAGCGTTTAACTTCTTTATCGTATAGCGTTGTCTCTGTCTTTATATAGAAAATACTAAAGTACGTAGTTCCAATTTCAAATTCTTGACATGAAATTATATGTTTCGTAAGCCAGCCAGTGGGTAACAAATAAAATTTCCAATATTTTTTATGTTATTGTTAAAACTTTTTTAATAAATTCATTCTAATTATTCTGAGAATTATACAATGCACTGAAAACACTTTCTTCAGTGTCCACAAACTATGAGAATTAATTTTTTCGTTCAAGCTTTACCTCTTTTAATGTGATGACAATTTCGTTTAAGCGTTACTGTTTGTTGGAGCTTTTGAATTAAATTGAGCTAGATTTACGTGACTGGAATACAAATGTTCAAACTACCCGCTAATTCCAATTTGACATTGTAAATTTTAAGGGGAAAACAAAATTGATTTATGAAAGTAGATTATATCGATGAACAGTTAGGCGCGTTTTTAACCTATGTGTGGGGTTTAAATTTCAGTGTACCCGCTTTTATGGGAATACTATTATTGTGAATATATGTTAGTGGCTACATAGTAAATCATTGTATACATAGGTTAACGTCGCAATGCAACACTTTTGTCGCATACCGCAGTCACGATCCTAGACTGATTTGTCTGATGCTCAAATACGTAGCGAAGGATCTATAAAAAGTCTTTGTTGACTTGATGTCTGAATATCTATGGTAGACGTAACGTACACACCTGGAAGCCTCACGGCGTTGCAGGTGTCCATGATCATCGGTTAGCCTCTATTCGGATATTCAAACCCACCAGCTGGTTTGCCTTCTGTCCCATAGAAATAGCCAAAAATGCTTACTAATAAACGCAATCTGCATGTAATAACCGCTTTATTTATATGCAGGTGGATTATTAGTTATTTATGTAACAATTATTGTTATTGAGATTTAAAGTCTATATTAAATGGTGGATCGCGATTTTTTATTTTACTACGATCTACTATGGACCTTGTAGCCTTAAAGCGAAAAGACGAACCCCGAATACCTTGTTACATCATCAAACTGGGCTCTTCAGGTACTACTTTACGTACACAAGTGTGCGCTGATACGATTCTATGTAAAATATATAAATCAATATTCTTTGATCTATCCGTCCGGTTGGATAGTTCTTTTTTATATCGGAAACAAGAATATTACATTCCAAGTGCGAATCTTATAAGAGCCTGACGTTAGAGTTAATCGCGCTGGGGGGGGGTAGGGGCGTGAACATACGGGGACACGTGAGGTGACTGACGATGCCGCTAATGTTCTTTTGAACTTACCCTAATGTTTTTCGCGTATTTCGAAAATGCCAAGACGAATGTATATAGTGTAATTCTAGTATGAGAATAAGACCTATGTATATGACGAAACCAGATAAGTCTGACCCCTAGGTACATGCTACTAAATATAGATTGATGAACTGCTCTATGATAATTAATAATGTCATTTGACTACAATTAATCAGTATTAATTGCTCTACACTCGGTTAACTGTTTGATGCTTAATACGGAACAGTTATTGCAAGATAATATTACTTATAAGTAGGCAATAGGCAAATATAGGTCAATGCGTACCACTCGATTGAAAACTTCTCACCGTCATTTGGTACGAAACGCTTTGTAGTAATCTGGTATTGTAAGACACAGGTCTCTACATTCATGTGATATTTTTTGTATAATCATGTCTCAGTAAAATTTTAGTCTATTAGTATTGTATATTATGTATGTAACGACATATATATTTTTATTGTCGAGTGAACCAAGGCATAAACTAAACGGTTTTCATGTGAAGTTTAAAAAGTAATGTCTTGTCATCGATGCTCTGCGAAATATTACGCCTTTTTTATGTTCACAAAGATATAGATATATTAAAGTAGGCATAAAATATAACTCTTATATACTTGAGTGGTTTGTCAAAAAGGATATAATTAAGAGTATAATTTGGGAAAGAATATTTAAGAAGTATTTCATGAACTAGTATGTTTTTGATGGTTTTTTGCTAACGGTGCATCGATTTGTTGGATGTGTTAGTTGCTAACCATACACCAACGTTATGTTGAGGGTGAAGGGATAAGAAATGTAAACACGTATATAATCGAACCGCTGATATCGGAGCTAGCAGGGCGGTCTAACTCACTATGCAAATATTGTTTGAACGCATTCCGAGTTATTCGACCGGATTCGATTATTTTTTGTGCAACCCCGTCGGTTCTGCCTTTATGAAAAATGTTTATCGGAATTAACTTTGAGGTCTGATTGTTGTTTGTTGTTGATAGGTGTGGTCTGTGATCATTTTCCGACACTCAAATAACCTTAAAAATAGTAGATAAAGCAGTTTGAATATTTGGTACTGTAAAAGATTTATATATATTGTACCACCCGTAGTATTCCCTGTTATTATCATGGGAAACCTTAACGACTCAGTTGTCCCGGCAGGTTCTATTCCCGAAACGGTCAATTGCTATGAATATATTTGTTAGCTGTGGTCTGGGTGTTATATGTAAATTATATATGTGTGAAATGTGTTTCATATTTATATAAAAACTCTTAGAAGTGTGGTACTATACAATCATAAAGTCTTTATTTATTGATTAACATACTTAGGATGTAAACCTTATATTACATTCATCTATATTAACCTAGTCTAAATTGTTGGCAAATGGTGCCTGAATATGTATTTCGCGAAAGGCCTTTAAAGATTTCCACTTTTGGCGGATTATCGTTACTCCATAGTTTGCCTCGTATCGACTGTAAGGATAAACTTTTGTTTAATATGTAGAAGATCAAGTTAAAAAATTTTAATCTTCAATATGTTAAAAGATGGTAATTTTTTTTTTAAATCTTTACAGCTGCTATCTAGAGATCTTAAGTAAACATTTTGGGCATCTATTGTTATCATTTGTATGCACGTGTCCTACCTCAATAACGTTGAGCGGCGCCGGATGTATTGTTTGTACAGATAATTCAACTACCTGGGGATATGTACCTGCATTTACAATTTGTTAGTTCTATAATATATAAAAAGGTTTACAATTACGGACTCGTTTGAGTTGGTTACATTTTATAAATAAAAGGTTCTTACACCACCACCACCAAAAAATCGATCGATCGAAAAATCGATTCTATATTAGATACTGACAGATTGCGGTATATAACTAATGTTATGATTTAAAAAAAAAACTACAAATATCAATCATGCCTGGAGCACGTTTTATAGTCCTTAGTGTCACAATGTGCACGCGATGCCATATATCCGACATGTTATAACCGGATCGACACATAAATGTTCTATTAAAAATAGATTTGTTTCTTCCTTATGGGGCCTTTTTTGAATTTGTGTTGACAGGTTTGAGGATTTTAAATGTTCCAAATTTGAATGGGTTAGGATTAATTTTCAGTCGAAAACAAAAATAACTTTATTCGTATAGGTACAGGTACACTTATGAACAGTTCATTTATAAATGACTGCCTGTTTCCAAAATCAAGTGTGTAGTGCGAACGGGATGCGGCAAGAAACTTTTTGCCAGTTCCAATACTTTATTAAACAAAAATATTTTTTTACAATAGACGATTTTTAATTAAACATCGTGTCGAAAAACCTACTGAAAATTGTTTTTTCAATGTAGCAATAACAACTTCACATGTCTTTCATTATGTTTACACAATAAGTATACGCCTTCGCTGTCTTTTGATACAGTAATTACATAATAAGCTTGACTTGTAAATTAAAACTAAGATAGACGGTATGCTCCGTGATGGTTAGATAACACGTGAAGATATTTCAAGCGTGAAGCGATTAACCCAAGTTCAGACGGATTCTTTTTAATAGTATAGTATCATGTATTAAAATATGGTTGTTAACCATTTTTTTTATTATTATACATGTTTGTTAACCATTTGTTTTGATCTGTTCGCAAGAGTATTATATTTAAATGAAGCTGTAGAGTTTCTTGCCTACTTGTCTTTAACCAGGTGGTAAATATGACGATTCAAAAGTGTCATTATAATAGACCTAAAAAGATATTTTGAGTTTGAGCACATCACACCGAGTCGTGTGTTAATTTTTATTTGAAATCTCCCTGAGATCAATTAAATTTAGTTTTCTATCCCAAAAGTCCCTTAAAGTTTCTCATGTGCAATATATATCTGACTGCAGTGTGCCAAAGAGGCGAGTTTTCGCATACTTATAGTTATGCAAATGAGATTAAAGTTATCACGGACCCTCGGCGCAGTAGACCGGTTAGCGTGTTTAATTGATAATAACCATCGTTAGGGCCATAGTCTCTGTTTGCAGTAGGCGGTGGCTTAACCGGAAACGGATATATACTGTTAAATTGGGTAAACAATATTTAAAAAAAAGACTATTAAAATAAAATATACGTAAAAAAATATACATTCTTCTTATAGCTGGGAACTGACTCCACAGCACGGCAATTCGCGTTAAATAGGAAAAATTGCGTTTAGATCTGTGGAATTTTTGAGACGCGTAAATGTTAGTTTATGTTTTTAGTTTTGGTAGGCCTTCTAGTATTTTCAGCTTTGACAAATATAGTAGGTTATGAGTGTTGAGGGTTTGTTGAAATATACTTGCAAAATATTGATACTGAATGTCCGTTTACGCGAATTTATCGATAACTCTATATTTGAAGGGCTTTTGAGTTTAGACGTTATCAGCAAGTTACATGTAATCAAAGTTAACTATATGTTTTATGTATTGAATGCTTTACCGATGTATTTTCTCACACGAACTATTTATACATAATTAACGGTATAACATATAATAAACATTCACGATTATATAGTAGAAACAAAAGTCAGTTACAAAAATGGATTTTGGTTAGTTATGTTTCTGTCGTCACTAATTATAATTAATCTCGCTGTTCACAACATACCGTATGTTAACGAAAACAATATTTTAAAGTATTTTTTTGGGATTTTTTCCGCTTTGTTGAATATCGCGAGCGTATTTAACTTTACTCGACATGACGCTTAAATTGAATTCACACGCTCTGGTATTTTCTTAGAATTGTTTGGACAATTTTAAAGTGTTATATTTTGTATGGTGGGGGAATTTTTGTTATAAATTATTAGAAATAGTTGTGGTGTTCCCTTTCACAAGACTATGCCGTAATTTAATAGTGGATTAGAAACCACTCGGTGCTAGAGGGTGTGATCTACCTTGATCTATTCTGTTAAGAACCATTAGAACAAATTGGAAAAATATTTTCACGCTATCAAAATTCATATCAAATTTGATTACTTAACTAATGCAAGTCATGCCACCTATAGATAATTAATCATAAACAAACAAATAATATTCGAAGTGTCCGATATCATAAATATCACAAATCAGTGCAAACGAAGTAAATTCGGAAAGTTTAACAGCCCCGACGGTGATAAGTGATCGCATAATAAACAATTTATTTATAACCCAAAACCTTAACTCGACAATCTTAAGAGAGTAACTTCCGGCAGATAATTCAAATAGACATAAAAGGCTGTTTATATATTCTTAACGGCTATTACGTACATATTTATTATATCAGAATGTAATTTTACATGAGCTTTATTAGTTGACGACAACGGTTTAATGGCCGGTAATAAACCAACTATTTAATAGGATTTATCACTTAGGCCCAAATACGTTTTAATTTATTGTGGACGCCTCATTTGTTGAATTATGGAGTTTCAGGGGAGGCTTTGTCCGGTTTAAACTTTGGTTCAGACAAGTGAAGACGTTCAATTAGAGAAGATTGTTTAAGACTGTAAGTTTGTTAATGGGGATTTTTTCTCTATACCTTGATATCTATATGCTTAGATGTGTTTCGGGTTGCGTGATTTTTCTCTATTTAAATACTTTGTAGTATACTAATATGTCCTGTATTAGTGTATTATTTTTGTTACAATTCTATCCTAATCTACTAAAAAGTGGTTATTAATTCTACCAACATTTATTTTGTCCACTATCCGTAATTATAAATGAATTTCAAACGCGCATTTCTATACATTGTAAAAATTCAATAAAGTTTTATTTGAGGACTTTCTTATGCGTCAGTGGCGAACCTTTGTAATCGAATTGTGTTTTAAGTTTGGGGGTGACATTTCAAACGCTTCCTAATTTTGAAACGGCCATAAATTATTATTTATAGTTTGGAGTTTGTACAGTTGTTTATTTAATTTTGAAAGCTTGTTACCTTGTTAAAAGAATCGTTGTGTTTAGAATTGTATTGTATCTGCTCATTTTATTCTTGGAACGAAATGTTCTCATACAAAGTGATTTTGGCACAATGTCCAAGTCAGTTTACACTTGTGAGCTGACTTTTATTGTCCATTCTAATGAAGTATAGTGGACGAGGTGTTTAGGCAAGTTATGCACGAACGACTGAATTAAATCTGTGTATAAAAATATATAAATAACATTACAGATACTACTTAAAACTAGAGAAATGCCTTTTCCAAAGATAGCTAGAGATCAGACCTACATCGTTATCGTGCCTGTAACGGTGTTATGTGGTGTGGTGGTGTCGTTATTCGATTTGTTTCTATAAGTATAAGCTTGAATAAAATCCACAAAACATACGAAACGTTTTATTTCTATACAAAACTCCGAATAATATGAGACAAATGTATGTATATATATAATAACAGAGATCGTTTAACATCCTTGATTCGCTACGTTTTCTATCCTCGCGTGTAGCAAGTGGTGAGGCAATTTGACTATCCGTGAGGTGTTATTCCAAATTTAAATTGGGATTCCGCATTCCTTTCTAAATAAAAACTAAGACTAATCGGCCAGGCGTGGTTAATACGAGGGTCCTCGATGTTATATTTTTGGATATACATATAATTTCAAACACTCACTCATTTTTATGTATCCATTAAAATGTATATGGTTTTCAGTCGTGTAGACCATTGTCTAAAGTGATGGATTCATTCAATTTGTCCATTCATTTAATACAGACGACATCTTTTTATTAAAAAAAATCTAATTAGACTCAATAATTAATGGACTGAATAATTTACAGTACCTTTTTTACTCTTTTCACAAAATGTAATCTGATCTGAAATAATAATGTAATGAACGTTTTACGATTAAATATAGTTTAACAATTAACGGTATCAAACTTTCAACTCTGTAACGGATTACATGTAATTTAGTTTACGATTTTTTTACAGCTCGGAAAAGAATAAGGTTCAACTCGAACACAATTTAGTAGATCGTGTTTAAAGGACTTTGGAATCTAATTAAAAAAACAATTCAATAATTTTATTTTAATATACTTTGATCTGATATTATTTGATACTTACCGCAATGTAAGTGATTCAAATTTACTTATTATATGCTGATGTTAGGATACTTTTAGTAGGAATACTATGTGTAATAAGAAAACTCGGCACTTGTCAAAATAAAAGAAAAACTTTATTTATAAGGCTTCATATAATGCCAGTTCCCCTGGCAAGAAGCTTTACAGTACGGTTAGTAAGAGCTGCAACCATTCCACCATGCTCCAGGTAATGTCTCAATAGCTTTCAATACAATTTTTGTTGTTATAACAATTAAAATAATTTTAAATTTATCCTTTTTGAAAGTTTCTTATATCAAACTAACCTATGGTGTCGCACTGTCACTTTGAATACGATCCTTCAATAAGGAAATACTTAAGTTAGGCGGATACTCTGTAGGTAGATCGACGACAACGCTGCTTCTCATTTTACGATACCAGTTAACATTGGATCTCAGATTATAATAGGGCTGCGCGTATTGTTTAGCTATTGCGTAAACATTAAAGCTTATAAGTATTTTTTTATCTTTTAATATAAAAATCGCACTTTTTATACATTTTATAATGATGATTTAGAATCATAACCACTATGTTGGACTGTCGAATACCTCCTAGGTTTGTTAAATATAACAATCGTTTTATATTTGGGTATTTGAAATCAAAGTCGTTATAATCTTATTGTAAAATGTATGTATTAGAACATGGCAACCCCTGATAGTTGAAATTGGGGCAGGATGTTGGGAATAACCGCTTGAGTCAGCGCGGATTTGCGCCCACGGTAAGATTTATGTGACCCCACTCGCAACTATTATACAAATGTAACGACCCCATTTTAAATATTTGTATTTGCAGTGTTGCCATTTTTAAACTTTATCGCCGTATATATTTGAATTAATGATCTGTAAGTGTGAACGCGTTGTGTTTGATTTGTTCTTTTATTGTTTCAATAATGTTAAATAATTTTAATTAACACTAACATACGCGGTCATATTACTTATATTGTTAACATGGTTCGGATTAATTTTAATGAATACATTTAGGTACATATAGAACCCTTTATTATGTGAAAGGCGAAGTAGCATAATTAATTTATTTCCACACCAACAACATAATATTGTTTTAGTGTAGAAATGGAATCGAGCGATCTCCCCCATCCTTACCGTAATAAATAATATGATTATTTATCATCCTACTACATTGAAACACAGTGTAACAGGCTCAAATAATTAGCGAAAGTGTGTCATACAAATGTCAATAATAGTAGCACTTAGCCCGTGCTATTTAGAGAGAGCTAATAGGGATTTGCAAGACTGTTTAGTGATATTTATAAATGGGCCAGGAGCGTTTAAACTTAGTTTTAACGTTCAGAAAGACGAAACGATGCCGCCTCAGTCCAGCATACAACTGTTGACAACCGATATGAAATGGTGAAATTAATTAGATTTACTGATCATATGACGGAATCCAGTGGAGGGCTGGAGTTTCATGCCAATCTGTTACCAATCCAGGCATAGATAAGTATACGTCTCAAAAGCGTACGAATGACATGTTATATATAGATTTTACATAATCATATTATTTTATCTTGCCAAATAATGATGTGTGTCCATAACAACAGTATGACACAAAATTACAACTGGTTTGTTCTCGATTCGTTCATTTTAGTGTCAACAAAACGGTTATCAATGCTGGAATGTACAGTGCTGTGAATCAAATATATGTTAAAATAGCATATACCCGTTTAGGCAGTGCAAGTTAGCCTCTACAAATATGCGTACTTGTGTTGGATTAATTAAACAGAACACGAGTGTGACATGAATTAATAAATAATTAAGCTAAAAAATGTGCCGTCATCGTTACGATAAACTCGTCGATAGTAATTTTTGGGGCATGACGTTGCAAATTCTAGTGGTCGTTGACACTTGTGAGTGTTTGTATGGATATAATATTTATATATGCCAATTTATTTAACTTCATTTGCCTCGTGTAAGCGTTATTTTATAATGTCTCCCAAAATAAATTGCTTACTTATAATTAAAATAAATATGTTTTAGTTTTTCAATATTCGTTGTCGTAGTTATGTTGTTTTAGCAGCATTGTACGGTTTAAATTAAAAATATATGAAATTTAGATAAAGTCTGAGACCAAACCATTATTTATATGACACTGTTTAAATAACTTATTGGCCAACTTTTTAACAACTAAACATTAGTATTCTTTCAACATCGTATATTTACCAATAGTTATAGTTGGTGGATATCTTAATCTAACAATAATGAATTAATGTACCAGTATAGAGTAGAGCATCAGTAGATTATAATAAGAATGGAATTTATACGCTATGCGGGCTGGGGCAAATATCGCGGCGCTTATTCTCATGTCATTGTTATTGTAGATAATATTGTCGATTGTATTGAATAATCAGAATGTGAATTATAGTTTGCGGTAATGTGATATTAAGTTGTGCTTTACAATACATGTTACCTTATTTAATTTCAACTCGGTTGAATTCTTCCAATTTTTAACTTTCGAATGATTTATATAATGCAGGATAACTGTTACACAACTTGAGCGTTATTGTCATGGTGAGTATTATGTCGAATAGGCTTTATGTCAGAATTGGTCCCCAGGAAATACAATTCTGTAGCGGGGTTGTTTAGGTTCCTGTTACACCATGAATATTCAACACCTTGTTCAATTTCACCTTTTTATGCTGGGCTCTTTTGTACCGGTGGTATGAGGCAATACGGTTTTGCAAAGTATTTAATATTTATGATTTGCCGAGTGAAATCTGCTTGCCGTTATAGATATTTTTAACCGACCTACAAATATAGGAGTTCGAATACCACTACGAAAGGATAGATAGATTGATGTTTTAGTTAATCTCGTAAGAGATTCACGATTTTTCGAACAGCAAGTGACCTCATTAGTTTGACACTATAACACTAATACGAGTTAGTTTAACAAAAGTTGAAAAAGCTTTTGTAAAACTGACATAGAAATAAAAAAAAAGTGGTATTGAAATCGTTTAAAAAAAATTAATATGATTATTTGTTTTAAGCAAATAGGAAAGTCCCCTTTATCTAACGTAATATTCAATTTACATAATGCATATTGGGTTTTCCTTAAGAAAATGCATTAGATAATAATAGCATCTATAATGCGGGCGTGTGTCACGAATGTTGCGCCATGGCGCCGGCGCCGGCGCATATCGGTTTTGTGGGCCGCGAGATTCAACGGTTTTCCTCATAGATGAATATCGTTTTATACCCGTTTGAATTAAATAATTCATAATGGAATTATTTTGCAATATTTTAGGTGAATTACTTAATGGAATATTAATCTTTTTATTGATAAACGACTCGCTTCATAGATCGGGGGCATAGAATTACAACTATTTGTTCATTAAATATGTTTTTGCAAACCATACTTTGCTAGTAAGTAATGATTTTACTACTACTGAAACCCGTCCACAATATTTAGACATCATATCCTATACATTATAGTAACAAATTATCTTTAGTTTGATTAACATCTTGATCAGACATAGGTAGAATATCTTAACATCCATATAGAAAAGTTGGAGATTTACGTTGGAAGATTTACTAGAATAATTCTCGATTCTCAATTCATTTTGAATTAAGATGTTTCAAAATGGTCCTGTGTGTCTTTACTGAGTAAAAATATTTTGAATTTTACATCAAACCAGTCACTTCAATTTGGTCCCATGGAAGTCTATAAGCGCCTCGACATCAACATTACATTTGGATTTAAAATTTTGCCCTTGAATGTACTTGAATTGTACCTTTATTTTAGGATTACGTCTGCAATATATCATCCGTGAAATGCATTTTATTTTTACATGCACGACTGGTGGACTGAGTCATCTGTGAGAAAAATTGTGAAGCTGCCAAAAACTTTCTAAAAGCTGTGCCTAGTAAATTACATTAGAATATCACTTCCTGACGTTTATGCACTTTTTTACTAGTGTTGGGATATTTTCATCCTGACCTAGTTAGAATTAGAATAGTTATTGCACTGGACAAATCCTATATAAAAATATTTGGTACTAGTAGAGAGATTGGTCTGATTGATAATAATGTGTTACGTCGGTGTTAAGAACAAGATTAAGAGCCTTATTCAATATGGAACATAGTTATAGCTTGTCTCAGTGGAGGGTCAATATAGCTATTAGCAGGCGCTGCGTTGCCCATTACTGATGGCAGAGGGAGAGTAGGGTGACTATGAATTCATGTCTACAGACGACCGTTCCGAGTTTCTTACTACGACAAATGTTGATGTTCAGTTGAAAAAGGACGTGGAATTGTCTAATTTGGTTAGAGGTTTACCTTAAGAAGGACGATAGATGACGATAGTTGTATCTGTTCATGCAAGTTTCTTTAGAACACATTGATTATTGACCAAACGTTTTAACAAATACAAAATTGGTTTATTGTTTTTATTTCGAATTTCTTAAGGCTTATACCTACTGCATAACATCAAACGGTAAGACGTTAATATCTCGAATTCTTGTTAAAAAAAATTAATGTCTCAATAATTCTCAAAATCTTTGTCACGGCACATCGCGACTGTCGACGACGGTAGATAACACGATCAATTTGCAGATCCAATATCTGTGGTTTCCAGGGAATTATGCTCACCCCAAAGGGCAGAGTGACGGTGCAGGCCCCTTTATGATATCTCCAATGTACACATATTGTATTAATATTTGTAGAGAGCCCTCATACGGGTATTCCTATATACCTATCGGGTATCAAAACTATTTTGCCAAGGCAAGATTATGTATTGTATCACAAGCCGGATGTAAGATGTTGAGCTAGAAAACCTACTAGAAAAAGTTAAGGAGCCTAAGTCACGTCACAAATATGAATTGACAAAAGCTCTGCGCCACTCATTCAAATCGAAAAGTATGTTCTACAGAAAAAGTTAAAGAGCTGCAACCTACACAATAAGCATAAATAGCGTACAAAAAAAATTAACACTATATGCCCTTTATCCTCAATATTTTTAATTAATGGTTAAGGATAAGTTTTATGTATTTTTGTGTGGAAAATCCGCAAAATATTATAATACCCACAACTTTAAGGATATATTTATCGGTGTTTTAGCGGTCACAGTTAGCTCGCAGTCTTTTTGATAATATACCTAATAAATTATGTAAATAGATTAGATATTAATTTGTTTTGTTTGAAATAATTTTTAAATATATGCCTCCTAATAATATATATATAGCATTCAATATTTTTAAACTAGATCCATTTTGTCTTGTAATAATAATATTGTATGCAGAGAAAAGTTAGTGACAGTATTGAATTAAAGACCACAAACCAAAGATTAAACCAATATGGCGTATGTTATCCGGTTTCATTTTCATATTGTACGCGACATATCGATAATTTGAATCACAACCCTTGACATTAGATGCAATATACCGATTATGTCGATAAGAGCCGTCACTAATGCCATTGCTAAATTGGATTTCGGTAAAAACCCAATTGACTTTCAAAAGGGGTAGCAAAGGGTTGGCGTTTAAATTAAATAAAATTTACTGGAAAATTTATGTTTATTTAGTCAATATAGTATCGTATCAGCGATCACTTGGGTGCGTCAATAATTTTCTTAAATCAGGAGCTACGAATATAAACCGGTCTGAGAAGATAGCCACAACACACTCAGCTGTTTAACTATCTCGTAATAATCTATTTGTTCTTAACTATCGCACAGTTTATTACGTAAGCTTCAAGCAGAGTCACCATTGGAATGATATGTATTGGTATACGATCAAGATACTGTAGCGATCCGAACTGGTGTGCACTAAACCCGCTAGGATTACTGAAGTGCAATACGATCTTGTAGATTTTCACATTGTCTTTGAAGCCAACAACAGAATTAGTGTGAAACCCCTAAGACATCGTTGAGCGCATCTCAAGACACTTGTCGCTTCAAAACTTAAAATTAACATTAATTGACAAACTGTAGACCCCTCCGCGTCCACTCAAATATTTGCGTATTCAAGATGGCCCTCGAACAAACGAGCACTAAGTGTGTCTAGACGGGAAGTTGGTACAATTAATTGTGTCCGGACAAGTTTGCTTCATTACCTACCGCTCGTATCGGATTGTTTTTATTGTATACGAAGCTATTACGGTCCGTTCTTGCCCCTAATGGATTTCGGCCTTGCTCTTTTCTCAATACAATCGGAATTATACACTTGTGTGGAGGAATGATGCTGGTTTCTTAATAGGTTCCGAGCCCTATATCAATATGCTGCTTTATGAGAGACTAGAAGAGTTCATATTTAGAAATATTCGATTTTCTACTGACTTGTCGTATTTATTTATTTATTAAGAGAACACACAGGATACAAAAAAATAAAATTTAAATAATTAAAGTTATAGCTGCTTCCATCAACGTCTCACAGAGTGCATTCAAACCAGTGAAAAAGGGTAATACAGAAACGGGTATGCTAGGACATAAAATGAATATTGAATCGGAAGTAATTATTAATATATACATATATGTATTAAAAAAAACGTTTAGCGATATAATGTTGGGCGTCGTATGTGTAGGAACCGAAATCCGTTGTGTAGGTAACGACAAAACAAATGCAGCTTCCGGTAAAATTAAAGATGAAACCGATATGCAATTCTGGTGAAATTCAAAACAACGCCTACGCCCACGATTGTACGTTATGTTAAACAGATTAGGATTTGCCCTGCTGCTATTCGTTTTGTTTTCCCCCAACTGTGTAACTCACTGTGCATGGAATGTTTTATTTAGGTTTTCCAGTAGAGTCTCAGTTAGAACGGGAATTGTTTAGCGATGTCTTTGTATAATGCTTGCTAGGCAACAGCAATTTCAAAATTGAAAATTTATATTGATAAGAATCATTCGCTGTATTACAGATACCCCGGATGTTTGTTATAAAAAGCTCTGGTCATGGAACAATGGTCGTAGGACTATGTAGATCCTTTGCGATTCCACTGCACAGTGAGTCAGACTAGTATTAGACGCGGACCCCACGCGTCCCTCGAATACCGCGTATTTTATTGGCAGCCTTGCTGTTTAGACTGTCTCATTTTTTATTAAACAACGCACCAAAATATTCCCATTGCCGGACTATATTGCGATTGCTTCGTGTTTAAATCGTATACATTATTTAAATATTAATCGTGGTACGTGGGGATTATGAATTATATTTTGTTTGAAGTATAAATGATTGCTACTCACCTTTTAGAAGGAAGTATTTGAGATGCCATATCTATTTATTAATTAATAAACTACTTTCAGTATTTATCAAAAAAGTCCATTAAGAAAAGTGCGTACTATTTCTGAAAAGGCCATCAACGCACTCACGAGCTCCCAGCCATTTGAGGTTGCTTCCTGCGGATTTGTTATTTTAAAGCATTTACTTTATACACTCGTGTTTTTTTGTTTATTTTTTTGCGTATTAAATTAGTTAGTTAAATACTTTAGGTTAGTTAAATACTGTGACTGGTCACAACATAATTTTCCATGCTATTATGACATATCAAGAACAACCTGCTTTACATAAATAAACATTAACATAACGTAAATAAAACTAATAAAACACGAATATTTATCATTAACAACCTCATGTATTTAAACACAACTAGGAAATAGAATTACGCGTTTCCACTGATTTTCATGCCGAACCTTGACATATAATCAAATATTATGCCATTGTAAATACACTCTTACGTCTGTAACGTACAGTGTAATTCTCATCATCAATAATTGATTTATTTTAAGATATAGGCCAGTAATATCGGTGGAGTAGCCCAAGTGCAAATCATTCATGAGGTATGTTAAAATTGTATTTCACAAACTGAAACATTGTATCTATTTGTTTACTTTGCTGTGGCCTTTACGATGAATTTTCGTACAGCTTAGCAACTTTGTAATTGTGTTTAAAATCTACCTGGATTTCTGTAGATTATGTGTCGTTTTAATAGAACCCAAAGCCGTGTTACAGATAAATGTATTGTAATTATTATGAGCGAAATGTTTTTGTTTGCTTGTTTTTTATTCGATTATCTGTATAGCAAATAATTAGCGTAGCGAATTCTTGAACCGTGAACATTTGGCTTTGCGGTTTCGATAATTAATCACCGGGTAACGGCCATCCAGAAGACATAATGGTGGCAAATTCAATACTTTGTGTCCCTCTTGTTTTATTTAGGGCTTGGTACAATATAGAAACGTCAGCGTTTTGTGTTTATAACTCTAAATATTGGCAATGTTGGTTGGTATAGTTTAATAATACGAATAATACAATTAAATCTATTTGGGTGGCGATAAAACAGGGTTCGTTAATTTTTATGTAGTTTGTTTACTGATAATAATAGATTATTTGTTCTTCACATTATTTAATTGTAGTACTTGATGTGTTTAACGAAGGAAGCGGTTAACTAGTACTAAATATTAATTTAGATATACGTTGGTTCTAGCAAAATTAAGACTTTATAATAGTAAGATTTTTATAACTTGTACCATAAACGAAATTGTGAATTCTCGTTGCGCTCCCGCGGCTAACAGAAGTGACAAATTATCTAGATTATTGGTAGAAAGGTACATTATTATGCTTCATGAGTCCCCGTACCAAACAGTTTTACCGACTTTTTTTGATAATGGTTAAAATATTATCCGAAAGCACACAAGTTTCGCTTTTATTATTGTAATCGACTGTCATATTAGTCAATTTATTACATTAATGGTTAGCCTTAAAATATGTATGTATTAGTAGTAAGTAGTAGTCGTATATAATATAATAACACTGTTAAAATGTTCTTGCCGGTTCTTCTCGGTAGATGACTGCCTTCCGAACCGGTGGTAGTGTAAAAATTGACGATTCAAAAGTGTCTTTATAAAGACCTACTTGAATTAAGATATTTTGAGTTTGAGTTTTGAAAAAGTGAGACGACATATTTAATAATTATTTGAATTAGTCATGGAAGTAACATATTTTTTTAAGAAATGTTTATTTTAAAAGAGCAGCTATCGAGATATAGATAACTGCCTTCCTGCGTCTTTATAAAGACCTACTTGAATAAAGATATTTTTTAAAATTAAATGTTATCGTTATAATAATCGATTGAGTATTTCAATTTCCAAGTACATAAAAATATCTAAATCAAGTCATACCATGAATATTGTATTTAGGTTTTCAAAGACACCTCGTTGTAATTAAAAAAATATTCACACTTGCGGACAAAGCCAGGGGAAGTTAGAACACTTAACTACACAAATGAACGCAATAAATTTTGCAACATATGCCAAGTTCAGTATGAGTTATCGCTTCAATAATCCCCGATAAAAATCTGCCTTATTTTAGCTGCAATTTAAACATGATTAAAATATGGGCAACAAAATTGCAGTATAACGGCGATATTGTGGATTGGCCATTGGGGTCGGAATTGGCGGTTATATAGAAGTGGGCGTGGTGCATATGGCCCCAGATGTGTTTGAGCTTCTTTTGCATAAGATTGAAGGCATTTGGGTATAGATGGCTTTGGATTTATCATAATAAATGTGCGGCAAATTTGTTTTGCCATAAATTGTCATAAACTGTCATAAATTGTAATTGACTTTTTCTCCTTCCACTTTTGTATTTTTATAAGTATCTCTCTTACACTCATGAATCGTCGAATATTTCTAAAACAATCAACTATTTAGAGTTCCCAAATCATGGGCGTAGCGCGGACGTGAAGAACTGACAACATATTTTCAGCCACTCCTTTAAATAGTTAACTCCTTTAAGTAGTAAAGAGCTGCAAACATTACACCATTCTCAAGCGAATGCTTCCATATATATTTATATATAACAATTAAAAAACCTTTACTACAGGTTGGCTTAGTGAAATAAGAGCCCATTTACATTATAGTTAGAACGTCCCGAAAAACCAACCGAGATGAATTAGATCTTACTTAACTTGATGTAATATAAATTGGCAAGTCAGGAACAATACCTCTGCCATAGAATATGTTCGATTCAATATATTTTTTTTTTTCAAAACACACCTATCTAACAATAAATCGAAGTGCCAAAATCGGACACAATTGGAAATCAACAAAAGGTATGTGGTCAGTGACGTCCATCTGTTTGGGGCAGATGTTTTAATTATGCGGGCGTGAATGTTGTTAAAACTTAAAACGATTTTCGTGTTAAACATTTGAATTAGTTAATTAACCGCGAAAGATTTCATTTGTGATGACAATGCCTAACAGCTGTCTTAGTAATGTTTTATCGGAACATGTAATAGGAGAACATGATGTGGACCGGTGTTTTGGTCGTAAGAAGTTCAATTTTTTTTTAAAGTAAAAAAAATTATATTATAACATCAGTCCCTCCGACTGTGAGTAGATGCCCTTCAATATGATCCCCAGTAGGAGCATCTTCTATATTTATATTGACTAGTTCCTAGTCATTGTAAGGAAGAAGAATATAAACGTCCTGTTTATGTATTATGTTTATATCTCATAATCCCTAAAAGGCCGGCAACGCACTCATGAGCTCCCAGCCACTTGAGTGTCCATGGGCGGCGACTTCACCTTTATGGTGGGCCTCCTGCTCGTTTGCCCCCTCTTCTATAAAAATAAAAAAAATATATCTATAGCAATTAAATTATTTATATATATATATATATATATATATATATATATATATATATATTTATATATATATATATATATATATATAACGAAACTCCAAAGTGAAATAAAGTATAAACGACAATAATTCATTTATGTAACATACTTTAAATCTTTATCACCAAACAAACTATGCCTTAACTCATAATCATGTGTGTTATACAATCATTACAAATCCTAATTGATGATCAGCGGTGATTAGATGAATCGATGACTGATCATTGGAGGAGTAAACATCATTCACAGGAACTAATTCCGCACCGAATAGATATTTGTTCGACTACTTATTAGCAACTGGTGCTTGATGTGGTCGTTGTATTTGAACGTTATCTTTAATTACAAGTCTCCTAATACCAAGTATAAAGCTAATGATATGCGGAGAGCAAAATAAGTTTCTTGGAAAGCTTGTATAAGAAAAATCACTACGAAGTTCTTAATGGGAAAGTCTTAGAGCTGTATGTTTTTTTATGTTAACATATATTTTATATTAAATATGTATGTTTGTGTGATCCTTTATACGTATTAAATGGAAACCAACAACGTAGTATTATGCATCTTAGATGTAAATAGATTAATATAAATCTTTGTATATTACCAGCTTAACTAGGCCTGTATTAGTTGCTTAGGTAATTTATAACATTAATATAAGGGTACAAGAAATACCGTCTTAAGACGTATTCATTAAATTTAATTAAGAAAAAGTAAAACTTAATATCATACTTAAAAATAAATATATATAATATATTTATTTTGTAATTTCATAGTCCGTTCTTTTTATTGCACCATTTTGTATCTTTGTCAATATAAACTCGGCTTGGTTGCTTTGTACAAAAAATATTTAAAATATATACAATATTCTACTCAACCCCATTGGAATATGAACTGCACAAGACCAATTATGAAGTTATTATGAGTTTTAATGGGTCACCCGCATGAGAATATTGCCACGCGTCACTTATGTTGATAGATTTTTAGTTGACTATTCATAGAATTTAATTTATGATATTTGTAACAACTCATTTGAAAGATCATCGGATATATTTCATACATTTTATAGTGTTCGAATGTTTTCAAAACTATGAAAAACGATGTCGTGTTATTATCGTTTTGGTCAGTAATTTTGTGTCACATACTAAGCCTTTCACTATGATACCATAGTCCCACACGACTGTATATGGCGGAGCATATTATCTCGATTTATTGGAAAAAAAAAACTAAAAACCGAACACAACATTTAAATTATTTATGAATATATTTTATCGTCTTGGCACCCTGAACGCTTATCAGTCAGATAAAATGGGGGGTCGCGACATCTAGAGGAATTTATGGAAAAATTTCAAGGAATCGAAGACGCTTCTTATCTCAATGTAAAACGCTTATCAAAGGAACCGACTATTCAGTTTTTTAACCAATATTAAATGCAGTCACCCTTTTGAGCCATTGTGGTTTGCCGTTGTTGTGGCAACTGTTATTAATACACTTGAAAGATTAACACAAATATAAGTACCGTGCAAGTATTTTACTTTGAAAAAAAAATTAAGAAACACATACACGATTTACTTAATTATCGCAGTGTCCATTTCTATTTAAACAGTGTTGAGATTTTCTCATAAGGGGAGTATAAAGCTTGTAATAGGTACGCATTAAGCAATGCGAACAGAGTAGAACATGTGACGGTAATATAAAAAAATATATTACAGTCAAAACATAACTGATACAGAGTAAGATTAGGCTGTTTACTCAGGACATCCATTTAATACAATACAGTTCGCGGAAGGTTTGCCTCGTTTCCGGTTTGCCTTATTTTTTGTTGAGGGTTTGTTGCTAAACAACTTTTTTTTAAAAATTTGTGTTATTGACCAACGTTAATTATCTTCAATGAAAGCGTCTTTACATGTTTTGTCATTCTTTGTGTTTAAAATATTATTGATTTAATTTAAACAAAAATATTTAAACTACATGTACGTAATTATAAAAATATTTTTCAGATGAGTTTATAACATTTTATCTATAGTAAAATATACTTTGCCTGATAGAGAAAGCTCATTTATTGATTATTTATTTAACATACAAGTATGTGATCGGCGTTCGAAATAAGGCTTTGTTGAAATAAGGTCTGAATTCAGTTTCCTCACGTGTTTTCCGTCACTGTGTGAGTGTTCTTAAAAGGATTGCCAAGTCGAAACTCTTAAGCCATTATTCCAACACTGATTTTGTGTTATTCAACTCGGTGTTGATGGTCATTAATGTACCTGTGCACGTCATAAATCCGCACTTTCATTGCCGATTTTAACAACAGACGCATTTATTATACATTAGTATGGATAAGTAAGCTTTTTTCAATCATTTCCATATAGAATCGTATCGGCGATCACTTGTACGTCAATAACTTGTTCGTATATCTAAGGCTTCCAAAATAAACCGGTCTCAGATACTTACAAACTCAGCTGGTTACCTATCATTTTTGAAGCGTAAGTTGCTATATAAAATGTCCTTATCTCAGCATTGAGAGCGATTCACTCGCAGGCTTTTTAATCGTTTAAATATCCTTTACGCTATAATAGGACTTGCTCAAGAATTTTTGCTTAATAAAGTTTATATGGGTGTATTGTAAAAACAAGCCGAAACAACAAACTGGTACGGCTGAAACCATACATAGTGGCAAAGACATAAAATCCATTTATGTTGACAGTACTTCGTGTAATCTTAACGCGCGTTCAACTGTAACTATCCGTTAAACAATCAATTTATGACGAACATTAAGAGACAATGCGCTTTAATTCCATGTACAGTTACAGAAAGATTGACGCGAAGTAAAATTAACTCGTAATATAGGAACTGGAGTCATTAAGCACCATTTGTCTGTCGAAAAAGTTGCAAATGTTCTCAGAAATGTGGACCAAAAAGTATCGTTTGTATTGAGTGAAGTTTTATTACATTCATTATTACATATTGCATCCAAGATAATATTTACATTTTCATACAAGTTATAGTTGTAAAAAAGTCTTGACTAAGTTAGTACGAAGGTATACAAAGACTTGTATCAAAATACAAATTGAGTTTTGTATGAACCAAATAAAAAAAAAAGCACTTGAATTTTTTTTGATTCTCGTTTCACGCTGCATTGGATAAATGTGGATCGGTCGCACAAGTTTCTCATATTTCTCTTTTCCCTCCACCGATACAACTTTTTAATGGAACAGAACAGATTGGCTAAACTTTTGCGAGGGGCGCTTTCCACACTGGAGAAGTTGAAAATGTCTTGATAAATGTCCAAAGGGGCGTTTATGCGGTTTAATAAAAAGTGACGCTATTAGGTGCTTTATTTAAGAAGTTTCTCGTGTTCATTATGAGTTTTTTATGGATGCCACTGTCGTCGAAATTAGCTCCATTATGTTGGAAGTTTTTACGTCGCGCCATAAGCGAATTGACAAAATTCAAATGAAAGCAATAGGCCTAATCAAAATTGTTTATTTCCCTAATGAAAACTGTTGAGAATAAAGTTCTTTTTTTATTTATCTATTGACACTTTATTGTACAAAAACAGTAGAAATAATCAATGTTATAAGATGGTAGTATATATAAGAGAAACGGGCGGCTTTATCGCTAATTAGCGATCTCTTCCAGGCAACACCCACACGTGTAAATTCATTAAACAAATTATTGTTCGGTTTTCTGTAGTTTATTTTGGGTTTACAGTGATACAACGTCCGCAGATTGAGGGGATTGGCATGCTTCAATACTTTGCGTCATCTATCGACAGTCTTCCGAACTGCGGTGAAATGCACTAAAATTCTTCGCAAAGGTGACACGGTTTTGCCTATTACACATTATCTTAGTAGTTTGTATAGTAGTATTGAATGAAATAGTCTTTCATTTGACCATACTTAATACGACCATAGCTAGTATACTCAACAACGGTGCTCAAACTTTTTAACTCTAAAATGCTCTAACATTTTCTGCGTTATATTCCCTGATAAATCTTCGTTGTGTTTAAAAGATTTTCTCTTAACGAACCTGAATCCAGACAGGCAGAACTTAATTCTAACCTTGTCTGGCCCAGACTTGGCCTTAGGGACGAGGGTATCAGACGTCCATGGCAATGATTAAACCTGTGTATTCAAGATCTTAATTGGAGATTTGAGTGATGTAATCTAATAGACATAGTTTACAAAGCTCGTATTCTTCAGTAAGTCTAGCTTAAAGCTAGATGTATTGAAACGTAACGAATAATATAATTGAATTGAAGTTCGTGTGTATATTAACAGGTTTTGTGTCTAGATAATTTTATTATTAAATATAGGTCGTATATAAGACGTAAATAAGTCGTATTACTTACTTTGTTTATACGTTTAAATTTGTTTCTATAGAATATTTGTGTTAATCAAAGATACAACTTATAAATGAATGTCCCTTTTTTAAAACATACACATTTGTGTCTACAGTGCTTAAGCACGGGAGTGGCATATTAATTAGGCATGAAATTTATACCTAAAAATAGGTTAAATTGTCACTGTCATATAATATTTAATAATTAACTAATAAAGAGTTAACGCGTATTAAAATTAACATTTTTTGCCAATTGACTTTTTGCTTAAAATCCTAAACTTTATATAACCTACAATACGTTAGTTGGTTAGTTATTGGGCTGATCTGTTTGTAGCATGAAGTATGAACTTATATCAATCTTATCGTAAATAAATATACACTCAAAACGACAAACATAAAGTTTTGTTACGAACTCTATATTCTTGTCCTGTGATTGCGGTCACCCAAAGTGACTTCCATTTGCCTTTGAGGTAAACAAACCTCTGTTTCATATAAAATACACGGTTTACGGCAATCGTGATGATGATAACGCGAATACAAGTGAATTTCAAATAGTCTTGCTGAGTCATAAGCGATAGGGTTGATTTATGCGTCTGTTTTTATGCTGTGTGTTTCTTGAGGTGCGATTATGGAGTTTATTTTGCAGAAAGTGATATACAATATGTAAAATCAAAATCAGACGTTTATACGTCGTCAATATGGCCTATTTCGGAATGAACAATTGAACAATTTACTTATGGTGTAAACACATAAATATTTAATTTATCAAATAATAGCTTATCCTCAAAATGCACAATGCATACCCATCCATTATGTTAAAATCAAAGTGTCTTTATTCATTAAGGCACATAGAACCATTTTGAGCTTTTGACCTTTTTAAAATTTACTTACTGACAAAGTCACCAAATTGTTTAGGATTTTGTTATAGAGGCGTACACATTTCCCTTTAAATGAATTCGTAACATATATTACATAACATGTGTATCAGGAAGTGCCTGAAGAGCCCGATTCGATAAGAGAAATCAGTGAGCACTCTAGTTTTTAACTTTCTTGTATCGAGGGTTCTGAAATAGACCGGTCGGAGAAGACAACCGACTGGGCTGTTTATTTTTAAACTTTATCAAGTATTTTTATATAACTTAATGACGTCAATGTAAACTTGAAATAAGAATAAACGGACCTTACTGTCAGTCTGTTGTATATGCTTGACCTTAACGATGTGGGCATGAATTTTAAATAAGTGATGAAGTTTTCAATATATTTTCATATTATTGACTGAATGACCTATAGTAGATAGAGAACGCGAAGCCTGAGTGTATGTAACAACAATATTTGACTAACAGACTTCTCACATAAATAATTCATATTACATTGATGTTTTGCTCCTTGCGAGGCGTGAGTGATTTTTTCTGAATTGATTAATTTTCGTTACATACTCAAAACATTCCTATTTATTATTACCGATTATTTATTATATTATTACGACTATTTAAACAATGACGATCAAGACATAAATATTATACATAATACTGTAGCAACCGAGTGCAGGACAATGAACTGAATTCTCAGAAAAACTAGAAAATCTTGGCAAAGCATCACTCTGGAATTAGTCGGTGACGATAGATGACTAGTCAGTTAGAGCGCTGAACTTATGTCATAATGAATTTGGTATATTATATACAGATAACGACTAGTTCTTTCCCGAGGCACCAGTAAGCGTCGCCATTTTCTTGGAGACTCTAGTATATATATACTCTAATAAAAGAGATACACACGCCACAAGGCCTTATCCTTGGACTTAGTCATCTTCACATGACTAGATAGATTTTATTGTCGTTACATCAGAATGGTTTCTTGTATTCAATGGATACAAGTAAATACAAGAAACCTTTATAACTAGTGTATAGAGTGATTTAATTATGATAATATGAGAAACGCTTTTATTTTGTAGATTAAACCTTGAAAATTCCGTAGTGTTGTTCAAATTTATATTTTACCTATTAAAAGAAAAGAGCCCGCAAGAAATAAAACACTGAAATTTTCAATTATGTTAAATTAAGTTAAAAACGGTATTAGTTAAACGACAACCTAGTTAAAGAAAATACGTGTCCTTTTTGCTGCACTTCCACTGCATACACTGCAAACTGCATTGCACCAAAACGCCTGCTATGCACCGCTTAGATTTATTTCGTAGCCATCTACCGACATTAGATTTAGACATAATATAATCTCCAAGTAAGTTGTAGTTTTGAGTTGTTTTTTAATGACCTGGAATTTTTAACACTTTATTGCGTCATTGTACAAACGAAATGAAAATAGAATAATTAGCTTCGGGTATAAAATTGTTTATGAACGTATTTTATTTCTATCAAACTTTCTAAAATTACATATTAATAAAAAAGGCCTTAAAAGAGGTCAAAAACATACCTTATAGTTTTGGTATGCTGGATTAAAAAGAAGACAGGGATTAAAAACAGTTATCAAAAGATTATGACAAACCTAAAATGTATTTCATAGGCTGAATTAGCATTTAAAGTTCAATTTTTTTGTTGTTCTTTATTTACAAGGACAAGGATGAGCCAAGTGAAGATATTCCTTTTGTATTAAATAATTACCGGGTAATTATAAAAATGTGAACGGTTTGTTTGATTAGACATTATTAAAAGTAACATTTAGTTGAAAGGCGAGGCAGTGCCCCGAATTTGCCAGGTCGTTGCGCCGTGATTGCTTTAGAGATAAGTTTTTGTTTTGCTAATGGTTACAAGATATTGCGAATAGCTTCTTTGGATTAGTAAAAAACATCTGCTATATTTACTTTATGATTGTTACTAATATGTTGTTATTACGTCAACATAATTGACAATAAATATTAGTGCGACATATTTTAAATGGTAATTATAAACACACTATAGATAGACTACTATCTTCTATAGACAGATATCTCTATAGAGAGGAAAAGGCACACCATAAAGTCGCCTTTATTTTTATATAAAAAAACTAGTTTATTATTTGTGAAAAATAGTATTTTTTTAACATATTTACATATTGTAGGTAAATACACAAGCAAAAAAATCTTAAGCATAATTCCGATATCGTCCCTTATACTGCGGATAACACCGCAGTATAAGAGACGTGTTAAGTTTAATTGTTGCCATGGAAACATCTGTCAATACATACAAATGATACTCCACTGAGATACAATTTCAATCGAATGTATGCGACTGAAAGTAACTTCAGGTTTAAAGATGTTTTATTCTTTAGATAGCCAATTTCCATCAAGGCAGCTATTCTGTCTATTAACCTCAAATTATGTATTAAACGAATCGATTAGTAAAATTCCGTGTTCTCATTTCAGATTCACCGGGTTCAGCCACCGATAACCGTCTGATAACAAAGTGAGTATTTAATTTTGATATCGTTTTTTTTTGCGCGTCGTCAACCGCGGGCCGGTGTTATTCGCGTATTCAACGTTCCCGTCACGTTGACGTCCAATTGATACTTAACGAAATTTGAGGGGAAAATCGAATTCACCGAAATAATCATATAAAATCAAAATAGTAATAAATAATTATAGTACCTATACTTAAATCGATATTGTTTGTAGTAATAATAGATTTAAGTTATGTTATATGGTCGTAAATATTTACCAACCTTAGCAATCTGCTTAAAATATATTATTCATGTCCTAATAAAAAATATATAAAATCATACCAGCGTTCTTACTAAAGCGATGTGAACATGGTCCGTCTGTAATAGAGTATGTTATAGCAGCAATATTTAAGTTTAAATTTTGATTGTGCAAACGATTACGTATATGTAACGACTCTACGCGAATAAGTCTCTCCGATAGTTTCGACCGGTAATAATCGAAATAATTCAGACGTGTGAATGCCCGATTTAATTTGTTGCTATATAATGCATGATAATGCCCGTTGCGGATTTATAAAATAATATTTAGGCCGAAGTGATATATTGTGTATTAAGATATGAGCCTAACCCCGGTGACATTTGCATTTTAAAATTGATAAAATAGATTGATTGACACGACGAAGTATGAAGTATATATTATTTTAACTGATAATTGTGTCTTATAAACGCGTTAGCAATTGTTTCAAATCAAATCACATTTATTGGAATTCGATGCAACATTAAATTATCTTATCTTATATCTTAAATTAAATTATCTAAGACCCATGACCACATTTGAGAAAATAGATAAACATGTCAAAAAATTAAGGTATAATAAAAACAGTCCCATATTATGTCGTTTACTCACTTGCCCGTTGAGCCCTAACATATTGAGTTTGCTCGAAATAATTGTTGAGTTATTATTGAAAACTAAATAATATCTACGTAGATAAACGTTTATCGGTTCACATTCTAACCCTCATAGATTACTATTAGGCTCGATCTATAAGATACATAATTACATTTTACCACAAGTTACATGAGTCATAAACCCTACCAATTTTCAAATTCTCAGTAAATTTTTTATCACATTTTTCGATCTATATCTGAAGCAATAAATCAAAGGGTGCAAATTTGAAGCAATTTCAACGGTCGGTCATTGTTCATTGTGATAGATGGCGGCGGTCGCGAATTTGCAAATTATGACTTTGTGCCCGCTTTAAGTTTGATTGTGAAGTGTTTATTGGAGGCTACGTGGAGATTTGTTGATTGTCTGCATTTCAGTAGTTCAACATACCACGAGATATCTATTAATAATGTGAGCCGGTCAACTAGTTACTTTAAAGTGTCTGCGGTGAAAACTTAATTTCACTTCTTATGATCAATAAGATTTTTTTTTATAATTTTTTCTGTTCGTGTTTTTTTTTTGTTGTCTATTTTCGATTGTATGTTTTGACCTTGTTTTGGCTTTGTTGTTGATCTATTTTTGTTGTGTAAGCTTTTTGGAATAAGCTGTATAGGTTTAAGATATAAAAAATAAAATAAGAAATGTGTGGCATTACTACGGGATTGTTTACAGGATTTGTTTACAGTTTACATACAAGTGAGTATGTATGTTACGCTTTTACGCTTAAACTACTGAACCGGTTTCCATGAAAGGGTATGGAGATTTTAGAGGAGAGGAGGCTTTACTTTAGGGAAGGACATATATCATAAAAAAGTAAGTGTTGAAATTTGAAAGTGTGTATAGAAATTACACCAGAACTCTGCTATTTATAAACCGATTCTCCAAAACTCCATGTATTTAAACCACGCGAACGTAGTCGTGGGCAAATATAAAATAAAAAGTAAGTAAAACGAGATACTTTAGTACCATTCATTTAGAAACTTGCTAATAATACTTCGTAAGTACTATGTTATAACATATGTTTTCTTCAATCCTCAAAAGTGCAACATTCCACAGAAAACAATAGCCCGTACATACGATGACATATTGCATTTCCCCGCGCACCAAGTTATTACAAGGACTAACTTGTTGTTAACTTTATGTGACGACTGTACGAGACGTTGACGAGTGAAACTTTTATTATCTGCAAGAAAACAACTCGGCTGTACATTATATAGTAATACAATGAGGCCTCATGTCCATTTAAATAATAATAAAATTTGTTTTAATTTACATAATATATTGTCAAATATTAAATAAAATATAGTCTGGTCTCAGTGTAAGGGAAGCTAGTTAGATTTAATGATGCCATTGAAATGTGATACATTGATATTTGAGTTGACTTTTTTTATGTGAAAGATGGGGTTTGCGGTCGCGGCGTAATCCTGATTTTTACCACGCTTCTTCTCGGTCCTGATATGTCATATGTGTAATATCAGAAGGAAATACACACGGCATATTATTATATTGTACTCGATACTGTATTTTTTTATTTATGACCGTTTCTAAGACGTATTAATTAATTTTGGTTTTATTAAAATATAATAAGAACAGTGGGTGAAATGTGTATTGCTTGAAAGAGTGTATGCTAGACTCAAAGTTAACTTAAAAAATTAAGTTTTTTTAAATCACGTCGAAGTTACTCTAATTTATATAAAAAAAACAATCAAAAGTATATTCTTTAATGATGAAATATTCAATTATTTAAATATTGTAAAATCTAAAACAAATGCCAGCACGCAAATAAGCCCGAGATATTAAAACATATGAAAATTAAACGTATTTAAAGCCATATAATTGTATGGTTTGTAATTTTAATCAATTGGCAATTGAAATAATATGGGCTTCATTGCCACCATTCAAGATAGTCATAAGATCTTTTACAAGTTCTCTGTAAGACCATTGGCTATATTGACGCGCCATTGTTGTTGGTAATAGTAATAACTATGTTTTGACGTGATTTTATTGCGTACAGTCGCTGCCACATGCGATTTTGATTAACGGTAATTTTATCACAAGACACGAACATATTTATATCAGTCATATAATAAAATTTAGATTATTATACTAATGTTCCAGTACAATAATTATAAAGAATGAAATTTTGTTCAAAAATAAACTTTAACAGCTCACTGTATTTAATTCTATTTTAGTCTAATTAAGTTGATTGTTCATAGCTTGTATAGATAGGGATCCCAACAGCTTTGATTAAAATGATTATTCTATATAAATGATAATGAAATGTTCGTCACGACTGTACTTAATGCAATACGTAGTTTCGTGATTTCCACTGATCGTTCATCATGTTTATTAGTTTTCCTACTTGAGAAAACATGCAAATTAAATAGAAATGTCTCTATTGCTTCACGTATGTAGAAAATTATTCATTTACGTACATCCACTACGTATTACAGCAATGACAATGTACAATTGCACAATGGATTTATAATATGAATTTGAAATTATTATTTAAAGATTTTTGATAAATCCAAATATACAGCTAACATAGCACTAAAATATAAGTGTCATCTAAGGTTCAAGTCATTATTACGAAAAATAACTAACATAATGTGACATATTTTTGACAGGGTTAGGAATTATAGCTTAAAAATCAATTAATTATTGCTGTATGTGTTATTTGGCTATATATAGGTAGTCTGCCCTAAGCCGCGACGTAGCCTTAGGGCTCTAGTATGTAGTAAATTATTTGGCTCTGGACGTAAATTTAAAATCATGAATTTACCTTAAAAATGTAGTGGAAAACTTTTGGAAATAATTGTCATATATTAAAGCAAAAGGAGTGTTGTGTAAGGAGGTGATGTATTTATTTTAACCTTTAATCATATTCACATTAAGGATGGCAAGCCAATTGTCTTGCTGTTGCTGTAAATGAGGTGTCAGCTGCCTGTTTTGTTTGAAGTTATACTGCGTGTGGTAGAAAATAATTTTACCTTATATAACAAATTAAATTTATATTATTTTACTTTTACACTAGCTGATTTCGACAAACGTCGTTTTGCCAAAAAAAATGTCTCTAAAAATATGATGTTGGCCGATTCTCAGACTTACTCAATGTGCGCAGAAAATTTCAGGAGAATCGGTCAACCCGTTTCGGAGGAGTAAGGGAACGAACATTGTGACACGAGAGTTTTATACAGACATGTTTTCACTCTTAAGATACATTATTTACAACCTCATTCATATACTTCGTAAATTTAAGCAGAAGTAAAACCGCGTTCGTGCATGATAAATATCAAAATATTTATTAGTTTTGTGCGGTGTATAATAGTAATATGTAGTAAGCATTTTTTTTTGCATGGGAACAACTTTATTGGAACCGCAACAGGAAATTAAGTTTACAAAAACAGTGGAACGTTGTAATAGAGATCTTTGAATTAGTAACGTGTATTTGTCTATGTAGATTGCTTTTTGCATCGTCTGCGTAAATTTTATTCACGGTGCATCGGAGATTTAAAAAACAAATGGAAAAAGTTTAATACAATGAATGAAAGAAAGAAAATATGTCTATTTAAACATCACAGTAAATTATAAATACAATTATACAATTATATAGTATTTTTAAAATTAACTGAAATAAACACGGGCGTGCGCCAAATGGGGTGCTTGTCAGGATTTGAGTGGAATATAATATTCCACACCACTGATTTTCAGCATCCCCCAGTTGTCAAGTTTTAATCAATGATGGGCATATGAAGATAAAAAACTATGGATAAGTGATATCTTCGTAACAACATAGTACAATTTGTACAATTAGAAGGAGTTAATAATTGAAAGCCACCGGTGGCCTTATAAGCGATCTCTTCCAGCCAACCCACATAATCAGAGAATGATTATATCACGCACTCTGTGCGAGTACATATTCAGTATTACTATTAATAACAATGCCGCATCCTAGAATATCTTTCCCAGCGAAGCCGTCATGCAATTGGGCAACGAAACATCGCGAGTCAATTGTCTGATGAAGAACGATAAATTGCTGAGGAGAGAGCGCCGTGTGAGTATAGTTAGTTAGAAACGAGAAATCGTCAAGATCAACAGAGGGATATTCTTCAAAGTTGAAGAAGAAATGGTTCAAGTGTTGATATGAATCGAGCAGCGTATGAATACACCTTACATCGTTTAGTTTGCCAGCATTGAAGTTTGCTGGTGAAAAGCCTGGTTTGTGTTGCCTTAGTGGTAAAGTGACATTGTCATTATTGGTGTCGCCACCAGAGCCATTGTGTTGATTACTTTATATCTCCTTTTTCTTTCTCTTTAAAGCTTTTATAAATCTATCTACATCCGTATATTAATATTTATTTTGTATCATTGTATTTCATACATTGACTATTAGACGGTACGAAGTTCGCCGGCAAGAAGAGCGGACAATACAAAAATAAACTAAATAATTGAAACAGGACAAGTTATTAGTCTTATATAAATTTAAAAATAATGAAATTACGAAATATTATAGTTAATGGACAAGAAATGCTTACGAATAAAAGATTTAAAAGATGAGGAGGTTAATCGGATGTCATCCCAAAATATAGACCATATAAAAACCAATATAGGGAAACGTTACTAAAAAAAAAAAAGAAAAACCTTTTGCATTTTCAGTGTAAGAAATTCCTCATATTAAACCCGAGTGCGGTGTTAAATGAAAAATGTAAATATGCAAAGTTGAGGACTGGTGCTACCAGATTTTAATTTACCACGTCTGAGTGGCGCATCAGAAATACCGGATTACGGGCTGTCTTAGTGTAAATCATTTTAGGGAGGTTTGCGTTACTTTATATTCTTCAGGCAGGTAGTTTGAGAGGTGTTTTTGAAAGGGAAGTAAACACGAATTTAATTATTTTTTTTAAATTTGATTGTAGCCTTGTATATCCGTTTCCTTATCCAAACTAATAAGCTACAGGATAATTGAATGTTAACACTCGTTTCGTAACAAAATTACACAAATTGGTTACAATTAAAATGCGTTAGTTAAATCTAACAAAAGCCCGAATTACACTAAATTACTAGTTTTGTACGTACCTCGTGAAACCTACGGTTTTAAACCCTATTTGTGGAACAATTAAGTTGATTATGGAATGGGTTATCGTAATCGGAAGCTCCTTAACATGTCTTGGATGAAATTCAATTGAATTTGTAAGTTATTGTTATGCAATACAGTGCAGTTTTGCATGACGCCTCAACACGCACGCACTAGTTAAATAATTAGAAGTTTTAAGTATAAGTTTTCTTACAAGTATTTGAAATTAATTGACAGAGGGAACGTTGTTGATTTCCTTTGTAATCGTGGATAGTTTTGGCCAATTTGGTCTTAACAAGAAAATTGTTTTTTATTTTGATTTTACTTTGTTGTGTCATAGCTTATAGAACCCTATACATCTCTATACCACTTAGCTAGATGAATAAGTCAAAATGAAGGTGTAAAATCATGCAAAGGTAGGTATTCTATGTTGAAGTGTCAATTATGAGCATCTGCTAGGGGTCACTAAACAGGTGATAGTACGTAATTAATAGAAAAGTTATTCACCATTAAAAGTAACATATCCCGACCATAATTGGTCAACACCTGCTGGTCCCGCGAACTAATAGATATCTCATTAACGAAATATATTTTAAAAAAATATACCAGATATTAAAAAGACATTGGGATGTAGATTAACAAAATGTTTGAGCATTTATTACGGATACCTGAACTTACGACTGGGACGAAATCACCTGTTGGTGTAAAAAAAAACCTTCACCGGACCCTTTCACAACTAAATTGCTTAAGATAACATTACGATTGTCTTGATGAACTAATAATTATATTTGGGTATTATAATTACAATTACTATATTCGGTTATAGGAGAGATTTGTTATTGATTGTATTTTTTATTTTTTTATATAATTCTGGCGGCCCTGTGTCGGCGACCTCTACCAGGCAACAATAATAATAAACTAAACTGAACGGTACTTTATGATGCACAACTTTTGGTTAATTCAAGACTATACTTAATGCATTTTAATTATTCAATAATAGTTCAATTTATATATAATAATTCAATAAATAGTTTTAAGATTTTTTTATTTATTTCCGCGGAACGTGACCATTTTTGGTCATTTGTCCTGCGCATTCCAAAATAGTTTTGGCTATGTGCCATAATAACTGTCTATAGAATAATTACTCCCAAGGCACGCTCTGGTTAATGAAGCTGGTATTGTTAAGTATTGCAATTATAATAATTAAAGCCCGAACTCGTGAAGGACGACTCTTACACACCACACCCGAGGCTTTGCGATTCCTATACACCACGGGTTGAGTGAGAAGACTGAAAAAAAAATGAATATTTCGGCCTCTTTTTTTTTAGTCTTCTCAATCAAGTGTGTTAGTGCAAGGTCTAATTTGTGATAAGTGTTAAATCAGATAAGCAATTTCAAGAACGAGTGAAAAAAGTGGAATCCTTGTAATTGAGAGTGAGAAGCGTTATTGGACACTGATTATAAATAATATTAAATGATATAAATGACTCATTAGTCTTAAATGAGGCTAGATCGTAATTTTTCAATTATTTGTCTGTGTAAGAAAGTCGGTAATTATTTTTCTAAAATAATGATTAATAATCTGACCTATCGTCTTTGGAAGTGAAGAGAGATTTTTGGAATAGGATGCGTAGTTCCGATTATGTTCGAGAATTTATAGTTATTTACAAGACTTCGTTATTCCATACTCCGCTCGAGATCTTTGTTTCTAAGCAATTTATGTGAAGAATACGCCGATAATCAAATTCACGACCCTATAATACTAACAAAAACCACTAAGCCGTACTAATATAAAGCCGAGGAATTTTTTTTATATGCCTGTTGGCTGCTGTTAATAAATAACTTAAAACAAACATTACAAGGTGAATGAATTAATTATCTCTGCGAATTCGGATGCATTTAATGACCAATCCTAATACGTGCTTATCGTGCGATAAATCTAAAATGTAAACATTACTTTATTCCTCCATCAATTAGGGCCTTAAATTCGTCCAACTACAGGCAGGTGACGATAATTACGATATGAAACAAAGCGACCTTCTTGGTGGCTTTACACCTGCACATTTACCAGCTGCAAAGGAAGTGTCATAAGGCTTTTCATCTGAACAATTGTCCATTTAAGAATAGATAAGACAACAATTCAGGATTCTATAGGTCCAGCTAACAATGGTCGTTATTGTTCCCCGTCGGAGGGTAGTTAGGCCCGGTCCCGCTAAGAGGAATCGTTTTTGTAATGAACAATTTTTGTTATTCTAGGACAATGACGCATGCCGACAAAGAATGGGGTTTTTACAATTTTGTACGTAAATTTATAGTTTGTACTGTGTGTTATTAATAAATGACAGAACAATTTGCCATATTGCTTTTTTTGTGTAAGTTGTAAACTTGGGTATAGCTTTTGTCTTTATTCATAGAGTAAAGGTAGTTCAAAGTCGAAACATCGTTTTTATAACAGGAAATTTTACAACCAGATAATACATAATAAAATCGAAGCGTGTATACCAATGATTTAGCCGGACATTAAATATACCAACAAAATAATTTAATTGGTGTAAATTGTTTAATGCGGTCAAGATTTTATATCCATAACATATAAAAACTGGTTCAGATAACCGAAAACCGATAACGTTATTTTTATTATCGCTAAAAGTATCAGCATCCATCATACAAAGCAGATAAGCAACGGAGAAACGTTAAAAAAAAAATTAACCGCTTGTTATCAAATTGTTAAATTCTCGAACAATTTCGGTGCATCGGCTCGTGAAACCGTTTGGCGGGCATCGGTTTATAGTTTTTTTTTTTTCATTCATTCGAATTCTAAGAATGGCGGCGGCTTTTTGGCGCCTTCTTTTTGTTGGGTCGGTGTTTTTTTTTATTGGTTTTTAGTGATTTTGGCGCGAATGCATGTGTTCCGAACGTTGATTTTGTAATGTTATGTTCGCAGGTAATTAGGCTGCATTAGTATTTCATAACCACTATTCGGTTCTTTTTTTGTGATTGCACTTGACAGTGCGATTAAATGTGTGTAAAATTAATAATGCACATTAATAAAAATCACGTGACAACAGCACGTAGCAACATATTCACCCATACATATTGCTTGCTTTAATCTCAGTCATGTTTAATTGTACAGTTTAAAACTTCCTTCATTTCGTTTAACGGCTAAACTATTTACCTATGAACATGCGTTATCCAGTGAGGGATTTCATTGTGTTGCCAATTGAAAGCTTTTCGTTTGGTGATTGAATGATTTCGAACGAAACTTTATTGATACGGATTTTTACGACGAGATTTTGAGAACTCATATTTCACTTATAAAGCGAAATTGAAATGCAATTACGGAATATTGTTTGTTTGCTATTACTAACTATATTTTATTCGTATATTTCTAAATGTTGGCTTATACTTTCCCCTATTTTACCTGATGGAGGTGATTATCCATCGAAAAGAAGATATGACTCCGAGTGCCCGATAATTATATTGAAAGAGAAGTTTTGGTTTACGTTCAGCGCACACCAAATATAAGTGTTTCGATCGATCCAGGCGTTATTTAGATAATTTCGGTTGGAGTTTTGACTCGTTAATATAACGAGAATGTACAGTTTTACTCTATATAATGAAGGGACTGTTCAATTTATGGCGATGTACAGAAGAAAAATCTAAATAAGAATAAAAGCTAAACCAATTGAATTCGACGCTTTAAAGATTTTGTCGTTAAATCGAGTAAGTGCAAAGACTGTGAGTGATTTTTTTTTGTAAATCGATCGATACTACTATTATAATATTTTGTACAATAAAAATAAATTACTCAAATTACTTTACTGCTTCGGATTATCTGGTTTTATAGCATTGCATATGAACAAGACACATGTTTAACTTCATTACCGAGATTAAAAAACTGTAATCAAATAGTCAAATACGATTAGGCTACCAGCGTACTACCTCTTTCTATGTCTCTTCTGTGCATCAATACAATTGCACTATATGCTCTGCAATCATATTAAATATAAACATTAATATCAAAGTTCGATATTACCTTATTTCAAATAAGAGCCTCAACCGATTAAGACTGAATATCGTTCGATTGAAGCTCGTTAGATCCATTCTACTTTTAATAGCCTGCGAAATAAGTACGTAGTTGGTTTGACAGGTCCATTTAAATGTTCTTAAGACAAGATACCCCTAAGGCTTTGCATTTTTGCTCAGTCCCTTAATGGTTTCTCCGAACACAACAAAGATTGCCGATAACACCAGACAGCCAGTTTATGGTTTCGATTTTACCTAGCGTGATTAACTGAAATATTATTAGAATTTATTTATTTACATTTGGTAGGTAGTTTAATATTATGTTGTTGGTATTAACTACGAATATATATGAGAAAGAAATGTTAAATAGTTTTATGTAAACTGCACAAACATTATTTATTTGGCACACAAACAACACACATACAAACTGTTCAAAAACACACAAGGCATGTGTGCATGAATTACATGTATGGGAAATATTGTAAAGAAGTTTTAACAATCGAAATGATAATCAAAAGAAATCAAAGCGTATCAATCACTAGGATTTTTCCCTTATTTAAAATATACACCGACTCTTTATTCTTAATTCATTTTTCCCAGCAAGTATTCCACTTAAGATCAAATGGAATCTGTGATGATTTACAACCAACCTGCCACATTGGTGCACAAAGTGTCAGAAAATAATTCACAAATTATTGACAGATTTATGAGTGTCATTCCAGTTAAAAGAACATGCGGAGCTAATTGTGACATGTTTGTTTGTTTCTTTAACATTTGATTTATACGAGATGGTTCCCATCAGATTCTGGATCTTTTGAAATTTAACAAAGGTCCCGGATTCATTCAATTTTTGGCCCACATTGTGCTGACCTCTGCCGGTTGAGATAAAAGGTACCGCGCTACCTCTGATTAACTCAATTCGTGGTAGACCACGGAGCTACGGCGCTGGACGAGGTATTTTAAAGGTCATACATGTCAGACGTGAGGTGACAGCCAGTCTATCTCGTTAGCGAGGAACAGGTTCGTCGAATTATTGGAAGGGTCTGAAATATAGCGTAGGTTTATTTGGAGATTATTAAAACTTTGCAACATGTCGATTTTATGTTATAATAGTTATAGGGGGTAGGTGCATATTCTTACATTGAGATGCCCAGCTACGCCTACTGCAATATTAATTGGACCGTTGTAAAAAATCTAATTCCAATAAAAACAAGAAAAAATGTACATTAACCAAGCTCTTGTGAAGTATTTTGACGACTAATTATCTCAGTTAAAGCCTGACGTTAAGTCCAAATTTTGAGTTTCTTCGTAAACATAATGATTGATAGAAACAATTTTGTAAGTAAAGAATGTAATAAAGTTTTCTTAATGTTCAACAAACATCCGATGGAATTGCATCCAGGATTTTATATCAATGTGGCCGGGAGAGATTTTATTCCGTGAATTGTAAAGCCGCAGTCACCTTGACCTCAATGGGACAAACGCGCAGACGGCAAACGACCGACCTTCAGATACGTTATTGATATTGAAATATGAGCGCTTCGATAGTTCAAAATAGAGCTGGGATATACCCAACACGTACGTTACTATGCGGACGCGTTATATAGCTTTCAAATATATGTAAAGTTTACAGCATAGCACGTTAGTAGAAAGTTTTTTGTAAGTAGATAAAGTCAAATCTTTCTATTCAGTACAGTATAAATGACTCTATGCATGTTCGTACGCGATTTGAGAAGAAGCAGGCAAGACTTTGCTAGTGTTTGGTGATCATAATACACTGATTTTGGAGCAAGTCCAAACTGTAGCAAATTCATTCCCATACTTTTTCACCATTAAAACGAATGATATAAATTATAAAACGATTATTCTATTAGCTCCTGTTTAACGACATTTTCAAAACTCTTTACTTCGATTACGACAATTTTTTAAACGAAGTCATTTTTTTAAATATTTCATTAGAAGTCATTGTCTGACATTTAAGGTATTCTGTTATGTTATTGTAACGTGTAATGCCAGTAACTATCGGCTCTATGTCTTTGATGTATTAATTAGTGTCCAATTTCGGGGTGACGTAACGTTTCCTAAATGCTTTAGCGGATTGTCGTTTCGTATTGCGGCAACTGTGTTGGACGACACGAATATCTGGGTATTTAACCTAGGCGAAACTCACACCGATGTGTAACATAATACGTCCGTTTGTGTCGTTTTCATAAGTTACCTAATAATAATATTTATTTACTCTTAGATTTTACAATGTTCAATTCAATATTTACCAGTTAATTGGGTAACGTACTTTCTGATACATTTTGTCTATGATATTATATGAGAAGCCATTGTGTGTCAGTGATATTTACATCTGTTAGGCGAAACTTTAGTTAAAACAGTGCAATTAAATTTATAATCTGTATAATTAAATTAAATGTGTGATTACAATAGATAAATCCGTAATATCACTGCTTAATTAAGTTTTTATATAGGAGGCAGATAATGTATGTGTAGCCTCTGTTTATTACCTGTGGTGAATAGAGGCCTTGTGGTCAAATTCCGGACAAAAGACACAAAAAATGATAGGAGCAGTGCATCCATTTATTCATGCCACACATATTTATCATTTATATGCTATTGTTGTTATATTTATAAGGAAGAATACGGTATAGAGGTGTTAAATATAACAATAATATGGAATGTGTTAACTTTAAATGCCACTTCTAATGCGGTGTAACAGACACCTAACATGCGTATTGCGTCCAATGCCCCATTCTTTGGCCCGGCAAGTCTAAATCGGGTGTCGTTCCTGGGCTAATTCTGTCCCACGCTTCCTCTTGCATAACTAAGACAATTGCCTACGACTAAACTGGAAGTTGAACGACATCTCGTGGCATAGATCATCCTTTGAGCTGCCATTGTCTTGTGACGTGTTCTAAATTAAGCTTCTTATGATCTTTCGAAATCTATTTTCAAGTAAAGACGGACATAAATTCATATGGTACCTCCATAGAGTTTGTGTGAATTATTATAGTTATTTTAAATGTATAATTTTGGCTGTAATGTGAGCCAATACAACCAGATCAGTTATCGTCTTATTGGCATCACAGTTACAGAGATTAGATTATATTCGTTAGTATATTTTTACATCGATCAGTTTGTCAGATAAAAACAAAATAACCTTATCCATATAGGTAAGTTTCTAACATTTATAAATCGTCGAGAAGTAACCAGATCAACGACGAGAAAAACTGGCGATCTTGGCCACCCCTTTGAATAGCCAAGTTGTGTTCTACAGAACGGTTGTACAGAGCTGCAACTATGCACCAGCTGACGCATCAATATCTCTATAAAGAAAACATGTACAAAATGGTATAATAAAAGCACACATGTTAATAGTGGGAACAACCTGCAAACACACTACACACTGATATGGGACAGTAAAATTTCAAGTACCACCAGTGACCATAAGTAGCTCCCGCGATCAGCACGACGCAACCAAACATCGCCAGACACTGTGGTGTTTCATAACTTGTGAATGTAAATATGTCGTTTTCGGTCAAGGAATCTTTCTGATGTATACGGTACACAGTATGGTTGATGAACCGCACACATATATTTCTCCGTTAGTGAGCACGCAACGGCGCCTGACTTTCCTTACATGGCACCTAGCAGAGCATTTCCAAACAAAGGGTGACATGCACCTCGCATAGTTAATTCTGTTTGTTTGTGTAAGCTTTTTCTAATACGATGAATGTTTTGCATGTTGTGTTTGCTCGGGTGGCAATCAATAACATAGCCCGTAACATAGTCGGTTCTATTCATATTGTCTATGAAAATCGTTTTTCTTTTAGATAAACAAATGTCAAATATGCTTATAGATTGTTCGGATTCGATGCACGATTTATAATTCAATTTTTTATAGTAACTTTTACTGCAGGTTGTTTGAGTTATTGCAGTTGAAAATTATTTAAACTAAGTTTATTTAAATATCAGCCAAATCACCGGGCACTGACTGATAAGTGATAACGTCCACCTTATCGTTCAGTCACTGTCCAGTTTATTGAGATTATGTTCTTTTGGACATAGTAAAGCTACGAAGAGTGTCTTACGATTTATGTTTCTGAAAATGCTGGGTAATGATATGCAGAATTATATTAAGTCAAGTCAATATATCTTTATTCACTAAGGTAACTAGGTCTTAGTTACCTTTTTACCTTAGTGATTTTGACCGATTTTGATTTTTTACCGATTTTGATACATCTTTAATCTTAGTGATTCTACGTCTGTTCGTACGCGACCAAGTTGAGAAAAAGCAGAGCAGAAGCTCGATTTGGTTAAATTTATTTGGAAAGGTCCCAGTACACTTTTTGAAGCAAGGCTAAGCTGGAGCTAATTCATTCCCAAACTTTTTTTATCATCAAAGCGATCAGACAATTTATAAAATGCTTTTTATAAAGCTTTTGTTTAACTACTTTTTAAATTTCCTTACTGACAGAGTTAACAAATTATTTAGTAGTGGGAACAGCAAGCCCATTAACGAAGAAATCACTTTTTTCAGTAACCGTTTGATAATTATTAATAAATGTATTTTGGATTATTTTTACTTGATATGACATTTAACTGAGCAATGTTAATTAGTTTTCAGAACGTGGTTGATGAAAATGTATTTTATTAAAGCCGATTGACTTATAAGTTAATTTTAACATTCTTTGATCGTATAAAGTAGTAATTACTTTGAAGTCCAATTTAAATGCGACTAAATCATATATGTATGATTAAAAATATAATTTTAGACAAAGTCAAAGGCCTGAATATGATCACAGGCCATTAATTCCTTTCGAACCGTATCCGAGTCTCTACAGCTCTTGTAGGGTATCCATGATTTGATAATTGTAAAAAAAATATTAAAACATAATCTTTACAGTAATCAATTTCCCAGTGCTGTAAATGTAGTCAAATAATAAAAGTTTGTTATCTGGTCGCGATTTTCATTCTGACAGCTAACTGAACACCATTGCTGAAGCGCACCGATGAAATTAATTTTCACTTGTAAGAAGATTAAGAATTATTCGAGTTGACTGTACATAACGACACTTAACGGAATGTGCATTTTATGGCGGAAAGAGAATGATGAATAAGCAAAACCAGCAATAGGAAAGCCAATTGAAGTTTACACTGTATAGTGTCAAAGGTTGCTGATACAAAAAGCTCAAAAGAAAGTTTTTGTTTCTCTAGCATGGTCAACCCATATCGGGCGCCATATTACGTGCGCACGCGCCGCTGAGCGCCGACTAATTAATACATGCCCTTACTGTTCTTCATTAGATTGCAGACGTGTTTTTCTATCTCACCTAGTGTTTTTATTGTGTTTGTTAGAAACGCTGTACCGTTTTGTGTTTTCAGTTTTCACCTGTCCATATTGCTAAGTATTACCATTAGTCGATTTATCCACCCCCACTAAACTTCACATATCTGAAATTTGAGACTACAAACGTTTAATTTAAGAACATTTCGTTCACAACCAAATTAATGATCCAAATAATGTTTTTATTAAGTCTTATTGCGACAAAAGCAACAAATTAATTTTTTTTTTAAATTCTTACAAATTCGGAACGAAATCAAGATTTTTGTATAGGATAGGAAGCAAACGAGCTCGAAGTAAAGTGTTGGCCTACCATGGAACGCCGGGAGGCTTACATTGTGACTTGGCCTTTAATTGAATGTTATACCCTTTTATTAGGGGCGCATAGGTCGTATCCGTACGGAGCTAACTGGTTCCACATAGAGGGTAGTGCTCGGCATAAATTTTCTTTTATTCGCGTTCTAAAATCAAAATAAATTATAGTATATTAATGTATATATATTTTGTTATATCAGTTTTTCGAATCGTTAAATCGAAATTTGTTAAGAATACACGGAAAAGTTTATCACTATGTGCAATTCTTATCAATTCCATTTGAAACAAAATTTTGTTTTTCCACCTTTTTTTGATCACGTTCAAGGGACTAGAGATTTTGTCGCTAACGGTATATGCGATAAGGTCATCGATTTTTGGACTTGGAAACGGTGACCTATTTTAAGGGTTTATGTCGATCTACAGTAGATTAATAGAATGTTACACTGAATCGTGTTATGTTTCCTTAGTTTCCTCCTATAATGAGTTAAAAACCCTCATGTTTTTATTGCTGCCTTATATAATTATTAAAAGACATTCGTCATTTCACGTCAAAGGTTTAGCAAGAGAGTCATGTAAAAATCTACTGAGACGAGATATTTTATCATCTCGTATATGTTAGCAAGTCAGTCATTTCCATTTGTTTTATGAGAATTAAATCTATTCGATGTCCAGTACTGTATTTGTATATGGTTATTGGGTCACTCATGGATCGTTTAAAGCAAATATATGTTACATTATATTGGTTGAAAGTAGAAAAAGAGTAATATAATGCTAAGAGAGTTGTTGGACCCAATATTTCATCGTAGGCTTCATACCGCAAAGGTTATAAGGTCAATGTCTCCTCAACAAACAGAGGTAAGCTTTCATAATGCAATTATTACATACAGCGGAAGTCCGCTTCCTCACACCGCAATACAATGTAACTCATAATGCATTTCAAAGGCGTCTACTTGGAAATCCCTCTGGGGCCTAACAGTTTGAATGATCAAAAACATTTTTAATTCACTAATCCAAGAAAATTAGAATTTCCCTTACCGATTACATAATGTATTAGTGGAAATCTGGGAAAATTTTCAAAGCATACTTTTTATATAGAAGACGGGTCATACGAACAGGAGGCACACCATAAAGGTTCAATCGCCGCCCATAGACACTCGTGGCTTGTGGCTGGGAGATCGTGAGTGCGTTTCCGGCCTTTTAAGAAATGGAACGCTCTTTTCTAACGCACTCTCCTAAAATTATTGAACTATTCATGAATATGTCTTTTTGCCTCTTAACGAGAAATCTAATTGCAAATAACATTATGTATAATATATATGCGATGTGCGTAATCCACTCCATACTTTATGTGGTTTGTCTGGTCAAGGGCGCGGCGACCGACACCAAGGTCGCGCCTTTGACCGAACAAATTTCACGAAAACATCTAACATTCAACAACCTCCTAAATTCGTCCTTATTATTATTACCTAAAGATGACTTTTGTTATAGGTTGTGATATACGATGTTTTTGCTTCGCTAAGGTGATATAGGACCCGAACGAGAGCGTTTTTCGACCGCACTTGAAATTCTTGGTACTAGACTGGGTACTATAGATTTCGGGGTTCTGCCAAGTGTCAAGTACTTATTAAATAAATTAATGTGACATATTAGTGGTCAGCCTTGTCGAAAATAATCGCCGAGACGCTAACTATTCTGTCAATTTATTTCAACGACTGTCAATATTTAATTTTAATTAGATTTTATCGAAGTGTTTTCAACTGTTTAATCTGTAACAGCCTCGCCATTAATAATTATAATGTTAGAGTCGTTATTTTCCTTGTCCTAATTTGTAATTATCTCACAGGAACTAGGATGTGGTTAAAACATTATTAAAACACATATTATTTTGACATTTGACGTAATTGATAATTCGGTCGTGTATTATTCTTGAATGGGTTTTATTAATACGTTAAGGGATAAATAGGTTTTTTTTTTGTTGTTTGGACCGACGTGCTATAATATATATACAGTATATGTTGGTGTGTTATAATGCAAGCTTTGAAAAGCTTGCTTTACGGAAAACTGACCGTCCTGATATTATTTATTTATTGTGACATTTTAATGTATAAAGCGATAATCTTGTTTTTTTTTTGTTAATTACCTGATGAAACTTGCCTCAGTTGATTCGTCTCATCCATTATAAACATTAACGACTCGGAAGGCTGAGACATGGCATGGTCTTTTTCGCGTGCACATTGCAACGGCTGCTAAAACGGCAAAGTGTTTATCATAATGTCAAACGATTGACAAATTTGGTAGATTTTCTACTAGTTACTATTGCTGAGGACTATTAACATTGTAGAAAGCTGTTGGTATTTATAAATAAATAAATTAAATGTTATGTATTTGCGATAATTATGGTATGTTCGATAGACTGTCTGGTACACTTGAATTTGTAGTGAACAGCCGGTTCGTGAATTATATAAAAAGAATATTTTGTATGGCTAAATTTGATATCGGTTTGGCATCAATTTGGCAGTACTTTTTGTGGTTTGTTTTACAACTGCGAAATTTGGGATGTTCCAAGTTGGCATTGTTCCAATCCAGGAGTATATATACTAATGAAATGAAACTTTAACGGATATACTCCATGTAGGCAAATAATTTTTTTCTGATTGATTCTATAGTTATTTTAAATAGTGCTTTTGAAGCCTTGACACGTGTATGAACGTGTGTCCTTGGCAGTTTATTAAAAATTTATTTCGATTGGAATCGAGTTCAAGGATGGACGAACGATTCGCTTCGTCTATATTCATTACATTAGAATAATGCTCATCTCTACTCAATGTAGCATCTCTTGAAAGAGGCTATTTGTATGATAATTACGGTTTAGTCTGTTTTATTTCCGTCGTTATTTTTAATTTGATTCAATTGTTTAATACTTGTATATTTATGAAAAATATTGTTTAGCTCGCTAATATATGTGTACACGTTATTTACACGAATATATACTAATACGTACGAGTTATATTTTGGTTGTTTTGGTTACAGTCCAAGTTTTAGACGCCCTAAGTCGTTGACCGCGGTTCTCTTTAACCGTTCACTGCAAACGTAAGTTTTTGGCAACGCGCAATCATGTTCTATTAATATTTAGCTATTTATAAATGAACTTAAATAGAATCGTGCGTCTGAATGATTGCCAATATTATGATATCGTCTAACATGAAAGGTATACATCGTCCCCTTTATTAATATAATTACATTACACAAATTTCTGTTACACCGAACAGCACTTTATTCTGAATCGATAAAATGTATTAAGCAGGCCTATTGCAAGCTTTTGTTTATTAGTTGTGAATTTGTTTACTTATATTTATATTGTCTGAAAAGTTTAATCTCACCTCAATAGCGTTGTCTATGAACTAGCTGACATTGTGACAGTTAGACAGTTAATGGCAACTTAACGATCGAGGAACACTAAGCCACAATCGTATGACTGTATGTAATATGGAGTGTTGCACGTAAATTTTTGCGGTTTATATAAATAAATGTTAATAACTACATTGTTAAAATTAATAAGCGATTGTGAATTTCACAATGCCCCGTTGGAATTTATAAAAATTAAACGCGGCTATTACGTGAAAGTCTTGGTATGTTTCATTACGGTACAGACATTATTAAATTAATAACAGGAATTTCAAAACAGCGTTTAAGCTACAATAAAATATCACATTTTAGTTTCAACCCCTTTGTGATTTTAATTAAGAAATTTCATTTTTTAATTAAATATTGACTTAATGAAACAAGACTTTTTGAAGATGTTAATTTTTTAAATTGTTGTATTTAACATTGAAAGAAGGAAAGAAAATATGTTTATTTGGACACACACACACGGCACACACAACATCACAATAAATTATAAGTACAAAATTAAAATTAACTAAAAATAAACACATTGCACTGTTGCAAGTGCCGCGGGCGTGCGCCAAATGGGGTGCTGCTCAGGATTTGTGTGGAATATAGTATTCCACACCACTTGGAGTGTGAAATGTATGTTGCTCATACAAATAGAAACGTACCATCTTTGTCTAGATTGCAATATGTTACATTTGTATAGTTTACCAATTTCAGATGGTATAGTTTGCACTTGCAGGCCACAAAGCTTTCAAAAGCGTTCACTTCACCCGAGAGTGCTCTTGGTGGAAAGATTAACAGCCATTATTATATTAATCTGACCATTTAACGATCAAAAAACACGATGTTACATAGAATGAATGACTACCCGTGGTTCGCATTTAACGCGGTCCGCTTCTCTCGTTTTATAGCCATAGTTGTCTGTTGCCTAGTCTGCTGTTAAGTGGCCACTTAAAAAAAACACAATTCCTACCCGTAATATTAATATAGTGATATGTAAATTTTGGTATATTCTCATGATGTTAAGACTTTATAACGGCGCGTGTATAAAAAGTGCACTGTTCACTTTCAGAATTCAATGTCTGAATGTGGTTCCGGGTTCGATACCCTAAAGGCATGATCTACATTTCGACTAGTTTGTCATCGGCCTAGATGGATTTGATATTTGTTATAGCATTAAATTTAAAAATACTTTAATACTCACAATTATAGTGTTTTATATAATTTAGTCTTGGATCACTCGCGTGTGTACGGGGGGCAAACGAACAGGAGGCCCACCATAAAGGTGAAGTCGCCCCCCCATGGACACTCATGTGGCTGGGAGTTCATGAGTGCGTTGCCGGCCTTTTAGGGATTTGTACGCTTTTTTCTTGAAGGACCCTAAGTCGTAGTGGTTCGGAAATACCGTGGCGGGCAGCTTGTTCCATAACGTGGTGGTGCGTGGTAAGAAATGTCTTACGAAACGCGCACTGGTGGAACGACAGGCATCAAGGTGATACGGGTGGAATTGTCTATAGGGATGTGTAATTAAGGTTTCGATGTTCCTTAAAGTACTCCAATATATCATTGTTTATCTTAAGGCAGTGCAGGTGCTAGATAATTGTACGTGGGCACGTGTTACAAGTTCAAGGGCGGTTCTTCGGTTGTTGCTCCTTGGTTTTTGCACGTCCGCGGCTTGCGCAACCTCGCCCCGCAAACTGTAGCGTGACGGTGAGGTCGTTAGGGATGCCAATATTACAATTAATATACGGAATGTTTCTTATACGTTAAATACTTTTAGCTCATTTTTATTATTATCTTAGATTAACATCAATTGTGAGAAATTTTCGACCAAAACAATTCATTACCAATAATCTATTTTTATCATATTAGGCTTTTTAAATATGTTAATTGTTGATATATCATTTATATTGTATTACCAATTAATAATTACAAATAAAAGCTAAAAAGATGTATATTTATTTTGGATGATATACGATTACTCGACTGCCATCCCTATGTATGTTGTTATGAAGGGTGATACATAAGAAACAATGGAGACTTAGGTTTTTTTTACACTATATCTTACGTTAATACTATACTTAAAATTAATGTTTATGAGGGCTGACATGTTGTACTTTAATGACTTAATAAAATCTTGTGACGACACGGCCTATGAAGGTAATGTTTTGTTGTTTGAGAATGTTATTTTAATAGTTTAAGAAGCCTTTGCCTTTATAACTATCAAATTTAAAAAAAAATCTCTTTTTTATATATGAACAATGTAAATACGTTTAAATAAATTAGTAGTGTATGTATAATCTTGTTTTATAACTTGACTACGAAAAATATTATAGTTTTCCTTATGTACTTTGTTAGTATAATTCAAAGTATGCTTGTTCTGAGAATAGCTTTAAGTCCTGTTTAATAAGTAAAGGTTCTATGAGTGTTAAAAGACCATTTAAATTAAATTAAATACCACAATCCTTTCATATTACGAACAAGACTTGTGGGTTATTCTTTATTAAAATCCTGTCCAAATTTTAGCGTTAGCTTATAGCTTTTCGCTTATGAATAAGTGTGAATACATATATAAATGAAGGTAATAATATAGGTATAGCCTGAGATATAGATTGATATATACACAGAAAACATGACCGTTATCAAATTGAAGATTATTAAATGTAATATACGATACTATATTATAAATGTAAAAAATCGTTGAAAACTACATTAAATTGAATTTTGCAAATGAAAATAGTTGTAAGATATCCATAGATAGAGTTAAATGGGTAATGAATATTTGACGTGGACCACAGGTTGGTTATTAAGACGGATGAATCTGTGGCATATAGCTATTCTGTCTATCGCTATACGGGGAATATGTAGTCGGTGATGTATATTCAAGAAGAAGATTTGAAGCTTATAGAACATTAAGGATATTTCTATACAAACACTGTGCAAGTGAAAATAACGCATACAGCGCTATTTATATGACAAAGCTAGACAATTGATGGCAATGTTTTTGTATAATTTAAATTCTCCATTTGTTTGCATTCCTCAAGGATATTATAGTTCTCATTACTTTTTGACATCATAACACTTTTCTTTGTTTTCCTCATTCGGATGAACGATTTGCGAAGTGCATTAGGTGTATGATATTTTTTGTATTAACTCTTACACAGAGTTTGTATTCTTCGTCCACTTCTGCCGACTTGTATTCTGTATGATGTATTGTATAAAAATCAAATCTTATTCATTGCTACAATGTGTAGGTATACAGCGATGGATAAATACACAATATGGCCCGCAACATTTGCCAACAATTGTCATGTAATTGTTAGGTAAATACATATACTATATATATATGTGTGTATATATATATATATATATTTTTTAATTTATTATATCTGTCCCCAGACATCTTATGTGCTAAATACATTTAATATACTAAACTTATGAGATAACACAACTAGGTTTACACATAAGACAATTAAATGGGAACTTGAGACAGTACTTAATATATATATATATATACTTAAATATATGTCCACATTTGAGGAAACGGCTCAAAATAAAACATATAAATGGTGCTATGTTGACATATGTCATTTTTGGGATATACGATATACTACATATAATTGCTTAACATATTAATTTGTATGTTTTGTATTAATGTGATTTATTTGTGTTTTTTTAAATTAAATAAAAACGTGTTGTATATTGTTTTCTCATGAGCCACTTATTGAGTTTCTTTGTTGGTTACAAATTCCTCCGTGCTGTAAGAACACAGCAGCCTCAAACGAATACTGTTAAATGTTATGAAGTCAAATGAAATTAAATAATTAAAAATTATGCCATTTCGTTCGATCTGACGTTTTTGGCTAATGACAAATATATTGCTATGACACCATTCACATTGAATCGCGGAACCGAATATGGTTTGGAAGTTAGTGTTTGGTGATTGCGCGGGCGCAACTGAGTCAACGTCCAAATAAGAACAAGGTTATCAACCACCTGAGTTAAGACCTAGCTTACATTCGACTATATGGCCTGAATACCTAGACTTAATGCTTATCTTATTACCTATTTATAAAATAATGACTTTTGATTCATTTGAATTGTTGAAATTAAGTTTATAATAAAATCTTATTCCGTTATTCTTAGTTATTTATAACAGAGATAGATAAATACTTTTTGTTAAATTTCCCCTTATATAATCTGAGAAGATATATGTTTGCTTAGTATAATAATGTACTCTATAGATAGTTAAAATGTTCTCTGGTACGATGAACGCTTGAGATCTTTCATGTGTATACATCAACTCTCTAAAGCGTCGAAATCAATTGGCTTTGGTCGGTTTAGCTTGTGTTCCATACAATGATTTTTCTTTTCACCATTTAACCACCCTATATAGCGCCATAAAATGAACGGTCCCTTCAGTTTACACTGAATATATTTTGTAATATCTACCCTCTCTTTCCCGTCCATAGTAGTGCAGTTAATCAGTTACTCTCTGTTTTATCTCAATTTTTACTGACCTGTCATGTTGGAGTTAAACATTTTGTTGTTATTGAGTTGGTTAAAATTGATGGATGTTAATTGTCAGTCAAATTGTTCTATTCATACTGTTTTTAATGAAAGTGATACTTTTTCGTCGGATTATTTGACGTACAATATAAATGTATAGATTTTGGATTTGTTAATAGTTTTGATTTGATAATTTAAAAAAAAAAGGCTGAATTATGCACGTTTTGATGACGATATTACAAAGCGTGTCTATTTGTCTGAATCTTTTTGTCTATGGTAACACAGATTCTCAGGAATTGATTTGAAACGAAATAGACGGGTTTTCTCGGAAAAGTCCGAGTAATTCATGCAAGACGAAATGAGATTACTTTTTGCGGACGTAGATGATGCCTTTGAATAAGTTGTCCCTTTTTTTGTTTGTATGACATTCTATTGAAAGAGGGCTCACAATTCACAAATTATTGACTACAATATCGTGGCTGCGTTAAACGAAATGTTATTTATGATATAAGTACTTGGCAGTTAACTCGTAAACTAATAAGTTATGCTGTTGCATGCACTTACACTTTTTCACTGTTTCTTCTGTATCATATAATTAGTGTAGCCATATATTATTATGATAAAAGCTTATATCTAATATATAAAAATACCATGTAACAATATTAGTTAGAGTACTTCTCCGAAACGGCTTGACCGATTTTTAGCAAATTTTATATGCGTATTCAGAGGGTCTGAGAATCGACTAACATCTATCTTCCATACTCTTGAGTGATAAGGGTTGTTCATCCTTTAAAAAAATCATTTTAATTTTGTGAAATTTTTTTTTGTTTTATTTTTTTCTAATGTGGCATTAAAATATATAAAACCCTAAATCTTTATGTTTTTATCACCAACCACTATTTTTCTATGGCCATTTAATTAATTAATTTAATTTTCCACCCCCGCTCGATTACTGATCAATCGTCATTTGTTTAGATATTTGTCTACACTAGAAATAACTTAGAAATAATTAATTTTGCAAAACAACGTTTGCCGGGCCGGCTATATATATATTGCTCGTGTTGGAACCCAAAAATGAACGGCCCATATCACGCACAAGGCTTATTACCATTTTTATTTGTTAAACTCTTGTCTTCAACATGATACAGTAATCTGAGAAGACCAGCCAGCCCCGTCCACTCAGTTTTCTCTTGAATACACTGTTTTAAAATACCATACTTATATCCGATATCCCATTAGCAATCCCTTACATTGTCCCTCAGCGGTGATTTACAAAAGAACCTATTATGTATACATACATATTAAATATCACTATTTGTCTATTGGAATGTTTCGCGAGGCGTTCGTGGGTTTGACGAGTCAGTGGCCCGTGACCTTGACGTATTAAATTGACTTATCACAAAGTACAACTGGATTACAAGGCCGACGAATAATTTCCCTAAACAATTGTTAAGCGTCGTCGTAACTGTTCCAACAAATTTGATGAGGAATTTTAATTGCTATAGTGGAATTCAATTACTTTAACTATTAAATGGAATAAGATTCGTACCACTTCCTAGATATACTTTTAATAAATATTTGAATCAATATAGAGAAAAATTGATAAGAACATAAGACATCTTCTCTCTCCGGTCTATAAATATACTGAGTGCATCTAGGGACATTCTTAAAAACTTTGTTACATGTTGCTTCCGCTAATTTTCTAATGATTTTATTGCTTTAAAAAAAAGTCAACGATTTTTTGTATTGTTCGTCTAGTTACTGTTCGGATGTAACAGATATTTGGATGTTGTGATAAATAATATTAGGAAACCAGTTCAAGGGCGCTGATTATTTATATATGCTTAAATATTCCATGGTTTTAAGACTTTGAAAATGTATTTACAATAATTAAGATCATTGCCGTATGAAGTCGTTTCACTGGAAAATTTATTAATTACGTATTGCGTATCTTTTACATACGATTTTGTGATATAAGAAACGTTTATCGTCACGGCCTTGTTACGCACGTTTTTGAACACGCCCGTAAACCTAGATTTAATATCGCGTAACTATTTAACGCCGCTAGTATAGAGCGGATTTCTGGCTTTATATTCGTTTATGTGATACACTTTTATTGAAAGCGCTTTTATATATCTCGATTGTTTTTTCTAGATATTAAACACCTTAAAGTTTCTTGTACTATAAATATAAAAGCGGAATTCTATTCAACGATTTACTTTGTAATCAATTATAAATGCTAAAGTGACTGTCTATGTGAATACGCTTTCACGCTTGAACTACTGACCCGATTCCGACGACATTTTCTTTGGAGATAGACTTGGGTTTAGGGAAGGAGATAGGGAAATAGGGGATGACAGATTTATAAATCGATTTTCCAAATACCTTTTGTATTTAAACGACGCGGACGAACTCGCGGCCAAAAGCTAATAGTATAAACATACAATGAACAAACTTACAAATTCACCTATGTTTATCTAATTGTTTTTCGATGTGAGTAGCGATTAAATTGTTTTCCAATGAAAAACAATTGAAAATACATAACTAAACGGAACGTGTATCGATTGGTAACGCTCGGTTTTGTGAGGAAGGGCGTCACAGCGATCAATTATGTGGAAAACAATGCCATAAGCCTTTGGAGGTGTTAGTTAATTATTTTTATATAATATGCGAAAAATAGATGCAGTGTGCGTGCAAGCACGACGAAATTAACCCACTTAGACACGGTCCTTGAGGAAACGCTTCATGTAAAAAGTTCGTTAGGAATTTATTTAGTAAATTGAACTGGTTTATGAGGCCTCTTCACGCAGACTTGTGAATTGTTGATTCGGTCAGCATTTGGGATTAGGTTCAGGTATATTATAACGTTATTGTGAAATCTAATAAGCCGCGAGCTTTTCGAGCACTTGACACGGCTTGTATCAGCCAAGGACAAAAATATTTGGATTATTTATGCCTTAATATATATTTGAGAAGAATGTTAATATGTATGACATAAATATCTAGTTGATTTTATTACGGTGATGTTACGAGAATTTGACCTTGATTTAACGTCTGATAAATACATCTAAACCAAGTTTAAACCCCTAGTGGTTTATTGATGTCTCTATCCGTGTTTTAAATAACCGAATTAAATAGTATCCATAATTTGATAGTTAAACATTCTTAACAGTTGTGTGAAGCGGGAATGTCCATACGTAAACCATTAATATATTTGATACATAATAAAATTGTCGCTATGTAATCGATTTGCCGTAATTATCTTGTTACATAACCGGATGACGACATACCGGCGTGTTCTAGGAATGTCTCGTGCGGTTTGTACGGTTGCATACGGTATTGATTGGACAGCTTTGGTAGATATTCACTCTATCTTTTCCTGTATAGCGTTTTCGTGTTGTTAACTCCCTAATTTCTTAAATATAAGATATACCCAATGTATGAGATTGAAGCAATATTAAATTCTTTAAAATTTATGAGCTATTTAAGCAGTATTATATATATTTTTTAATTTATGGGATTTGCCTACGCAATATTAAAATTTAAGAATCTATCAGAATATTAAGAGGGTATTAAGCAATTGAAAGGCACACACATGATAACGACCTCGGTTATATTATTTTATTTTAATAAAAAAGCAGTTCAAATTAATGTAATGTTTTGAAACCTATAAAGCTTGGAATGTTATATTTTCTCTAGATTCTACATGTATCCCAATCTTACTGGCAGATAATATTTTTTCGTGTTGCCAACCGGATGTAGGTACCCCAGAATTTTGCTCGCACGCACGTTTCCAGTTTCTTTACGAGCGTGCATTATTTACAGCATTTTAATAATTCATACCGAACTACCCCGATCGTTTTACGATTACAATAAAACAGCGACTCGGCGTTAGGAAAATATTTTTTGAAACAATCGGTTTTTCTTTACTGTATTCAGTACAGTAATATCTAGCACGACTCGTTCATCGGATATACAATGTACACTCTATATCACGACGCTAAAGGGACTGTGCATTTATGGCGTTGTAGAGAGTGGGCGATAAATGGAGAGAAGATAAATCATTGCATGGAATACAAGCTATACCACCAACCAAAACCAATTTATTTCTACGATTGAGAGTTTGTCGTTAAATCGAGTAGCGTTACATGGAGATTGCACTGTATATGTCATATTTTTCTCTCGGACATTATTCAGATATTTGTTAATTATTTTAGGGTAAGTCGTAGAGAATATGATCTCATGTTTTTATGAAAACAAACGACAATAGTTAACCCCAAAGACCGGCCACCGATACGAGAATCAGTGTACTATTTCCTACCCAGTATATTAGTTGTATAGGGTTACCATATCGGCTGAGTTTTACCTATTTACGCAAACACCAAAAAATATGGGTAATTTTTATTATTTTTTGCAACTAGCATCTGAGTGTTTCAAAAACTATATTTCGAATTGTATATATTCAGAATCATTTTAAGATTCTTTAGTACCTACTTCCAGGCAGCAGTACAACTCAGCATCAATGAGTTGCCTGCCCATTTGCCTTTTATTTCATTTACTACCGAACACAGGGTAATTTTATAATTATTTTTATTTATAGTATAAGGTATATAGGCACCAAAAACCACAAGAGCCTTTAACTTGGTGTCTAGTTGAAGATTGATACATTACTATTTCATATTTATATGATTTGCTTGATATTATGAAATTATAAAATATATAAAAAAAACCAACAGTCTCTCGTATCAAGATTAATATAAATATAAACGAATCTTAAATAAAACGTTTTATTTAAGATTCGTTTATGACTTTAAATCAGACAGGGACAACCCTATAACGGTGATGTAATTTTAGTGATATTCTTCACTAAACTCCCATAAATACTTCATTGAAATTTATTACTACGAGAGGTATCTAGGTCTTATCCGAGAGAGAGCTTTGGGATTATATAGTGTTATATCGATAAGACGGAATCATGTTTAATACAATAACTGTCGTAAGAGTTAATATGTAATTCGAATAATAAGATAAACCCTCGTTTACAATACACTATAGTGTACTACTATGTTACTATATTTGGCATAGACATACACATAAAGAGACCGGCGCTGACAAGCGACATACACAACAGTAATTTTGTTTATGCTCATAACATATTAAAATAATTTCCATTTCATTAAGACATTGCTCGGTTAACTGAATGAGCAATCTTATCATTGAGTCAGGGGCTAAAGTTTAACAGCGTTTTTATGAATCAAGTGTTACATTCAAACTCATTGTGGCTTCTGACATCATTTGTCTGAATGCTAATTATGTTTCCAGCGTTTAGTCATCTCTTTCGGCATCTCGGATGATTGAAGGGCGTCTAGGAATGTCGGTGTTAAATACTTTTGGAGATTTTCTTTTGTACACTATAATGTTAATAATATTACCTAATATTTAAGTTCTATTTATACACACATCTGATATAGGTATATATATACGTTGAGAATTATTTATTCTCTCTGTTTAAATGTAGAAATTCACTGTGTAATAAAAAATGTCCAGCTCCAGCTGTTATAGTTGTCAATTGAAAAGCCGGATTTCCCATTACGTTTCGGTAGTTCAGAGTCAAGGCCTATGTCATATTAGATTGACCTCCTAAACTCAATTGAGTTTTATGGCACCGTCAATTCGCACTAGGAATGCTAGTAATCTGTCTAATTGTGAACACATTCTTTGCGCATGACTACTGAGGTAGTCTATAAAAAATCAAATTCAAACTCAAACTCAAAATATCTTTATTCAAGTAGGTCTTTATAAAGACACTTTAGTAGAACCGGCAAGAAACTCGATAGCTGCTCTAAAATAAACAATTAATACAAAATTGTGCTACTGACAATTAAAATACAAAGCATTTTAAGGCTACTCAAGAATTGAACTGTCCCGATGCTGAGCCAATTGCCAATCTGCGGTTACGTGCTGTTTGGGTTCTACAGCCCTAAAGCATCAGCTGACAGTCACTGCCCATCGGTTATCGGCATCAATATGAAGACTTGCATTAGACAAGTTTCCCCGGTATTTCGGATCCTACCGGCCGGCATTCTATCATAACTTTAACATACTTGACGGTGACAAGAGAACGGCCTCCCCAAGGCGGAACACCATTCATGATTTTTTTTTTGGATATCAGGAGGCAAACGAGCTGCAACGCCAGGCTTTCAAGTGAGTTGCCGGCCTTAAAGGGAAAAAATAGATGTATTTTAAGGACAAAATTACTCTTTCATTGATAAAAGAACAGTCTAGATTCACATATTTCTTAAAACTCTACTAAATTTATGCAAGATATGTATGTGCCTGAGTCATGAATGAACGGTTGACAAGTACTAGGAATCTATAAACATGTGAGCGCCATTCATATTGGATGACGTAAGCCAAGGGGATTTTAGTGATCGCATGTAAAGCTTGTTATGTTTATGCGACATTCGAATAATGTGCTAAATGTTTAGTGTCTGCTAATGTCTTGAAGAGATGATAGAAACTTGTGATCACTCGACTTGTGGACGACGGAAGAGCTTTTGGACATGCTGGCGTAGCGACATTTTTTTATAAACACATAAATGCTTGCAGGTTGGAATAGCTTACAAAGGTTCTAAATCTATATGTGCTATTTGATTGTAAGGGCCTGAGTGTCTGCATCAGATTTCGTTGTGTTGGAGTACATGCTAATGTAGTTTATTTGACTGTTAAACACACACACATATTCCTTGTATAATATTTGTTTATATGTTGTGAACATTACGGGTGAGTTTAGGTAAATAAGTAGAAAGTCTAGTGGATGATACGTTGACAGATATAGAAACCCAAAGAGTCGTGGCTTGCAATATTGATAAATCTATTAACATTTATATAAAATTAAGATAGTCATGTGCTTTAAATAACTCAATTGATACTCGACCACAGATTTGGCATTTGATTAACGAATTTCCACATTGGTTTTAATTTCTAAAGCTAAATTTTTAACTGTTTTTCTTTCTTTTTCAGACGAAGACGGCGAAGACAATAAAATGCGAAGTAAGTAACTAATATATATATTTTTGTAATGAGATGACTTGCCTACACAGACATTAAAAATGCGATCTAGTTCTAATTAAGACTAATGAGTAATTTAACTTGAGAGACGCTAGCTAAGACGAGATAAGGCTCTGAAATTTTCGATTAGTCGAGACGAATGACTTTGATAGGATAAGTTACATAAATCAAAACGGTTATCATCCGTCTATCCCATTTTTAATACATATGGTGTTTCCTTCACGTGCGATAAGATATTTGTAAACAAAACAAATATCTCCCGTCAAATGCTCTTCAAATGAACATTATCACCCAAATGTTGTGTGGATAACCTTCCTTCCGTTAAAGATGCCCTCTGACTCTCCTAGCTCGTGATAGATAACTAAATTACTTGTTGAGTTTAAGAAAATTTGAAGATTTTGGGAAGTTTACAATACCCCTTAAAACCTTCCCTTTTCACCGACCACAGGTTTTGCATTATATTTCCCATAAATATTTTGTGGTTATGATCGATATAGAAAACAATTTAATCTATATTTGTTCTGGATAGCATTGGTTAATAGGCTCATTGTTATATACTTTTGGAAACCAAAACCCAAGTGAATGTAAAATCATATACCATGTCATATATATAAACTGAGACCAAATGTGTTTTATGCGCCAAAAAAAGAAGCTTTTTAATTTTCAAAACCATTCTACGATATATTATTAGTAGTATTTCTTTTTTTGAAAATCGGTCTCAAACGAAACGATCGCTTCGTCTATTAATTCAAAACCCGCGGAATAAATTTTAATTGACACGACTTATGTCTGAAGAAAATTGCTTTAGGTGAGAAACGCCGAGTTTGTAACAATGTAAACACGAAGAGCAGATTAACAAGACAATAATGTTGCGACAAAGTTAAACGTCCGACTAGATAGGCAACTTCCCGATACGGCAAAAAGCTGATGGCTTTTTAATTTATGTGGGACTCGGGAGTGATACGTAAAAACTATAACGGTGATTGAACAAAAAAAAGCACAAGTTTTTTGGTAATAATTAGTGCGGCCAGTGTTAGCCAAGTGGCATTAGCGTTTGATGCGCGGCCTATGTTTTTCAGTGCGGAGCAAGAAAAAAAGTGCACAGTGTTAATTAGGCCTGGCTCAGTACACTAGACTAGCCTAATGACCACAGCACTGTTATTCAGCGAGGCCTACACACAACGTAGGATGTACTATTTCAATTTATATTTAAAGGTAAAAATAGATTACATCTCTCACCACGTTATGGAACCAGCTGCCCGCCACGGTATTTCCGAACCAATACTTAGGGTCCTTCTAGAAAATATCGTAGCATTTCCTAAAAAGCCGGCAACGCACTCACGAGCCCCCAGCCACGTGAGTGTATATTGGCGGCGACTTCACGTTCAGCGTTTGCTGTTCTTCCTCCGTTTTGCCTCCTCTTTTTTGAACCTTATTTAGGTTAGGTCAAAGACATGCTTCAGCTTGATGAGTCTGAGATACAAAAAAAACACTCATTAATAGTTTAACACCCCTGGATAATTATAATGAGGGTGTACGGCTAGTAAACAAATATTTTATAGTAGAATATCAGAATTCTGTCAGCGCGATCTTTCGACGTACGAATACGTACCAATAATATAATTTTTGTTCAGAACTGGTTTTTTACAGTAATCAATTCGACTGTTTATCTTAATGTACGCGACATATCAACGAATGCCTTCCAAAAAGCTTGTCTAATCAAAGTTCCCGGTGACGTCACGAGCTAATCAACCCCGCTGAGTCACATCCGGTCCGGATAATACCCCATTCCGAGTATTAATAAAACAATACGTCACACATGATTTAAACGGTCGAAACGAAGGGCGGTCCCTACTTATGATGCGGGTTGGCCAAAATATGTACAAAGTGTGGTTTACATTATGTTTGGACTTTCCTCGCAAAAAAATGGCACAGTACAATAAACACTTGCACTCTTTTATCTCTTACTGACAGATTATACCCTGATTACATTATGTTTAGGTACGATAGTATTAACTGAGTTATATTGGCTTATTGATTAAGCGATCTCTACCAGCGCATGTAGGTGGGGTGAATGGAAATCAGGTTGTTGAAATTTATGAAACATATATTGATGCATTCATACTTTTATATATAATTTTTCGGCGTATAATGTACTTTGTCTAGGTACCAGTTTAGTCATCTGGACATAACCTACCCCACAGTTACATTCGGAATGCGCCAGCGCAGCCGGCGTCCGGTTGCGCCGGTCGGCAGATGTAACCCCGTCAACAGGCTGCTAAAATTATTATACCATATAAAGAATGAGTTAATCCTGAACGGTCATTGACCTCTCTTGCTGATTTTAAATGCATCATTGTATGCCAATTGTAAAAAATTAAGAGTTTTCTAACAAGGACGTACATAAAGAATTTAGTTCGTTATAACATCTTAGGACCGTCAAATTTTAAGTTTTTGTTCATGAAATTTGGAACATTTTTATTTGGGAGTTATTGGTCTTGCGGGGCCAAGCGTTATATATACAGTGTAAAATATATATAACGACAATATAAGAGAAGAAAAATTATTGTATAGAATACAAGTTAAACCAACCAAAGCCAATTGATCTCGACGCTTTAGAAAGTTTGTCGTTAAATCGAGTAAAGGAGTTTACTGTATTATAAATATATTAACGTAAATCCTCAGCTCACACCCAGATTTTATATTAAACTGCGAAAATAATTTTGGATTAAAAACACTGCTGATATACGGAACGAAGGTTTAAGGTCGTTAATGTAAATGATAGGTAATTTTATCTTGTTTGTGCTATCTATATATTTACAGTCAATTAAACATGTCGACAGTTCACTAGGCCGAAATTAATAATATAGGATAGACACCTGGTGTATACCTGTGCAATCTACTAGTTATTTAACTGAGTAATACCAAAGAAGCGGAATTTAACGCGGTATGTGTATATTCTGATTTTTGCAACGTTAAATAACACATGTGTATGTGTAATCACAGTGAAACACAATTGCTCAAATAAATAACTTCTTTTAGTATTTTTTCTAAATAGGGCAAGCTCAATGAATATTTACAGCATTGCTAAGATAAGAATGTAACCGAAGTCATTTAATCGGAAACGAAGTCGTAGGCAGTGTTGGAAGCGGTGACTATTTGAGAGGGAATTATAATTATTATTTAGTGAACGATTTAATTGAAAGTAACTAACATGGACAGTGAAGTAGAAACAAATACGCGTCACAATTTTATAGTAATTCAACCTTTAACATCGGCTTAAAAGTTTCAGAAGCATAACTGTTTACGATAGTTACATCTCACATTATAAAAACAAAAAACATCACTGTTTACACAGAACAAACAATGTTACTCTGAACTCGCTCAACGAGCATACATAGACATCCTGGAGACATCGTTAAGCGCACATCCACGGCTGGGGTGGCAAAATCCAGTATGAAGATCCTGTGACGTCATTTGTGCCTCAATGTACTCCATAGAAACCGGCGCTATCCGGCCCGTCTGTGTGAACAGGGTCACCGTCAAATGACTCATACCACTGTACATAATACAATTGCTAATTATAATTATTTATTTGATTGTAAGAGTCTATTAAATTGCACGTGATATCATTTTTAATTAGGAAATCTTATGAAAGCTGTTCGCTGTTAATCAACTGTTCATATCTCCTTAGTTTAACATAATTTTAATGAGTGTACATATTTGCCATGAGAGTTTCATGTCTAAAGAGTTGGTAAACCTTATAACCAGATGAAGTACCTGGATAGAAGCAGGTTATTACTCGTTTTGCTTCGTCGTTTCTTGTTCTTACTGCTAAGCAATGGATGTACTATCCTGCATCTCTTTTCGCGTATAACTTGGCATATTTTAGAAATAATAAATGGCCAATTTATGTCGTATACCACTGTGTCATGTGCCTGGCCTACCAAGGTGCAAACTACTTATTTAAATAAGGTGGTCTTTATGTACGTATAAAAAAAAGTTTTTGATCTATATTTTATTTAAGAGCTGTTTTTCCTTATATATTAAAAAAATAACACTGATACATGTGGAATTAGTCTTATGGTAATTGCGTAAGTCACTTAAGGTTTGGTTCTGGGGCTTTAAATTGGATGTTTGATGTTGATGTAAGTAGTCTTGGAGATCACATTGAAATAATTTGTTTTTTATTCGGCTAAGTGCCTTAGATTAGTCAGTGAAAACGGTCGGGCCAGGTAAAACTAGCTGTTTATCAAGTTTGGAGCAAATAAAGTCTCGAGTGTTTTTGATATATTTTTGACGATACCTGCCAACGAGCTTAAAAAGTGTTGCTTAAAGGAATGGAATATGAATGGGAAGGTTTTAATAAGACTAGAAGGAATGGGAGAGGAAGGGAATGGATGATGTCTAGTTTTTTTTTAAATGTATTTATTATTAAAATCGTTTTAAGGCTAGTTGACAAATATATACGTAATCAACAACTAAAACCACATAGGTTTGTACATATTTATGTCAGTCGTGCAGGGAGCGTAATAAAATGATATTCTTTGGTTTAGTGTAAAAAAAATTTTTTTCTTAAATTTGGCTTTTGAATTGGTAACACTAAGATCCCTAGTGAAATGATGGAGCAGACCATTTATTATTCCATAGCATATACTTCGATTTCCTCTCACCGGATATGTTCTTGGTTCATGATGTAGTACAGTTGAATTTGCGTTACGGCTCAGGTCTGTACATCATGCTCAAGCTATTTTTTAATGTCATAAATGTTCAAAAATGTCATATAATATCACTACCACATGTATAGGCAACGAAATATATATTTTATATACTTTTCGTTTCCTTGGCAACATCGGCTTAAAGGTCTGGCTTCTGAATGTAATCTCCGTTGATTTAAAGTGCATTAGTGAAGTCAATTAGGATGTCAGACGAAATTTCATACGAGACATTAGGTAATTAACATTATTATTCGTTATCGCAGCCCATAAATAACTCAGCCAAAACGATATTTCAAATGTTTAAATTTGCATTCAATGTGTCGTGTGAAAATATTGCAAATTTTAATTCTTCAATTTTGATAGTATTTATTTCTTGATTAGTTTTGCAGTATGTTAAGGGGAACTTGTGTTGTGTTTATATGTTATATGGTTCATTTTGATACACCGGTGGGACTAAACAAGTGTTGTTTTTAAATTATTAATGGCGTTTTTTTCATATGACCATATAAGCAAAATTGCAAAATACGGAGTCGTGGCATTGGTATTATATTTATTTACGGCCGAAGCCAAAAAACACATACAGTTTTTAACTTAAATCTAACAACCTCTCATATTCGTCCACTATCATTCCTAACCCTGTCATAAAAATGTCACATTCTGGTGCAGAGCTAATGAAACGATTCGTTAGGGCGATCATACGCGTAATTGGGCTTTGCCGGCGGAGGCTTGTTCGAAAGCGTACCTCAGCCAGCAATGGATGCCTCCTGAGTCGGTAAAAATTATCAGGGGCCTGTATATATAGTGTTTAAACTCTTTTTTTCTGAAACATAATACTTGACGATTTAAAGAAGTGGCGGATTGTTACTAGCCGCTTCTTTTCTTTTTATTTATTTGATATATATGTATGTAAGTGTTCACTTACATACAATGAATGTTTTGATTTTAAATTAATTTAAATCGCCACGAAAGCCCCGGCGCAGTCCACAAATGCACTTGGCACAGAATGCAATAAAGTATATAATGCCTAACCTAGCCTACATACCTCACTTGAATGAAAATCGATTACACGAGACATTCTTTTATTTGTCAAAAGCATTCACAAAATTCAATGCGCGAAGTGTTCAAAACTAGTCCGGCCATTGTCGGTAATAAATCAGACCTGCATCGGGCGAATGCAGGTGATGGTTCGCGTCCGCAGACAAACTTGACATTATTGCCAATTCGGTTAAGGTCAAGAATGGCGCGGCCGGATGGGAAGCTGTGCTGGGTTCAGTAATTTTGCACAATACAACCGGCGTATAGTAATTGTGAAACATCCGTCCTACGTACGCACAATGTTCGTGTGAAAGTCTCAGCGATATCGGAACTCGTTCTCTGTCTGCTTTCTTTTTTTTTTTTTCATATGCGGCCCGTACTATAACGTGCAAATACTATAAGGGGCACATTGACTGTACATATTAATAAATAAATAAATACTGACAAACTTTAAATAGGTTTTGCTTGCTTACTTACTAACCCACTTATATGTTGATTTTTTTAATTTGATTTTAACATTCATTGTATGTAACTCTTTATTAGTAAGGTACATGTTTACTATTAAACTATTTAATTATAGGTCTTATACGAAAGTACAATTTTATATTTGAATTCATCAAAGTTTGCGTGGCAGTCCTGCCGGGAGCCCAATAGATGCTATTCATTCTTGTTAAGTGCAAAGAAGAAGATTTTCTTATCCTCTTTGCCGGGACGTTGTATCTGCATACCTTAAGTACTAATAATACGATCGTAATTGATCAATTAAGTGGTATCTAATGTTACATGCCTTATATAAATCAAGCTACATTAATAGATTGTTAAGACCGGAAGCCTTATGTGGTCAACTGTCCGCTTTGTTACGTTGCGTATCAATTAAACGTAATCGATACTTAAAACTTTTTTTTAAATTCCCAGCAGGTGACTTAGAGCGAATTTAAAACAAATGATTACTTCCTTTATCGATACAGGTGACACTTTGTTGATTAGGATTGATATATGTTTGTATACCTGGTTTTGAGGCTGAGAAATAATTAATAGTGATTTTGGTTTGAGCAGTGTTCGCCTACTGCTTTAAGAGGCTGTGCGATTAGATGTACGAATTTTCTAAAAAGTTTTATGGGCCTTAAATGTTGTTATTTATTATCAAAAAATAAAACACTTCGTTGGTGTGAATAAATCATAGACACGTAGGTAACGAAAACTGCAACATGTGTAGTACATAAGTCGATTTATATATATATAATGAAATTGTCATATTTTCTTTATTAAAGTGTATATAAGTTGCCATTGCCATATTATATACATATGTGTATTTATTTATTTTGTACATAATCGTATCAACGCACCTGTGTTTGTAACTTTTTTATGTATAAGGCTTTCAAAATTAACCGGTCTCAGAAGCACTACAAACTGCTGAGTTTGTAGTGTTTGTAGTTAATGTGAGATAACCACAGCTGGTTATAAGGCAGATGATAAATCTCCTTGCGTTTAGTGCGATCTAATTGGCTAATATAAGTTAAAGGACTTACGCAAAAGCACGTAAAGCCTCATCCCTTGCAATTGCATGAGATAACATTAGCATCCGATGCACGTGGGTTATTGTCAATACTATTATTTTGTGGGCGTGAGATTTTGTACCGGATATCCGATAGATTTGTAAGGGTTGATAGTTTTGTAGCATAATCTGTGTTATTTTTTTTGTCACTCTAACGTGATGTGGGATGACAAGCAACGCTTATGGCATTTGTGTACACATCACAGTATTTTTTATAACTCGGATTGTACTATTTTTATTTACTTTTCTTAAATGAGTTGGAGAATAAATCTATGTTAAGGTGATTCTTATTGTAATTACTAAGATATTAGGATTTATTATTATATATAGATATCAGATCATTTGAACGATGTAGCCTTAATTATGACTAGAAATGTATATCTAATTTGCTAACTTTGAATATTATGAGAATATTGTTCATTATCTACAATCGGTTAGTTGTAGTCAGAAATAAATATGAATAAATAATATTGTATTGATACGGGTGTGTGGTGTGTCTGAACGGTTGAAAAAGTGTGTTCGCCTGATGGGCAAGTACTATCGGCTTAATTCAACTTCCACAGGACGCGGCAAGCCACGAGATTGTACACCTAATAAAGGTTGAGGTTTTGCGATCTAGGAGATGCTAACAATTACCATAACCCGGAGACAATTGACTGATAAGAAATGGTTAACTTAGAAATAAACTTATTATAAAGTTTTCGTATAACTATACAATTGTTCCAAACTCATTTAGATTAAGCATAATTTTCCCAAAAATATCTATTGTTTAATTATTACTGAAGAGCAAACGAAACGCAATAGTTTAATATTCGTATTTTTTTTTAATGAGTTTTCAAAAAATTGGCGACACATTGTCAAAACAAACTCTATGCTAATCCCAGCTGAACAATATAGATAATATAATATAATAAACCACAAAACAATCTTTCACTTTTTATGCTCTGTTTTTGTAAGCTAAGTATTATTTTCTTAAACTCCTAAATAAATGTCTCTATGGACGTCCGGTACTATCAAAAGCGAGATAAAACGCTTTTGGTGTTGTTGTTGAGGTGACAAAATTCGAAGACGTGCACCATTCATTATAACTGTATATTTACCACTGAACTGACTGTCTAATTAGGATATTTAGGATCTATTTCATAACGTCAAAGACCCGCTTATGGGGCAGCACGTTTTGAGATCTAATGTTAATGTAATTTAGAAATCGAAATTACAATTATATACACGAAAAAGCCTACTTATTTATATTTACTGTTTCTATTGTTGTATTAACCCGAATTAATAAAACACTTATTGAATGAATGTTAAAAGTTTGCTTGGTTCTAATCGTGTAAACGGAACTCGCGTCGCGGAAACTCTTAAGTGATAAGAAAACCTGAAACAAAAATTTCGTGCCAACTTGCGAAAATAAATTCATCTAACATTCATCACGTCTTTACGCAAATACTTGTTTTATTAATGATATGACATTATTGTACGTGGCACTTGAAATGTCAAATGTATGCGCGAGCTGAATGTTGTTTCGCACACCTTCCCCCATAATTGTATAACATTGTAAGAGGCAACATTGTATAACAAAAGGTTAAATCGTTCCGTTCACGCCGATTTGTGTCAACGTCATTATCATGTTTGATGGCAGTGAATGATTCTATGATATGTACACTGTAATCGTGTGCCTCCACTGCAAATTATATCAATTATACTGTGTAAATGCAACGGGGACTCTTTACATTGAAAATTAGAAATTGTTTAAAAAGGCATCTCCATGTTTATCGTTCTCTTGTCTAAGTGGTGTTTAAAATAACACACCTTCACGAAATAAATCAAGCGAGGGTGCTATTGTAATTTGTGATAATAGATTTTTTACGACCGGAAGCCTTATAGTGCGGTCAACTGTCCATTTTGATTTGTAGGCATAGATTATTTATCGTTTGAACTTAACACATGCTTGTCGATTTAATGAAGTGGCGGAGAGTTTATTGCCAGTTCGTCTCGTCCGCTCTGCGCACTTGATTTGGGAACTGGCAGTAGAATGTAGAGTCAAATTTAAAATGAAAATTGTTTTTTTGACGACTCGTACAAAAAGTTGCGTATGTGAATTTTTGATTTTCACATTAGGGGTGGGTGGTATTTTCAAAACATTAACAAGATATTTAATTTTGAATAACCAAGGTAATTTGTAATTTACTATACAGTCAGTTACACAATAATTTTTAATATACCAATAGGCTAAAAATCGTACACACCGAAACATAATTCTATTGTCAGTCCTTTGCGTACGGATTTGTAAAGTCCCTAAGTGCGTAATCGCTGGTTTTATGTTAATATCTCCCATAACAGGAACCTGGCGCTTGCGTTTTTAAATGTGCTACCGAGAATTGAATTTAACGATCGCATTGTACGGAATGTCACTTTCATATGGAGATCTTAATAAGGTGGGTTTTTCTATAATGAAGGCTGTTTTGGTTCGCGTGAGATAGCAGTCGGCCTCAAGTAGATACGTAGCTTATTATTTTAACGAGCGCTTTATTCTCGTTTCGCTTAATTGTTTCATTTCTGGATGCGGCTCATCAGATTTCCCTTAGACGAAACATTTGTTTGTCATCAAATAGGTTATTTAATAAACAAAATTTAATAATACTTATGGTAACGTAGCTTGGTGGTGTTATTTCTTATCGGGTATGTTACAGTCTTGGTTGACTTACCTACAAATATTAATCATTGCTCAATTAACGCTTAGCGTATATCTAAAACAATTATTAATTAAAAGTTTTACAGTGCTTGAAGAACTGTTTAGTTTAAGGCTTAGCCGCTAGCCCTCTTTTCATTATTGTGATGTATCTGCCTGTATATTTTTCCTTTATAAATATGTAAACACACAATCCAGCTCATATGTTTCCTACTAATTAGGCTAGCATCGGAGTCTTAGATGTAAACTGTCCTCTGTAATTACAATCAAAGTCTTAGTTAGTTACTTGTTTAAATATTAAACAAGTTAAGAAATAAATATTAAATTCTACACTGAAAGGATCAAGAGCTTTTATTTGCCCCCCTGCGTAGCCTACTTTTTCGAACAGAGTACTTACTAATCTACAGCATATCTAACAGATAATAATCGAATCACACGTGTTCAGCGGCACAGTAACTAACACAGTTTTTTGACACGTGACGTTAATGACAGCTGTCAAGAAGCTAGAACCGGTTGGATCGATGTCAAGTAGGAAACAATGTTACAGGACTTATTCACGGGTAACTTTATTGACGGTTTTGGTATGAAATGCTAATGTAGATTGTATGTTAGTTGACATTTTATTCACTGATGCTTAATGGAATCCTTTTAGGGTTTCGATTAAGCGTTCGATAAAAGACGTTGAAAGACTTTGCCAAGTTCGCGAAAAATACCACCCTTCCAGCCTTAACGTACCTTGATAGTTGCTATACTACCACCATAGGTTATGAAGAAACTTAAGGGCCATTGAGCTTAATTGTGTTTGAATTTAAAACTATTTTAAAACTTCAAAGCTACTAAGGCTTGCGGAAATAGTTTGATCTCATGAAAAATTATCTTTGATTGAAGTGAAATTCTTTTTTACACGCTAAAAAACTAAATATTTCAAAACGAAACACTCTAATAAGATAATGCCTTAAATATGTTTTTATTTATTCACTATAATTTCTTAAATTAATACCTGATTTAAATTGAATACGTACGTACGTACTACGTAAATTTAAAACGTGACTTTCTTACTTTTAGTACATTAAAAATGTATGGGTTACAACTGGCGCGATGTTTTATAAATGGTTAAAAACAAACAATCTCAATGATTATTAAGAAATCGCTTTCGTTCGGTAATTAACGGGAAGATAACCGGTTAGTAGCAGCAGCATTGATAACAGTTATCACGTTATCATGGCGCCCCTGTCGTGTCGTAATATCACATTTAGGGCGTGGTTGACATCCGATTACTTGTGAAATCTTCAAGGCCTATTAGAACCTCGGTTGGTAACTGGTTTATACTTTTTGTGAAATGCTTGTGATAAAATAATTATTAAATGTTAGAGATAATTTTCTATAACGATTGTCGTTATGATAAGATAATTTATTATTGGCAAGTCGATGTTGGTAGAAAATAATGACACTTAGCCAAATGAAAATGTTATTCGAATGTGTCGACATAAAACTGATGTTCCGTTTTATTCGCCAGCATTCATGGGAACGTAAAGTTTATTTGGTAAATATACTGCTGTCCTATGTTGGATGCTTATGAGCTTAGGTTACGTACGAGTAATTTTTATATGGATAATTAGATGGAAAATTGTATATCACTTTGTAAACACGGCATATTGCTTGGTGTTGTATTTACGAAACATATTGAAAAATCCTTCACTTCACATGTTGATGACAATAGATAAATGACCTTATCGCGTTGCTTGACGAATGTAGAACTAAAAATTGTATTTAACTTATAACAAAGTAAAACAATGTTTGAAATATACATAGTATACAAGTTAAAGTTCAAATACGATAGAATGTTGACTAAGTAAGTAAAACAAATGCAATAAGTAGTTAAATGAAGGCTTTTTAGAAAAAGCATTTTATAAATTGTTTGATCAGTCATCAAAATAGATGACGAAAAAGTTTGGTAATGAATTAGCTCCAGCTTACCCTTGCCTTTAAAAGTGTACTGGGATCATTTCCAAAAAAAATTACAACCAAGCCGAGGTTCTTGTCTGTTTCTTCTCAGCTTGGTCGCGTACGAACAGGCGTAGAATCGCTTAGGTTTAAGACGATTCAAAATGGTCCCATGTACCTTAATGAATAAGATATTTTGACTTTGAATAATATTATAATATAATTTTCTTTATATAACTCACGTATTTAATACGAAACTGTTATGAGCATTCAAAAACCTATGCAACTCGACGTTCTATAAATAGAGCTGTCTGTCGCTGCAGACCGGAGACAACGCTGAAATCGGCTAAAACACTGCATTGAAATTATTCACGCCGCACATTGCTGCACTGTTATAACGCTTAACTCGACGTGATACACTCGACTATTCAATGGATGACGTAATGTATATAGGTCGCAAAATGCAACCATTTATAGTACACCGACGTACTATCGTAGTACCGTAGTAGCTGAATGAGTATGATGCAATGCGGTTCGCGCGCCTGTGTGCAATGTGTGAATGGGTGATGTGTGTGTGTGTGTGTGTTTTTATCGATTTTCCACAGCGATTCTAAATATCTTCCCAGACCCCAGACGCCCGCCCGATTGTGCATTTCAATGCAGGCGGGGATTACATTTTAAGATGTCTTGGCATTTGAATCATTCATTTTATGCTTAATTTGAATATATCACTCACTTGAGTACAGTGAAGAAGAAGAAAAAATCATCTCGTGCGGCTTTAATGATGGTTTATTGGCTGTCATAAGTGGACAATTACAATAAACTTCATATAAATGTTGTAGTAATGATCTGTCTCTTTTTAGTCATAAGTTTTAAGTATAACTCAATTGTTATTTTCATTATTTATCTGATAATTGTTGATGCGTAGTAGGTACACAATTGATTTATAATTGTATGAATTAATTTTATTTTTGATATTTTCTATTAGAGAGACGTTAGCATATCTATCTTGCGTTTCCTATGCCTCTGTCTAATTCGGTGTAATTGTTACTGTTATTATTCATGTTTTATTTTTAAAGCCTTAATTTACATTAGTTGTTTATACTTATACTAAGTTATATTAGTTGTATTTGATAAAACCTATGACTTGGACTGTGTTGGATTTGTCTGGTAGAAATCGTCCACAACACCATATATTTTCTTATTATCTCTTTGTTTTCTGTTAATTGTGTGCAATAAAGTGTGAAAATAAATGAGTGTTTTTTTTAAATTATCATGAATTTTCTCAAAAACAGTGTATTAGGATCACCAAGACAAAACCAAACTGATTTTCTTGCCAGCTTGTTCTCAACTTGTCACATACGATCGAAATATCCTAAATAGTCATAAATAGCCCTGTAAGTTTCCATAAAATATAGTATTTTAAAAATGATTTATTCTTTTCAGATATGATCATCTTATGTTTTGCGCCAGCTGCAGTGCCACCAGCATATTACCACTTTCAGCAATGGTAAGCATGTTTTATATATTGTGCTAGTATATAAAATATATAATTTTGGTATTAAAAGTAATATAAAACTACTGAACTAGTTTTCATGCTGATTGTCATAGGAGAATTTCAGATAAACGGTGCCGATTGGTTTGATTTCCGAATTGATTTCGACGCTTTAGAGAGTTTGTCGTTAAATCGACGTGACGTTACATGGAGTATACACTGTGCTTATACTACATACATTATCAATACTTTAGAAGGCAATCGTTTGTTGGTATTTCAAGTAGTTGTCAATATTTAAAATTTCTAAAACGTGTCCAATGACTTAGAGAATAAATCTATACCAGAGTGATTATTATAATAATTGACAAGGCATCGGGATCAATAACTATTAATATATATCTAAAAAGTCTATTTTAATAAAAATATAAATTCCCTGAGTAGATTTTCCATTTAAAACGTTACTTTAACAAGAAAAGATATATGTATTTAACACTATGTTTATCTTACCCGAATTTGGGACATTGTCTATTCCGATCATTCGGATCACTTTGTTAGTAACTAGGTCATTAAATCCGCCCAGAAACAATTGAAAATCGAATTCTGATACTGACGTAAACGCTAATTAAAAAGTAATTAATTTTTGACACAAAAAATGTGTCTTGTTTCACGTTTCATGTTAACACGTGCCTTTAGGGTTGGACTACATTAGTTAAATTTGTATGTATTTTGTATTTTGTACATGAGTTCAATACTAAACTTGATAATTATAACAATAAGTAGAAGAGAAAGTCAAAATACCATTATTCAGTAAGGTCATTTTAAAACTGTTCGTACGCGACCAAGCTGAGAAGAAGCAGGCAACAAACTCTTCTTGGTTGTATGGATAACTTAGGATCCATGAACAGTCAAAAGCACAATTCAATTAGCACCACAATATAATTAATTCAAATTCAGACATTATCTTGACCACCAACTTGACTTTCATTTGTCATCTGACAATAAAACCTCCACACCCCCGTAAAAAATTATGTTATAAACAATTGTAAGGCTTTAATTTAAACACTGTGCACACACCTCAACGTTGCGTCAATGCAGTGTTAACAATTTGCACAGCTGTTTTTAAAAAAAAATGTCGATACGAGAATTGTGTCACTGTGCCACCAATTCTATAGATCAATTAGGGAGCCGTTTCGCAATGACGTCAATATTAATTGTGAATTTATGTAAATTGGTTTTTTTTTTCAGCGAACACATTGTTCGTAATTATAAAATATGATTACTTGTTCAATTGGAGCGTTTAAATGGTTTATTTGAATGTTTAATTGTTTTTCAAATACTGTTACGAACCAATTTGTAGCATCACTGTTGGTTTTCTTGTGAATTTTTAAATTTGGCCATAATTGTAAGTTACAAGCCTATGCAGACCTTAGTAAATCAAATGTTTTTCTAGAGTCTATATACAGATATAGTTTAGACTCCAGAGAAAGGTATTTTTGCAATGTAGTAGTCGTAAATATAATACTTTTGAAATGAGAAGCTTTTGAGAAAGAAAAGCGCAACGAAGCCTCAGTTTTAGCTCTCTCACAGTATTATTTCTGAATCAAATAAATATCATAAGAATGCAAATTGTGTGTATTTTTTTTATAATATACGTGTCAACAAACATAACTCCCATAAGGACCAAAAGCAATCAAGAGATTTGTCTTGTTATCTCAATAATATTCTAAGTATGACTTGATTGTTAGCTTTGATTTCACTATGAATCTATACTTCGGTGGAGCTTAGATAAAAGTTGATATTGTCACTAAGAATTATGTATTTTGAAAGTTGCTCTAGATAAGGCATATTATAGAAAAGGCAACGCCACCGGTCCCTATGACCGGCTCGACTGCTAATAGAAAATTAATCTTTATTGCAATTGTACGCCATATATATTTGTCAGCCTTTCTTCTCTGCTTTATACGCTAGTCGTCGTCTCATTCTAATATATATTATTTCATTTGCGATGAACTAGTCGTTGATCATTCAGTATAGGTATTATAGTTATTGATCCTTTGAATATTATTAATAATAATATAGATTGATCAAGTAAGTTGCGAGAATTATATGGCACAGAGTGTCAAGCGTAAGACAAGAATTCAGCAGGTTGGAGGTATAACTTATTAATTAGCCAACGCACTGGCAAAAAGTCATATATATAGTTATATATAAGACAATAGATAGTATAAAACAAATTTATTAAAAAAACTGTATAGCCCGAGAATAAAGGCTTTATTATTATAAAAATATTCAAAGTACCGTACAATACTATAGATTAATTATATACGATGTGAATAGCCTCCGCTAAATACAGGTTAAATTTTCTCTTTAATTGCAAATAACACATTATACAAAAAATATATAAATTTAATAGTTTTCATTTAATTCATCTTGTTTGTTGCGTTGCTTTATAGCTTCTTATTCATGAAAAACTAGATCAGTTTTGTTTAACCAAAAATAATATTGTGTTAATTACCGTTTTAATTGAAAATAACAAACCGAGAAGTGGTAATATATTAAACAAGCAATAGAATTTAAAAATCCTATTAGCTAAGGTTAGACGCGAATAACCCAGACATATTAAATGCTTAAAGGGACATTCTTGGCAGACTACGGAACGTAGTGACCAAACTGTGAAGAACGAGCCCTTCAAACTGTAACACTGCGAGCGGGTACCAAATTACGTTGGCTCCCTAACATTTAATTGATAAGATTGGTTGTATCTATGGGATTAAGAATCGCGGTAAACTGCCCGATATCTCAGGGCGTGGGTGTAATTGAGGCCACGATGAATTTGATTGATAAAGACAACTATTTGATAAGTAGGTGACTCCTGTTGCCGTGACGTAAATAGATTTAATAGGCTACGCGTGAGTTAACGCCTTTTCGAATTGAAATTTAACGCTCAAGTATTGTGTAGAAAGTGCTAGTTTTATTAATATATTGGTTGGCCTTGGTCTGATGTTTATTTAGGTTTAAAGAATTTATTGTAACTAAAAATTTACAATGCAAATGGGCCGTGCGGAATTATAAAGACGTACCAAACTAGCAATATCTAAATAATCAGGATAAAAGATTTTCAATAATCAGCTATTTTGATACTACATCAATTTCGTCTTTATTGAGTATTACAATCGAGTACTTTGATTCCTTGGCTTCTTTGTTGCGCTTCGGATGATTTTAGCTTTGTCTAAAGTTTTAACTGACTTTGTGATTTAGCCGTGTCATTGATCAAATATTAATCTTTCGCCACCCTTGAGTTTCATTCGTTACGGTATGACATAAATGTATTTTCAAGCACTGCCAAAACCATTAGAAAATTACAATGAATCAACAATTGATCCCAACTTTTGGCCTCGTCACTGCATTGATTGCGTTTAAGGTACCCAACATCATTCCGAGACATTGTGTGACCTTAAGAATTAAGTGTTTAAGGTATTACTCAATTCACACACACACTCAACACATACAAATTACACACTTGCCCATCCATCTCGGACTAAGGAACATCTACAGGATTTTCTGTAACATGCGTGCTAGCGCCATGAATCTGTTTGACAAATGAATGGTCACCTTCATTTATTTTAAATCAAAATCGTTTTGTCTTATATGCGTATTATTTTGGTGTGTGTTAAATTTGTGTTAGTTGATAGATTTTTATGTTAACCTCTTTGTTACAGATACGAAACGACATCCGCCACAGACGGTTAATATCAATTATCAAACTCCGAACGCCACATCATCTGACTCACCCTGATTGATATTTACTGTAATTCCATTGTTATGTATAAAGACGATCATCGTATGGTAATAGCTAAAATGATTCTAGTCATTACAACGTGTCGACCATTTCCTGACATTTTCGTTATTACCAACGGAGGTTTTAATTTTTTTTGAATATTGACTAACAACCATTAACATTCTAAAGCATGACGATTTTTTTTTTATATTATTACCGTGCATGACGGTTTCGTGTGTGCATTGATGTATGCACACTGACGTTGTTTTTTTTATTGTATTTACTTCAACAATTATTGGTCTATTGTGTGCAATTGTCGTTGCGTTGCGTACAATTGATTTTAGGCAAATCCTAAAATCGAATTTTCGGTCGATGCATGGCAATATAAGGGGCATTCTAATTTTTTTTAAAGGAAAAATTCTGATTATGCAATCTTATTAATTTTATTGTAATTAATTTGTGATTTCTTATTCAATAAATGATTTTCAATTATAATATTTGTTTAATTTGTATATATCTGTTTGGCATTGGTACTGCGACGTGAGTGATATTTAATTTTTTGATTGTTTTATTTAGTTTACCAAATTGTCATGGTTGATTTCGTCAAACATTTCAGACTAATTTCTATTTTAAAATTAGTATCCTGTAAATAAAATTGTCGTATTTTTGATAAAAATCATTTAAAATCAAAAGTTATATGAATGCGAATGTTTAGATTATTCATCAGAAAAGAAATAGCTCAGAGTGAAGTATGTTAATTTAAAACATACATTTGATTAGGGGATACAGGTCTGTTGCTACCAAGGTTGCTCAAATGATAAATTTAATGAAGACAAATATGCAATTTGGCCAGTCACTCCCAAGTCAATTAGGTCTTAAATAAAGCAAGCATTGATTTGTTTCCAGACGGCTGTAGGTCGAGTTATTTCTCAATTAATCCAATGTCATAAGGACAAATTTTAAGCTGTCAGATTAAGATCATTCCAAAACGCAGACTAGAATTCTCGTTTTTAATTACTAAAGAACATTGCACTAATGTTGGGTATTGAATATCAACTGAGAAAATACAAAGTCAAAATCTCTTTATTCACACAGTACATGGACCATTTTGAATGGTCTCAAAACTACGCCTGTTCGTACGCTAAGCTGAGAAGGAGCAGCGTTAATTTTTTTAATTAGATTTTTGACTTGAAGCAAATAAACCTATATTAATATTGTAATATGTAAGGTGAGTATTAAGAACAAACAGAGGCTTATGCAGAGGCAGCACAGAGGAGCGCTTTACTCGGGACTTCAGAACAATTATATAGTAACGTAAAGATTAGTTGGTTAATTAAATGTTTCTGGGGCCATAATGATTGATATGTTACCGACAGTTCATAAACAGCAGGTCGGGTCAGTAAAAATGACACGGGGCTATAGTTGTATCTCTTGTTCTGCTATGAATTCGTTTCTTTTTATGCCAAGCCGTGATTTCAGCGAGACATTTTGTAAACAATCTAAGGAAACGTTAGCGAGCGTTGAAATCAAAGAAAGTTGCGGGGGTGAATATTGACAATAAAGAATTCTGTTTCTAGTCCATCGGAAATAGGTCACGTTTATCGTGCCATCTGGCTTAGGCACAAACCAGACGATTGTTAAAATGTAACATACAAAATTACGAGATAAATATATTTATTTAATATGTAACATTTGTCCAAACTCGAAAGTTCACGATACACTTGTTTTGACGTTCATAAGTGAACATAATTTGCCGCAACAAAGCAATTCTGATAGAACTTGAATCTTCATCATCATCAGCCATTGGATTTGCCACTCCAATCTGGACATAGGTTATTTACAGCATCATAGATATACAAAGATAAAAATCCGTGTGAATAATACCTTACCTATATTAGTTGTTTGGACGTATTCGTCTGGAAGGCTACACGTAGGAGTACGATATTTTCTTTTCAGCAATAAAATGAATGCCAATATATTTTGAATGTTTTCAGTATTAATTTAGATACATGACTATATCAGAGTATGGGACCTCACATTAACCTATTGACGGAGAGATAATCTTAAAGCCCGTGATGATAATTGTGTCTTAAATTTATTTATTCACGGTCTAAAAACACATAAAAATTAAAAGTAATTTAGTTCCTAACCCTGTCATAAAAATGTTACATTCTGGTGCAGAGTTAAGAACACCAATAATTAGGATGATCATACGCGGAATGGGGCTTTACTATAATAAATTTATGTAATTTAACATATTTATTTCAACGCCTTCATACACCCAAGTTAAGCTGTCAAAAACTGACTTTTGCTAATTTATAGGTGATGCGATAGACATATATGATATAATATGTTAGAAAGTCCACAGCAATGGATACAAGGAATTTCAATCCAAGACTAGAAAAATGTTTGCTTAGCTTAGAAAAAGCTTATTTATTCTCGTATTGATATATACGAATATTTATATTAAATGCATCTAAATTTACATTGGACATGGAAGAAACCAGAACATATATTTCTCTGGCGATAATTGATCTGCCTCTCTTTGTAAATAATAAACAAAATCATGACGAAATAAGAGCACACTCATTTAATGGGATAACAATTCCATTCATTTTTTTTTATAGAAGAGGAGGCAAACGAGCAACAGCCACACCATAAAGGTGAAGTCCAAAATCACATATCTATTAAATACATTTTACTTTGCTTTATAACACGAGTCATTCAAAATGTTCTTAATAAATGTATTTGGATCAAAACTTAATGATACAGTGCAATAAATTTAATTGACCACCATGACCGAGGCTTAATGTTAGACGTAGCCCGGAGCAATGTTTCGTAACATAACTAAGTCTAGCATAGGCAGAGGTGACAAACCTAAATTATTGAATTAAAATTTAGATTTCAATTATACAAATACAAACGTTTTATCGAAACAAATGAATGTTTAATATATCCAAAGGTTGCCGATACATGAATAAGACCTACATCTTAATATATCGTGCGGAGAAAGTTGAATTACAATACTGATATGTTCTCTCGGGTATTATATCTGCCCAGTTTCTTAGAAATGAATCTAGACGCATTAACATGACTTAGCCGTGTTTTGTTTTAACCGACACATCGAAGGCGGTTTTTGAAGGTTACACTGCGATTTCATGTCTAGACACAACTTATGTTATCAGGCACTCAACAAACATAGACAAGTACATTTTATATCAACTTTACGTGTTACAAGTTGGCGTTTACAAATAAAAATGTGCGTGAATTTACCACTTTGTTTTGATAAAACTTACAAACTTTAAAGTGCTCTTTTCTTTATTGCTTCTTTTATAATATTTAATTTATTTTTACTCGAATAAACATGACAAGGAAACAGACAGAGTTTAAGTATCAGTGAACAGTTCTGTTTCTCTCCAATTAACGAAATGTCAGGATTATCATTAAGTCACTTTCGTTCTATGCGTGAGTGTCTATGCCTCCGGTTTGTTTACCCTCTCTTCTATAATAAAATCATTTGTTAAGCTAATTTAGCTTTTAATATCTTTTTTTTACCTATAGTGTTGCAATTGCTCTGTGTGCTTATATACGTGTTTTCTTTCTTTGTAATTAATTAAAATTTAATGTAACTATCTCGAGATATTTAGGCCTACACTGGCGTAGTCATTCAGACAAGACTAATGACCACAATGATTTTCAGCGAAGCCTAACACGAACGCATAAACGAAAAACAAGGAATATTTTCGTTATTATTTGTAATATAAAACTGGCTATACAACCTTAACACGTACGCGCCATATCTTGCCGGCATTTGGGCGTGCTTAGTAAATAGGGTAGAAACCTATAAAATACCGTAGGTTCGTGTCCGCCTTTTTTTGCGTTATAAAATACGTCATATGTAATTAATATCACCTTTAGTTCGTTTCAACCGTTACTTGTCTATCGTGGTTCATTTGACCTAAATATTTTTGACAGTTATGTAGACAATCCAAATGTATGGAAAAATGTGCCTTTAATTAACAATCTACAAACAGAACTGACATTTTGCTTTTTTAAGTTCTAGGCGCCAGGTATCAAAGAGCTGGTACTATTCTCGCTCAACGTATAAGTTCGATACAGCGAAGGAATACCGTCAGCTTTATGGGTACTCTGCCACAAACCAAACTTTTTAAATTAGTCTTAGTGTTTTAGTTCAATTTGTTTATTTAAGTTGTATAGTAATAAATTGCTTGCGATACTAATATGTAATTATAAGAAAAGTATGTATATAACATTTCTCATGTATAAGTTTTATAGTGGCAGTGTGCCATAAACAATTTTTTTCATTCCTTACATAATAAATACTACGCATTTATATATTTTTTGCAATTTACTAGGGCACAAGTTAACCAGTACATCGTTGGAACGTAAATATCCGGCATAACCTTTTAAAGCATTGTATTTTGTATCGCACAACAAACATAAGGTAATTAAAAATGGCATATGAAATTAGTTAAGTCCTCGTTAAGAAATACCTGATTTTGATTGCGCAATAAATCAACACTTTTTAGAGTTCCGTATACAAGAATATTATACTAAACGTTTTTTTTAAGTAGATTTTTTTTTTTTATAGAATAGGGGGCAAACGAGCAGGCGGCCCACCATAAAGGTGAAGCCGCCGCCCATAGACAGTCACGCGGCTGGTAGCTCGTGAGTGTGTTCCCGGCCTTTAAAGGAAAGGGGAGAGGGACGAGGGAAGGGGAAAAGGATGGGCACCGGAAGATCTCACTCACCGAACGAAACGCGAGTACAAAATGAACAAAGTCCAATTGCATCACTTTACGCCGGTTTTCTGTGAGAGAGTGGTGTTTCTCCGGCCGTGCCTGCCCATTCGGCTGAAACTCTAAGTAACAGCATGGCACTCCCACTCAGGAATCAGAATCCAAATAGAAGTTAGTGTTACATGGAAGGGTACCACTTGGCCAGACTACTTCTGGATTATCACCTATTACGTAGATAGAAAACAACATACATGATTTTACAAACTTCTTTAAACATCAAAATATCTTTATTCAAATAGGGGTATTTTTTTACATTACCACCGGATCGGAAGGCATCTTCCAAGACCGACAAGAAATCGACTTTCATTTCGAGCTGCTCTTTCAATAAAGTTAAGTCAAACATTACATGATTTCCTTCTTTTATACCTGTAAAACTTTTGTATGTGTGCCCTTAAAAACATACGATAGAAATAACATACTGAACCCAACGTCGCCAAATAAAATTACGCTTAGCCGCACAATTTATTTCAACCAACCGTCGCCAACAGAGCATAGTGATATAATTCTCTCTTCTCTATGTCCACCATAGATTTATTACGTTTTTTAATTAATGCAACTTATCTACGTTGAACATATAAATCTTTAATAATAATAAAATTATGGTATTCAAGTTAATTACTGTATACCTGCGATAAGATAATTTTTTTAGTTTTTCTTAAATGTTTTCACATCGACATGTGAAATTATACTTGTATTGACGATTTTAGTTATAAACATGTCGGGTGCAGTAACAAACTTAAAATTATACTAGAAATAGTGGTAGATACATGAGGAAGGGCTGGTCGTATGGAAGAGTGACGAACGTGGTAAAAAATGCACCCTCGATGAGCAAAGGAAATTAATTAGGCAATAAGCATGAAGCAACAGTGATCTGGTCCAAACTGGATCAGTAAAGAAGGTAATTTAAAGATTTCTCTTCTAATCTTTTATTTTGTTATAAAATTTGTAATTGCTAATTTTTAAATGTTTTGATCGGAATTATTATAAATGAATAAGTTATCGTTTGGTCGTCGGTACCGGTGATCCTGGTGCTTTTATCACTTAACGTATAAGCATACAGCGGGGCAATGATGCCAAATGTGTACTCTGCCACAATTACCAACTTTGTAATTTATTTTAGTTTTTCAATTTATATAGAAATATTCAAACCTGTAAATTTCCAAATGAATACGAGTCGTTGAACCAGGCTTATCGTGGCCTTATCATTGACAAGAAAATGGATTCACCCGAATGAATGAGATTATAAAGGTTGATAAGATTAATTTACGGCACCTAAGTCAACTTTGTCAATGAAATAGCGGAAAACGAGAAAAAATCTAAAATAACTTTTTACACACAATATCGCCAAATAAGTTTGACTCAACATTTAATGCCAGTTTCCAATTCAAAGGTGTAGAGCGGACGAGAAAAGCTGGCAAGAAACTCTAAGCGACTCATTGAAATCCAAGTAAAGTCTTAAATGCCATAATCCTAGCAAGTCTTGGATTATTTAAGTGTAACATTTTTATTTATTTATTTTATTTTTTATTTCTTAAACCTATACAGCTTATTCCAAAAAGCTTACATAAAAAAAAATAGATCAACAACAAAGCCGAAACAAGGTCAAAACATACGATCGAAAATAGACAACTATTTTCGAATTATATTATAATTATATTATATGCTAGGTTTTCACAAGGACCAAACTTTTTTAAATTTATTTTAGTGTTTTAGTTTGTTATTTTACTTGTTTATTTAATTCTATTGACAAATTAATACAGACCTAATTGTAGAGAATATCTGACTGTTCATCGTATATTAAGTATGAATTCAAACATAACAACCGTACGATTAATGTAACTTTTATTATAATAGAAAAGTCATTGAAAGAAACGATAGCTCATAAAACGTCTTATTATCGGAAGAAAATCTGTATTTGTTTAAATTTAGGGTATAAATACACGCGCGTCTAAAACCCAATTGTTTACTGACAGTGTGTACACAAATTTTACTATACTATACGTTACGTTTTTTTTTAAATTCCTATATGTAGTATCCTAAATCTTAAAGTAAGATATATACATAATAAAGTGACAGTCAAAGATTTAGTAATAACAGGCGGTGGCCTCGTGTATGACCAGCTTAACTATTTGATCAGTTTTTTATTCATCTGCATTACCATTACATCTCGTTATTAATATTAAGAGCCATCAATTGCTGACCGATGTCTATTCAAATACATACTATTCATCATTACCTAGAACTGTGGCAAAAAATGTTAACTACCTTTCAATGTGGGTGTGGTTCTTTGAACTTAGCATATTCGCAAGTATTGTGACAAACTAAAATGTACCCTAAATCAGTTATAGAAGGTTGCTATTTAATTCGTCGCGTATCTGCTGCGCAACTGTGAGAATAGTTTGGCTTCCAAATTTTCTACTGGTCGATGTCTACGATCTTATCTTTAATGATAAAACAAATCCATGTTTCAATGTATAACACTCCACTATGAAATAAATACTGTAGTTAGAATGTGAAATACTGAAATGATTTGCTTTTTATTGAACTTTTATAAAAAAGAGACCAATCTGGGCAGTCAGCTCAAAATGTAAATGATGAGAGGACTTTATTTAAAACGATACAATTATAGTATATATATATATATTACGTCATTTGCTTCTAGTGTTTAAGTGCAATAAAGTGTAAAATAAATAAATAAATATAATTAGATTTTAATGAGATGTTACTCCGATTGATAAAATCGGTGAGACATTTACCTTGAAATATTTTTTTGTTTCTATTTATACCAGAAAATCTAAATATTGTACGTGTTAAGTTTTGTAACGTGCATTTTGATCCCAATATATAGAAAATAACTAAAATCACGTAGGAATAAGTTAATTATACTATTTTTAGTGTACAATTATTAATTTAACTTAACTACGAGACGCGCGCGCATATATGACCTAAATAGATCCACAAGTAAAATAAATTAGAAGTTTTCATCGAAGTCCAGTTTAATGATTCTGATGACGTAAAAAAAAACTGGGAGTCCAAGTTAATTATCACTCCAGTGAGTTTTCACATTAATTATTAGTTAATAAGTTTTGCGAAGAATGAAGACTGAATTGTATCGAGCCTCATTAAAATTTGCGGAGTACCTTTTAGGGCAAATGAAAATCTCGTCCATTCTTGGTACTGCCACTGAGACCATTTCACATTCAACCAATGTCTGTGCAACTTTCAGTGTTTAAGCGCTTTATTAATATCTTTGTGCTTTTAATGCTTTGTATGTATGACTATATATATATATTACGTCCAATCTTATGTGAGAGTCGAGTATCGCAAACCATGATAGATAACAAGTAACGAACAGGATTATAGAAAGCTTTTATATATGTGCTTTTAAGTAAACACTATGTGTTATAGAAAATAAAAGTAATAATTAACTTACATTTTTAAATACGCAACTAAACCGCGAAGAAGGCAAGACACTCGGCTTAGTTTTTTTTTGTAATGATTCTAATACAATGTTTTAGAGCAAAGACCAAGCTAATGCAAATTAATACACAATATTTTATAATTAAAATAATTCGATATTTTATAAAACGCTTTCTTTAATAGCTGCAGAACTATTTTTTGTTTTATTCGAATTTTGTTAGAGAAACGTTCAATAAAACACTGTTGTTTAGCGGACGTACCATATCTGAGACTGACACCTACATAAGAGTTGCCGAAAAATGCGGCCCGGTTATCGACCTCAGAACTTGTTCCCAGATCACCAGCGTGATTGATCTCAAAAGTTTTTTTTGCCAAACACCGCGCCAATGGGATACTCATGCAAATTAATGCACTCGGCCTTTTCAATTGTTTGTTTTACAAGGAATAATATTTTATAAGTTTTTGTAAGGACAGACGAAAATATGTTACCATCTGATTGGGCGCAGGACCCGGCTTGCTTCAATAAAATTAACGTGAGTAATTTAGTTTAGTGTCAATTTTCACATATTATAAACATGTGTGAACATTATATTCATACTACTAATTAATTATCTTATATCAATCAATAATTGAAATCTTAGCCGAGATAGAATATTTAAAAAATGTGTCTTGTAGTTTATTTAACTTTTATATTTGTTAGTTTATTGAAATACTTTAAAAAATTAATTCTTTCGATAGTTATGAATCTCTTGGTTTTCTAAAAGGCTGTCTAAACAACGCTTCTAATTTCATATTGTGTCTCATTCTACTAACAAAATGATTCTCCATATTAAGTGTTGGTTTTTGAATACAAATTTGAATCTGAAAATACTTTTGTTTCTAATTACGCGAATGACGTGTAAAACTATAAAGTGTTCACAGTAGTTTCTGCCAGAAGGCCACCCACGAACGGGTGAAGGAACTCTGTGATTATTTCTGGTGTTACTGAAAGAATAGGGAAATTTATGATACAATAAAATGCAATAGTAACACTTCTGTAAAAAGTTCGTACAAATATTTTTTGAGATTTCTCAAACCCATACAGCACAATAACACACATTTATTAATATGATAAAAATAAAGCCAAAATAGTGTTTAAACATTTAAAGAATAAAAACAATAATCACAAGAATATGACTAAAAGAAGTTATTTAATTGTTGATCACATACGGATTTATCCTGTTATGAAATAGTTAAATTATCTTTTGCTGTAAAATAACTTAGCTTATGCCACACATTGCCCAAAACAATTTCTGTTAAACAAAGAATTTTTCATTTACGTTAGCCACAGTTACGACTACATGTTCCATAAATGTTTTTACCACAGATTACCCAAGCATAAAACAAATACTTGTGTATTAAATTATTGTACAAATTTTATCAAACATCATCCTTTATTCCACCATTTTTAACATACATTTTTCGTACCAATACTGAGAATACTGTAAGAAGTGTAGAAGGCAGGCAACGCATTCAAGAGACGTTTACTCAAAATGTATCTAAATCAAAAAAACATATATGTTACTTCTTCAGTTCCTATGTGCTAAATATATCTAGAACAGTTAAAGTGGTATAAAACATTTTCTGGTAGTAAATCAAATTAAACAAATAACTGGAAAGTAGTGCGTACAATATTGTTATAATTTTAAAAAATGTAGAACGAATTTATTTTCCATTCGATTTGCGTAAATCAATTTGCGGTTCGTATGCATATGTTATAGTTGCAAATATATTGTGTCTATATATTAAATTAACTATATACATATATTTTTCATTGCATCATTATATACTTAATTATCTTTCACGAGATTATATTATGTGACTTGCAATATTAACCAAAACACAGTTAATCATTATCATAATTACTATATTTAATAAAGTTATCCAGTTAACAGTAATATAACAAAATCTATCTTGTTCGCCAATCGAACCCAGAAGAGCCACTTACGACAGACATGACAGAACCATCGAACGTCATTCAAAAAAAGCCTCTAATAGATTAGTTTTGTCAAAAAGAGGTTTTAATGAATTTATTTTTCAAAAGAGGTTTTAATGTATTTATTTCACAAAGGAGGTTTTAAGAAATTCATGTATAATCATTTATTCTAAATATTTATAATTATTTTCTAAGACTATTTTTTATAATTAATATTATTATTTTTAAGTATTTAAGGCTTAAAGTGTTTATTCAAAAACTTTCTACATTCCAACGTGTATGATTAAATTATTCATACAACAAGTATGAAACGGTTTTTCAAAATATTCCATTCATTACGAGATTATTCAATCTCGTTTTAAAATATTGCCATAATTAATATTATGTATTAGCTCGCTATATTTTGAAATATTACGTCAAATGTAATTTGAGAAATGCTTTTAATTAGACCCACAATGCACTAATTACATAAAATAACAAACTTATCTTGTGTTCCCGCCAAATATGACGGATGAGGTTCGAAATATGTGTCCCACTCTAATACGAAGAGACAAAAAGAGACAAATTCAAGTGGGGTCTTTGAATCCTAAATATGTACAGGTGAAATGCATTCAAGTATGTCGTTTAGGGTGTTTGCACACTGATTTACGAAAACCAGCGGTTATTTTTCGAAATGTTTCATGTATCAATTTGTAATGCTCAGTTTTCTAGCCGTGTCAATGATGCAATATCCAAAAAACTTTTTATTGATTCAGAATGGCGTCTTCGCCAGCGAAGCGTCATTTATGGTTTTTGAAATACTAACAAAAACTTAGCGATTGAAATAATTTCAATTAATTTGACAATATATTCAAAATATACAATTGACAGTAAATAATAATTTCGTTTCGAACAACGACCAATAAAAATATCGTTTTCTCTTCGTCATACTCACCACCTATTTTACGAATACTTGTTTAACAAAAAACGCCCGCAGTGCGTAAGCACCTCGGATGTTATCAGCACTTGGGCCAATTATTTGTACTGGAGCGGTTGCCATGGCAACCGATGTAACGAGTAATTGGCGGTTTTCGGACTCCTTATTAAGGGCACGTATGTGACATGCTCTGCTTTGGTTTATTTATGTTACGCGAATGTATTAACAGCTCAAGGCGATTGCTTTTTCAGAATAAATATTATGTTATATCTTTCATAGATTGTCATGTTGTCATGTCATGAATATACTGATAGTAGTGGATGTTGACTGGTGGCAATTGTGAAGAGAGAAAAAAGAAATATTACATATTAATATGTAATTCGTGTGTCGATATTCGCACTAATACCGTCTTGGTCATTCGTAAAACTATTTACAAGTCAAGTTTAAGCAATGTGAAGATTCAGCAAATACTATAAGAATATTTTTTTTCCGTTTGTTTTTTGAAACTGTCGTGCTTTTAATAATATTTTCACTTGTAAATTGCCGTGAGGACTTAATTCACAACTCTCTATTTCAAATCGTGCAAACCAAATTTAATCAATGGATCACGTATCACACATATGCCTACCCACTTACCTATTAAAAATAAAAAGCTTCTTTATTACTGTTTAATATAGGAATATACATTCAGATTTTTTTTTTTGTAAAAATACCTAACTAGCTAATTTATAACGTTTCAGTGGCTTTTTTATCTATTTATTTTATTAAATCTGTCCCCTTAACATCGTATGTGCTAAATACATTAATATAACAATGAAACTTATAAGATAATACAACATAAAGTATACACACAAAATAATTATATGTAACTAAAAAGAGATACTTTTATTAGGACACATTTGGCTTTGAAGTCTACAGTTACGAGAATTAAAAACGGAAGTCAGAAGAATGATCTAAACATGAGTTAAGTAGTTTTCTATTCTACTAAGAAGTCAATACAAGCAACAATTGATTCCTGCGAATCATTTAAACAATTAATGCTATAAAGACTCGAGAGTAATTGACAATACCGTTTTGTGGTTGATGAAGCAGTCAAATGGACTTTTACTTGAAGTTTTTTATAGACTTTAATTTCTTAAAATATTATTATGAAACGTTATATACAGTGTTTACGTAATTTTTATATTTAAGTACTTTAAATGTAAATTATATATTTGAACAGTTTAATTGATAAAAATGGAGAGTAACCTCTTAAGGGGCATAAATATCAATAAAACTCATGTATGCCCTATAGACTACAGTTACAGGAATTACCTGAGTTCAATCACCTAACAAGTGTAGTATATCCTGGTTGTAAAGCCTATATATTAACGGTCTAACCGACAAAAGCTTATCAAAAATCATGACTGATATAATAAGAACCACAAATAACAATCAATTAGATCCCATCTGGAGTTCATTCCTAAGTGGTCATTGATTTCAAACCAAAATTTACGTTCATATAAATATATGCTTTGATGTGAGGAATTAAAGACTATAATGGGATGAGAACATAAATGGTCTATGAATCGGTAGTTAGATAATCTGTCAACGTCACGTGTACTGTTGACATTTGGCAAAAAAATTATGACATCAAAGAGATATTTGCTGTCAATCTAGATTTGTGTGTGATCTTAGGTACAAACAGGTTTTGCGTATATGACTCATCTAGTAAGCATGAACAAAGACAAAAGTAATTCAATCTTAAATGGACAGTCGGTCGCCATGCCGGTCTTACCAAGTGGTTTCAATTTCCAATAGATATTTGTGTGAGCTGAAAATGTTAATTGCTTCTTTTTGGACTTAAGAACAGTTATTTTTTTCACTTTTCAATGTAATACATATAAAGGAACCGAGACTAACGTTATATATATACATTTGACTACGACTTCAGCTATCTGCAGAACACGAATTTTAAATAACATTCTTTAGGAGCAATTAATTAAATATTAATTTTGTCCCGCTTGCCTGGAAGTGACTTTTCAGCGATTCGCCGTTTGTCTACCAATGTTTTGATCTATTATGGGTATAATCTTTAATGTGTATTTTTTGTGATTTATTTATTTTACACTTTATCGCACTTAAATACTAGAAGCAAATGACATTAACAGATGTAACATATAAGAGCAACGGGCGGCCTTATCGCTAATTAACGATCTCTTCCAGACAACCCAATTTATATTATATAAACAGAAATAGTTTTTAACATTCATAGTTCGCATTCACGTACTTTTATTCACATCGCATTTCCCATACTCAAAATTTAACCCAAATTAGCGCACTGGCGTTGCCGAGTAAACTTTCGCATAATATCAAGATAGACCTGATCATGATAAACCTGATTTAAATTGCATCACGTTATACATCAATTCGCTAAATGTTTAATGGGGTACATAATGAGCGTGCACCGAAAATGGTGATAAAATCCATTCAAGCCGAGGCTACTTATTATTGAGACAACGAAAGTTCGTAAAACGCAACTCAATTACCTAGTGCGTCTGATGTTGATGGATAATATCTGGATGTGACCACACGATTAATGTTATAAATTTTATTATGCACAATGTATCGGTGGGTTTAACGATAAACTATCTAAATACAGAATCAATCCGCTTTGTTTGGTTTAAGTTGTATTCCATACAATTATTTTTCTTCTGTTTATTTAATATTAAGTCCCTTCAGTGAAGTTATATGGATATTAGGTTGTATTTATAATTGAAATAAATCATAAGTTCAAGTTCAAAGCTCTCGGATACTGTGTATTGAATTATGAAAAAAAAATAATTGTCAATAACTTTTGACACTAAAACTAAGCTCATTGCGCGCCCTCACCTGAGAAGAACCCACAAAAAGTCAGTGGGGTTTACATTTTCTGGTGGTTTTACAATTATCTCACTCTGTGATTAACATCAATAAATATATATTTTTTAACCAAAACATTAAATAGTATATAAGTATTATATTATAATTTCTATAGCAAGCTTTTTCAAATTAATTTCCGTATAATGACAGATTGTATGGTATAGAGTGTATATGTTTACCATAACAGAAAGATAATTTAAAGAAATTAAATCACTATATTCCGCGATTTATAATACGTAAAGTTGAACCTTGTAAAACTACTTTGTTTGCATTTTGTAAAATAATTTATAATTCAATAAATAGCTTACTCTGTTGAACTGTTGTCATAAATATCAATAATCACATATTATTCTAGATTCTTATTTTTACAATTGTCTGGAGGATCGCTTCATAAAAAGTTAGGGCCGTCCGTCCACTGGACAGACAGTGTTAATTTAGGTTTGTTTTGAATAATTCTGAATGTACTTATAAAATAAAATATATTAATTTCTTCACTATTTGTTGCACAAAAATCGTCGTCTTCTACTGATTTTAATAGGTTTTAGTAAATATAAGGGCGGCCTTATCGCTATATAAGCGATCTCTTCCAGATGATTATCTGAACTTCCAGAGGTTTAATTCTTTGCAGACTACAGAGTTTCGAGAAATGGCCTATCTATCGTCTTAAGTCCGTGTCGGAACGGTTATAGGACCTCCGCGATGGGCGAAAGCACTTAAAAAAATGACAGCGCTCCAGATCAAACAGCTCACCAATCAGATACGAGCTTGAATGCTCCAAAAATAATGAAGAATTTCTCACAACCTCCTCAGGCTAATTTCGATTCAGGGTTGCCACAAGAGATTAGTTATTCACTATACTAATTCAGGGCTTTTTTTTGATGTAATTGAAGAAAATGATTTTGGTATGTTCTAAAAAGCGCATTTTACATTTTTAAATAGAATTAAAAGTAGTAATGGAATTTTTAAATCAAATCTTTAGACATGTGAGAATGTAAGAATTATAGAACCGTAAATTGTTTTCATTACTAAACAATAGTTTTAGTGTGTTTATTGGTTTTTGTCATATTTGATTGAATATTAAAGATATAACTTAGAATATCTTTATATTACAGTTAAAGATCGTTTATTCTATGAAGCAAATTCTTAACAAATATGCAGCGACCCGTCAATTACATTTCACTCGGCGTATCAGAGAAATCTCCGCAGAATTACTCCCGCTCCTCCAAAGGGCTGTTTCTCCAAATATTTGGCGAACCTGTTCCACGGTCGTTGACCGTGCGCCCGCGCAGGTATTTGCGCTGATTTCGGTACAAAAATCGCACTTCGTAACTTTGTTTTTATGCACCGCCATTATTATTATTAATTGGATCACCGAGTTGACCGAACACGATCGTTAAAATGTTGCCAAGCGCGAAAATGTATTATTTATTGGTTCTGTATAAGTTTCATATACTACATATATATTACCCCTTATCCTCTCGCTTTCTATTACCGACTTATAATCTACATAATATCAATACATAGTGATATTGAATAATATTTCTGAGATGACGAGCAACTGGGTTGAGTTTACTCTTCGATCAGTAACTTAAGTGTTCTATTCAAAATCGTAAAAATGTGACGTTTACCACTTTCACTGATTACCTGTAAATATAACACCGTTTGCAAACATCAGCACCGTACTCCAATATCGATCCTCATTTTATAACCCATATAAATCAGAAAGCTCTCACGATAAGGATTGGACTGCATTTTGTGTGCCCAACTTGATTTAGTAGTGTAAACATGTCAATTTGTGCACTGCAGAGTTACGAGGTTCGTCTTGGCGCAGTGCTAGTATACTTTATGAGGTGAATTCGATTTCGTTGGGTTATAAATTTCGAATCGGCTCCACCTTAACGCAGTTGACACAGAATGTTCAAAACAGTCGTATGACAATGAAACTCAAACCCAAAATATCTTTATTCAAGTAGGTTATAAAGACACTTTTGAATTGTCATTTTCACCAAACAATATGTAATATACCAAAAATAACATTTTAAAACAGAAACGTGCTTATTAATTATATTTATGAATATCATTAAAAAAACTATCACAGAGCAATCATATAAATAAAAATTAAGAAATATGTATTCGTTAGTTTACATGCGTTTTTATAAATTAAATTGTTTAGTTTTGTATTGAATTTTTTAGCTATTTTTCTTACTCTGTACGCTTCCAATTCTCGGAAAGCCTTCGGCGTTCGTTTATATTAACTTAATGAGTGCAAGGGACTTCGCAAAAAGAGTTTTTACCAAAAACTATACAAAATTATAACATTGCTTATATGGTTACAGTGGGACTATAACGAGGTAATTGTTATTTGGTGATTAAGAAATATATTAATTAATTAAATGAAGAAATGGTCGCAAGGCTTGAGAAAATCAGTATTACATCACAATAAATTTAACATCGAGACACATTTTGGCTTCTCTCTAAAAAGTGTTCATCCTAGTTGGTATTCGAGATTTTTGAATAAAAAATAATAATTTTTCAAATAATTGATGGTGTATGGTAAAATCTTTAAAAACTTGGACAAATTACAACATTCCTGACACAAATAGTACATAGGATTCTTATAATTTTCGAAAAGCTTTAAGAAAGCTCGTTTCGACCTTCAGTTGGACGGTAACAATGTCAAAAAAAATATTGTTATTTCAAATTAACATTGGCCACACACATTGAAATCAATATTTGTTAATTGCGACTTGTTTTTTTATGAAACGAAACGTGGTAAAATAAGCTCGTATTTATATTTATGTTGAATACAGTTATTACTTACTCATCAGTCTCAGTTTAATTCTTAGTTAACTTAAATAGTTTTGCTGTTTTATACATTTTTTCATATTTGAAAAGCATATTAATACAATAAGTCTGCAATACAATATTAATATTTTATTCCGTATTTTATACACGAAATAATTATATTATATCTTGTACATCATAATGTATCAGATAAAAAGAATTTCAGAGGTCGATTGGGAAAGTAAGAAAAAGTTTATATGTAGTGTGGAAAATTTTAAGAAAATTAGAACCAGTCTCGCATACCGTTTAATTATTTTTAACGTGAAAATATTTGTAGTAAGTGACCGATTCGTCGCGATTTTCACATTGTTGTTTAGATATGATGTTTTTTATGCAACACTCCTCTTAAAGCCAGTATTGGAATTTTTGGTGTCGATATATCGAACGATGTCCAGTTCTGCAATCATTTGGAAGACAAGGTAGCCTTGCAACAGGAAGCAAACAAGCAGGCAGGTTGAAAAAAAGCATTGCTTCATATTAAAATCGCGTGTGAGCTTAAGAGAATTTTAAATTTCGAAATCGTTCTAGTGTAAATTTCTCGTTTTCAAATGTTAAATTATTAACGTCTAAAAACTCCTGCCGATAGCATTACATGGGTGATCGGCGAATTACTGATACGCTGGTGGGCATGCATTACTTATCACTTTATCAAGTCTTAGCTTACAAAGAGTTAGCATAAGGTAGCGTACACACCAACAAAATCGGCTTTAATATTTTTCAGATCGTAATTTTATGTTTTGTTCTTAGTCATTTAGAATAATTCGATGTACATACAATCTAAAATTTCTCTTAAATGTATGTGGGTAATACAGTATTAACGGTGTGCCAAGTTTATACAAAAATGTCTAAAGTCCAAGTCAAATTTATTCAGGACATTGGACCATTTTGAATCGTCTTAAATCTATAAGAAAACGGCTGTACGCAACCAAGTGGAAAGCAAGAAACTCAGCTTGTATTTATTTGAGCAAGGTCAAGCTGGATCAACTTCATTGTACTTCTATTAGCATCGTATAGGCTTGGCCGTTGGTATATTTAGATTTTCTTATCAATAAATAATAAGTAGACTAACATTTTACGGTTTAATTGGGCCGTCAATATCAATTTGTTAACACTCGATATGATTTACACAATTTAATTTTAATTTAAAAAATCGTCTCGGTCCTTGACATATTGTTCGGAGAAAGTTGAGGAATTTTGTGAAAGGAATTTTTTTTATAAAGTTGTCCAGTTGACTTTTATTGACGTTCACTTCAATACCGTTTATCGCACAGGTTTAGATGAAAAAGTGACCTTATTATGTGGGTATTAAAAATATATACTTTATGTATAAGTTTTATAAAGCCAGTGAGTTTGATCATATAAGGTAGATCAGCACATGGACTGCTATTTTACCGGTGCATTGACGGGCTTTTAACAGCTGGAAAATGAAAAGCCTCGGAGGAAACTTTCCTATATGTAACTTAATTAATAAATGCAATTAGTTGTATTCAAGAAACTCTTAACACACATTAACTCTGTCTAAAGCGTCGAAATCATTTGGCTTTGGTTGGTTTAGCTTGTATTCCATACAATGATTTTTCTTAAGTCCTTTTAACGACCAGTCTCTATAACGCTATAAAATGTCCCTTCATTGCCGTTATATTGAGTTTAGTCCAAACAAAGCAAATAAAGAAATCATTGCAACATTATGAACACAACCTTATCTAAACACTACGCAACCGATATATTTTTTTAAGAGTTAACCAATTGAAAAAAATAGAATGGAATCAATAAAAATGGTAATCGTATGAAAAAATGCATGCGCACTTTACTGGATTATTGTAATTATCCAACCAGAAATTTTGAAAAGGTTACCGTGCTTATTTAAATAGTTTCTTATACGTCTGGAAGTCGCCGTACAGGAAATGATCGGTACTGGCTTCACTGGATAATGGTGTACCAAAAATGACTTACAAAAGATAGATAGAAGAAAAGACTTTTGGAAATATATCATTAGGATCACCGACAAAGGACCTTAGGAAAGAAATCGGAAGACCCATGAATCCAAACAATATAAACTTTATAAGGTCTGATACTTTTTATTGCTGACCGTATCGCGGATGGATCCCGAGACCCACTTTTAGGCACATTCGCCTTAACCGACTCGTCAAAAAGAATAAATTTAAATTTTATTAACGAATTTTTTTTTTGTAAATAATTCAGTGAAATCGTTTTTTTTTTTCGACATAATATATTCAGGTATTCTTTAGTTAATGTAAACCCCATTTTTTATTAAACTTTTTGAGACGTACACCAATCCTGGGATAAATATGTCACTCACAAGTAATAAAGCAATATGTCATGTTTATGATGAACGCAGGACCGAATGAACGGCGAATGGCGATCGACGCGCACCAACATTCATTAGTCGAAGACGTCCTTTATTTTGTGTGCTCAATGAGAAGCGAAATAACATCCTGCCTGGGTACAGACAGAAAATAAAGTCATCTTCATTCTAAGGTGCGAATGGGATAAATATTATTAACATTTGGGATTATGTAATGTCTCATCCCTAGAAAATTAATATAAGTTTATCTTAACCGTGAGGTACTGCACAGGTGCTTATTAAGGAATTAAATAGGCGCCTGGTAGTCTGTACCGGTGAGTCAAGAGCTGGTGTTTTTCTCGCTCAACTTATAAGCATCGTGATACATAGAGGAAATTCCGACAGCTGGTTCTCTCCCACAAGGACCAAACTTTTTAAATTTGTTTTATAGTTTTTTAATAGTTAGTCAATCAATATTTATTTTTGTACAACTTTGCGCGAGGATTAATTATTGCATTGTCTTCTACGTTTTTAAAAATAAAACTTATTAACGCTATTTTATAATATGATACTTTTATTTATTTGTAAGCATTGTACACTGTTGCTGACGCTACCCATTGCTTGTGGGAAACTGCGCGGGCGTCACCGCTAATTTAGTGCATACATGCATGTGCAATGTTTTTTTTTTCATTGCAAGTGCATGCCATATTTGATAGATTTTGTTTATCCGCAACTTCCGAATAAAGACCTTTTAAGCCAACTTTTGTTTCATACAGCAAAATATTTCATAAGATAAGGTCTAAAAAATTCAAGACCACTCAACTTCTCATCTAACTTCCCCTAAAAGAGATAGAGTAGTTAGTAGTTAGTCTTAGCTCTCTTGTGTGGTCAACACGAGAAATGGATGGATTTTGTAGGACATTCTCTGACCAATTACTAAAAATAAATATACGTCACACATAAACTTGTCGAAGACATTACAATTTTAGATTTCCCGCCCATAATATAATTTAATATACACAAATCGCACATGTACGATCCTGTGTTATTAAGTACCATAAATCCTGTTTGATGGCATTAAAGCTACTTCACTTTTTTATCATAACAACGAATGTTAAAATCTGTGGGATCGATCTAATCGCTGAATTTAACAATCAATGTTAAACCAGACTGAAGTCCTAAGGCTCCACTTGAAGGCAGAGACACTTCTACATTCCTCTCTATCTGATGCTTTTCTTTAGCTCGTGCCAAGTTCGACTAATGCGGTTTGCGATGTACCTGAGTGTTCCAGTGCAAAGTCCTTATTAAGTAAGCTGAATCCTGTAAGTTCTCCTGAAAGTAAATAAATAAAGCTTGCTTTGGTATATGAGACGTAAATATAAACACTATACGCTACTGTCTAAGCTATCAGACATGGGTTTCACAAAAGCTTCTATAATTATCACATAGATATACTAGTTAATTAGTCTTTTGTGGATTTTTAATTAGCAGTGTCTCATATTGTTTCTTTTTGCGTTTATTTTTGCCATTATAGCCAAAGTAACTAAAATACAAACACATTTTATGCTTAATGCTGCACGGATGAGCGTGCATTGTTTATATTAAAATTGTTATTGCCAAAATTTCCTTTAAGAAGTGATCGTTAAAGCAATATGGTGTGTCTGGAACAAAAATTCAAACCTTTATAAATATCATATTTTAATACTTATCCTATTCCCGAAAAGAATAACCAGCCGGTCTTGAGTTATAAACGGAATAATGAACACAGCTATTGCAAAAAGTTTTAAGTTGCCAGATTTGGCAGTTAAAACAAAATTTTGTCACCAACCCTAGAGGTTTTAAATTCTTCGGTTGTTTCTATAATAATTTACTTATAACAATCCTTAGAGTACGCTTCTGTAAATAATAAAATTATAATTGGCTATTTTGTCACAAGGACTAAATTTATTTTGGTATTTTGGCCTAATTAACGGAACAGACCGGTGAGGCAAGGCCTCGCAGAAAGTTTTTTGTTGATCCGACCTTGTCTTTAGCAGCGTGGAATCGGCATCAATTAATTAATAATTGGTAATTGTGACGAAACCTTCAGCATATAACAAGTACATTGATTATCACAATAATTTTACTGGTATTCTATATCTGAAATAAAAGACCACTTGAATAGATAATCTTTGTTGTGGTTATCTTCTCAGAGCGGTTTGTTTTTGAACACTCATAGAAGAAAAGATAGAAGGATAGAAGGAAATGCTTGACGTACACAAGGCAAGCCCATGCTGAGCAGTTAAGGCCTCCAGGCTAACACAAGTGATGGCTGATACGATCCTATGTGGTATAGATATAAATAAATAATTATTTACATATACAGCAATACATACTTATAACACAATAACCGATGAGTCAGTTAAATTTCCATGTATTTACAAGAAACAAATGTATTTATATTTAACAATAGCTTCATCAAATATTCAATGAAGATTGGCGGATTTCCTTCGGGTATGAACTCAGCTGATCATTCTTATAATATGTAATTGTTTCTGTCTTTGGATTTAATAGATATTTCAATCAAGCAGAAAATCCTTGCCTCTTTCTTGTTTATTTTTTATGTAGTATCTATCGCGCATAAATATTTTGTAGAGATGTTTAGTAGCTAATATAATATTGTTTATCGGTATTTAGTATTTCGAATTTATTATTTAAAATAGAAGGAATATATATAAAGAAAAGATGTCACATAGTTAACGATGTTTATGCTATATATGTATATATATATATATATATATATTTTTATTTGTTTTCTGTTCGTGTTTTTTTGTTGTCTATTTTCGATTGTATGTTTTGACCTTGTTTTGGCTTTGTTGTTGATCATTTTTGTTGTGTAAGCTTTTTGGAATAAGCTGTATAGGTTTAAGAAATAAAAAATAAATTAATTAATATCTATTGCAGAAACACCAAGGCAAGGATTTTTGGCTTGATTGAAATATGTAAATCCAATGACAGAAACAATTACATATTATAAGAATGATCAGCTGAGTTCGCCAATCGCGAAATCCGCCAATCTTCAATATATATATATATATATATATCCCTCGGACAGGCGTAAATGGTAGACGTAAAAAAGGTCGACTTCAAATTTGTACCCATTGAAGAAGACTCTTGGACTTTTCTCGCAGGCATAAGCACCGCAATACAAGGAGGAAATGCCGCCAGATTGTACTCTCAGAAAGGGACCAAACTTTTTAAATGTTATCCTATATAATATAACATATCGCTAAAAGTATATAGCAATAAATAGAAAAACAATTATTAGAATTACCAACCCATTAATTTCCATGTAAACTATCTGTTTATTCTTATCTAAGTGCACCATTTATCGTTAAAATATAACGTGTTAATATTTATTTCCTTTGAGTTTAATCGTACATTATATAATATGAAGATAAAAGGTGCTTAAGCATTGTCACAAAATGATAGGTGAACTCTAAAGACATACGATGCTGATCAATTTGGTATGCACATAGTTCTAGGCTGAGGTCCAACGCCGCTGAGCTGTCGAGGCCATGGCCACCAGCGACATCCCATACAAAAAAATCTTCACCTATAGTCTCTTATTGTTAGAGTCAATAACTAAGCGCATTTTATTATAAGTCAGTGTTTTGTAAACGGAAATTAGTTTGGTTTGTAACTGTGTTGTTCCTCAGTATTGCTGTAATTTATGGACATATATATATATATGCCTTGTATGTTTTTTTGGTTTATTTTTGTATAAGTTGGTATGTGTTTTTAAGGAATGTTAACACTGTTTCTAACTTTTAGATATGTCTGGCATTTTTTAATATTATTTTGATATTTATTGAGATTTTATTATTAACATGTAAAACACGTACTTTCCCAGTGTTGATAAGCGATATCTCTAAATCGAGGCGCTCGCGCAGGCGCCGCCCCGATAACAAAAGAATTTCTGTAATCTTCAAATTGCTTTTTTATTAATAATTATTATCAATAAATAAGTTGATTCTTGGTATATTGAACGTATAAGCTAACTTTTAAATAAATAGTTTTGATGATATATTTTAACATAATTTATATAAATAATAATCGAAGGAAATTGTTTGAAAATTTTTCATATATAGATTTAGCACATCAAAGACATATAGGATTATCAAAAATTTGTTATTCCCTAACGGATTTTTGCACAAAAAATAAACCATATAAAACTTCTTTTATATTTATGTCAACAATGTGATACAAACGCGATATTAAGTCTACTTTTATAAATAAGACCTTCAACACAATATCTTGAAAGTATGATCTTATAATTTCTCTTACGATCATCACGAACTTTTCCAAGCGGCGGTCTTCAAAGAGAAGACTTATATATACTTATTTTGATATTAGAATGATTTTACTATTCAATTTTGGTCACTTCGACTGTAGTGCTAATCGGCAGCCATGGACACCTGTAACGCCAGGAGGCTTGCAAGTGAGTTGCCGGCCTTTAAGGGAGAAATACGCTGTTTTCTTAAAAGCCCTTACATTTTACTTATATTATAAACACGTGTAGGTCATGAGACAAGTATTTTAATTTCCTATTGACATTTGTTATCATCAAGGATAAAATCTAGTTGTCTAAACAGACTCCACATAAAACTGTTAAGTCATGTTATTAGATAACTAACTTTATGCAGTCGGTTAAATTCGGATAGATCTGTTGCGTTGTGGATCCTCTGGAATCCTCTGCAAATTTTCAGACAATCACAAATGATTACTGTTGACTGTAAAATTTTAAGTAAAATTTGTAATTATTTCCTTATGGTATATGGGTATGGTTAGAGATGGTAGACGACCGAATGGAATGACTTTGATCCCATGGAGTATGGGAAGGGCTATGGTCTGGGATGCCACCTTCCTGTTACAAGCTCCAAAGCTGGCGCGGCTGCAGAGCAGGCGGAAGAAAAGAAAAGGTCAAAGTACAAAAGTCTTTTCTCAAACTATGTATTGTTTCCATTTGGGGTACTAGACTTTTGAACCATGGGGTGCAAGTGCACAGGCGCTTATTAAAGAATTAAGTAGGCGCCTGGTAGTCAGTACCGGTGATCCAAGAGCTTGTGCTTTCCTTGCTCAGCGTGTAAGCATCGCCATACAGCGAGGAAATGCCGCCAGCATTGTTGGTACTCTGCCACAGGGACCAAACTTTTTAAATTTGTTTTATTTTACGTCAATTATTTTCGTAATTCGTAATTTGGTCTCCATTGGCTGCAATACAGTCTTTTAAACGTTGAGGCCAGTTATCAATAGCAGCACGAACTCTTTCTAGAGGAAAATTCTTCACTGCCAACCGAATGGATCGTTTTAGGGACTCCAAATTATCATGGCGTTTAGAGCAAGCCTTACTCTCTAAAACTGACCATAAATCATAATCCAATGGATTTAGGTCAGGACTTGACGACGGCCAGTTTTCAGTGCTGGTAAAGTCCGGAACGTTAGTTTTCAACCAAGATTGGGTGGATCGAGCTCTATGACCCAGTGCCGAGTCTTGTTGAAAGCACCATTCTTTGTTATTGAACATGGTGTTAGTTAAAGGCTTAACTACCGTCTCAAGAATGGTATTTTGATAAACTTGTGCCGACGTTTTAATACCTTTTTCACAAAAATATGGCTCAGTCACCCCTTCATAGCTAACACCCCACCAAACCATCACTGAAGTGGGATAATGCCCACGTTGTACTCTGTTTACTAATTGCGAAGCTTCTTTAGAGCTTCCAGCATAAATACGGTCATTTTGTTTATTAAAATACTGCTCAATTGTAAAAATTTTCTCATCCGTAAACAAAATTTTTTTGTGACCTCCCTTTGCGTACCGCTTAAGTAGTTGTTTGGATTTTACCACCCTATTCTTCTTTAAATTATCAGTTAAGAAGTGACCAGTACGTCTCTTATAGGCTGCAAGTCCTAAGTCATCTTTTAATATACGCGACATGGTTCTAGGAGCTATCTTCATCTCCCGAGATAAAATCTTTTGCTTACGGACAGGATTTCTTCGAATTCTTTCCCTAACTGCTTTAATCACCTTTTTCACACGAACGGTACGTGGACGGCCAGATCTTTTTCTGTCACAAACAGAGGAGGTATCATTGTACCTATCAATAGCCCGGTAAACAAACATTTGACTAATACCAAGCGGGTGGAGGGTTTTAAAAATTGCACTTTTCTCCATACCTACTTTATGTAAGGCAATCACAGCGATTCGGTTCTCTTTATCACCCCACTCCATTTTAATATAACAAAATATTTAACAATATAATGGCGCGAAAATAAGAAAACACATCAAGCAATCATATAAAAATGACAGATTCCAAATTCAAACGTAATATTTTCTTTTTTTGAATAGTAACAGTATTTATGGCCAGACTAAGTATATATATATATATATATATTAAATAAGTTTTCCTTCCTATTTCTTTATATGTAAATAAATATTCTGTTATCAAAACTAGACATGATAAAATTTCAAAATGTTACGCAATCGTGGCCGATACAACAGGAAACATAGAAGAAAGTTGACACAGCACACAGTTTTGACTGATTCCAGCACAAATAAACATTTCAAAACAAATGTTTTATATACACACTTGAAAATGGGTTAATCACGCCGCGATAAGATAGCGATATCAGGGTGTTCACCATGTTAACTTGAGACGGATTGTGGGAAAAAGAGTTTTACGTGCACGTCAGTATTCTGTTTACTATTCCAAAAGGCTCTACATTGATTGAATGGCCAAACCGTTCTATCAATGGTATAATAATGCATTTTGCGTTCTGTTTCTACCGTTTCTTTTCTAATTATTGATTACAAATAAATAAATACTATTTTACTCGCTACGCGTAATACTGTGAATTCTTCATTATATTCCATTCAAACGATCCTGTGCCAACAACCTTATAGTTTTAATAAAAAACTATGGGACAATTTTTTTGTGTATTAATTCTATTAATGTGCAAATTAGATAACTTAAAATAGACACTATAACAATTTAATAGGTAAGACAATAAGTACATGTTTTTTCAAAATGATGGTTAGCCTAACACCGCGACAATCCGTCAGGGCATAGTGGAAAATGCGTTTCTCTGTAACTGCAGTGGACTGTACCTATCGTTATCAGTGAGATATGATAACTAGTGCTTCCACGATTATGTATCACGAGAGAATAGTGTGCACTACACATATGTTCTGTCGTTTTGGGTTGATATTATGTGAACGATAATTCTCCTGTAATTTTTACCCTAAGTAATGAAAATTAAACTTGAAATCATAATGTGTTAGGGGACAAATAATTAACAATTGTTTATCTGTTAAAAGGACACACACAGCACTGCTAATTTAACTTTAGGGTAATTAAAAACTACGTATATATAAAAATAATAAAAAACTGTCACAATAATGAGAATAAAAATAAACCTGAAAAGCGATCTCTTCCAGGCAATCGGTGAAATAGGATTCCAAAATTACAAAATAATAATTTTATATGTATTAATACGCATAAAATACCTATATTTTTTTTTTATAGAAGAGGGGGCAAACGAGCAGGCGGCCCCCCATAAAGGTGAAGCCGCCGCCTATAGACACTTACGCGGCTGGTAGCCCTTATTAGGGGAAATTAGGAAATGGAGGGGTAGGGGAAGAGGACGGGGGAGGGGAAAGGATGGGCACCGGTAGATCTCACTCACCGAACGAAACGCGAATACAAAATGAACAAAGTACAATTGCATCACTTTACGCCGGTTTTCTGTGAGAGAGTGGTATTCCTCCGGCCGTGCCTGCCCATTCGGCTGAAACTCTAAGTAACAACATGGCACTCCCACTCATATATATATATATATATAATGACTTTATGTTAAGAAAGGAAATTATATTATGATATTAATTTTAAATTTCTATGCAAGTTGGACATGCCACTATAGCATACTTATCAGCGACCCGGAAATAGCACTTCAGCAAGGTCACATTCGCGAATTACATAAAACTCATTTGTACAGCTTTATTTACATAAATATTAAATGCATATACGTCATACTCGAATTGATATCAGGATTTGTAATTTTGTCGGTCAAAAAGTGATAAGTTTACTAGTTTTAGTAGTATATAAATATAGTTTTATTTTGTTTTATTACATACGTTTTAACAACCTTGTAGGAACACTTAAATTTGACTATATATAGAATAAACCTTATTCAAATGGGGTAAACTTAATATATATTTGTGTGGTGAACATTAATTAGATTTTATTTAAATGTAAAAATAGAAACACTTTAAAATTGTATTTGCATTTGAATAACAATATCAAACATTTGTAAAAAAGGGGTCAAAACACTTACAAGAGATGATATCAAAAATAACTATTAATATAGGCATTCTTGCACTTTACTCTATTTACCACCAGTTCGAAAGCCAATGGCGTAGTGCGTATGAGAAGAACTGGCAAGAAGTTCTTCCTTTAAATCGTCAATGTTGCAGTGCGGTTGTAAAGAGCTGTAACGATTACGATCCAGCTAATGTTTTAATAGATAAAACAAAAAAAAACCCTTTCCGATCAACATTTCACACTCCCAACATGAATTAAGATAATTTTAGACTGTATCTAACAATAGTGCATTTATCGATAGCTAGTTACTTCACCTTGCGCGGTTTCCCACGCCCGCGGCTTTCATGTTATAATAGATATATTCAAGTAAATGTATATAAAATTACAAACACTCTTTGTCAGTCTATCATGTGTCAGATTTCTTGAGTTAACACCTGCGACGATTGGTACAGTCAGTGATAGAAGTCACAGCTATTACCAAAATTATATACTTGGCAATTGTGTGCTTTTTATATCTTACAATCTTACAGGCTTTAATGATTCTTTTATGTTTACTCAGCCTTCGACAACTGGCACTTGTGTCGCCAGGGTCGTTGTCAATCGAATTTTTCTTCTTTTGATTGTAATTTTAATTTATTTTTGGCCAGGCATTCATGGCACTTAAGCCATACACCAAATTCAAATATCAGGTTCATAGCTGAGATTTTACCGCAAAGTTAAAAGACCTAATTTATTAAATAAATAGTTTACATGAATTTGAAGATTTTAAAAATATCATACAAATCTCATTCGGACTTTCCGCGCGACTGTACGCGCTCATTGCACACGTTGTAATTGATCCTTACCTTTCTACCTGGTTACAAATAACAAAAGAACGACGCCGTTCCCGAAAATTGTACATACTTATTAAACTTGAATATAGTCAAACGAACCATTATCCAATCTAGAAGAATTTTTACAATGACATCTTATGATAGGTAAAAAAGTATGCCTAAAGTGTCTGGGTTTAAAATTAAAACATAAGAACAACTCATACGAAGATTGTTTTCTGTTCAATTACGTAATATAATTGCTAAGAACCTGCAATTTACACTCAACTGACCGTTAACACACGAGTAACCCCATATTTAGACCACGCTTAAGCACCCCTACATAAACCTAGGTCAGTACAAAGGGTCCTAAACCCCCTTTTTGTGTTTAAGTTCATGGTATGCTAATCCTTGCGTGAACGAAGTTTATAGTTTTTAAACATTGCAAGTATTGTTAAATGTTACTAGAGATAATTCAGAAACTATTGAATATATTTGGGTAGATCTACCTACCTACTTGAAAATTAATTTTTAGAAGCCAAGTTTTAATTTAGAACCCTTCTCAATTTGAATTTCGAACAAAATTGTTTTATTTGCATGTAGCTCGCACTAATCGTAAAGATACAATGTAGCTTATATTCTATTTACGAATTCCGTGATGAAACTTGGCAAATCGTTAACAGGAAGTGTCCTTGATCCCTTGTCCGCCCGTGGCCTTGAGCCTTTTGGCGCTATTACGTCACCCAACTGCGCAACTCATTCGTTATCTGACATTTTTCCACCCGAATTTGTGCCCTTGCTTAGCTTCCGGTGATACTGTATTTGAACAAACAAAATTTGATTTTGGGTTAACCGGACAATTTATTGATTGTTATGTATGCTTTATTCGTTTCCTATGTGTCTAACTCTGCGCTTTTTTTACTGCGGCTGGTTCTATATTATAATTAAATACCAATTACCAGTTTTTAATTTAATCAATGACCACGAAACCTCACTGAAAATGATATACTTCGTAAGAGATAATATTTGAAGAGGCCGGAAATGGAGGGAGTGGTTGTCTATTGATTCTTTATAGATTACCTGCGCAAACGCTACTTTATTGATAAGGAGTTCATTCATGTTAAAAGGACAGTTTTGTAATAAGTAAATACATTTAAGTATGACACTTTTAAAACTACATAAAATAGGTTTTTATAAAGTAAAACGCTCAAAAGTACACGCAAAAGTTGTGTTTAATCTAAAATTTTCACCGATCTAGCTCTAGTTGTTTATGTTAATTGTGTTTATGAATATAATACAATAGATAATTATGATATATTTATAAGGGCTTTCAGGAAAAGAGCGTACATCTACCTTAAAGGCCGGCAACACACTTGTAAGTCTCCTGGCGTTGCAGGTGTCCATGGGTTAGCACTCGAAATGACCCGCCAGCTCATTTGCCTTGTTACATAAAATAGGTGCTTTAGTTTTAACAGTATAGTTAAATTAATAATTAAATTCAAAAATAATGTTAAATACATTTTAAAAGTTTGGTCCCAGGCAAAGCTTTACACGAGAAAAGCACAGGCACTGACCCACTAAGTACCCAAAGTCCGAATATTTATATTTTAATCAACACGTAAAGTGTTTGATAATTTAACAGTGTTTTGATTATAGAACTGAATTGTACCAAATAAAACGTATTTTGTTTTAGAAGCCAGTATTAATAATCTGATAACTAACAGATAAGTTTGTATCAGGCGACATAAAATTTTCATATCAATAATTGGAATCTGATTAAATTTATAGGTAATTGGGTTAATAAGGCGTTTAAGACCTTAATTGTGGCCGCACCTGCATTGTGTATGAAGCGATATAAACGCTTTACGCTATCTCTTAAAGTGTGAATAATCAAAAGTATTTGTTCAATATGCGTAACGACACACTGAATTTTAATTAGCTTTACGCCTTATTCATTAAAATAAATCAGTTACATATCATTAATTTACCCAAAGTAATTATTTTAATGGCAGAATACTCAAAACGATCATGGATATTGGACGATTTTGGATTTTTTTAAAACAAAAACAATTGAAGTACTTTTATTCAGGATAAATCACGCGAAATTGTGGCTTGGACATTGCGTTCGCAAATGGATTGATCACGAAGAGGTAACGAACTTAAAAATAACCAGTCAGCTCCGATAATCAGTAAACATGTCTTCCTTAACTCAAAATATTATACATGTATTATAGAACTATGCCTACGTGAGGTCCTGAGTTCGTTAGTTAGTTCCAGAAGCGGCAGAAGCGGAGATGGAGCCAAAAGATCTCGCATTGGTACCCCAGAAATGATACGCAGCAGAGGACGACAGCCTAAGAGGTGCAAAGACGAAATCAAATTAACCGCTGGCCACCACTGGAGTTGTACAGGACCGACACCAAATGTTAGAGGAGGCCTATGCCATGAGGCATCCAGAAACACGTCACAAAAGCTCTTAGTACAAACGGGCTTATAATCATCACTATTGAAGGGAGTAAGCTTTTCCTGGACTGGATGTATAAATCTAATTGATATCTTTGTGGTGCTTCATTAAGTGACCCTGAACCCAGAGTTTGGGTTCAGAACCGACATGCTTAATACTTAGGGTGATAGAAGTTATGAAACTGCCCGACTACTTTTGTCAGGCAAAGAATTGAGTGGGAGTGCCATGCTGTTACTTAGAGTTTCCGCCGAATGGGCAGGCACGGCCGGAGAAATACCACTCTCTCACAGAAAACCGGCGTAAAGTGATGCAATTGGACTTTGTTCATTTTGTACTCGCGTTTCGTTCGGTGAGTGAGATCTTCCGGTGCCCATCCTTTTCCCCTTCCCTCGTCCCTCTGCCCTTTCCTTTAAAGGGCGGCAACGCACTCACGAGCTACCAGCCGCGTGAGTGTCTATGGGCGGCGGCTTCACCTTTATGGTGGGCCGCCTGCTCGTTTGCCCCCTCTTCTATAAAAAAAAAAAAAAAAGAAGATTGATAGCACCACCCAAATCTGAAAGGAAGGTTTGTGGTGGGTGTATAAGGCGAAGTTTTTTTTTTGTTTTAAACTCTGTATTTTATTGGAGTCATTCTTCAAATCCTGACATTGAATTTAACTGTAACAATGCCGCAGACTTGCTTAAGGCGATTTGACATTAACAAGTTGCAGATTATTTTGCTATCCAACTTATAATAACATCCTGTGTAAGGGATCGCAATGAATAAACTTTCGTCCATTGTGGGAATGACGTTGTATACATTATATTTTTTCTATAAAGCAAATTCTAAAACATTTTAATCTTATGCCTCAGTAGAATTTAACACAAAAACAACATTAGTAGATTCTCAATAACGTAAGCTATTCGAATTGAATATTATTATACTAATAATGTTACATTGTAAACTCTATATAACCACCCTGAAGGTGCACAGTGCATTTTACAGTGTTAAACAGAGAGAAGAGAACTCAGAATGGAGTACAAGTCAGAATAACCAAAGCCAGATTTCGCTTTAGAGAGTTTATTGTTACATCGAGTCACGTTACATGCAGTTGGATTGAAGCACCCTATATACTGATATAAGGAAATTTGTAAAATAAAGGTAAACATTTGAGTTAGTTCTCTTCTCAGGCCGGTCTACTTTAGAACTCTCGTAGACCTAACTGTAAGAAGAAAGTTATATACTTGCTCACTTTAATATCCCATATCAAATAAGGCTCTTCAGGCATTTTCTTGACGTGATCGCTGATACGATGTTGTTTGCTTTAATGATGTCCATGCGTTTCTGAGCACTTATTGGTGAACTAAACTACAAATAATTTTAAAAAATATATTATAATCACCATAGGGTTACGCATATTTTAATGTGTAAATTAAACGTTATCGGATGATTGATGGCTTTGCATACAAGCACTCACTGTGAATTTAGTACAAATTGTAGTAAAGACTCATTATTACATTTTTATGTCATATCTATAAAGGGCAGAGCAGGCAAAAAAAGGTACAGTATTTCTCCAAATTTGAATTATGTACAAGTGCACAGCTCGTTAACTAGGTGCCTGGTAATCAGTATCGGTGACCCAAGATGGTGCTTTTGCATCAGCGACATTTTGGGTACAAACTTTCTAAAATTATTAGAGTTTCTAGGTTTTATTATTATTAATTAGGGCTTAATTATACTAAAGACTATTTATAAAACAATTAATCTTAAGTGCTTCATCTAAAACTGTCTACTTAATTTTCCTAGCGACAGCATTTTCTTGGTTTCGTGCCGTAGGCGTGATCCCGTTGCCAACTAGGCCATAATGTCTGTGTTTCTATTAATAACATTCCTATACACCGCGTACATTGCTGGCTGTCTTGTAAAAAGTTCCGTGTTATACATATAAATCGAGTGTTGTATGTTGTGACTATGTGTTGAGAAAAATATCTCTCGAACAGTTTCTAATTATAAAGGCATTGTTTTGACTGTCCCTAATTGTGCAATGTTAAATATTTCCAAGTTTAGGAGCTGGTCTTTTATTCAATAAATGTCGTAGGAGAGCAAAAGATGGGTTCATTTTACATTAATTGCTAAGGTGACATTTTTTGATTTGTTTAAAAACCTTATTGCATTGTTCTATTTGATTTGTATTCATTATTTTATCATTTTCAACGCTTGTTAAGTATTGTATATTTCATAGTCTCAATAAGAGAAACAAGGATAAGCTTGCTGTTCCCACTATTAGGCTCCATAAAGTTGGTAATTGAAAGGGCAATGTACGCCTCTATAACAAAATCGCAAACAATTCGTTGACTTTGTCGGTTAGTTAATTTAAAAAGAAGTAGTTAAACGAAGGCTTTTAGAAAAAGCATTTTATAAATTGTCTAATTATTTTGATGATGAATAAGTTTGGGATTGAATTAGCTCCAGCTTACCCTTGCCTTAAAAAGTGTATTGGGATCATTTCCAAAAAAAATAACAACCAAGCCGAGTTTCTTGCCCGCAGAAGCAGAAGAAGAATCTCAGCTTGGTCGCGTACGGAAAGGCGTAGATTTAAGACGATTCAAAATGGTCCTATGTACCTTAATGAATAAAGATATTTTGACTTTGACTTTGTTTATTGAATTGACCAATCAGAGAAGAGCTTGGACTGGAGTCTGGGCGCCATCTTGTTGTGGTGACAGCGTGTTCATGATTCTAGGGCCAGTAACGAAATACATTGTACAGCACGTTTGACCAAGTGCTCTGTACCTGCTGCCCTTCATAATTGATAGTAAACTCAAATAATTGTAAAATCATGACACCTACTAAGCCCATATATAAAAAAAATCCTTTGATAGTCTGTCAATATATGTGAACACAAGAATAACGATTACTAATCAAATATATTAATATTTAATAGTATTTAACAAAATCGCTGAACGTATAACCAAATTAAATTACAACATATTTTATGCCTGCCTTGGCAACCGGTGGTAATTTAGCAAATGATGATTCTAAAGTGTCTTTATTACTATTACATATGTACTTGAATAAAGATAGTGTTTAAGTTATTTATTCAAAATCACAGTATATATATATATATATATATATATATATAGTATACAGCTCTTAGACTGTTCAAAAATGGAGCAGATCACTAATTATTTCCCGCGAACATGTAACGGAAACCAATGTTTAGATCACGTATATTACAAAATTGGGCGTTAATTCCGTAATTATTTACGTCTTCATAGATTACGCCTTCAATCAGTATGTGAATTTTTATAATATCATATTATATTGGTCTTGGATTGCAACCCTTTACAAGCGTTCTGTATAACATTATGACTTAAGTTTAGCGGAGAGTTATTTGCCAGTTTTGCCAGATTTTGGGCAATAGGTGAATGTAGAGTAAAGCATTTTTTAGTTCTTAAACGATTAATAAGTATAAAAGTTGCATGAATAAAGTTATTTTTATCGCTTTTGATCATATGTATCGAGAACATAGGTAAAGAATTGAAATTATATTTGTCTCTTTTTAGTACATCGTAAAAAAATTGACAGAAAGAGACGTAAGAAACCATCAAAGGTCTATTTCCTATAACAGGTCTCTTTTTCCGAGTTTTTAACAATAATTGTGGTTTTTCTGCTGTTATTAAGTGCACTAGATATATTATTACGTTATTAATTACATTTAAAAGTAGTATCCGTTTCATGACCATTATTTTCTGATGCGTAGGTGATTAGCCTTCTGTGTCTGACATACCACGTCCAAAGCAATATATTTGTGCGCGTCTGGGATGCGAACCCGGGTTGCGTGTCACTGAAACCACTCAGTAAACACTGACCATTCGTTATAAAGTACGTAAAAAGTTACCATTTAAACCGTACAAAATTAACAATAAAAACATTATTTATTTCTTTGTATAAGTTAATTATTAAAGCTAATTCGCAAAGCTGAAAGGAGACCGGCTATCCAAAGGTCACGTATATTACATTATCGCGTGCGCGGGCGCATCAGAAAAATCATACATCATTCCATAATGTTACTTATAATTGTATAACGAAGTAAACAGTAATAATTATTAAAAACCTAATTGGAGAAGGTTCAAGGAACGTGTAAATTTAATTTTTTTTCTAACAATAATAAATAAATATATATAAGATATATTTATAATAAGATATAAAAAAAACTATCTTAACTATTGTTTAAACATTTTGAAAATTTATCTAAAATGCCTGATTGTTAAAAGTCCGAGAAATATTTCCTTTGTTTAATCTCGGTTAGGAGTGGTTTTCTCATACGAACACACATTTCTATTTATATACTGCACCATAGGCGAAAGCTTCATGACGATTTTCAATTTCCACGATTTTCTCTGCATTTTCAATGTTCTCTTTTTAAGTAGGAGTTCGGCTCTAACATATGTAAACGTAAATTTATTTTGGACTACTGTCGATGTTCGTTGTACTGTGCTTGCGGGTTCTTAGTATGACGTTAATGTGTGCTCCTATTTCATCGCTAGAAAAGGTTTATTTATAATTTAATTGTTTTATATATATATTTTAGGGATGCATTCGTTGGAGCATGGTGTAATGGATCCACCGATCTGTACTTGGCGATAAAAGGCCAAGGAGGAGGAGGCCAAGGATTTAAGGCAGCTCTACTTCCAGCCCAAATCGAGGGGGAATTGAATATTTGACTTTTTTTTAATTATTTGACGAATTATATGTATAACAAAGTTATATGAATAAAATTATTATTGATTTTAAATTGGTGTTATAATGTACAATTATTTGATGAAGTCTGACTAGCGAGGTAATGCCGCGATTATTATGGGAGCTCTGCCACAAGGACCAACATTTTTGAATTTATTTAATTTTAATTCATTTATTTAATTTAACCTCGCGAAGTCAGATGAAAACATACACACAACTCCGTATGGTTTGGAATGCCTGCAAAAATAGGCGAATACTTGTGAATGTAAAAAAAGAGAAATTACAATAATAATTCATTTATTATTATAATCACATAAATGTAAGAATGTCTTCTATTATTGCAACAATAATTCAATTCGCGGAATGTTGTATCAGCGCATTTTTGCTGTCGCCAAGTAAACATTGCAGATCGTTCACCCTCATTTACTTTGGTAATAATGTGCGCGTTACGCTATTAAATTGTTATTTAACACAATTAGATATTAATTATTCAAGTATGTAGTTACTTTTAAGTTCATTTATAGATAACTTAACGATTTAAAGGAGTCGCGGAGAGTTAACTGCCGTCTCTCCTTGATTTGGGAACTGAGATTTATTGAATTTTTTGACAATGAAATAAAATTAAGTCAAAGTTACGAATAAAGATTTTTTAATTTCAACACACAATTTAATTATTAATATGTATCTGCTTAATTATAATACTAATATAAAAAAACAAACTAAATTAAAACAGTAAAAACCTTTTTATAACTTAGATTGTGATTTTTGTTATTTTTTTTAATTTAAGCTAACAAACGCGTAACTTTGGCGTTTGCTTAAGCATTATCATTATCCCAAAATAACTTAATGAACTAAAAAAATAATTATCTTTGATGTATGACTTCCATATATTAACATACGAAAAGCTTAAAATTAATTGCATCCAATTATTTTAATATGATAAATATACAATTTACATAACATACTAACTATATGGATCTTTTGAAATACACAATTAAAATGGTAGTCAAAGGTAGGTTATGGCCCTTTTATGCGCAACGGACCGAAAAAAGCGTTTTTAAACGAACCAAAGAAAACACCCGTGACCGTAATAATTAAGATAAATGTATCATTAACATATTTCTTTATCTTTTATAGTTATTCTACATACGTTTCATCTAGATCATCTGTCACGTATAAAAATCTTTTAAGCGAGCTCATGTCAACGATTGGTTTGAATAATCCACGTGGTACAGGTTTTTGTTCCAACTTTGATTTTGTTCCCTCTGGTGTGGAGACATTTGGACCTTGGGGTACAAGTGCACAGGTACCTATTAAGTAATTAAATAGGCGCTTGGTAAGTACCGGTGACCCTAAGCTGGTGCTTTTCTCACTCAGCGTATAAGCATCGCGATATAGCGAGGAAATGCCAGCATTATGGGTACTTTGCCACATGGACCAAACTTTTAAAAAAAAAATTTAGTTTTGTGGTTTGTCTAAGTATCTACAATAAATGTAAAGTTAAAATAAGGTAAAGTTAAAAATATACGCGCTATATTCAAAGTAAATAGTTTTTATATATTAATAGATGTTCTCAAAGCCTATAGATTATAATTCTATAAGGAAGCTGATCAACTACCCTTAGGCTCATCGGGAGTTATATGTAAACAACATGTCTGGACATTCTATTATTTATTTATTTATTTTTTATGTGAGAGGAAGCAAACGAGCAGGGGGGTCACTTCGAGTGATGTGCCAACTGCCGCCCATAGACACCTGCAACGCCAGGAGGCTTACAAGGGAGTTGCCGGCCTTAAAGGAAGAGGAACGCTCTTCTTATTTTTTACATTATATATTGTTTCTTCAAGTGGGACATGGGAATCATATAACTAAGGTACACCGTATGTCAATCGTTGGCAAACGCGGCCAATATTTATTACTTAACAATATGTTACAGAAATAAATAAATGATTTGTTTTTGATTAATAGAATCCCTCATTCATAATACAGCCTTAAGTTGTTACTAATTGTGAATATAATTTTATCGAATAATATAACCAGCTGTCCAAACTTTGTGTGCAAACACATAAATCATTTAAGCCTTTTGTGCTTCAGCGCTGTGTTACTTTTTCATAGACAGCCTTGAGTTCAAATATCGGTTACATACATTTTGAATTGTTTGTTTAAAAAAAAACTATTTTTTTAAATGCAATTTATTTAAATTACATTGTTGTACGATCTACATGAAAAAACTGGGTAAACATTGAATTGAATTTTCATTTCACATTAATAATTAGATATAGCAGACCATGTGGTGGACCATTCAGATCATGCCTCAAGTGCATAGAAGTACAATGCACCGCATTCCATGAGTTTGTTGACATGGGACGGAAGGGCGGGATGCGAGTGGCATACAAGCTGCGCAGACGACGGCCAGACGACGCTAGCGCCATTTTTAAATTTAACACCTTCCTGTCTACTAGGGTTGTCAATTGTATTCGGTGTCAATTATATTTTGGTTAAAGTAGAGATAAATTTTTGGGTTAACTGTTATTACTATGTGGTATTTTGAAGAGAATTGAAACGCACTTTTATTTGTTTTTCATACACGTTTTTTTTGGAGGGGGATCTCGCTGTTGGCCAGGAGGCCTTTACAGCTCAGCTTGGGTTGGTTGGCGAGCTTAGCTCAGCCGTGACACATGTGCTTTGCCGTGACTTGCGCAAAGGCGTCTCCTGTGAGACTCGGACCTCGGCTTGGGCTGTCACGGGGGGACTAGCCTGAGGGGCTGGACGGAAGCTCACTGGAGGAGTGAGCGACACTTGAAATAAGGAACCACGCCTTCAACTGCGAAGGCGTTTTTTAACCCTAGCTCTGGTTTTTTGGCCGCGCGGGCGGCATATTTTAATACACTTTCTAAAGGGCAATAAAACAGGATGCTCAACAGAAATGTCCCAATTTTTGATGAAACGTTGATGAGGCCTCTTATAGATGCAAGACAGTCGGCAAGTTAGTAAAATAAGCTATCAAAGTCAAAGTCAAAATATCTTTATTCATTAAGGTACATAGGACTATTTTGAATCGTCTTAAATCTAAGTAATTCTACGCGACCAAGCTGAGAAGAAGCCAAAGGCAAGAAACTTGCTTGGTTGATTTTTTTTTGGAAATGATCCCAATACACTTTTTGTGGCAAGGCTGAGCTGGAGCTAATTCATTCCAAACTTTTTCATCATCAAAATAATCTGACAATTTATGAAAGGCTTTTTACCTAAAAGCTTTCGTTTAACTACTTTTTTCAATTTACTAACTGACAAAGTCAAGAAATTGTTTGAAATCTATTTTGAAGTAAGTAGTGTAAGTTATTTATAAGTACATTAACAAGTGATCGTCTCGTTGAAAAGTGGTTTCTGTTGTGAGTTAAGATTGTACGTTTCTTTTTTTTTTCATTGATATAAAAGATTTTTGTATAATTATTGCCTATTCTTGCATTCGGCATGTAGATGTAATATCAAATGACGTTTTGGACAGCCCTAGGCATCTCAATTGGTATCATTTGGCATTACATCATTGTCTCATCTTGCCGAAAGTTGCCAATGCAATGATTCCCCTCACGTAACTCGCCGGTATTCTAATAGCAAGCACAATTATTTCATACAAATCAGATATGGCAGCCATAGTTTTTCTAAATGCGAATAAAAATCACATCTCGAATGCGCTATCGAACAACTATTGCGAACAAAATTAAAAAATCACGTTTTATTGTATCTAAAACATTAAGTAATCGTTTAGGGTTTAAGCTCAAGTTCAAGTTCATAGACGCAGAGTACAAAATTCAACCAGTATCACCTCGATATCCATCGTTCCACCACTGTTTATGGTACCAGCTGTCCGCTACGGTATTTCCAAAACCAATACGACTCAGGGTCTTAAAGCCGGGAACGCGAACTCCCAGACACGCGAGTGACTATGGGCGACTTCAACTTTATGGTTCACCTCCGCCTCGTTTGACCCCTCTTCTACAAATTAGTCCTAAACACAAGTGACATTAAACTGCATTTCACTATGATAACCATTTTGTAACGTAGCAACTCTGTATAAGTAACTTCGTGTAAGGCCATAGCTAATTAGTTTTCCCATATCGATGACAATTTCCCAGGCAGTCTAAACGTTCAATAATCAAATATTACGTTTTTACTAGTATCTACTCGATGTTTATCAGTTTCGTAACATTGAGACGCGTTTATAATGATGAATTTATTAAATTATCATGAATATTAATTAATTTATTAATGTTTCGTAGAATAAACCTGCTTATGTGATTTGAAATACATTTATTAGCTTAAATGGAATGAGTTCTAGCGTTACTCTATTTGTCTATTGACTTACCATTATTTTAGTTGAATATATAAACATTTCTTGAACCTCGTTGGATATATTAACTCTTTTGTCTTTTTGTCTCTGTGCTGGCTGAAAATAAATTACTAGTTAGTAAAAAATTAGTTTCTTATTGATTTTCTTCATTAAATCTTATGTTTATCGATATGTGATTGCATATTTTAATACGATAATGTAAAAACAAATGCTCCTGGTGTGAACATGTCATTATAGGCAAAAACAATACTTTTTGAATTCCCATAGACAACCTCCCACGGCCTCTGACTAAAACGGTGACTCTGTTGGCCAATAGGTTAGGGTCAGAGTTGACAGTTGACACTAGTTGACGGCCACGATGGACAATTTCATCGCAATTATATCAAATTTTGGTGGGAGATGTTCCCCTTTGTTCTGAAATTTAAACCTTTATACAGTCGACAAACGAACACTACAACATTTCTATTCGAAGATTTAACTTTAACTATTTTAACTATTTAACCTACGGTTAAAACCACCCTCGAAGGTCCCTTACTGTTGCTCTTTCCAATGGGCTGGGGTCTAGTATGAAGGACAGGGCGAAAGGCTTTTAATGGCCAAAGACGAGGTCCGAGTAACACAGGAGACGCCCCTGCGCTAATCACGGCTAAACCAAGCTCGCCAACATGCCCGAGCTGAGCAGAATCAAAAACAATTTTATAGAATGTCTACTTTGAATATAAGCTGATGATGACAGGACATGGGTAATTAATTTATTTCACTAAGGACTACCTATATATCGAATACCAATTGTCGCGGCCGATTTATCCAAACTGTATACCAACTGACTAGCAATGAATGAGATGTGATATGATGGTGTTAAGGTAACATTCACTGATATAAAACTTGATAATTTCTTAGACATCATTTAGTTTTATAAATCAAACCAAGTCGCCAAGGGCCAGTCGAATAGCGATAAAAACATTTGTAAACATTGACAACCTCGATTTGTGGATGACCTCGCCAGGGCTCTCTCGAAATATCATGTAACAAATATTGGAGGTGTGAATGTTTGTATAACCACAATTATGACGAATGACCCGGTCCCGGGATCACTTGTTCAGTAATTATTAAAATAATCAAATACAAATATGTTATTTGCGCTCACCCCTTATAAATGGGAATAGGAAGAGCTGTGTAATCTAGCTTTTATAACTGAGTACCCAAAAACAACTTGCGTTAATAATAAAGGATTAATTCATTATTCAATAGTGTTAATACCTCTTATTTATGATTATTTTAAAAGTGTTCTTAAAACACATTAGTGACGCTTCCATAGTGACCAGGTAAAAACCAGGATACGCAAACATACATAACAATTTTTTGTGATGTAATAAGTATTGACAACTTTTAGTAAATTTTTTTTGAATATAATAAAGTTAAATTTTGTACCAGAGACAATTTATAAATATTTAATATGTTTTTTTTTTGGCTTTGTAAACTTATTCGATGATACCTGTGAATTCCTATTTAAATAATAGTTCGGTTGCACATCAGTTTAGTATTCACAAATGAGGGGGCCATAATCATCCAAATATTATCATTAAAAAAATGCATCGCTTTACGCGCGTTAAATTAAAAAGCTGACTTAAAATTCATTTCCTAGTACTTTCTAAAGCTCTCAAAGCCCGTTAGAAGGGGTGTAATGAAAAGAAAGATTAGATGCTTTACACATAATGACCCTAATCCAAAAGTGTAGTGACAAATTGCTGTTGTCACGCTACCCTCACCGCTTATGCATTTTTAATGCTTAATCCTTCTGGTTTACTGTGTTAAGGATTATAACTTTCTTCCGTGTTTAGAATTACCTTGTTACCAGTACGAAAATCGTCCAAATGTCATATGGGCAATGTTCACTGTAGGCAGATTTGGAACAGAATTAAACCTTTAGCAACTATATTACCTACAATTCTTATAGTTTTAAAACTTAAATAATTAAGTTTAATATACCCCTAATGTTTATGGCTAGATGGTAATCTATTTTATTAAAAAACAAGTTCAAGACATATATGCTTTTTAACAGACTACTGTAAAGCACTTGTTGCATTTCCAACCGTGGATTAGCAATCGTTAATTAAAGGTGCAAGTAAAATGACTTGACGGACTTTTGTTTGAAATACATTTAAAAGATAACGAACCTTTCAAACGTCGGAACTCATTGATAAGTAGATTTAATTATACATTTTGATAATTTTATCTTTGTTTCCTTAATTTTGATAATTCGGTGATAATAAAAAAAAATAGATATAGTAAATTATGTAGTAAGTTAAACATAAGTTTAAACATAAGTTTAAATTTTTTAAACTTTGAAAAAGTAAAAAAAAATGGTTTACCAACAATTTTAGGATTATTGAAATTACAATAGAATAGTTAGTCGTAAATAATATTGTTAAATACTTCGGTTCCTTATCTATCAGACAATAGACGGAGAACAATAAAAGTTATTATTTTCACGTGGGTCTATAGAACTAGCAATAGTTATCTAATGCTTAGCACTTCGAAGAAATTTCGCTTTGTCTTTGTCGGCATTAACTGTTAGGTAAAATTTAAAATCCATAATTCATTTCGATTTTTTTTATTTTATTACTAAGTTTTATTTCTTTACAACAATTTGTAAATACTAATAAAAAAAAAACTTTTTGGAATCGTAAAAATATCCAAAAATTTATTATAGTAGTATTTTAAAATAACTAATAGATTTCAAAAATATAGCTATAGCATCACAATGTGAGTTATTATCGATTTGCTTACAATATTTTTAATCAATTAAAATTGTTAAATAAAATTTGTTTTATTATTTGTTAAATTTAAATTGTTTAATTAAATATAAATGCATATTTTATGTTAGGACATATTTAATACAGCGAATACAAACCTTCACGCGTTAACCTCCTTGTTTCAAAAAAAAAACAACCACAACTTGTGGTTGCCTAGCAACAGATCAACAAGAGAAAAAATACTATAGCGTATCATGCAGGACTCATATATTTGTACACCTGAGTAAATATGATTTAAAAACTTATTACTTAACAGTTTTTACACTATATATTAACAAAAATATATTTTTTGAAATAATTATAAGGCATTAGTTACCTAGTTACTCTTCAAGGAGGTTTTAATGTCAATAAGCACAGCTGAAAATACGCTTTTGATGTTTTCCCTATAAAAAAATCCATCAAAACACATCAAGAAGTCATATGTCAAAACGTGACAAAAATTATTTTTGTTAACTAGGCGGGAAACGTTGGGATTATAACGGGTTGCTTATATCCCTATTTAAACACCAGGCGGAGAGATTATTTAAAGAATCATATTGTTTTCGATATAAGGTATAAATTTGGTGAGTTTGTATTTCTTTATAATACGTAGATTGTTCGACATCTTTAGCTAGTTACTCGGAAGTGGGTGCTTCCCGCGTATCTATTTTTTATAGGGCAAAGAAGGGTTGTATGAATGGGAAATTAATTGAAGGGTCCTTTCGCTGAGTTTAGGGTGAGCTTGATCTAATTTTTCTACGGTATTGAAACGGCTGCGCACAGGAAACGATTTCACAATACATACTTTAAATCTTAGATCATGTTACGCAATACTGTTAACATTGCACAAAATTGCAGTATTATTGTAAAACAATAGGCAAAAAGGTGCAATAATGAAAACAATGTTTTCACTTGCATAGCACATTTTTACACAATAGGTAAACTTAAAATAAAAAGGAATTTTAATTTTTTATATCTATAAATCTGTGTAAAAGAGGTTTTACTCGGTAACCTTATTCTTAAGCCTAAAGCAAACCTGAAATTTTATTTGCGTGGCAACCCAAGGAATGTTGCGTCGTTAAACAATATGGCGGGAAAAGTAAACATATATTACAATACTATACAAAATAACTGTTATAATCAAAATACGATGCTTAGGTCAGACATTAGCTAAACAATGGAATATTTAAAATTCTAGACATATTGAATTAATATTTATTACACAGAATGTAAACTGTATTTAATAGTATCAAATTACTAATAACATTAACCTCGCGAAGCGAAATTACAAATGTTTCTACCCGGCGTACTAGCTGATTGTAGTCTCCATTCTTATTAAAAAAGCAGATATGATACGTTACAACTGATAAGCCTAAAAATTGTAATAATACTATTAGCGTAAATTATTAATAGGACATGTATGAACTCATTGTACACTGTATCGAAGTACAAATCCCACGACCCAATGTCCAATAGCCATTAAAAGTTATGGCCTAATTGTTTTCGCAGACGTAAAGCAATAACGACTTGCAATTCGTCAGAACGGCTAAGGTATTTCTCGTTCGCCTCGTAGCCCATAAGCCGAGCGGCCGTACTTTAGGAATGTCGACGGACTAGGTCCAATATAGCCGACGGTAAAAAAGAAAAGCGACATACTCCTCCATCGAGGGCCGACGGCCAAGTGACGCTACCTAGCTCGATTTTCCACCCACAGAAACCGCCTCTGCCGACTTCGCACACATCTATATTCTGTATGTCCGACGAAAGCCACTGCGCTGATTTCCTTCCTCAAGTATCCCCCCGCAACGACAGACGCTGGATAATTCCTTAGATTTCTCTGTTATATTAAGTGTTTTGGAGCAAATTTTTGCTGCTAGGCCTTGGTGGGTGGCTGATAGTGTTGTTGTTGGTTGGTGTTGTTTGTGATGGCGCGTATTTTCAGTGGATTTGGTGAATGGCATCGAATTAGCCGGCGGCGCGGGGACGGCACGGGCTGCGGGCAGAGGGGAGCGCGCCGCGCCGGCGGCCGGTACTCGCTCGGGTACGCTACTCGTTCCCGCTCGCAACTTCGCGTTCAGTTAGTCGTGTCTACGGCGTCACACGAAAAGCACGCGCGGCTCTCCTCGGAACCGGCATCCGAATAATGTTTCAGTGTTTGACAAACTCAATCGGAGGTCTCGGAAGAAGTACCGTCTTTAATTTACACTGTACTAATCGCATATTCTCAGTGAGTGTTACGCAGTGTGTACGAAAAAAACTTTGTCGAAGATTCTGAAGAATCTTGTGTAAAATTGTGTAATTCGCCGGTAGCAGCCGGATTGCACAAAAACTTTTTGGTGAGTCACTTTCTTGTGTTTGTTTACTGTGAAATTATTTATTAGATCAACAGTATGAATTTTAAGCGCGAAAAGTACGTATTAATGTTTGTATAAGTACCTACCGGGGCGTTGTCGATATCAAGCCGAGGCTTGGTTTGGAATTTCTGCGAACTACTGGCGCAGAAATTCCTTGCAATACTACGTACTTAGGTATATTGTATTTGTCTCTTTTTCGCTAATTTCAAATGAATTTCACTAAATTAACAATTGTAACACTTAATTTATTTAAATAATAATTAGTATCTAGAACGCGAAAAAATCGAAAAATCAATAAGTAATTGAGAATTTTAAAAACTATAAATATGTATTGTTAATAATTAATGTTGTTGTGAATAATAAATATATTTAAAAGAATGTATCGACTAGAATAATATCCTTAAAATGTAAAAAATAAAACTACGATAATATTTGAAAAAAGCCACTGTCTTAACTGTAAAATAACATTTAAAGATAATTTTATATATAACATTTTGCTATAATATAGATTGCTGGTAACAATTTTTACCAAGTCTTAATCGTACCGCATTCCGTAATAAAAATAATTAGCTCGACTGTGAAAAATTGAAACAGAATTCTTAGCTTCACTGATTCCGTTTGTGATTGGATGCTTTCGAATATTGAAATTTTATGTCGGAAAACCCAAAGAAATAAATAATTAAATTTGTTAACTTGTAATTTGTATGGTCTTCGTTTTAATGAATTATCGTCTACGTTATAGATTTTACTTTATTATTTTCCTCAAATGGAAAACGATAATAAATGATTATATGAGTGGCACAATTGCACAATATATGAAAATAATGCTGAACATTCGTACGTTAGTATTGGTAAACAATAAGTTCGCGCCATTTGAGTTAGTAAACAGCCTTTTCGAACGCTTTTTACCTGCCTATCATTACGTGGAATCGTCAGGTAGAAATTTAAAAAAAAAATCGCTAAATGTTTGTCAGTAATTATTATTAACATTGCCGGGATGCTCAAGGACATGCACCCTTTAAAAACGTTTGTTTCCCCGTCCAGAATTCAGTCTCGTTAATGACTTTGTTGTGGACACTTGTCAAAAAGCTTAAGTGTTTTGTTAGTAAGCAATACAAAGGTCGTTAGCCTTCTATTATATTACCGAATAGTTTTTATTCAGTTAATTATTACGGTGCGTTTAAATAATTTTATGACTTTTAAATACTCAAGTGAAAGTGGACTTAAGTTTTGTGTTTGTTTTGTTTCAGGCGGTGTGCGTGTCTACATCGCGCGCATCGTCCCTGTGATAAGAGGGTCCTGTGATATCGACGAGTTCGTCTTAGCTTTAACAATAGATAGTAATTAGATATACTTTCAAAATGACGCCACCACTTGACGTACTCCAATGCGACTTTTTCGGAGAGTTCGAAGCCTTGGATGACATTACATTCATGGCAACATCGGAATTCTGGTCGCAAGTGGAATATGAAACGGAGATATTAGACACAACTTCGATGTTTAGCTTGATGCAGGAGAATGAACAGGATTGGAGGGTGGCAGAGACACCTGATGAACACAAGGACAACATTGTACATCACGATTGTATGTGGGCGGGATACTGTGTGGACACAGGACTGCCGAATACATTTGTACCGATGGATATGAGGTCGGCTGCGCCTGGAGAGAGCGTCCTGCGCCGGGATATGTCGCCTCCACGGCCTGATACACCACCAACTTTGGATGGTGACGAGCACCCACAGTTCCGGCATGTTGTGGACGTCACTGGCACGGCTTTGAGACTGTTGAGGGATACCAGAGCGGTGGCAGCAGATCATTCGTACACGGCACGTCAACACTTCGAGTGTCTTGGCGTTCAGACGCCGTCTGACTCGGGAGAATCAGGTTAGTAACAGCTATTGTCTCTTTTATTTATCTTCGTTACGTGTAATATTTAAAATTTAAATTAATGTCACATTGAATGTCGTATTAATATAACGTGGACATCGGTGAATTGGTTAAACATATTGTTGTTTATGTTAAAAGTTTTCGAACTGATATTTAACTTAGGTTGTACGTAGCCGTAGAGAAATATTCACGGACGCAGAGAAACGAAATTATAAGTTATAAACAGCAAAAAAGTTACAAAGTGGATTAGTCTTCGGTTTATTTTAATTAGAATTTGAAGAAATGTACAAGATGGCCCGGGCCGTAGGACGCAGGCGTCGCGGGAGCGCGGGAAACTGCGTATCGACCGGTACCCCCCTCTGTCTAGACGCACCCGCTTCCGGAACCTTCTATTTCGACCTTGAACGTCCCAACCTTCCCTAATATCCTCGAGGTAATAACAAATTTTTCGATACCAGTTAAACATTTGAAGGATGTAAGGTCGCTGGTGCGTCGACCGCATCGTTCCTGACATTGAATCCACCCAAACTCCAGGGTTAACAGCCGATCCGTCGCGACGCCCATTACGTGCTGTTCCCCTAAGTTCACCCGCCATTTTATATTTCATATTTGATAACGAATTAGAAACTGGTGTTCAATTAAGCACTGTTCGCTCCGCTTCATTCGATGAAAGTTTTGATCTCAAACTGCAAAACTAGCGCAGTCGATGCACCAACTGGTTTCTCTCCAATTAATTGCTTTTCAAATTTGCACGGCATCTTATTTGAATAATTGCTGAACGTCCACTGAGCTAATGTATTTTTTTCACAAGTCAATTGAAGGACCCGATAAAACTGAATCAATGGTCGAATGTCGAATCAATGTCGTATAAATGTTTCATTTTAAACGCGAGTATAACGTTTTGTGTGTTATCACAGTTAATAACGATCGTCGATAAGAGCCTAGTGAGAAGGTCGCGATGGGCATTCATTGAAAACGCACTGTTTATTTTGTTGCGCACTTGTTTCGTCTATAAACAGCTACGGGCAAGTTTACAAAATGTCTTACGACTCACCTAGTCTGGATAGACTATCCGTTATTCCCATAAGAATGCAAACGGCATGAAATGGAATCTCATTGAAGTGGAGCTCGACGCTCGTTGGACCGGTTTCAACTCGGTACCCAAACCCACGATAAGCTGGTGTACATTACAGTCCAATTTAGCATTTCCATCACTATTAACGAAGTAAATATCGATAACGCGCGAAATTTGATTGCGCATGCTCAGTTCCGTGTGTCGTGTGTTCTGTCACATTTTTCCCGCCATTACACTGAAGCGTAACTATGCCATTGGTTTATATTTTTACAGTTGTTTCCACATGCCTTCGGTTAGGTAACGTTTTGTATAATAAATCATGTTTATTATTAAACAGTCTAGCGCATCGGGCTTGTAACAGCGATTTTATGTTGTTTTTTTATTAGTTTCTGTAAAAGCGCTTGTCGAGATTACGAAATGGCGCGGCTCGGTCTAATAATACTGGTTAACCTAATAAACTACACTGATAAGAGTGTTGCACTAGGTGCTTTTGACCTGCATATTATCTTGACAGATTGCTCTCGCAAATTGTTTATGGTATTTGTATTCTCACTTCGTAAGTAGGGTAACTCGCATTGTGGATTCCTTTCTGTGCGGATCCGGTTTTGCTTGTTGGAAAGAATCCTATAGGTCTGACCGGTGCGCATTCCAGACTCGTTGATATTTTAGGTGCGAAATTTTGCGCATAAATTTTGTTTGAGCGAACGCTCTAATATATCGTACAAATATCAATTTTTCGAAGGCAACTCTCCATGGCAACAACTCTGTTTCCGCAACAAACCGGTACGTCGTTAATTCGCGTCTTGGTACTGGTTTTTTGATATTCTATAAAACCTTTAAACTTTATAACTTACGTAAAGTGACCCCATTTCTGTAGGTTTTATTGGCCATATCGCCTACAGTTTAAACCAGTCATATAATATGGTCTAGATTCTAGATATTATTTATTCCTAACGTGTGGCATACATTAACAGCGTTTCGTAACATTCTCTATAAAATCAGTTAATCACTCGCAATGGTCTCTCGGACGTAAAAGTTAACAAAACTACTAAGCTAAAAAAGTTAAATATAATTGCAGTAGAAATGTATAAACCCTGTTGTTTAATAGGTCAAAGATGTAAAATAAATATTTAATTTTCATGATTTATATAGCATTAAATCAATTAAATGAAATATTAAAATTTTACTGCTCTCTGATAAGTTTATTCATCACGCTGTATTACTCGGAGATGTTGTGACCTTGCGACTTATCGCAAATATTTTAAAACAATTGTACGAAAAGATACGATTTACTACATTCTGAATACTGGGTCAGTAGGTACATAATGTTTGTTGGGATTGTTTGAATTCCATACACTTTTACTAGATATTCTTCAATAGAAAAGGCCTTTATCTAGATGTTGCTAGTACTTATACCATTTTTCGTGGTTAGGTTAAATTGTCTTATCATTTTACAGAAGTCGATATAACGCCTCGGCGGCCCCCTTGTGGCCTTCGGAACTTTATCGATAAAAAAATAATACGTGTCACAGTAACATAAATTTGTATTGTCTTATCACGAAATGTCTTAACCGAATAGGCGTGATAACGCCACGGCAACAAGATAATTCAAGTTACACCTCGATCTCGGCATATTAATATTTTCAAACATATTTTGACACACAGCATACATGTATAGCGCATCACTTGATTCATGATTAATTCAATGCCCTGGAAAGTCGATACGCAATGTTCTTTAATTTATTATTTGTATGATATAGATATTTGAATTTCACAATTTCAATGCTGAACAGTGCGCCCTTGATACGCAACATTAAAACTACAGACATCGATAGTTGTAAGAAAATGCCTGTTCACACGGTGATAACGCTGAATATATTGACACCAGCTTATACATTGACGGGTGTGGCGGTTAGATACAGAAAATTAGTGACGCAACCCAACCGGTTACCCAAACAACTCCGGAAACCTCTCATTGGTTTGGTCTCAATGGTGATACTCTTGACCCCGTTGACATTTAGATAGGTCACTACTGTGCTTTGTATTCTAATTAATTGCAGTCATCCACATCCTAATTGCGACAATATGCCGGTAGTCCACGATTGGGCAATGTAAGTACGTCACCTATGCGTAACGAATTAACCACTGGGCGTTATATAGCATAACCAAAAATCTTTACACGCGCGTTGTACGTCCGTGAACTTCCGTAAAGCTCGTCAAGGCCAAACGCCTGATCGATCCGCCATAACGCTGCCATAAATTACGACTGTCAAATTTAGAAGGCACACATCTATAAGTGCTCACTACGGCCTACGTGACCGACTTATGTCGGTTGTGTAATGTTCTAAAAATATAGACGTGTGGTATTTTAACCTAAACGTCAAAGGGATACTTTAAAAATTTGTAGGAAACATGAAAAGTGATGAGAACGCCCCACCATTCGTGTTTATAACATTTAATTAAGGTAAGCTGTTTCCGGTGGACGGTTGAGCAATAAGAAAGTGTACTATTAAAAATTATAAGCTACTTATAATAGTGCGAGTATGCTATCGAAGCTAATTAGCATCTATAGAACTTAACAGAAGTACAGGCTGTTACGAATTACGTATGAGATATATATTTATAGATTTAATTAACAAAACCGGTTGTACAAGTTCACGAAAATGCTTTGTCACGGAAGTCTTTTGCAGTGGGAGTCCATTAAGGGTTAAGCGTTTGAAGCAATCATTGCTTTTTATGAGAATGAATGGATCGTGGCGGTTGCATCAAACAACCTGTATATGATGGCGTGAGCCGCGAGCACGTCATGATAATTTTTAATTATCACGCTCAAATGCCAGTGAACTTGGCCTCGGATTGTAGCCAGCGGAGCATGAGGCCCCAGACATAGCAGGTCACACCTGACGACATCGTTTTAAACACTACATTCCCATTCAAATCGCCTGACGTTGGTATGAGACCTAATCGAATAATTTATAAGCCTCTAAACGATATCGGAATCACTTAAACTCATACAATTGTTAATTAATGCCAACTCTCGAATTCTCACAAGTGTTCATTTAAACGTTAATTGAAAACAGACAATCCGTGCCCGCAGACAATTACTGAAGTCTGAACAGTCTAGAACACCCTTTCACGTTAGCTTTCCAACGCTGTCCCATTAAATGAAGGTGATCTTATGCTTTTATGACAGCGCGAAATTTTAATAATGAATTAACGATCGTTCGTTCGTAGGGCCGCAAGTTTTCAACAAGCTCGTCGTTGCCATATAATTAGGATAACATTGTTTGAACACAGTTTGTGAACCGCGCTATGAATAAGGAAGTTGTACGCGAAGCGGGAATATTGACTGAACCTGTTTCTATTACACGTATAGTTTCGAACCGCGGTTTCAATACGTCTAGACTTTAAGATTAACTGTGCTAGTCTATGAGTCATTGTGTTCTCACGTTGAGACAGATGGTGCCTAGAAATTGTGACTAATAGAGTGGGAGATAGTACCCAAGTCAGCTGTTGTATATTCAACATTTCTTAGAACAATCCGTTGGTGAGATGTGATCTAAATATCCATGTCTCATCTCATTGCCGTCGATAGTTATAATAGATGTTCACTCGAGCGGAGATCGTCAGTGTACCGGCCACAATACAGCCGTATCGTTTACACCGCGGCCTGTAACAATACCCACAGCGACCGTTAATCGCAATGGCGCCGCGGAAAGAGAAAATCGTCACGTGAAAACCGAGCCTCTCACAATGAATCCTTCACGCCTACATTTAGACGTCACGCGAGCTCTGCGACGACAGGCGCCTGAAGGATAAAATTAGACCGATGAACCGATGCGATAAGCGGCCACGTAACTATGCGGAAATCGAAGATCGCGTTGGTGTGTAAATTTATCGTGCGATTATGCGAATTTTTTTTTTCACATGCGTAGTTTGCGAATTACACCGATGTCCCTGAAACTCGCTCCGTTCCGTATTGAACGGCTGCCCACGTTTTGTGTATTTTTAGTATCGCGGTATGAAAACGAAAGTTTGGTTATAAGTCGGATAGACGTTGAGTCAAACCTTTGAACCGTCCTGACATAATCACTGCTGGTGTAACCGGATAGCGTCGGCGCGGACGTTGATTTCTGCGAAATGGGCGGCATAGACTAAGTAATACTCTACTACGCCCGTATTCAAACATGAGTTGCTGTCATCGAGTTCATTCATTTATATTATATTGTTATTTAATCGTTGGCTTTGTCGATATTTCCGTTAAATTGCAATCATTGCAGAAATGATTGGAATTCAGACCGAGTTTCCGCTCGGCTTGAATTACATAGTTGAGACATTCTAGGCGAGGCATAGATCTGTCAGGCCCATCGTTCTATACTTAATCCTGTTCATTTGGGAGGCGTTGCCCTATGGCTTCTCCTCTAGAAAAAACAGGTACATTAAATATATTGGAGACGCCCGTGTTGAGGCCGTCACTCTTGAGGCAAACAACCCCGTACGTCTCCAACATTGTCTTAATTATAAAAGTCGCATCGTGATTTAGCTTTCGCGGTATACGATCAGGCAAATTTAATCAACATGCGATGGATGACGAGTGATTGGTACTTCCGATGTAAAATCGCCGCGCCGGAAAGCGTGTCCACCGGTTGATAACCAAGCGTCCATTGAGTGCGGACGCTGCGGTAGAAATCGCGCATGCGCTCTCGTTTTGGCGCGAATATCCATGACGTCAGGCGTCTGGATCGATGTCGACAGACGCTGCGGTAGTACGGCGGGGTCGACGGCCTCCCCCCTTCCCACACCTACAAAGTATACCCTCCCACCTGACTGCTGCAATCGCATCCCGGCACGACCACATCTAGACCGACACACATACCTATAGTAATGCTACGACAATCGCCCGCCTTTTATGGTGATGCGAACGTAGCGAACGGTCTATGAATGAAAGTATGCAAGGCTCACGGGTTTTTCACGAGAGCAGAGCTATTCTATAATTAATGATACAATTTTTTATTGTTATACACCTCGAAAGAAACTCGATATTAACGTATTGCTTTCTTTTGTTACAGAGGAAGAAATCGACGTTGTATCACTCGGTACAACCAATAACCAACCGATGGCATCAACATCTCGCGCGGACTACACTCGAGTCTCGTCTGCTCCAGAACGGTATATACAAGCTCCTGTAGAAGTGAACGTCACACCTAGGCCGGTGGCTAGGAAACGTTTGGTACCACCCACAGGTGTCACATCTGCTGTGCCTCGGCGGCGGAGAGGCCCCGGCAGACGCGGCCGTTCCAACACCGACACAGACTCGGAGGCCGAGTCTCCTGAAATCGAACGTCGTTCAATACACAACGACATGGAACGCCTACGGCGAATCGGTCTTAAGAATCTATTTGACGAGCTCAAAAAGCAAATTCCAGCCACGAGAGACAAGGAGCGCGCGCCGAAAGTAGTGATTCTACGCGAAGCCGCGACACTGTGCCGTAAACTCCGCGAGGATGAGTTAGAGCGTGATTATCTCAAAAAGCAACAAAACAAACTGGTAACTAAGCTGAAGAAACTTCGCACCATGCTCTCGGCACGTTACCGCCCCTATTGAGCAGTTGGGCTCGGTTGCGGGAAATACACCAGTGAGGCGGCGAGGCTACGGTCTTCCGAATGACGCGTACAGACCATCCGCGGCGAGTGAATGTTCACACATTAGACTTGTCCAAATTTTGTACAATTTTTGTAACATACGAAGATTGATTAAATCTTATTAATATTTTATAGATATTCCAGCGACTGTTGGGATATGAAACGTTTGTTAAATATTGTATTGTAGTCAACTTTTACGGCTTACTCTGCTTCTGCGGAACGCGTTGTTAGCGCGGCTGACGGCTGATGTGAGTGGGTTTGCTCAAACGATGTATTTAGCAGTGCCAAAGTGAGCCATAAAACCGTTGTTAATAAATCCTAAGTCTTCATTGAACTTAATAGTGACAGACTGCTTCGTAAACTAAGTAGACTGGTATTTACCTCTGAAATGTTTTTTTTTTTGATTAATTCATTAATAGAATAGTCGGTGACATACAATTTATCTCAATTGACCAGATCAAGGGAAGAGTTTTGCGAAATGAATCGTGCTGCACATCAACGGTTGAAACTAGATGAGAAAGGCTTGCGGGATAATGGAGGATGGCTTTAATGGTGTCGTCGCTGGCCATTATATATGTTTTCGGGCCGATTCGTAGGAGTTTTCTCTTTGACCCCAAATGCTCGCTCAACCCTGTGCTCGGTGACGAGTGCACGGTACATCAATATGGTTTAACATGATATTAATGTAAGTCTTAAACTACCTAGATAAGTTCGCTTATTATTATGTGTTTTCGTTATTATGTAAATGTTAACAATCTACGCGATTTAACGTATTCAGTCGCGCAATTAACGTTTGAGACCTCATCGATACATTAACAGTCTTCATTAATTTAAAACTATGTCTTCGATTCGCGTGTCGGAATGAATGTTGTTTTTTTAAATGTTAATTTTAAATTTTTGATTTTCTGACTATTATGTTCGGTCCAATCTAGTATACATAGGTATGTATTATTTAATTGCATCAATCAACACCAGCATTTGTGTCTTGTCTTCGTATGAAATTAGTTTTACTTTTTTTTTAAATACCCTTGATATTTTTACACGTAATATATTCCAGTGATTTCTAATAATAAAAAAATTCAACGACTGCTGTCCGAAACAGAATAGACTGTATTTTGACATCCAAGCTTACGTTGTCACCCCGAAACGGGTTTTAACATAAAGTACCCACGAAATAGTTCCTCATAGTACCTACTGATAGAAAATTGTGCATTTTCTTTTATTATAATATATTTTTATTCAGTAAGTTTAGTATACATGCAATGTTAAGACTAAATCAATAAAGCCTGGTCGGAAATAGGATCGCTGGCTTTGGCATAGATATTTAAAAAAAATGTTGATGATTGTTGACTGTTTTGGGCCAGGCTTCACAAAGGTTGATGTTTAACAAGCACATGTCAGCAGATAAAAGGCTTTAATTGCGTGCGGAATGTGCCTTGCTATGTACATAACATATATGTAAAATTAGGTATATACTCGAATTAGTTGCAAGAAATATTTTTTGTGAGAAATATTATCTTAGAGTTAGCGTGTTTATAAGTAGAGAGTACACCAAGAAGTTTAATAGCGATCGTGTTAAAGATTAACAGTTTATCTTCCAGTAGCCTTAAATGTAAATATTAGGGATTAGGACTTAGGTGTATTTCAACTTTTTTTTTTATGAACGAGTATTTTTTTTTAGGGATTGTTTTTTTTTTTCATAACTGGAGAGTTACGAATTCTCGAATGTTGTACCTGCATTTAATTTTTTTTTGTTTGTTATCTTGACATAAATAATAAAGATAGAAGGTTTAGTTATTTGAAAGTAACATTGGTTTTATGGTGATAACACTTTAATAATTTTCACGTAAGGAAAAGTCAGTAGGTAATGTTTAATTTTTAAGTAATACCAGCTTTATAACCGGTAGTGACAAAACAGAGCGAACGAAACAGCGTTTAACAAGGCACATTTCCACCACTGCCAAACGAAATAGAGAAAAAAAAAAGTTTGTATATGTTAAATTTAAGATTGATTAAGTCATGCTATAGTTTAATTTTTATTACATTTTTTCTTATAAAGTATCCGTATGTAAGCGAGACCCAACCGTCGCCTGGCTGACAGGGACCAATCGATGGGTGTTTTTGTTTGTTTTTTGTATAAGACGCGATTGGTGAATGTGCACAGGTTGTTGTAAAGCTTGACCCGCCAATGGTTTGTTGGTGCTCAGGCGACGGTGACCGCCGCCGCTACAGAGAGTGCAAGGTGCAATATGAATTCCGCCTAATATATACGTTGCACTTTGCAATCTTTGAAGCGGCGTCCTAGTTGTCTACTATAGTGTACTTACCACGTCCTGACTTTTGGATACTTTTATTATGAGGAGAAAAGTTTTTTTTTTTGGTTTTTGTTCCTTAATTATTTGTATCAAAAACATTAAGATAATCATTAAATATGATAATAAAACGATGGTTGAATGAAAGCAGAGCGCGGAAGCAGTTGGCTATTGATTGTGATTTTATATGTTTTTGGTGTAGTTTGGATAAGGCTAAATTAGAGTTTAGATACTGTGATTTTATGTACCTGTGTGGTACAATGGGAGGTGTTTCCTACACTCTGCTTTTGCTCGCCTAAAAAAAAATATGCTGCATTTTTATTTACTCCAACCACCACGTTTATTTTATACCTAGCGTTGAAACGCTAAATGATAGGTTCTGGAATAGGTTGACAAGTGAATTTTTTTGCTTAGTGCATTAAATGCTCAGAGGACCTAAAAAATCAGAAAGACATACGTTTGGTAGTAAAAAAATATATATTTGTAAAATTTAATAAAATTAATATTTTACCAAACCAAATCTTAAATCAAAATAGCCTATTAATGCCTATTTCTGAGCATTGTAAAAAGCTCATATTTAATAAGAAAGAAATGAGAATGACACGAACGCGATCTGTACCTTATGACGATCGGTTCTAAACTAGATAAACGTTCTGAAAATAGTTAAACATAAGAGACAGTAAATTAGAAGAAATACCACAATTCGTGGGTTATATTATAAGACAGAAGTTACAAGGCTTAATTTTATGAAGTTCTTTAACAATAAGAAAATTAAAAATCGGAGAGTATATGGTAGTTAAAAGAAGTTATTATTTTAAATTGAGTACAATATATTTCTGTTAAACATTATTCTACGAAAAACCAAAAAAATTAAAGCTAAATTTAATGGAAAGCAAATTTGAAAATTATAATTGCGAGTTACTAACAAGTCTATAATCGATGTACCTGCGTTAACTGGAACGTACTTGTCATCGTTAGTATAATGTATAGATCTACGAAAATAAAAGTGAAGTTAGTAACGGGACGGCAAACTCGAGTACAATTGCGCGCGATGGCTTTTCGAACTGTTATGTCGTGTAAAATACCAATGGTAGTGATTTTAGGTGCCACGGGAACAGGCAAAACCAAGTTAAGTCTAGAATTAGCCCAGAAGTTTGGAACAGAGATCATCAGTGCCGACTCAATGCAAGTACGTACCTCATAACCTCAAAGTTTGTTTACATTTATTAGAATATTTTTAATTCGTCAATTTCATATTTTCTTATTAGATTCTGTTGTGCAAATTAGAGATAATGTTATAGAAATAGGTATATTACAGTATTAGTATGTATACATCGTTTTGCAATAGAAATTTACTCAGCATTATACTTTCGTTCTTTTTTCCTACCATTACCACTATTTTATAATTTTTTCAGTAAATTAACTCATTACATCATATAATTATTCCATAAAATATTACACAACTTATCAGTCTTTATTTCAAAATGACATAAAGACCTTTAAAATAGCTAAATTAACAAACATTATATTGCCTTGAAAGTGAATCTTTATTTGACTAAAAAATACAAACACCCAAATCTCATATAAAAGCCTATGAAGTTTGATAATCTATTATTGGTCCAGATCTTATCACCAAGGGATCCCTTCAAAGATACACCTGTTTGAACGCTGTTTGTAGTGTGTTTTAGTAATATGTGACATTAACTGTATGAATTAGTATCTTGAAATCATGTTAAAATACAAATGTAATATTGTTTTCTTGTTAACATAGAAATTGTTAACAGCGTTTAGCAGAATTCCAATTCCCTTATAAGTGCTAGATGAGGCAAAGCTATATATACTATTATGTTGCGAGGAAAAGCTATAAACCAAAAGATGGAAAATTCATATTATTGTTCACTATCGAAGCAAATAACAACCCAAGTTAATTGTGTTATATATTTCATCACAGTTTGTTTGGATAAAAATATACAAAAAAATTGTTTCCTAGTTTAAATACTACTACTTGCATATACTAATAAGGATCTTATTAAAAATTTTCACATAAGCATACCCTACAATTAGTAGTAATGAAATTAATTTTCTAATAAAACTACTAGACCTTAGTGTAGTTTAGTGCCATTTTTATTCATCTCTTTTCCACACAGAATCAATCTAAACTGATTCTGCATGTCAGGAAAGTGCCCAATTTGATGTGATAGAGTATCAAAGTGAGAACTGCAATATTTAACTTTTTTCTTATACCTTTCTCCTACTTCTTCCTCCTACCGTAGTTCCAAAGTAGACCGGTCTGAGACGGCTCCGACAATAAACTCATATAATTTTTTTAAAGCATGGTCACTGTATTACAAATGTCCTTATCTCAGCATGTAGGATGATTCATTCCCAAGCTGATTCAATAGTCCTTTAAACAATATTAGGTCTTGCTGAATTTTAATAAATATTTTAACATTCCATCTTGCCGTACTTAATTGCTAAATCAACTGACATTATTACTTTGAGACTCTAATTTCTACATTTTAAATACTACAATATTTATATTCTATGATGTAATTTTAATAAAAATAAATCAGTTTAGGTCATCTATCTGTCAATTTTTGTTATTATTATTCACAAATAGATATTGAGAGCTTTTGCTACAAATACCTACAGTATGAAAATAATGTAATATATATATGGAAATTTGTTTTTTGTATTTGATCTAATTTAATTTAAGATTGTCAATATTTTTGATATTGACATTAATTTAAAATTGTTTATAACCTAAGTTTACTTAAAATTTAGTAATTTAATTTTCTTTGAAAAACACCAAAGTCATTCTGTGCATTACTTTGTTGGGAAGTAGTCATAATGTTGTTTATAAATTGGCGGTAAAAGTGACAGTTCCGCCATCTTTGTAGGGTATAGTCTTATGTGGTAGTTAAAAGTCAGTTTTATGACTCCCTACCGTACCGACTTATTCAGGTATAAAAAATCGCAATAACATCTGAGTACTTTAAATACTGTTACAGCTAAGAATAAACAGAATATTTGTATATTTAGAATCTGTATTTTTTATATTATTGTTTTTTGTGTTGCAAACAAACTCTTTATGTTAGTATAAATTAACTATTTCGTAATATAATATTTAATTAATTGTGCGGTACTAATGATTTTAAAAAAAATGATTTTGATGAAATTTGGGTGGTTTCCAATGTTTTTATCGATAATTACTTAAACATACAAATGGAACCATATGGGGACATTTACCGCAAATGCGTGAATAAGGAAACTGCTGTTTTTAACTAATGTTTCGATGTTACTTATCTTATAAGACCGTGTTTTAAGTAGGGCTTGCAATATTAAGCCCCTTTGACGATAATCCAGTCTAATTTATGCGTGTACTGATTATTTTTTTTAATTGAATTCAGCAAAATGAAAGTAATTAAAGGATCATGTTTTTTTATGACACAATCTTTTGTTTCTATGAAGATTGGGAAGTTTAATAAATATTAAAGTAAAAAAAATATATAATATAAAACAATCACTATATGATTTATTAAAGTGCTAAGATTTATGTATATTTTTTTGCAATTACAATAGAAACACAACATTAAAATATAGTTTTATGTATGTGTCATGTTTGGGGCGTTCTAATCCTAGGTTTGGGGCGTATAGTCTAGAAATTGGATACTAAAATTATCATAATTATGATGATTTTAGTCAAACGTATTTTATTACCCAACAGTTTCAAATGTTGTGCAATGAAAATGTTATATTTTAAATACTTCCAATAACATCTATAAAATTTACAAAATAGTTTACAAAAAGTACCTTTAAAGCCTTTAAAACATGATTCATAAAACGTAATAAGCTTAACAACAGTAAACTTGTCTCTTTCTGTCAAATTATGTTTACGTCACGAACACATTTTGAAAGAAAGAGACAAGAAGAGTGAATGAATACTTTTAGAATGATATTTATGGATTGACGGAATTATCGCTACCACATACCAGACAGGCTTTTTCATGACTGCCATCAGTTGACATCGACTACTATCAGTTAGGGATATTCAGGATATTTAGGCTTCCGAGGTCATCGCCTCAGCCAGCCCAGGTGATACCCCTAACCAACCCGTCTCCGTTTCAGATGTGATGAGCCTGAGTTGTGGAGTAAATTTACCAAATAGCCATAAAAATAGAAATAAAAAAATTGTATATATATATTTTATTTGTATATATTGTATATGTAATTATAAGCGATACAAATTTTCAATTTTTTTTTATTGAAATTCAGTAAAAAAATTGACCGTGTTTTGAACGATGTCACTCAATGACTTTCAATCAAAAATGTAAACAATTTTATAATTGCATGGGAATTTTGCGCAGTGCCCGAGTTTGTCTGCTCAAAATTATGTAACGAAGCGTCGATAGCCTTCAATGCGGTCGCTGCCGTCATAGTATACCGTGAATCAACAGATAAAACTATTTATTTATCTTTATATTTTCACAAAGCATTTTTACCAAAGCACATATATAGCTTACACATAATGTAAACAGTAATAAGGAAATTACTGAAAAATTAATTAACCAAAACTGACCGGCTGAACCGATTAATGATAAAGAGTCATTCTTAAAGGCCATTCATCGAAATGTTAGTTTAACTAAGACGTCAATAGTTAGATAGTTATTATTTTTTCCGTATTTGATGACATTTTTAACCGTTTTCATTAGTATTTTAAAAGCTTTGTCCTCGCTGTATTCAGAGCAAAAAAGCCAATGGCTTTTTTTTAAATTTACAATAGTGACAATGCTGCTTTTAAATTACAAAAATGTGTTTAAAAATTAGGGCAATGAAACTTTGACAGTACATTAAAAGTTACAAAATTAGAGTCAGAGTAAAAGTCCTCATTAACACCTCTCTGTTAATTTTATGGCACTACGTGAGGCTAGTTTTAACGTACAATTAATGGTGTAATGTGTTATATACCCTATCTCAAAATTTGTAATTTTTATTTTTTTCGGGGTAATTAGATTTTCTCTCATAACCGAAATTAACTTTTATAGGCGATGGGTATTTCTTGAAATAATCGTAAAAGCCTTGCATTCGTGTAAAGAATAATGTAATTTAAATGTATGTAGGACATTGATCAGGCGAAACCGCGGTACCAGATAGTGTACGTTTAAGGAAATACTATTTTTGTCTAATTTCAATAGCAAATTTTTTGTCGCCCTCACAAATCATGCAAAAAAGGCAAATAAATTGCGATAAAATTAAATATCTGACGATATCGCTGGAATTTACACAAATGTTAATACTACTACTATAAAATTGTCTAAAACGATAAATTAATTCCGAATCTATAAAAAATATTGTTGCTAAGCGCGATGAAACGAGAACGTCCCACGCATTTTGCTGATTTTTGTCTTGATGTGTTCGTGAAAGTGAAATCCGATAATTACAACAGTTGTCTAGTTCTTTTAAAGTTGGAATTGTAGTCCTGCTTTTTGACAACTCAAGTGTCATGTGACATTTGACAATTGATATTTCTTTACACAGATTAGATTTGTCTATGAAACAATAATCGTAAAGCTCTCAGCGTATTCGCGATGCGGTTTCCTAATCGAGCGCGTATCTTTTACAAATGTTTTACGCATTATTATGCGTACTACACGGATGGTGAATTAGCGACCTCAATGTAGAACCTTGAAAAAAAAACTGAACGTAGACAGTGAAACAATAAATATCAAGGTAGTCTGGCTAAGTCTTTATCTAAATTTTAACCAGATTTGTTGTTTTATGAGAGAGAGCCATTTCCTCTTAGATGCGCAGTTGATTAATGATTATATTAATAGTTTTCAGACTTTCCGGTTTATTGTCTTTATTAAAACTAAACTAAATTAGTATTTTCATTTCATATGAAAACTAGTAATTTTCTTTGCTATTCGTTAGGCCATGTTTTCGTTGATTTTAAGGTGTATGTCCTCGTCCTAACATTACAGGAACAGTATTGCATTACTAACCTTGGCAAAGCCAGACGGACGAAACGAGTTTCGCGAGTGTTTTATCTGCGAATTTGGCATATATTTGCGTCGATGATTTTGGACGGTCTGTTAGCATTCCGTTGAGTTCGATGTATCTTTCAAGGTTTCCCCACCCCGCAGCGCCTCCTGCGTTGACTAGCCAAGGTTGTCAGATTCTAAGACCAAGCTGAGATTTCGTTCATGTTGTTTACTTGGCATATTCCATTGATCATATTTTAACTGACAACTCCACCTTCTGATTTTAATTATATATTTGCTATAGCTATCTAGTTAGCTGGTTAAAGCTGTTGTCTAGCTCACTTGTGAACAATTAATTATTATCTTAAGAGCTTTCCAGCTTTTAGCGAGTGTGATAGGCAGCGCTCTCAGTCTTTAATCCACGAAGACAATTTCAATAAACATTGTCTATCATAAATCGTTCCATCATTATACTAAAAATAAACGTCTAACGATTTACCGAAATCCATTTTCCCTTACAAAAGTCACATAACTAATGTTTAGGACCTAAACATGACGCATCGCCATGAGATCACTTGATATGAATACTTACCTAATACAACTTAGTTAGTTAGTTTGCATAGCTACCGGACATAGATGCATGACATCTAGTGTTAAGTGACAGCGCGAATGCTTCCGTGTTCATAGCTGATCTTAAATTGGTCTTAATTTGGACAAAATTGAAAAATGTATTGAACGTAAATATTTGACATTTCTAATACTATAACAAGTTTATATAGTGTCGTATAAATAAATAACATATAGCATTTCACAGGGTGTAATGGTTGCAGCTCTTTACAACCGTACTGTAAAATATGATTGGCGATTTAAAGGAGTTTCTCAAACTCAAACTGAAAATATCTTTATTCAAATAGGTCTTTATAAAGACACTGTCGAATCGTCAATTTTTACACTACCACCGCCAGTTCTACTTCAAAAAAAATCATTATTTCTTTAATATCTATGTGAATAAAGATCATTTTAACCCCTCACAGTTCTATACTCATCTATAATATATGTTTAGAATTTATCGCTTCTAACATTCAAATATAACGTTAAAGGAAAACTCTATATGCATCGTTAAAAATATTTACCTTATGTTATCTATGTCAGCATGCAGTCAATTTACGTGTAAATATGATGTATGAATCACTCGGGTGCATGAAACGCGTGAATTCGATGCAAATCGATAAATCATTAATCATTATTGATATTTTTAGTAACATTATCGTTTCAGATGTGTTTATTATTCGTGTTATGTGCAAATGTTTATATATATGTTAGCGTGTACTAAGAAAGGATTTTTGGAAATTCAACCCCTAAAGGGGTACAAAGGAGTAAAGACGTTTCTATGATTTTTTTTATTGCTTGGGTTTATTTAAATTTGGCACAAACACATTCATAAGTAAGTAAATAAGTTTGACATTACAATTAGTCTCTCGATTTAAGAATATCTTTTACTGATAATTACCGATCCTACACAGCTTTCATTCAGTTTCAATTCTCATTTGAGAATTGTCGTCTGTAATATTGGGAGACTACCTTAAAATTGCATTGCGAAATAGTAGCTTATGGACGTTGTTCTTAAGTTCTTCTTTTTTTACCTCATGAAAGCTATGTTTTTGGGTTGTTTTGTATGTTTTATTAAAATTGTATATTATCATACTCATCATATGCTCAACGTTTTCATTAGCAGATCCCATCGACAACAAAATAAGATGCATCGTGTATAGACCAAATGGCGACCTTAATTCATAACCTTGTTATCCTTTGTAATCCAACATGTTTTAAAACACAACTTGTTTTCTTTTTAAATAATAGGTTATAGGAATATTTATTAAAACAACAAATCATAGGACCACATTAGAATTTAAATTCCGTATCAATATTAAAGGGCGGAAGACCAATTAAAATTAACATACATTATACATTATTATATATATGTATATAATAGTTTATATTCCACTACCGAACCGAATTCAACACGTGTCATCGAATACAATCCAGCTACATGTCAAAGAGTTTGTCATCACTAGATTAATACTATCACATGTTCAATGATTAAATTATCAGGGAATAGAACTAATAATTATGTGATGGGTTGTTATTGGCTGGTTTTAATATGTGTTTATTTAAATTAAATGTTAGTTAGCACCCAAGTTTAAATCGCTAACCTTGGGGCTGAAGTTTGTGAAATATGCCTTTATTATGTTAGGTTTGGTTAAGCAGAGTTTTCTCGATCTTCGATTGAAATCTTATGTGTGACAGTCAGGATATAGTCTATTCTATTCAAGGATATAGTGTCTTTGTTTATATTTTTCATGTGCCTATTTTGTAACACCGTATCGAGTATGCGTGATATTCCATTTTCACAACCTCATTACGACTAGGTGCCGAATGAAGCGTCATATAACATATAATTATGGATAATACTGTCCGGTTGTTGCCTTAATCAAAGAACATTGAGTGGGTGGGTGGGTTGTCTGGAAGAGATCGCTTATTAGCGATAAGGCCGCCCGTTGCTCTTTACTTCTACTGTTTAATTGCAATATAGCGTTAATAAAAAAATGAACATTCTAGATACTTCTAGTGTTGCCGAGAATGGCTTACGCCACTCCCGCTAAATCAAAATGGTATGTGTGACTAGTGTATTGTTGCTCTAATTTTGAGAATTCTTTTGCGTCAATCGTTTCTATATTTACATAATTAATAGGGCTAATTAACTAATTTTAACCTATGGGTCAAATAGACTGCTCTTGAATGAATGGCATTGGAATAATTTGCGTCCGTATAATTCCGTGATTTATAACCTACTTAGCGATGGAATATTTAAAAACGTGATTTATTATATACTACTTTTGTCTTGTATCAAGATTTCGATATCTTACGTAGCTAACATATATTACTACGAATTTCATTAAGATTTAATCTGTAGTATTCAAAATTATAAATCAGTCATAAATATCATCCAATTGAATCTGCCAAATGGAATGACTGTCATAGTTGCATACTGGTAGGTGTTAATAGAGCACTAACACACAACATTCGCTAACGGAATATTAATTTGGGTCAAAATTGTTTAAATTTAACTAATAACTCTAAAGTTATATTCCCGAAAGTTTAAACTATATATTTACGTATGAATTACACGTATTCAGAAAGAAGAAACTGTTGATTTTCAAATGCATTTACTTCTTTAAAATCACTTTTCACCCTTTAACACCTTTTGGCAGAAAGAGACAGAAGAGCTCTTTAAACCTCATAATATCTGTTAACACGACAGTTATATTTTGGTTTATGTATTTAGTTAATAATAAGAAAATATATTTATTTACTGGCAAAAAGCGTAAGATTTAAAAAACCTGAAACAAAGTTGCTTTAAAAAGTAGAGAAGTTCAATATTTGCGAGTTTATTTTATCTATACCAGTTTATACATTTGTAATCTTAGTAATGTTAGCTTTTGTGTACCAGACAAAGGTCTACAGACTTTGTGGCTGGCAATAAGAAAAAAAAATAACTCATTGCGGGAACTATCTGTTCAATCTATTCGTAAACTGTATGGGCGTTGTGACAGCGGAAAGCGATTAAAAAAAGTTCAATGTACAACAACTTATCCCAATTTCTTGCCTGCTTCTCAGCTTGGTCGCGATCGAACAGGCGTAAGTAATCATTTAGATTTAAGACGATTCAAAATGCTAGGAGCATTTTGAATAGCATACCCTATATACCTTACTGAAATTTTAACTATGAGTTATAAAAATGGATGCTTATCGATAAGCTCGGATTTACCTGAGCCAACAGTACACTTTTATTTGATATATTTAAGATATACATGTTACAGTGTTATTGATCACCTTAAACTTATAATCGAATGTTGATATTAAAAAAGGCTAGATAACTTAAGAATGTGGTAGGTTAATAATAAAAATACCTAAGAGTTAAAAAGTCGCCACCGCTTTCTAGTGAGCAGTGGTCGCCACCTTAAAGCCACAGCTATTGCGATTTGCGACGCTTTGTTCGGGATTAATGGGAATATTGTGCCGTAATTATAATGCAAGTTTGCATTTAGAAATTTTAATTATCAGACAACTGTTTTCGTATTAGATTTTTCTATTTTTTTTTTTAAATTGGAATAGCAACTCCAGCTGAACTTATTTTAAAATATACAATAAGCAACATTTACAATATTCTTGGGTAACTGAGACACGTTTAATTAAATATATCTCAATTAAACTATAGCACTAGCTTATGCCCGGGACTTCGTTCGCGTGGTTTAAATACAAAATTAATATCGAAAATCGGTTTATAAATGGCACGGTTAGAACTTACATTCCCCTATATGACCATTTTCGCGATATAATAAGTGTCTCCATAGAAAATTTCATCGCAATCGGTTCAGTAGTTTAAGCGTAAAAGTGTAACATACAGAAAGAGTTACTTTCGCTTTTATAATAGGCACATTAATATAATAAGCGGCATTGGAAGTGTGAAAACATAGTAAACGTTCTTCCGAATTATTTAATGCGTTTAAATATCAGCGACACCGGCTGATTTGCCCGAATAGAAAAAAAAAAAAACAAAAACATAGACCAAGTTGTATATAACAAAAACGTAAGAGATCAATGACAGGGAAGCGAGTGGCAAATTTAACGTTCTAATCTAATGGCGACCTCGCTAGGTCGCTGCCATATGACATCACGGAGGCAAAAATTCCGCCCAACGACCGGACTGGTAGTGTTCTTGATTTACTTTGTTACATGTAATATGTACCACCTTACCAATCTTGGCCGTGAAAACCTCTTCTCTAGTCTAATCTTACGGCTAGTATGGTTATATATCTATTACACATAGAATCGTATCAGCTATCATTTGTGTACGTCAGTAACTCTCTTCTTAGGTTCCATAATAAATCCACAACAAAGTTAACTATCATTTTTTTAACCGTGATTACTATTTACAAAATATCACAGCATTCGTTTAAATAGTCTCCTTTACACTTTGAATTTATTTAAAGAAAATTATCTTAGGTAACCCAATAGATGAAGGATAAGCCGAATGTTTCAAGCTCAAAATATCTTTATTCAAGTACGTCTTTATAAAGACACTTTTGAATCGTCAATTTTTACACTACCACCCGGTACGGAAGGCAGTTATCTACCGAGAAAAGCAGGCACGTAACTCGATAGCTGCTCTGTTTAGTATAAAATCATGTTACTTGACTAATTCAAATTACAAAATATAAATAAAATAATACACCAGTCCAACTAGCTGGCTGGAAGGCTGTCTTTTATAGTTACAGAACAGTACACAAAAACTGTTGTTTTCTTTTGTTTCTAGGCTTTTTTAGGCTAAACGTATTGCATACTTAAGATTATCTGTTTTCTGTGTACTGTAAAGTACTGAGAAATTAGTTCGTGTGTAGACCAGGTGTTTTATATTATCATAATTGCGGTCCAAAATTGTTGTAATCGATACGTGACTCGGCTTTTAATTTTTTAAACGATTATACATGTTTTTTTTAATCAATTAGACAACGTTGAATTAGTCATGATCACGTTTATTCAAATATATCAGTTTTGTGTATTATTATTTCGGGTTGATCTAATCTACTATCTAAACAACTGTTTATTAGTATATTTATTAATTACGACACTAAATGTTGTATATGAAGATCCTGACATAATTTTGTATTTTAAAAGAGCAGATATTGAGTTTCTTGTCGGTTCTTCTCTGTAGATAGCTGCTTTCCGAATCGGTGGTAGTGTAAAAATTGACGATTCAAAAGTGCCTTTATAAAGACCTACTTGAATAAAGATATTTTGTGTTTGTACTCATCATTTACTTTTGAGTTTGAACGCCATAGTGGCTGTTATCTGTAACCACAACTCCAGGTATAAAAAGTGAATACCATGTTTACGATCCCATGCCGGCGACCCACCAAGGCCACAGTGTCAAGCCGCACAATGGCAGGTCAGCAGAGTCAAACATTTTCACTTTCATCCATACAAATAGTCCGCGTTGAATTCCATGGCGTTGCGGTATATTTTCGATGCGCGAGAGTTTCTTCTTTTTTTATATACATTATATACGTATACTAATTAATTTTAATATTTCACTACTTTACAGTTACAGTAACAAATAAACGTGTAAATGGTTTTTGAAGCAGTAGAACTTACTAATGTGTTATATGAAAAATTAAATTTAAAATTTAAAAATCAATTTCTTATAGTTTCTAATATCCAGCTTCTGAATCCAGATGGTCAAGCCTTACAGCATCATAATGATCTCATTTAATGGTTTTACATTAATCGCCCACACCAGTCGTTGTTGAGACCTACACAGCTTCCCGTTACTAATAAATCTATTTAAAAATTTCGTACTACAGAAAACTGTCTAATACTCCTGATTTATCTTTCTAAGCTTTTGTAAAAAGTCGTTTTATAAAATATCTGATTATTTAACTATGCAACGAATAGAAAAGTATAGGAAAACTTTACCCAAAACCTGCCTATAAAGAAACCTTAAATTATAATAAATATATAATTTGTTTAAAGTTATTATATAATTGTTTAATAACACTGTTAATGTTAACATTTTTTTTTTGAATTAGCACATTATCCCTAAAGAGGCCGCTTATGTACTGATAAGACGCAATTCACAAAAACCTTGACCTCTCTGAGAGTTTAAGCATTTTTTTGGCATTTTGCTAAGATTTGATAACGTCACGTCACATTTATTTTATTTGTTTATTTTTATTACACATGATGTTAGCTAGTATGTTATAAATTGTAAGGTCAAGTTTGAAATATTTTCACACGTACATGGCAAAATAATTGTCCGTTTGCTTTTAGTCAAATTTTTAAATATTATATAATGCATTGAATTGAGTTATTCATTTATTCATAATAATCATAATCTATAATAATAATCTCTTTTCTAGGCAACCCACATCATTTTTAAATCATGTATAATCTAGTTACAATATTTTATTACATTTTGATTAGACAATTTTTTATAGCACAAAGTTTTATCGCTAGTATCTTTAATAATGCGTACTTCGCCTTTCCTAGTAATACGATTTTCTACTTAATGACGATCATAAATTGAATTACATAATTTAGTACAATCCTACAAATACCTACAAAATAAAAAAATATTCCGTATGAATTTTAGATGATATTATTAGAGCATGAAAAGCTCTTTTGACGGTTGCAAAGCTGTGATGACTGTGAAGGTAAATAGGCAAACCCATTTTGTTTTACTAGGCTAAGTAGCAGAGAATTTACCTAGTTTCCTTGTTAAGTTACTGCTGCAAAACAAAATGGTGGTATTACTGTTGCTAGGCAACCCTTCTATTAACTAAGGAAGACCTTAGTTCTAAAGCTCTGCGGTCTAGTCGCTTAACAGACAGTAAATGGGAGACTCATTTAGACACAAATTATTAGGTAAACGTGTGTTACTACTACTAATAACTTATGTACATTCCATTAAAATTGGCCGGCGTATTTACCCAAAATAGTTAAATGTAAAATTTGCTAATACTATTCAAGATGTCTAGTCTGCGTGACGTATGCACCGACAACGACCCGACAAGGCCAAAATGTCCGTTTACGATGCCATTACACGTTTCGCGAACTTACAGGGCTGCTACAGGTACAATTAATGTAGTCTTGGAGTTTGTGACATGCGTGAAGTGTCATGTTGGTCGCCATGGTAACCAGTAAACAAGGTTACCGTTAATCTTATTTACTTGTTACCATGGCGACCAATTGTGACTCGCGTGGTCCTCTGATTATGCGTGTCGTGTTTAGTATGCTGAAGCCTGAAAGATAACATTCAGGGACAAATTTAGGACGATTCAAAATCGGAGTATATGAGTTACTTAAATAAATCTATTTGATAAATCTTATGTGTCGAATGGTGATGAATGTTTGAGACGATAAACTTGTTTCTAAATCTTGCCGAACGCCTTAAATTAAAGCGCCGAGTCGTTGAACATTATTTGACATTATTTAGTTTAGTCTAGTTTTGTTTTTAAGATTTTCGGTGATAAAAATTTATAGATTATTGTAATTTAAACTAACGATTTATTTTGTTCAATTTAATAAACTACAGAGAACATGTTTGTGATTGTTCAGATTTGCAAAATATACAAAATTTATCACCTGATTACATTTTCTTCAGGTAAACACAAAAATTGACGATCCCTAACCCTGATGAAGATTATTAGGCATTATACCAATATATCTTATTAGAAATTTAAAAAATGAAGAATTCCTAATAGAAGAGAGATAAACTCAAACTTAAAATATCTTTATTCAAGTAGGTCTTTATAAAGACACTTTTGTACCGTAATTTTTTACCGCCGGTTCAGGCAGTTATCTACGAAGAAGAACCGGCAAGAAACTCCATAGCTGCTCTATTAAACTTAACATTTCATCCTAAATTATGTTATTATATATTACATAATAGATAAGCGCGAAGATAAGCTTTAAAACTTACCGTAAATATATTTTGTCATATTAAAAAGATATTTTTGAAATTCGAATCAACCCTAATTTTTAAAGCTGTTATATGATTGTTTACATCTATTTTAAGTCTAGATAAGTTAGTCATGGGAGTGTACCTAGAATACGTATTATACTCTAATGTTGCCATAATTAAATAACTTATCTTAACGTGTATTTAATAATATCTCTTATCTAGTTCACACAGCTTATTTAAAATTAAAATTTATCTTATTTGTAGTACAATTACCTTATTATTTTTGTAGCCCAATTTTACATCGGTATTATGTACTAGTTCTTTACTAGTGTAATTGATAATGACGAATGTACTGTGGTATTTTGTATCGTATATCAAGATTCACAATTCATGCGAGTTCCCTATCAAATAAAATGTTATAGTTGCTTTGCATTTTTTAGAGGACGCGATTTTGTTTTTGGGATATGTGTGGGGGGTCATTAGAAGCTTAAGTTCAAGTTTGTTGGGTCGCCTTTTTTCCCCCGGCCGCCATCTTGGAAAAAGGGGTGTAAACACGTTTTTCGCAATTTGCTGTTTGCCCTTAAATTAAAAAAGTGATTTTCATAATATTTTTTTCTATACATTGTATACTTTTCCAATTTTTTTTATCCAATTTTACATCTATTAACATCCTGAATATGTAACATTGTATGACAATGTTAATAACTTTACCTTGACGTTTTGAATCCATTAAACTTATAATTATGTTATATACATGATAAAAATATACTATATTGTCAAGACATTAGTTACGCTAATCTTTTTTTAAGTATTTACTCCTTACATAAGTAAATTTAAATGAATTGTCTATTAATAAAATCAATTGTAAAGAGACAATTGCGACCCACATACGAGTCTGAATAGTTGATGCGATTAAAAATTCCAGTTCACAATAATCAAATAGTGTATAGCTTGTAGTAATCAAGTAACGGCCTATTGATGGAATTCTACGGCTTCTGTTAGTAAGAGGATTTGAGCTTGAAACTGAAGGGATTGTTTCGCGGTGGCTTACTTGAAGAGTATTTCCGAGGTGTACTAATTCTTCAGTATAACCCAATTATGATACAATGTTACCGGCTTATATGCCTCAGATTGATATCTGCTGTGCTGTCACAAAGGATTTATGAAAATTATGTTGCCAAAGTTTTACGGAATAATTTGCACACCGAGTGATGCAACAGGTTTATCCCGTTGTAGTCGCGTTTCAAGCCCCCCCCCCCCTTCCTTTCACTACCACCAGATACCAAATCCTAATTTAAAAAGCTACCAGAACGCATTTGGCATTAACGAATCATGTGGATCTAAATGAAATGTGTGGCCATGCCGCGTATTTATTTATTTAATTATTACACTTTATCGCACTTAAACACTAGAAGCAAATGACATTAACAGATGTTAGTACATATAAGAGCAAAGGGCGGCCTTATCGCTAATAAGCGATCTCTTCCAGACAACCCACACGATAAAAGAATACTTAAAATATAATAAGACAGGTGCAAAGGGTGCGATGTATACAAAAAATAATAATAATAATAATACAGAAACAAAACACAACATACATGCGTATGTTCGCCTTATTGTTAATTTAATGACATGGTCTACACAATCATAGTTAATTGTATATAGAGATTCAAAAATCAAAGTTTATCTTTATCAACATAACACTTATGAATCGTCAAAAATAAACTTTTTGAGCCTACATTGAATGCCAGTTCCCAAATCAAGGGCGTAGAACGGACAAAAACTGCCAAGTAACTCTCCGTCACTCTTTGTAATATATAAATTGATGAACAAGCTTGAAATAAACATTGATGTTTGTAGGGTGCTAATGAAATACCATGATATTTTGCAGATATAATGTTATGTTAATCTCTTGGGTTAAGCCCGGTTGGTTTGAATGAGGGCTCCAATATAATTTTAGGTGCCTAGTCATTTGACCTTTCTAGATAACCACACTCGGTTAATTGTGTGTTAGTAAATTAAATAACTGGCCGTATGATTTTCATTAATAAAGAACGCGAAACCAATGATCGTTCAAAATTTCCTTTGCGTTTTGATTCTCAATTATTTCCCACCCTCAAATAGTAGGCAGAAAATGCCTTATAACGTGTGTAAAGTCCCTTCACATGCTCTTCTACGTGAAGTACCCACGAACGACCCCATATGGAAGATAATACTCAACGTCCCCATTAATTTTCCCTGCAAAATAAAAAGTAATGGTTCTAACGTTGTAACATTTGATATTGAATTGAGAACCTTGTCGCATTGAATTAAAATGTTGTTTGTTTTATAGAACGGGATACAGGTAGGTATTGAGTTTTAACATTTCAAATAATGCGTTTTATGGTGGTATATGTATTAGGTCGAATGGGTTGTACGACTGGAATTAAATTGATAAAATGTTTGAATACGTTTAAAATGGAAAATTGCAACCGGTCATTTGCCGATGTTGTGTTTTTTATTGTGTAGGTGATTATTTCACTTAAGTGGCAATAGGTTATGGTAATCGAGCAGTTTTTGAATTGAAAATATTTAAGTGACCCGAACATAACGTGTCTTAATATTGTCTTTATGTTATTCAAATTGGATAGTTCTAATGTTTTGTACAGAGAAGAGAAGAGGAACGCTTATTTCTTGAAGGTCCCCAAGTCGTAGCGGTTCGGAAATACTTGCGCTGTCAGTTGCTTCTATAAAAGTTTGGTGTGCGGCAGACGTCATGATAGTTGGGATACATTACATTTTCATGTGTGCTTTGATAAATAAATTGTATGGCCCCCTTGTAATTAATTACGTTGCGGCCTTAAATTAATGAACTCATTACAAATTATCAAGCGCAGGTGCCAATGTGGGTCGTGCTATTGACCGCTCAATAAGTGTGATACATTTACATACAATTCATTTTAGTTTCAGAGGCCTCTCAGGTAGGTTCCGGCTAAGAGTGACACGCTAAAATTTTGTAAAATGTGTCGCTACAAATTCAAACGTAATCTGCTGGATGTATTACATAATTTTGAATTCAATATTTAATACAATGCCGATATATGGAGCTGTTTCAATCATTTATAAAGGACTATATTGGATTGGAATTTTTCTTTTATTGTCAATCGACCGATATAAATATGCAAAGTTGCCTGCTTTATAATAATTGGGTATGTAACTCTGCAGCATACAAAACTCCTTGTATAGTTTAAGCAAAGGTTTATCCCAAACGACTTGAATGAGATTTTGTGTGAATAACGTGTCACGAAACAAGTTTTTATAATAATTACGATTTTATTCTATACACTTCTGTCGTATATGGGTGAAGCTTGACAGCGTCATTATTTTGAAATACTGTCGAAAAAAGTTCATATTGCAATTAAAATGTAGGGTTCAAAGGAAATGTATTGCAAAAACATGTGTTAGCACGTGATCGATTTAATTAGTTATTGCAATTTGTCGTTTATATACTGAATCTTAGAAGCCATTTTACATTGATGCAGACGTAACAAAGTTGCATAACCTGCGACAGAGGGCAAGTATGCACAGATTTGCACTTGAAACGGTATTGTTGGCTTATTTACGTCTTATTGATAGGTCAGTAAGTACATACAGAATAGTAAACAGGATGTTGCGTATATTTTGCACATGCGTTGTTGTTTGGCTCTTAAGCTCTTTTGTTTGCAAACATGATCTATATTATGTACAGACAATATATGAATTTTGGCAAAAGAATCAACACAATACATAGTGATTAGATTTCTGTTGATAAGGAAAACTCAACAGAAAACACGAATGGTGCTAATCGTTTGTATGGAATTTTGTCACTTTTATTGAAATTGTGAGGTTGTAATAAAAGCTAAAAAAATTATATCTATTTTGGGGTATACGCACAGTGCGCTATAATTTTTTTATCGTCTACAACACAGTAACATACACAATGCATAAATCATAAAACAATCAAACGATCTCTTTTCTCATATGCAGATAGTTTGATTGAAGAATTGGAATGATTTAAGTAGCTATTTTAAGGCGTCGTCTCTCAGACTATTCGTTCCATGAACTCATGAACTCCCTTTTATACCCTGTACAAAAATTCAATTTAAAATCATTATTAATATGTTGGCATGTTACCTGACTAATACTTGCAAATATATCTTCTAACTTAACAAGTATATGTAGAACAATATATCAATAGAATTTTTCATCTCTTTCAGTGTAAATGTGGTTAGGCTATGATGAAAAGAGATGGTTGCTTTGGCTTAACGTAATGGCGTAAAATGTTTTCTCAGAAATGTAATCACGCAGTCGAGTCGACATTTCAATAAGTCGAATTCCTACTCACCATTCTGCATTTAAATGATGGTAGTCGTGATGAATGTATGTATGTTACAGATACAATCTTATTAAGTACTTGCTAATGTTAATGAACGATAGTTTATAATCAAATGTATCGACTTTTTCCAGTAAATAAAAATAATATATTTTAAATATACAAATTCATACATTTCCTCTGAAGACTTGGTTAAACCTACAGAGACCTCAGTGCGATCTCTTTTATAACTATACGATGTGTTTTTCTTAAATTTATATATGACAACATATTTTTAACAAAAATAAATTAATTACGCCACAAGGACCTTTTTAAATTTGTTTTAGTTTTGTGTTTTGTTTTATTTTACGTTATATTAGTTAGGTTAATATTAAGAATGTTTATGTTAAATGTACATATGTTTTTGTTTTATTACAATGAATAAAATATATATTTCAGAAACTAAAAATAATATTAATGAAACTGAAAACAAGTTATCAAAGCGATTGTGCAAGTGGAGAAATGAGTCAAACCTACCAGGGCGTTTGATTTGATTTAAAATATATAAAAAGTCTAATATTACATAGAAATGCGTTCGTACCATAATTTCATTCACAGCTGGCGTCTTCCTCATATTATTAGTCAATGAATTTGAATCTGTTTAGTATGCGTCGCGATCACTACGTAGACGGTTCCATTAAAAGTGGTCGCTTTGCTCGAATTCTAATTCAGCCATATTAAGGGGTCAAGTTACTCTCGCCCAAAGATTCAAAAAACTATAGACTGGATTATTTTCAAAATCTTATTTATACCATCATATACAATTCAAACAAAATTATTATTTTTTCTTTGATATACTCAATATACTTTTATTATAAAAACAATAAATTGGTATCAAAATAATTAAACATAGTTATTTTCTAAACACTAGAATTATGTTTGGATGTCTTTCAGTATTAAATTGCATAACAAGCCAGTATAAAATATATTCAGACTTATTCATAAGAACTAAATTAGTTGTTTGCTTTCTATACTAAAATACCCGTTCTGTCAAATATTGCTTACGCTATGATATTAATTCTAATTATTTAAAATAGTTACAAAAGTGTCTTTACAACTTAAGTCTATAGATTACTATAGACTTATGTAAGATAACTTTTTGATTATTTTCCTTCACAGTAAATGTTGATTGTATACTTTTGCAATTTTGCAATAATTTCACGCCTGCATCATATCAAAATTATGTTTGAACTTTTAGTTACAAGATAGGTTTTGGTCGGGCTTTCGAGCGACCACTGTAGAATGAGAATTATAAGATATTACCATTTTACATTGAAAAAAGCGATCATTTAAAAAAAATTGTTTTTCTTTCATATTTAATTTTTAAAAACTAGGCTCACAGAAGTTTGCCTTTATGTTACTATCAATAAAATAATTATTCATAGGTAACTTTCTTAAACTTAATCGTCTAGAAATGTTACAAGACTATATTGTATAACATACAATATTTTTTCTTGTATCAACATAGGAATGTGTGTTGCGCATCAGATTTTTTATACGCAGTTTTAAGTACTCAATAAGCAGATCTTAACTTAGTTTTTTTTGCGGGTCGATAGCCCGTACATAACGAGTCGGGTTTAATAAATAAAAACTGACCAAATATATAGCCTTCAACTCAACTAGACCATTCACCTGTTGTATATAATACCTATTGCCTAGGTATGTACCTTGATTGGTCAGTCGTAAAATGCTTTGCACGTTTTTAGCCACTTCGATAGCATTGAACTTGATATTTTTGCATAATATTATTGTACTTATATTATTACGATTTTGTCCCAACACGAGGACACTACTATAGAGCCTCTCTTTGATTTTTATTCGCAACTCGCACATACGTCCCTGTCACCAACTATTCTAATTCCATTAGAAATTCTATAATTGTTTTTTTCTGCAAAGGCAAACGAGCAGGTCGCCTGCCTTAAAAAACGCTTAATTCTGGAACGCCAGACGCTAATGTGGTACGGAATTTCGTATCCTTGACCGGTGATGGATCAGCTGCAGGTACTAGTCCGAACAGTTCATCCTAGCAATTCCCATGCAATATGCGGTAAAGAGACGAAAGAATGCAAAGGGAACCTACATCTCTACGCAGAGCTAAAGGATTAAGCCGATTGGAATGAATTTGGTCGTCACCGATACGAGCCGCTCTGCGTTTGATACGATCAAATGAATGAAGCTGGTATTCGGAAGTACTCCGCCTTTTTTTTTCCGAGGTGGAAATGCATTTCCGCATTCCCTGGTCCCAAAGGATAAGGGATATGTGGGACTCAACCCACGCTGGTGTCTCTGCTCTTCAGAGACGAGGTGGGCAATACCCACTAAAACCACCTCGGGTAGTAGGTTACAATACCACATTGAAAGGGCCCTGGGGTCGCTTTCGCACTCAACCAGGCACCCAGCGGCTGCTAATGTAGTTGTCTACATCGGAAGAAGAAGGTTAGCATACCTTCTCCTACGCTCTCCATGCGGAAGTACTCCGCCTAGAAATTTTATATTATGATATTGATATGCAAAAAAGACAAATGGAGCAATATTTCACATTGTTCATTTGTGTACGCAACGTGTATTAGTGGATCAAATTTTATGCGTAACATTACATGATTTCTAAAAAAAGCTATATCAATCAACCGGTTTGTTAGGAATAGTAAACGGGTGTTATTTAAAATGACAGAGTACATAGACGATGACTAGTTAAGTGATCGTGTTGATTGTCGAATGGATTTCTTAGAATCGCGAATAGCAGTAATTGAAGTTAAGTTTTTACAATCGATTTGTGTTTTCATAATATGTGTTTTACAATCGCAACTTGATAGACGTTCGCGCTAAATGGTATAAAAAAGATAATGGTGTTTAAGCTGATATATTAGTGCAAACGACAGCGTATTTAAATTTAGAAATATTTTGTCTAAAACAATTAATTGTTTTTTTTTAATTCGGCGTGGAAATGCCGCCAGCATTATGGACTCTGCCAACAAGGACCAAACTTTTTAATTTTGTTTTAGATCTGTTTTTTATTGATTTTTTTTAAAATTACTGACAGCTCATACAATGTTCTTGAAACAGGTGGTTTTATAGTGACTATGCGAATTGGAGCTTTGCTGATGGAGGCTAGTTCTCGAACCTCAGCCAGCACTGTATGCCTCCTGAGGAGGAATTATTTCCTTTAGTTGTACAAATTAAGCCCATAGTTTAACGATACCAGAGATAAAATTAAAATTACCTGTCACTTATTAATAATAGAACAAAAAGGTAACATCTAAACACATTCTATATATTAATAAGTTATAAAATATTAATACATTTAAAATTAATATGGCCATAAACCAAGTAAAGCTTGTTGATTGTTATTCTCATAACAGAAGCTCATAGAGAAGCTATCTGTTCGAACAACTGAGATTTTTTCTTGATGAAAACGATCGTGATTCACATAAAGTGATTTATATTACATTTTTATCCTGAGGTCAAAACACATACCATTCGTTTCGGCATACCATAAATGTTTTAAATTAATTTTTTGTTACCTGTCGGGATATTCATTAGTCTTCATGTTGCTGAATAAATTGTGATACAAGTTTATTTCTTCTAGAAAGTATTTTGATTGTAAAATATATTCAAAGATTTATTAGCTTTTATATAGCTGGATATCGGTCGGTGAAAGTAGTTAAAGAAACGAAAATTACAGCTAGGAATTGGTGCAGTAGCTTCCACTTATTGTCTGTGAACAACATTTAAAAGTGTGACAGTAAGCCGCCGCCCCATAAACCTGCAACGCCTGGAGGCAAGAGAGTTACCGACCTTTAAGGGTCGGTACCTTTAAGATGTACGCTCTATTCTTGAAGGCTCCTAAGTAGTAACGTTTTGAGAATCCGCGCTGGCAGTTCATTAGAAAGATTTGATTTAAAACTACGTATAATTATTAGGTACGTAATAAATACTCTGTGAAAAATAAATAAATAAAGTAAAAAAAAACAACCAAGCCGAGTTGCTTGCCTGCTTCTTCTCAGCTTGGTCGCGTATGAACAGGCGTATAATCACTTAGATTTAAGATGATTCAAAAGAGTCCTTATGTCATTTAGTTAATAAGAATATTTTGACTTTACGTGACATGATTATAAGTAACAAATATTATCCCATTGCAACCGAGTAAGAGATACGTAACATTAGTTGCAGAAATTTCCTACTAATTTAGGCCTACTTTTTATAAATATTATCTGATTGTAAAAACCAATCCGATCACGATAGTGTGAATTGGTCTTGATTGCCTTTTAGCAGGCAAACTGGTGATTATGAACACGTATTGGCGAACGCCTTTTTAAGGCATGACTCCATTGATACAGTTTATTGGCTCTTTAACCCTGATGTGTTTGGTTTTTTATTTGTTTTTTTTTTCTGTAACAGTAGGCAATCGAGCTGGCAACTTCGAGTGAAGTACTGACCGCCGCCCATGGGCACCTGATTTGTGCTACTATATTTATTAGCCAAATAAGTGGTAGGAAATATTCACAGATTCATACTTTTTGTACACGAGAAGTCTCCAAAGCCCAGTTGTTTTTCGAAATACTACGCCTTTTTTTTTTTTTATAGAAGAGGGGGCAAACGAGCAGGAGGCCCACCATAAAGGTGAAGTCGCCGCCCATGGACACTCAAGTGGCTGGGAGCTCATGAGTGCGTTGCCGGCCTTTGCTAGTTTCTAGCCTAAATATCTATTGCGCATATCATATCGGCGATCACTTGTATACGTCAATTCTTATATCAAAGGCTACGACGTTTCCAAATAAACCGGTCTCAAATGATACCCACAACAAACTCAGCTTATATAACTTACAGAGCTATCTTGATTAGCGCATCTCCAACCATCTCTCACTTATCACGATTGACAATTTCAACTAGTAGATACTGCGTAGTTCTAATATTAGATGCGTATACGGATGTCTGCGCTTAAATGTCAACGAAAATAAACATTTGTATTCAAATTAATTGACCAGCTATACTGAAATCATTATTATTTGCCTTAAGTGGCGAACCTTGATATTACGAATTATAATTTAATAGCATCAGTATTTAATCATGAATTATTTAATATTTAGATATAGTTTATTGCTATACGAACACGTTATTACGTTCGCAATTAATGTGTGACATAGTTATATGTGTTAAATATACTGAAATTGCAAATTTTCATATGGATCTGCAATGTAAATATAAGTATTGATAGTCCATTCCTTCGGACGCAAAATGTTCCAGACCCTGTTTCGCCAATAGCCAAACGTTTATTGATTTTCTTCTTTTCATAGTTGGTTTATTTTGTGTGTTTAGTTTTTGTGCATAATTATTTTGTTGTTTGTCAAATATCCTTTTTGCATACACATTATACACATACATATATTCTGTTTCTTGTTGTAAATTTAATATCTTGCCACAAAACTTTTTTTTTTATCATTTCATACTCAATCAGTCCCAAGACTATGAGCGAATATGGTCCGTGTTTTTAAATTGCGGAGCTGCTTGCCACTAGAAGCTCAAGCTCAGGAGATACCATAAGGCTTGCAGCTCTAGGATACAGTGCCGTTTTCGAAGTTTCTCATAATGGTCAGTCGTGAGTAGGCAAGTTGATTATAATGGCAGACCAGCCTTATATTTGGCTGTAACACATACAAAACTTAGAATTTATTATTATAATGTTATGTTCGTTTGGCTTAGTGACTTGTTTCCCCAGCATGCAGGTTTCATCTAAACAAAATCCGTGTGAAAACGTGTGAAACCGGAACCCAAAGCAATTCTATTAGCATAACACGTAGTCAGTAGGCTCACTGAAATCAAAAGTGGTATTCAGATACGGTTTACATAGCTTTTGTTTGATTTCAATTCGGTTTTGGTTGAATTTATTTACGTAATCGTTACACGATTCTGAACTCAGTGGTGTGAGGATTATTAGGCCCGTATTGAATAGTAATTTAAGAACTAACTTTAACATTGGTGGATTAAAACTAGATAAAGTATTGGAATACGAACCTTTAAACTCAATTAACACTTGCTGGTAACAAGTGGAAGGTTCGTAGGTTTTATACACTGCCAGAGGGCGTGTAAGTGTCGACCTTCCCAAAGCTGATTCGTTTAGTATAGGGATTTATATATAAGTATATATATAAATTAATAAAAAATCGGAAAACTAAATCGTACCTTTTTACGAACTAACTGGTACTTAAGTTAGTGTATAGTTTCTTTAATCATCAAGCTATGAGGAATACAGTTATTAGCACATCAATGTGCATAATATTACTAAAATTCGTCTTTTTTCGTCACAATTTGGGAGAAAGGGACAAAAGAGGATATTTTAACATTGTATGTATATGATAAAAGACATTTTGTTTTTGATTTACAAACTCAAACTTTTGCGTTAATTATATATATATATATGTATATATATCGTTCTCATTTCGTTGAAGCCGATCAATGTATCAATGCCCCAGCAACATTGTATTTCGATGTTATCACCGATATATGCGCATGCGCTGATTGTTTGTAACTGTTTTCTCAGGGCCTCTGCGTTCTACAAAATATATGCTTATAGTTAGGCACTACTATTGGGAAGAAACCTTATTGGGAGTCCAGTTATGTAATTATTAATAATCATATATCTATTTATTTTTAGACATCGACTGGTTAATTAAAAGAATTATGTCACTTTAAAAATAAAATACTTTATGACGTTATAGAGAGCATTAAATGGAGAGGGGAAAAATCAGAATGGAATACAAGCTAAACCAACCAGAGACAACTGATTTCGACGCTTTAGAGAGTTTGATATTAAATCGAAAGACATTACACAGAGTTAACACTGTATAGGTTTGGAATAAGGTTCGATTTTCGAAAATGAGAAAGCCTTTTTCGTTGTGTACGAAATAAATTATATTATTATTAACATGCTGGTCGGTTTGAGTTTTTTAATTGTAATCTTATTAAAGCATATTGAAATTGCAAGAATGATATTAAGAATGATATGTTTGAAGATGCATAGCGCGCCTTGATGAAGGGAGCGAATCAGTTCTTGAAAGGCAAAATGAGCCCATCTCAACGTCTATCTGCGTTAATATTGTGTGACATTTCTGGTGTGCAGGCGGGCAGGCAATCTATATAAAATATGTCAAAAACAATTTTGACAACCCTGACATTGGCCATTTTCAATAATAATTTATCCCCCAATTGAATTAAATTGTTCGCAAAATGTTATCCTTTCGGATTACATTACGCTAAATGGCATCGAAATTATTTGACAAGTCGTTATCATTATCCGAAGTATGTTCTGAAAACGAGTTTTTTTGGTAAATTAATAAAAAATCGGAAAATTAAATCGCACCTTTTTACGAAGTAATTGGTACTTAAGTTATTGTATAGTTTTTTAATCATCAAGCTATGAGGTATACAGTTATTAGCACATCAATGTGCATAATATTACTAAAATTCGTCTCTTTTCATCACAATTTGGGAGAAAGGGACAAAAGAGTATATTTTAACGTTGTATGTATATATAAATACTAAAAGACATTTTGTTTTTGATTTACAACCTTAAAATTTTGCGTTAATTATGGAATTATAGAATGTCTTTATTTTATTTTTACATCGGAAACATAAAGGTTTTGTTTTTCATTTAAAAACTGTAGCAAAAGCCATTTAATTTCAAACAAGTTTAACTTAATACACAATTAAATTTTCCGACACGAAAATCAAGCGTGGTCAATAAAAACACATGAGAATCTAAACTCGTTTGAGTAATCGTTTAAAAAGAGAATTTGCGTTCAATAGAAATTCCTAACACAATTGAAGACATTCAATTACTAGCTAACTTTTTTAAATTATTGTGTAAACTCTATATAGCAGCACTCGATTCAACAATCACTCTCTATAATGCCATAAAATGCACCATCCCAAGATACAACATACATACATCATACATATGTATGTAATGTATGCTGTATCTTGTTTGTATTAATATATATATTGTTTTATGTTTACACCTTGTCTTTTTATCTTATAAGTTCATTGTTTTTTTTAATATATTTAGCATATAAGATGTTTGTCGTTATATAGAGTTTACTGTAAGTATATTTCCGAGTGTTCCCAGTAATGTGCTAACTGTATTGCCATTATTCCAAATGAGGAAACACTTCTAAAATTCCTTACTACACACCAGATAAAACGCTACTGATATATAATTATCTAAGGAATAAGAGGTTTTCATATGTTCCCAAAGTAGTTGATATTTTTGACGTTGACATTTCAAAATACGTACCAACACATCGATTACTATTCCTATAGAAAAAAATAAACAGATGCATGCATCCCGGATTTGTATTGTACTCCACGAGTCCATACGCGTATGGAAATGTCGTTCGTCTTGAACGCCGTAAGGTGAAGGGCGCGAGAGTCGAGTGCAGAATAGCAAGAGAACTTCCTGCGTCCAACTTTGTCACATCCGTTGACGACAATCAATATAAATATCATCTATTAGTCATAGGAGATAGTTTACCATTTTTCCATACATCTCTTGCACCAATTTATATTAGATAATGTTATAACTGTAAAGAGGAAATAGGACTTAAAACCTGAAGTATTTAAATTTCCACAGTTCAGGCATATCAGTGAGATTTTTCATACATTAATATATTAGTAATAATACACATAACCACTTATAACAACTGAGTGCCTCATTTTTTTACCAAGGAAATGCATTTCCGCATTCAAACTCAAACACAAAATATCTTTATTCAAGTAGGTCTTTATAAAGAAACTTTTGAATCGTCAATTTTTACACTATCACCGGTTCGGAAGGCAGTCATCTACCGAGAAGAACCGTCAAGAAACTCGATAGCTGCTCTCCCTGGTAATAAAGCTTATTGTGGGACCCACGCTAGTATCTCTGCTGAAAAGCAGAGACTCAAGTATTGCCCACTAAAAACCACCTCGGGTTGACCTACAAGACCGCATTGAAATGTCCCTGGGGTCGCTCTCGCACTCATAATGATTGTTGGGACTTTTAATTTAAACGTAATCAGCTTATTCGTTTTATTTGTTGAAATATAAGCTTCTAAACCTGGTACAAATTCAAATCCAGAATACAAATTAAACAGTGATAATGATCTATGTAAAACAGATCCGATCATGCGCGGCATACCTCAGTTTCGGGTGTACACATACAGTGTACGCATAATTGCATAACAAATGAACGTCCACGATAAACGCCTGCTGGCTTGGCAGTGAGTGATTAAGACGGATTAACGCTAGGGTGAACATACATTCGGTGCAGTGATACAAAATTGTCACTACCAATTGCTAGGAGAGTTTTTCTATTAAATGTAATGTGTCAATTCATTTTTTTTACAAGAAATAACAATCACATATTATTATCTCTTCAACTCAGCGTCGTTGCGTCTGATAGTTGTCGATGTTGACTGATTGCAGTTCTGAGGGAAAAAAAGCAAAGGTAAGTGTCAACTGACATAGATCCACATTATAAGAGTAAAACAATTTAAGCTTTTTTCATTAGCGAACAATTTCAAGCCCAAGCGCGTGACAATCATACACAGTCACGTTCTGTCAACTGTCAACGCCGTGTCACGAGGTGTCCACAATTAACGGTGCCGCGTGGGGTCACTAATTAGCCGAGATGCGCCGGTCAACGATCCCAGCCTTGGCATTGCTTTGGCCAGTTACGTCATCGCAACCTGTCAATAGAACCGCCTTATGCGAGAGTGACTAGGTTACTAACAATTAATTGATGGCTTATCAAAATACTTCGTATATACAATATATATTTATTGCTTTTTAGTTAGTTTTTGACTGATATAATAGTGCCTCTATTTGAATTATACAAAGAAATTAATGACTTTTAGTAAGCTTTCTATATGTTGGTAGTTGTCCTAACAGTTTTGATAAATCACTTAATTTTATGTTGATTCAATGCTTTATTTACAATTTTGTAAATTACTACACTTAAATTAATTAATACAAGAAATTACTTTAAATTAAACCCTTTACATATTCGCAACTATATATATATATATGTGAAGGGTATTACATTCAAATAATATTAAATTTAATTATGAATAAAAGTTGAGTTGCCGCCTATCCTTTAAAAAAGTTTTAGTCACATGCACTAAAAAAATAAAATAACGCGACTTACATAAACGCCGCTAGCGAAAATCAATCAATAATTAAAATTAATTGCTTACAATTTGCATACCGCGATCCAAATTGAAAAATAATTGTATGGGATATGTTATTAAATTCGTCATCTGTATAGCCGTGGGAGTGCTTTAGAGGTGTTTGTTTTAGCCGGCAACGTGATAAAAACAATTTTCACGCTTAGACTTAGGCTTTTTATACACTAATCGCTTGACTCATATCTTATTTTGAATACAATGAAAACTTATACGTGGTGGAATTTTTAACATCCTAAACAACCTTCCAAATGCCCAGAAAATTCTAAAAAGGCTTTATTAAAATTTTTTTAACCTTAATAAAAACTTTTTTGGGAAATATTTGGAACCTAATAGGCTAAAAAATAGTCCGCTTTAATACAAACATGTGTAAAACCGCGAATATACGAAAGCCACCCAAAAGCTTTAGTCATGTACTTAAACAGTCAATAAATTTGAAAGTTTAATAATAAAAAAAATCATTTTTCTATTTAATAATGCATTTTATAATAATTTACTACTAAACTTAATTTTTCGGTTTGTTTGTTTTTATGTTTGTTAATACAATAGTATTCTCAATTATCTTAAACCTATTTTTAATTACAGACGTTAGGACGTTAGGATACATTATTTATTCGCTTATACGAGTAGACACTTCCAAAAAAAAGTTTAATTTTGAAGAATTTACATATATAAAGACTGTTTCAAATTTGATACTTATTTATAGTCATGACTAATTAATAGGAACATAGAACTGTATCGAATTAAAACCTATTAAACCACCCACGAAGTGTTATGGTATCGGCGTAATTGATTTGGCTTTTGGACACTATTTGAACTTTAAAGCTTAAAGGGTTTTCTTGCTTTGTATGTTATTAGTATTACTGACCAGAATTTCCCAAGCTCCCGTATATTCTTATCAAAAATTGTCAAAGACAAGCATCTAACCAATCTTTATTACAAACTAATGAGTTGTCTGTATTGTTCTGTTATATTTAAGCAATATTATAAGAAATAAAACGATCTTCATCTATCGTATTACATGAGGCTAAATCCATACACTAACACTATTTCAAAATACTAAATATACAGTATATTAATGACTAAGTTATATGTTTTAATACATACATAAGAAAACTACTGTTTAGGCCTGTATGGGCCTAAAAGTAAATGTTACCAACCGGATCCACACTTTCAAACATACAAGACATAGTTAATTGCTGAACAGAGGCTTAACGCGTGAATATATCATTCTGTGATTTCCTTTACCAAAAGTAATCAATGCATTTTGTACACAGTATTTAATAGGAGATATCTCAATTAGGAGTTGTTGCTAGAGGACACACTAAGAAGCACTCAAGACATTACTAAAAGCTCCATTACGTAAGAGAGAAAATAAATGTGTTCGACGGGCTTTTACTTACCTGTTTCTTCATCGTACATTGTGTAAGAAAACATTTGTCTGTGCCATACTTACTTTAATTATAAAAAGCTCTGTGAGCTTATACTCTATGCCAAATTCACGTTGAGACGATTGTATCGGCTGGCAGCGGTGTAGTCTATATAAAAGCTACAATGTTATCAGCGAAGTTATCATTTCGCCGAAATTAACTGGTCACTACTCTACATTAATTGGTTTGCATTCCTCACTGTTAAAGTTAAAAGTAGGAAGGGCCAAAGTTATTTTGACTTAGTTTTGTAGACAAGCTTTTATTTTACTGGTTGTATTAAATAGACATTAAACATCTACTTAATTCATTTATTTAAGCTTAATGGAAAAAAAACTAAAGCTTCGTTTATAAGGCCTAAGTAGTTTTGACCCTGGTTGAGTGCGAGAGCGACCCCAGCACCCTTTTCAATGCTCTACCCCAGATGGTTTTAGTGATTATATCCCACATATGCTCCTTTCGGACTAGGAAATGCGGAAATGCATTTCCAAGTCGGAAAATTAAAAGGTAGTTCATAGTATGCGCAAACGCAAGTGCTTAATCCTAGATTGGCACTAACCGCAGCCCGTGTATCATATAAAAGAAAATATTTACAAAGCTTGCACCAAAAAGTATTCATAAGTTCTTTCGACCACCCTACACATATGAAAAAGCTACTGTTATTTCGCTACTCTTTTTGAATTGTATGAATAAGGTGTATAAATATGTTTAAACGGTACGTATTTTTTATTTTCATGAGAAAAAAGACTAAAGCGAGACATTATATGCTCCAAAAAAGCCAAAGGCAAACTAAAAGTGTATGCTATACTGATGACTTATTTGATTAAATATGTGCTAAAACAATAAAAGTTAGTTAAATAAGAGTAAGGCGCCTTACAAAACCAGCCAACCCCAAGCGACCTTATGAAGTCACATGATTCTGCTGAGCGCAGCGAAGGTACAAAAACTAAGGGAAGACAAATTACATAACACACTATATACGTATAGATGTATATAGGACGATGATTATTTGAAAAAGATATATTGCCCAGTCAATGCTATTTTACGGGCTTTGATGGATCATTGGTTAAATCATTAAGGCACTGGTTGGAATTGCAAATGTCCAATATTTGCATAAACACGATATACCGCGAATTGGCATGGATTTTCCCCTTGCTCAACGTTGCATTGTTATTCATATTTTGTAACGAAAAAAGATGTATGAACCGATTGCGCTTAATTTTTCAGTTAAGGTGTTCTCTCGAGGCTCTATAGTATGCTTTCCCAATCAGAATGCTTTTTAAGCTTTTAAAATTTGGTTGAGAATTGATGTGGTTATTCGTGCTGGGAATTTGTTATTTTAACGTATGCTTACAAAAGGTCTATGCATGTTACTGAGACGAAAAGCATTTCATGGAACATCTGTCAAAAATATGTCAGATAGGTTAGTTATTTTTTTTGCATATGATGTAAAGATTGCTAGTTCGGCCATTAGACGATTGTTTTGATTGAACTGCTATAAAATTTTGACATAAACAAGCAAACTATTCTGTTGTCTTTGGCAGTCAATTGTAACAATGAATCACACGAAAGCCGTGCACACTCAGCTCCACCCACTGACCACCTACTAAATGCAAATTTAGATTTAACATCGTATTGACTCCGAATTCATATCAATTACAGTACATCGGGTATAGCCGTGATGAAAAAAAGTTCACATACTCACATACACGAAATTAAAGAAAACTACTATAATTTTTTTCGTTAAAACAATATTTCTTCAATATAGTTAAACACATCGATAGTTAAGGCTTCGGAAGACTTAGCGTCCTTCAAGAAAAGAGCGTACCATTTTGAAAAATGCTGGCAAAGCACTCACGAACCTTCAGCAAGATCGTCTATGGACGGCAGTTACCTTTACGCTGTGCCTTCTGCTCGTTTGCCCCCTCTTCTATAAAAAAATCAAAGTCTCCGTATTTTGTATATTAATAATTATAAAAGAGAAGTAACACAAGTGTATTAATTGTTCATTTTAAAAGAGCAACTATCGAGTTTCTAGCTGGTTCTTCTCGGTAGATGCCTTCCTAACCGGTGGTAGTGCAAAAGTGTCTTTATAAAGACCTACTTGAATAAAGATATTTTGAGTTTGAATGAAAAAGACTAAATTTTGATTAATAATGATTGATAATATATTTTTTTTAATTCATTACCTATATTCCGGTCTAGACATAATTTATACATCGTATTTTTAAATATATTTTATTATTCGAGGAAGTCCAATCTTGGAGAACAAAAAAGTATTCGCAAAAGCTCACGAATTCGTCATCCGTCGGAGAATCCGGAAACCAGTCGCATATTTATATGTAGCCAATAATAGAACTATATTATTAAGCTAAGTTGTTATAAAATATATTAGTCAAAATTTAAAAAAAAACAAACTAATTGTTATATAAAAATGTCCTGATGGATATTTTGTTAGCATGTTTGACCTTATCTGTATGATATCAAAATAAAGGTCAGCACAAAATCACATCACATTTGCTTATAGACTACCTGATTTTCGATTGTCATATTGCGGTCAAAAGGCGGGGAAATTAAGCTCTTAATACAATGGGCACAGAATAAAACAACAGTATGTATTCGTTAATAGAAATCCTTAATGAAGAACACAAAACCTACTAGAGTAGGCAAAAAAACCTCGGTGATTAACAAAATGTACTTGTTATTATATATCTTGCTCAATATGTTATGTGTAACTATTTTTTTCACTAGTCTTAGCGGTGAGCATAAAATAAGGTACATGACGTAAATTATATGTGTGTAAAAATTATTTAAACAACGTTCATATTTTCTCTTTGACATAATATTCACGCCAGTGTAACTTAGTTAACATACGCTTAATAAAGATATCACTTAAAAGCTTAAGCAAGTAACATACCTCTGAATAAAACCTCTTTAATGTGTTTAAAAGTTTAATAAACACATTAACAAGTAATTTCAATGTATTTCTTATTCACTTAAGACATAAACCCAGTATGTACCAAACCTTATCTATACCGCATTCTCATCGTCCTAATGTTAACCAAAATTGTCGGAATTACCTTGTGGATTATACGAGTGCCAAATCTGTTTTGACGATTCCGTTCCATTATTAAGATACTTTACGTCAGATTAAGAAAAACACATTTGCCAATATGTTTCGGATTACATTTGCATTAAGACGCAAAGGAATTGACCGTTCTGTCGTGGTGTAATTGAGGGGACACTTAACGTGTTTCTTTTTGGTTTGAGCACTTAATAAAAAAAAAACAATATGCCATAAGTATTTGAACAGTGAACGATATAGAGGGGCGAGCTTTTTGTTGTTTTTTTTTTTTAATTTCTTGGTGCGGTTATTGTTGGTGGATAGAACCTACATGGGTTAAACATGCGAGTAAGCCAGCTGAGTTATACATACTATATATATATATATATAAGAATATGCAATTAAAATTGAAAATCCATTTTGGTATAACAAAACGAATACTTGGAGCGAGCTTAGAATTCATCTCAACACAAAAAAGCAATGGAATTAAACAAATTCAATTCAATAAAATAACCATACCATACTAATAATGTATCGTTACCCGTTTTTTGACCAAAAACATTCCAAACATGTTGGCCCTAAACGGATTTCGTTCAGTTTAAAAACACTATCACGAAGCCGCGAATGCACGATAGCTCTTGACTCACCAACTTCAAATGCAATAAGTTTTCCCGCGCAAAGCGCAATCTCCGATCACAATACAGATCTTAAAACCCACAGTCTAAAGTTGAAAGTTGCGTCGCGGTTGCCAGCTGTATAAATAGTGCAACGACGCGTTCCGCGAACCGGCCGCGTTTATTTTCCTCATCAAAGGTATGCGACTTGACGTCATTTATAAACCTACCAATTGAAGGATACAAACCGTTTAACTGTTACTTTAAAGGTTTCGTTGTTAGTTCACATGTCCGGCTTATCATTCCATGAATAACCCATCAGATTGAAGTGTAATGACGGACCTTAAGTTTTATGAGGGCCGTGCGTGCATTCACAATTGCCGGTTTTCTTTCTGCGGCTAACGGTACGAATGAACGTTGATAGGGAATGCTATTTGCATTCTATTTGTGGACAATGATGCATTTTATCGTATGCCAGGAATTTACTCAAGGTGTACTATTGAGTCCAAGTGTGGCTTACGTAATGTTTGGAGTGGTTTGCTATGCAAATTTACGTAGGCTCGTCTTGTACTTATGAACTGGTTGATTTCTGTCAAGGACTATATATCCGGTTATGTTGAGAACGTCGTAGTGCCGAAAATTAACGCTAAGTTTATGTTTAAATAGAATTCTTAATATTAACAAGTAAATCGTATAACAATGGGGTGTTTGACAGTCGGACTATACATCACGTGGCGTTGTCAATAACAGCTGTAATTGATGACGCGCTACTTGTATGGACCATAGATCAGTGGCTCATTTGAGAGGAATGACACTCAATCTGTGCAGTCTGATGAAATAATTGGCCACATTCTGTTTGACTTCCCACGTAATGTTACACGTACGTAGCTGATAAGGTAACTCTAAATACAATAGACATTTGATTATAGAACATGACAATAGACATGTTGTTTTTGGAAATCAAAATGAATGGAAAAGGTTTTATATATTGCGGTACCTTGTAAAAAGGAATCGTATTTTGATGTATACAAATAAATAACTTTATATCTTTTATAAGTGTAGGTTAAATTTTTTAGGCTGTTCTTCGATATGCCTCATCTAGTCTTAGCTAACGTACGTTCCTCTCGGTAAGTCATCCTCCCACCTGTCGTCCTCTTTGACATTATAAAATGGTATATAATGTCGCCAATTTGCCAAAGTATATTCTCCTTCTAAGGATAACGCTTACATTAGTTCTGATTCGAAGTAACACTCGGCGTAGGATAATACATAACCCTTTCATTCATCTTATATATAATATACAAACTTGCTTATGTATTTCCTTATTTAGTTTACTATTTTCAACTTTACTCATTTTGAAACATGTGTAAAAACTACAATTTCGCTCTTGAACCATACTTTACAATTGTTTCATAGACGTTAAATCGTAGTTATATATCAGTTTAAACTTTCATAACAATGGGTTATTGACCCCGTTGAGTAATATTTAGGTATTCCACGTGGGCATATGCTGTATGGGCGGATTTTTTTGTATTCGATTTACGTCTAGTACCTATAGCTCGGGAAATTTTATATACATTTTTAATAAACATCCATATTTACCTCTTAAGAAATTCAAAAACTTTATTGAGAGCAAGTCTTATTATAGTGTAAAGGTATGATTCGCCTTTAATGGGATTCCTATTTTAAAACAATGATCACGCTTATAAACTTAGTTAACCAGCTGAGTTTGTTGTCTTCTCAGGCCGGTTTATTTTGGAACTCGTTGCTCTAGAAATAAGATGACATACACAAGTGATCGTTGATACAATGTGGAGAAGATATAAATATATTACTATATAGCTCAGGAGCTCAATTTTCTGACACTACTTGTTTGAATTATTGTTGGATTTATCGAAGACAGTCAAAAGGTTTTTGGAACGCATTAAAACGTAGTAGTTCTATCAAACTACTACATCCTTTTTATATTTGGTATTTAATTATTATGTAAAACGAGTAGATTGTAACTTAAATGGAGGCACTATTCTGGTAGTGTCAAAACGAACTAAAAATCAATAAATATATGGATTACGTAAAAGTTTTGCATTTTAGTATAGCATTATAACATTATAACGAGCCAAAAATATTGCTTATCGTTACGCCAAAAATTAAGGATAATCGTAAAATATAGTTAATTAGTTAAATTTTAATTAGGCTTTATCTCCTAGTTTGAATTCCAGTCTTAGGTATGGAGTAGACTTTTGGTGGTCCATGATAAAAATACATTTAAAATGTCAATTAAAACATCGGTGTGTGAAAAACGAATGTACCGATTTTGATGAGATCTCATATTTCATCTTTTGTCAAATATCCTTTCAAATGTAGGATTTTCATTTTTGAGTGTGTCTTAAAAGGGCCGTTTTGTTTTTTCTATGTTATTTTTATCAATTCTCAAGACCATCCATTGGCTCTGTCAGTAATTGTTGCTAAGGTTAAAGAGCCAATATAATTTAACAGAACTATTTCAAACGAGGTTTCAAATAACCCAATAATCCAAATAATACGTAATTCTAAACCTTCGAATGTGAAGGGTACTGAAATTGAAATAACAAAAAACATTTTAATTATAGTCTAAGCTAGAATAAGCCTTGAAAGTATTGGGCTGGCAACCTTTTGCAATTCTCAGAATATTGCCTATATGAAAATCCTTTGTTTGGGTCTTTATTGTTTTGTGTTCGTTGATTATGAATGAAATAAAACGATTCGTGATTTGCTTGCGACTCTGGGAATCGTACGAAACATTCCTATCGTATTTAAAAAGGAACGGCCGTCCACTTAAAATTAAACAAAACTGTTGGAAAAAAACTAAATTACATGTGATATAACTAAAAATATTATTAACACTTTGTTGCATATAGTTTAAGTTGGTAATTCATTTAATGACAAATTCCCAATATGTTGACTTTGTCAGTTAGTAAATTTAAAAAAAGTAGTTTAACGGAAGCTTTTAAAAAAAGCATTTTGTAAATTGTCAGATTAATTTGATGATGAAAAAGTTTGGGAATGAATTAGCTCCAGCTTAGCCTTGCTTCAAAAAGTGTACTGCGGTCATTTCCAAAAAGAAAACGCAATCAAGCCGAGTTTCTTGCCTGCTTCTTCTCAGCTTGGTCGAGTACGAACAGGCATAGAATCACGTAGATTTAAGACGATTCAAAATTTTCCTATGTACCTTAATGAATAAACATATTTTGACTTTGACTTAAGTAGTATTTATTGTTAGTACATATAAAACTACGGGCAGCCCTATATAAGCGATCTCTTCCAGGCAAAGAAAAGAAAGAACCTCTTATTGAGACTTTTTTGTTTGAAACGACATCATTATTTCATTACCAATAACATTAATATGGATAAATAATATTGAGCCTGAGAACTGCGGTGTCTGGAGGTCACAGAACTGGTTCCTCCTTTGTTCGGGGACCCTGACCTACCTTTGTGATTTATGGGGTCCATCTGAGCATCTTGTGATAATCATTTTTGTTCAAGTACTTGTTGCCCGAATGCACAATATCAATTGGGTCATTTTAGGTAGGTATAATTGTATATACAGTGTAAACTCTATATAACGACACTGAAGGGTCTGTGCATTTTATGGCATTATAGAGAGTAGTGGTTAAATGGAGAGAAGAAAAATCATTGTATGGAATACAAGCTATTCCAAAGCCTATTGACGACGACGCTTTAAAGACTTTATGACGTTACATGGAATTTACACTGTATTTGTAATTCATTTAAGTATACGTCGAAAACTGAAATTTGATTTCGGAGATACGTTAAAATATTGTCTATATTATTACGAATTATTTTATATTTAATCAATCGTTTATATACAAATAAAATTTACGAAACATCATTAATGCTAAGTTTTAAAACCGGTATTTTATTTAATTTTTCGTTGTAAATGTATATTTTTCTCGTTGAAATTAGTTTTTGTATTCCATTAGAATGCACAAGAAATATTAAACAGAAATTGAATTTTATGAACAGAAAAAAGTTTCTTATAAGAGATTTTTATATACACATATTTTATATTGTGTATTACGTGATAGTTATTATTAGAAGTGTGTTTTAACGACCGTTATGTATAGCCGTTTTTGAGACATTTTCTATTACATTATAAAGTTCTTATATTAATATGTACATAATCCTTTTCATAAATTTAAAACGCGCGTAAAGAGTATTTTGGTTGAAAAGGCATACTATACCGAATATTTAGAGGATAAAGATCCCTTTAACGTGTCGGCAATTGACTCAGCATCGGGACAGTTAAATTCTTGAGTAGCCTTACAATGCTTTGTTATTTTAATTGTGAGTAACACAATTTTGTATTAATTGTTTATTTTAAAAGAGCAGCTATCGAGTTTCTTGCCGGTTCTTCTCTGTAGATGACTGTCTTACGAACCGGTGGTAGTGTAAAAATTGACGATTCAAAAGTGTCTTTATAAGGTCCTACTTGAAATATTTTGAGTTTGAGTTTAAATAGAGGTTATTATTTTAGTTAAGACTTTATCAAATTCAATTAGTTTGATAATGAAGATTACCAAATTAGGATGTACCGCGTTTTGAAGGATTGCAACTATCAAAATATCGCTTAAATAAACTCCCTTTTATAACAATCGAATTGTATTTTATATTAGTTTATTTTTTTTTAACACAAAACGCATTGTTTTATAAAAAATAGATTCACTAAGGTTCGTTCATTTTAATTTTCATGTAAAAATATTTAAACCGGAAAATGGTACTTTTCTATATACATGATAATCGTAATTAAACCTTGAATGGTTAATTCAAATGTTACAAAACAAATAGAGGTGACCCTGCGACCTTACGTTTTTGCACATAGACTGTTTATAACATATTCTACATGTACGACATAAATCTTTTATCTGATTCTCATAAAAACTAAAAGCTTTTAATATGTATAGACCATACTTCAACTTGTTTTGAATTAATATTAATTTAAACCATTATTACAAAATAATTAACACATTATGATTTCACATTTTTACATATGTAAATTAACTTAAAATATAACTAAAACAAATTTAAAAAGTTTGCTCATTGTGATAGAGTACCCATAATGCCTGGCATTTACTCGCGATTATACGCTGAGCGAGAAAAGCACCAGCTCTTCGACCAATATTTAATAATGATATTTTTAGACTTATGAATCGTTAGAAAATCTGCCTCCAAATTTATTGCCAGTTCCCAAGTCTAGAAAAGAAGAACTGGCAAGAAACTCTGTGTCTCCCTTAAATCGGCAATCATGTATCGATCACTTGTGTACGTCAATAATTTTCTTATATCAACGAAGGTTAAGAAAGCCGGTCTTAGAACATACCCACAACTAAGGTTACCCATCAGTTTTTAAAGCATGATCACAGTTTTAGTAATGTCCTTATCACATTTAGAACAACTCATTCCCAAGCTTTTTTATCGCTTAAATATACCACTATAATAGGACTTGCTCAACAATTATTGCTTAAGAGTCAAATTTGGAACATCATTTGGGAGTTATTGAAAAAGCGTATACAATTTCCCGAGGATGGATTACTAATTTAATGGAGCCTACCTTTGTGACGTTCGTGACGATTGGGGACTGCTGAAAATCAGTGGTGTGGAATATATTTTTCCACACAAATCCTGAGCAGTTTCCCAGTGACCCACCCGCGACTATTACAACAATGAAATTTAGTTTAACTTTTAAAATTTCTAAATTTATAATTTATTTCTCACATTTGTAATATTTTTATCGTATTTGCCGTGTTTTGTTTCATTATTGCGTGTCATTATTTCTTTGTTTATATATTTTTTTAATTTTCACAAAACGACGATGTCTGGAAGCTGATAAGCACAACACATAATTGGGCTACCGTGAAATGACAAAAACGTTTTTTTTTTTCAATTAACTTTTTTTTGCCTGATAGCGACAAACTAATTAACGATGCATTAGTTAATCAGCAATATATTACTTGGACGGAAACCGCAGTCGTCCGCCGTCGGTTATCAAACATGGGAATTGTCGATATAATGAGCATACGATAGGCATATGGGGAAGTACATTTTTTTTTTAATAAATATCCGCGTTCTTTACTTCGCTAGAGGTGTTGTTCACGAGATCGTTAACTGTGCACAATATTTCCGTTTTGTGCGGTAATCGGTATGTCCAATTATACCCACAAATTAGGCAAGAAATACCCTTTAAGGAAAGAAATTAAAAGTCCCTTAAAGGCCGGCAACTCAACTGTAAGCTGGCGTCGCAGGTGTCTATTTGTAGCACTTTACTTAAATGTTTGCCTCCTGTTACATACAAAAAAAAAACAATGCAACAAACATATCAAGTTTACTTTAACATAATCGTGTACGTTTAATAACCCACACTTATTAGGCACTTAGTAGGCTACCTCTTCCGATGCACTTTTCTAGAAATATGAATTTAGTAGAAGACTTTCGTTTTAATTGTTTTAAATTAAAATTTGTTTAAAACCTACCCACTTTGGAATAATATCTTCTAGTTATTGAACCCACACAACGTGACGTCAATGTGCTAACATTTATATTACTCCTAATCAACACGATAGCTCGTATTGAGTGAAAGCACTTCGCCCACAACATCTCCCACACGATAACACGCCCCACACATGTACTTCCGGGGTTTAGGCTCATTCAATCATGCTATAAGAAAAATGATCACACACAGGTCATGCACACAACAGACTCCAAGACACACACTAATTACACACTCTCACCCATCGTAAAACACTCTCATCGTAAAAGGAACTTTAAAATAACACAGGGCTTCCCTAGCGTGGAAGCTAGCCAAAATACTATGTAATTTAAATTTATAACAATTAAAGATATCAATCATCAGACACTTTTTTGGACATAGGCCTCTACTTAGTCTGGCCATAAATACTGTTACTATTCAAAAAAAGAAAATATTACGTTTGAATTTGGAATCTGTCATTTTTATATGATTGCTTGATGTGTTTTCTTATTTTCGCGCCATTATATTGTTAAATATTTTGTTATATTAAAATGGAGTGGGGTGATAAAGAGAACCGAATCGCTGTGATTGCCTTACATAAAGTAGGTATGGAGAAAAGTGCAATTTTTAAAACCCTCCACCCGCTTGGTATTAGTCAAATGTTTGTTTACCGGGCTATTGATAGGTACAATGATACCTCCTCTGTTTGTGACAGAAAAAGATCTGGCCGTCCACGTACCGTTCGTGTGAAAAAGGTGATTAAAGCAGTTAGGGAAAGAATTCGAAGAAATCCTGTCCGTAAGCAAAAGATTTTATCTCGGGAGATGAAGATAGCTCCTAGAACCATGTCGCGTATATTAAAAGATGACTTAGGACTTGCAGCCTATAAGAGACGTACTGGTCACTTCTTAACTGATAATTTAAAGAAGAATAGGGTGGTAAAATCCAAACAACTACTTAAGCGGTACGCAAAGGGAGGTCACAAAAAAATTTTGTTTACGGATGAGAAATTTTTTACAATTGAGCAGTATTTTAATAAACAAAATGACCGTATTTATGCTGGAAGCTCTAAAGAAGCTTCGCAATTAGTAAACAGAGTACAACGTGGGCATTATCCCACTTCAGTGATGGTTTGGTGGGGTGTTAGCTATGAAGGGGTGACTGAGCCATATTTTTGTGAAAAAGGTATTAAAACGTCGGCACAAGTTTATCAAAATACCATTCTTGAGACGGTAGTTAAGCCTTTAACTAACACCATGTTCAATAACAAAGAATGGTGCTTTCAACAAGACTCGGCACCGGGTCATAGAGCTCGATCCACCCAATCTTGGTTGAAAACTAACGTTCCGGACTTTATCAGCACTGAAAACTGGCCGTCGTCAAGTCCTGACCTAAATCCATTGGATTATGATTTATGGTCAGTTTTAGAGAGTAAGGCTTGCTCTAAACGCCATGATAATTTGGAGTCCCTAAAACGATCCATTCGGTTGGCAGTGAAGAATTTTCCTCTAGAAAGAGTTCGTGCTGCTATTGATAACTGGCCTCAACGTTTAAAAGACTGTATTGCAGCCAATGGAGACCACTTCGAATAAACATTGTATATTTTTAATAGTTATATATTGATGTATTAAACTAACTCACTATGAAAGGAATAAATGTTACGTTTAAAAAAAAAATCGTGCTTTTCTTTATAACAATATTTATGGCAAGACTAAGTATATAGGCCCTATTATATTTTAATAACAATACTTCAGTAATATGCTTCAATAGGTATATTTAAAAAAAAAGATACTGCAGAATGTAATATGCAGGCCAATGTAGTTTTAATATTTTGATAGAAATGTACGGTAAAATATAATATTTATGTAGAACACGAACTGTATGGAGTTGTAAATATGTGAAAATATATCAAAAATTTAAACATTCCTTTAAATATATATATGTTAATTACATATGACAAATTCCAAAAGAATAGAAGTGCTACTTCTTATATTATAATTATTGACCTTAGAAATTGACTCCACGTTACCTTTCGTCTATGTATCGCAAACTTTGTGTTACCTAACAGCGAAGTGCAAAAACCTTTAACTCGTAAATGCGTAGCCGTTCATTCATATCTGGAGTGACGTCAGCCCACTATCTCCCAGATCTAAATTTAAAATTTAACTATAGTTCACTATACGTAAATAAAACACACAATAAAACTAAATATGTATATATTTAGTTTTATTTTTCCGTTTAGCGTAAAAACTTTACAAGCACTTCGCTGCTCCGAACAATTAATGAGCATATTATGTAATACTATTAATCATATTACTGTAATAATGAATATCATATTTACGTATGTGAAATATTTAACTCGGTTTTTAATTAAAATACCCATATTTTAAATAAAATTCACACATTTTGTTTATGTATATTAAGTCCATACAATTAGTATTTAATTCACAAGGTAGGTAATTGTAAACGCATTTTTAATAAACTGATGTTCCAAATTTGTCTTTTAATAAAACATTTTAAGCAACATTTTGAGTAAGTCTCATACTGTAATGACTAAATTATGAGATAAAGATATTTGACAAACAGTGATCACGCCTAAAAAACTATACGTAACCAGCTGAGTTTGTAATGAATACTCAGACCGGTCTATTGGTACCCCTGTAGCCTTAGATATAAGAAGAAAGTTGAACACTGAAGTGCTCGTAAATAAACGTCGTACCCGGCACGCAAGACACATTATAAAACTAGACAGAAAAGGATCCAATACATCTAAATAGACGATCCGATCGATTTGATCGATCAAAAGACTCATAGGAGAGCTAGGGTTAAAAACCTCCTTCGCCGACGAATGCGTGGTGCCTTACTTCAAGTGTCGCTCACTACTCCAGTGAGCTTTCGTCCAGTCCTTCAGGCTAGTCCCTCTCTTGACGGCCCAAGCCGAGATACGCCAAACCCAAATTATCACTGCCGGGCTAAGCTCGCCAACAAGTCCGAGCTGAGCTGTTAATGCCAAAAAAAAAGCTCTCTCAGGTCTCTGCAGGCACTTTCTGCAAGTGACCGCGGAGACCTGAGAGAGTATGTGTAAAAGATATGAATAATCGCCTATCGTAAACTAATCGTTACATAACCTACAAAATTAAATGTCATACTTATTAAAATTCTGAGAATCGTATAAAACTGTCAATGATATTTCGATAGAGTCAATTAAATTAACCTGTTTGACACACGATAACCGTTTTGCGATATTGGCTCTTGTCACATGGTAATATGGCGCACAACTGTCTTTATAGTATGTGTGCGTATTATGTGCCAGTAGTACAATCGTGTAGATAAGAGGATGGCCTTGGCTGATTCGCCTTATCTTGCCAATTTTACACCGTATGGTCCCAAATACAGCGTTTAGGGGACATGTATAAGATGTATGTAATAAAAAAGTTATTAAATAAATACTCGTAAAACTTTTAACCTCGGGTTTATGGGTGTTGTAAAAATAAAATGTTTTAATTTGGATGTTAAATTTATTCGCTTAAATAATTTGGGGTTAACCTAATTATTATATTAGCTGATTAATTATCTTTAACATTGTTCTGCTAAGTAATTTAATATCGTCAGCCGATGATATCTTAAACGACGACGAAGAGCGACGTGAATCTAGATAAAACTGATGGGTCTAAAAGACACTTCGTCCCCAAATTCTACACATTGAGAGAGAGAAACCAGAGACATCCCCAAGATGCTAGAGGCGACGCAAGAGCTGTTTTAAACGCTGTATGTTGCAATCAACGCGTCCGCGTTAGCAACCAATTCGCAAAGTGTAAATTATGAAGTATAAAATTAACAGACATGTGACACGGTTCAAATGGAAGGTTATCCATACATAGTGCAAGGGTTATCGGTTCGTACGCAACTGATTTTTTTTATTTTGGCAATTACTTTGTTGCTATTGGTATTGCAGCGTAGCTTTTTTCTATGTACGTACGGCCTAAATTACTAATATTTTGTCTATATATAAATGTTAAAGTAACAGAAAAATTGCGCACGAGAATCATTAAATATGTTAGGATTATTTCATTATAAAATAGTATTACAACCGAATAAATTTATTTGTCTGGTAACATTCTAACACTTATGAAAAATAATTACTCTATTGACTGTCAGTTATCAAGGTCGTATATCGGAGAAGAACTGGCCACTCCGCCACTCCTTTAAATCGCTTAGTTCTACAGTACGGTTGTAAAAAGCTGCAATCATGTTTCAGCAAATGCATTATATATAAAACAGTAAAAAATCATTACAACCGGTGGCATAAATGTAGAATTAGACTCAAGGTGTCAAATATGATATATTTCCATCATGTGTTGATACATAATCTGGATTATCTATGGTAAGAATGATAAGAATAATCCTTTAGGTTTTCTGTATAATAAATAATAGATACGACTTCTCATAATCCGAAAGTTTTACAATATCGTTCATTCTTAATTCTTGTTTTACAATCTTGAGCAAAATATTCAAAAAACTAACTAACTAACTATCTCTTCACACTGTTCTATCGGTGTGTGATAAAATGCTTTATAAAAACGTCCGGCCAAATAAAGCTGATCTATCGCGTTGTGTGTACATCTTCTATTCGATGCGTGGAGACGAGCTCATTATTATCTGGGCGCAGACCGTCCTACCGCAATAGGTCATAATATATTCGCTGAAGGTGAAAAGAGGTGAACACTTGCGCAATATTTTATTCTAATCATACATTTTGTTGTATTAAATTATACAAGTACCACGTGACTTTCGCGTTTTATCGATTTTCTTCAAGGTTTAATAAAAATCGTCGACCGGTTCTTTTATTATATAAGTGGCGTTATCACCTAGGGTCGTTGTTTAGTTGATCAGTAAAAGACGTTCAGATTTTTACGCAAGTCCTTTATTTACAAGTGTGGGACTTATTGTAAAGCTTATAATGTTTCATATATCTATGTTTTGATGTCAGATAAGAAAATATTAACTTTTTCAAATCGAAAATGCTATTGAAATGCAAGTACTTATATTATTTTCCACATAGAATCGTATCAGCGATCACTAAGACTACGAGGGCTCTAAAATAACCGGTCTGTGAAGATGTCAAACTCAACTGTTTAACAGTTGGATTTCATTTTCCGCTCCTAATGAATTAATTTATTTTAGAGTTTGGTACTCTTTTGGATTATATTTCCAGAAAAATGCAATTGCTAGTCGGTGATAGGCAACAGGCAGAAGGAGGCTAGGGGGGGGGGGCTTATTTTGAATGCCTTCACTAACCCCAAGGGCCGATCTAAGAGTCGTTCTAAGACACAGACTACAGTCCGTCAAGTGGCGCCTCCGAATACAGTTGCAATAACTTGTTATTATATAAAGTATTAATGTCTTTGTAATAAAAACAATTTACTTATGATATTCATAGATATATCAAACATCTTAATTTTAAGTGATGAAAAGAAGCAGGCAAAAGGTCGGCTTGGTTGGTTTTAGTTCATCTCATTACACTTTTTGGAATAAGGCTAAGCTTGGTGCTAATTCATTCCCAAACTCTTTTATCATCAAAATAATCAGATAATTTATAAAACGCTTTTAAAAGCTTCAGCTTAACTACTTTTTAAATTTCATTACTGACAGAGACAACAAATTGGGATTTTGTTATAGAGGCGTACACATTGTCTTTTAAATGAATGGCCAACTTTATGGAGCCCAGTACTGTGAACAGCAAGCTTATTATTATATCATTTTCTAGATTCTTTATTTTATGGTTTATATGGTTAAAACTCTTTAACTTGGTAATTTGTAGTAGTGCCGGACAGTTCTTCTCGTCCGCTCTACGTAGTAGTTTTGGGAACTGGCTGTAATTGTAGAGTATATATATATTTTTTTATTATTTTTCAATGATTCATAAGATATCTATATGAATAAAGTTATGTTTGAATATTTGTAAGAAATACAGATCTTAATACGGATCTCTTTAAAGAAATAAATATTTATTTATATATGTATACATTTATATATATAAATAAAATTAAGATCAATAAAGTTAGTGAACCTCGAACACTGAAGAGACTAACCTAATCCACATTACTGATTTTCAGTAACATTTATTCATACTTATATTATAAATGCGAAAGAAACTCTGTCGGTATGTTACGCTTTCATACTTAAACTACTACGATGACATTTGGTATGGAGATAGATTAAACTTTCTATCGCGAAAAAAGGGTCGCGGACAAAAGCTGCTATTAAAATAAAATCTGATTTTTTAAAACTTATGTTTCCACAGTAGTAGTTTCCACAGACTACTGTCAGCAGAATTAATTTAAAAAAAAATGTACTATTTTCAAAATGAAATCGACGATTATTTAATTGCATTACGTATTGGTGACCATCGAAAAATCATGATAATCATTAGATTTACTACAAATTGCGATACAAGATATCGTAAATACTATAAGGATAAGGAAGAAGATATAGTACTAAGCTACGTGAAGGCTATGCAAATAACATTTTATCATATATCTGTTCATCGACACGTGGTCAATATTATCAATATTTTGTTTCATAGTTTCATTTGGCTTGTTTCGATGAACTTTTAAAAATATATAAACGCGATTTAATCTCTTCATACAATTAAGTACATTTACTTAAAATATTATAGGTAACAAGCCGAGTTTTTGTATCATATCAGAACGATCTACTTTAGAACTTTTGTAGCCTTAAGAAGAATGTATTCTGAAGTGCATTCTGATATGTCATACCAAAATTATCTCTTTCTTGACTTACAAGTGATAATCACTTTTATATATGGAAAACATTCTTTTTTGTTTTGTTTTTTATAGAAGAGGGGGCAAACTAGCAGGAGGCCCACCATAAAGGTGAAGTCGCCGCCCATAGACACTCCCGTAACATAAATAAATAAACATATTATTTAATAATTAAATTCCCGGATCCGATATATCAATGTAAAAACTTGACTTGATCACCCGATCTATTTTATATAAATTTTCTTCGTCAATCATATTTATATTATTGGTAATATGCAATGTCACACGCTTACAATATAGTTTGAAGATGTGATATTTAAGTAATTGACCGTCAAAAATTATCCAAGTAGGAAACATATCAAATACGTTCAAACAGAAACATATTAACTTGGTCCATCCTTATCTAAGTTTTACTTATTGATTAAGGTACATAGGACGATTTTGAATCGTCATACATCTAAATGTCACTAAAGCTGTTCGTACCAAGCTGAGAAGGCAAGGAACTCAGCTTGATTCTTTTTTATCACTTGAGGGGTTACGACCCATCCCGAATATACATCAATATTTATTTTTAAAAAACTGTTACTAACTACGAATTGATTGATAAATTGATTAATGTTCATAATATGTTTTAAATTACTGAAACTATAAAAAAAACATGTCGTGTTAACAACGCGACCGTCACACATCAACAGGGCCATATAAACGTATTTCTCACATTCAACAAACCGATTTGTGTACTTCGTTAGAATGTATCTATATATTTATACCACATAGTATTTTATATATAATGGTTATTATTTATATCTGCCACATAGTAGCAGCTGTCTCTTGTGTATATCAAAAAGTGCTGTAATCAAATTTAATATAAATAACACATTTTAATTATTAAATAAATAATAAACAACTACTATTATTTAATAATTAGTGTGTGACATTATATTATATTTAATAAAAAATTGTTTTTTCATAAGCGGGTCGTCTTTTTATACCAAAGACTGGAGCACCACCAACTCATTGGTGTCTAAAGGTTCACGGTCCCATGAATTACACAAGCTAAGACCTTTCCAAGAAGACGTTACTGCTGTGGAAAACCACGGGAAACCGTATAGTTCTGGGTAGCCTCGTATATATATATACGATATATATGTACTAAATTATTGTAAATAAAGCTATTATTATTATATTATTATTTATTTGTTGCCCCAATAGTAGGATAATTTTTGTAGCTTATCGCTAATAAGCGATTGCTTCCAGACAACCAAATCAAAAGATTTTTGTTATTTATTATTCCTTTTAGTCTTGTTCTTACGAAAAATCGTTCTTGATATACTTACGAAAATCGTACACAGGTAGTTTATAGGAGACTTTCGTCTAAGCTCATGGTTCTAATACGTAAAATTATATGAGCAAGAAAAAATCACAATTCCCTTATGAAACTCCAATTTTAATTGACATTTAGTGCCTTGAAATAACCAAATATTGCTATCTTGTGCATTGTACAAGGTGACTTTTTTGATCTTGGATGACGGAAGGGTCCACATTGCTCCAATCGTCGACCTGTGGCCCCAGATAAAAGAATTTTTAAATTATCATTCATTTGTCTGCGTAAATAAGATAATGCGTGACTTTTATATGATCCTGTGGTTTTAATAGTAATAAGCCTTAATTTATTGGAACATATGGAGCTTTTTAATATGTAAATCTAGATTTTTAATTATCAGGAATGCTTATTTATCCTTTGTGTTTGTTTTAGCATATCAAAGCTTGTAGATTTATATTAAAAAAAACACTTAAACGGGAGATTTTGAAAAGGCATTTTATAAATTGTCAGATAATTTTGGTGATAAAAACTGAAATTTATGAACATTTTGGAAATGAATTAGCTCCAGCTTAGTCTTGCTTCAAAAAGTGTACTGAGATCATATTATAGCCGTATTTCTTGCCTGTTTTTACTCAGCTTATATATATATATATCAACAGAGTCGTCAATATATAATGTTATCACAATACAATACAAAAGCCTTGATCGGGTGTTTGTATTGCTGATATTCCTCACGTTCCCTTTCCCTCTGGGGTACTTACGTTCCTGGTCCTTCCTTGCATCTGATGATATGACCAACCCACCACTTCATATATACACACTTGAGTAAAAAGCAAGAACGATTTCTCAATTTAGTAATTTGCATTGATTAATGCAGATACAGAAATTTCCAGAGACAAACAATGGCCCACTCAATGATGCGTGAATGAACATTAAACGAGAAAAGCGTAGATGGGTGTAACGGATTTGTAACAGATCAGTCCTTCAGGCCCTAAAGTAAATCTTTAATCACAATTATTTGTATGAAAATGAATATTCATATGCGTCACTAGCATTATTCAGAAACATCTCATCCGCCCCTGTTACATACATTTCATACGTATTACCTTTATTTGCATAATCGACACATTCACTTATTTAACTTGCTTTGTCTCTTCATATATTTTTAGCTTATTGCGGCTTTCACGCTTTTTTAGTGATTTATAGCTGGCTCTCTGGTTTCATTGTATGATTCTGTATGTACAAACGGTATATCACTGTAAGCCTACTGTACATCTTCTATTGTTGGGAATCTTGGTAAGGCTAAGAACGTGAGAGCCAGCTCGTAAGTTTAAAGATGGTAGACTAGGGTACTGCAGGTTGCCTGCATGCCTGAGAATCACAATGATTACTTAAACATATATACATTGTTGTGTGTGTTAGATACAACCCAATCTAATATAATAGAAAGAAACAAAAACACTTTGAGATTAATATAAAAAGTGCGTAGTGCTGTTAAGGTCTCGCTCAGTACGGGTTTAAGACTAGCCTAATGACACTTTGAAATTAATAAAAACTAAAACACCTATACTGATACTAAAAGAAAATCTTTTGACAGCAGATTCAAAAGTTATATTAAATTAGGATTATTAACAACCACTTTTGAATATCACTTAATTTAGTTCATTTTTTTTTATATGAACAGCCGTCTATATTTCCGAATTTATTAATGTATACTTAATGGTATTAAAATATATTTAAAACCTTAATTAAGCGAGCAAATGACTTATCGCTTATCGTTTTCAAAACTGGTGTGTCAATATCAAGCTAAATTTGGAAATTATTTTCAGATTTACAAAGCACTGGATATCGTAACGGCAAAAGCGTCTCTCCAAGAACGGCAGCTGGTACCACATCATCTTTTAGATATTCTAGAGCCACATCAGAACTTTACTGTTGTGGACTTCAGAAATAGAGCACTGAAGATCGTATCCTTTTGTAAACTTACACTTTTTATAAAATATTAAAATATAAGCTATTAGGTATATTATAAAAAAAGTATTGGAATTGTATACTGTGTACGAGCATAGAGCATATAGAGGAACTGTATTTTTAGATAATACTATAAATAAATAAAAACTAGGCGCCTGGTAGTCGGTTCCTAGAGCTGGTGCTTCACTCGGTGTATAAGCGAGGAAACAGCATGGGTAATTTAACAAAGACCAACCTTTTTGAATTAATTTCAATACATGCCTACACTTTGGCTCTGCCACCTAAAGAATTAATAATCATGATAATATTCGATTAAATAAGGCCGACAACTCACCTCTCAACATTGCAGGACTCCATAGACGGCGCTTACTACTTTGAATGAGTGTTTCATAAAAAAATCAAGGCGTCTGTTAGATTTCTATGAATATGTCTTAGTCTACTCATTTTCCACAATAACAGTCCGTTCTATATATTCTCCATGTCCATATTTCGTATTTCGACAAATAAATACAAATCGGTTCATGAAATACTTTATATATTTCATAACTAGAATTGTCGTTTAGCATTTGTGCAAACTGACGAGATCAAATATTGTCATTAATTGTGAACAATACGTCGTTAATTCTATTACTGGGACATACCAGGGCTGGTTCACTGCTGTTCAAATATGAGCAACGTGTGTACACTAAATTGAAACCGCTTAGCAACATTCATTTTTGGTACTTCAAACACATATTACTTGTGTCTGTTCTGTGGAAGCATAGTTTCTATATCCGCGTCCCTGTGGTCTTATAATTTACCACAGACATAATATGAATGTACGTACACATGATAATCCTCTAGCAACTAATTGGCGAAACTATTTTTATTAGGTTTGACAGGTCGGCCTCCAAGTCCATTAATTACTGCGGGCCGTTCACCACTTAATCCGATTACACTTATGAGTAACATACCTTAGCTGTTTCTTTGAAGGTTTGATAGCTTTCTTCATTGAAAACATTGAATTATCGTTACTGCATTAATTAAAATTACTAATTTTATTCATACTAAGCACATATGTGCTGTTCCATTTAAATTAAGATCCATTACTTATTTATTCGATTTGCTTAACACTTATTCAGATCGATGAATTAACTGAACAAAATAAAGTGCCAATAATTGTCGGTGGTACAAATTACTACATAGAATCCATTATATATAAAATACTAGTGGAAGATATGAATGACACAAATGCATTGCTATGGGAACAAAGTAAAAGAAAAAGAGATTTCACCGATGATAAAGAAACGAATAAGAAACAAGCTGTAGAAGCTACAGCAACCAGCTCCAAACAATCTATAGACGTAAAAGAAGATGTTGCTGTGAACAGTAATAGAATTAAGGAAGTCGTCGACAATGAAGCGGAACTCACCAACGAGGAGATACATTCGATATTGAAGGACATTGATCCAAAAATGGCAGCGCGTCTTCATCCGAATAACCGGCGTAAAGTGTTAAGGTAAGAATCACTAATGTTTACATAGTATTACCTGCAGCTTCACTCAAATATAGTGTTGTACGCTGCTGCATATTTTTTTAAGATATACTCTACCTAATTATTGTAAGCTAAGGATGAACAAACAAATTACTATGCCCGTAAACCCTTACATTACAAATATGTCTCAACGTATGAGAACCAGTTCCCAATAAACAAATGTTCGACAAACATGTCACAATAATTAAACGATTTATATAAAAAACAATTCATTCAATCACTTTTATGAATGGGCATATCAATTTTGATTGGTAGCCCCTATTTACTTGGAATACGGGATAAAACAACTCATGTATGGTAACCCTTGGCATTTCCTGTTTCTTTTATAGATAATGTTCTAAGAATTCTTGATTTTGGTGATTTCTAGCGGTTCTACGGTTATCACCGGATACATTAAATCAAGCTGACTTTTAATCGTTTAGTTAACATCAATAGATGTTATGTAGTCGCCTAGACGAATCAAATTAAAAGCCAATATAAGTGGATTAGCCAGTATTAGTCTTGTGACTATCAAACCCTGTGAGGGCTGAGCGCCTAATGCGTTTACAAATTGATTTTCTTCTACACATGAGAAATTTTTATTTAAAATAAACTATAATATATATAGTCGTGACACTATTGGCCTTAGAAAAGTCTTTCAGAACATATGTTTTAGTTAATGTGTCATTCAATTTGTACACTTTTTGGAAGAGTGAGATCTGTTTTGTCGCGAGTATTTTTATAGCTTAATATCGACTTCCTTTTCATTGCAAGAATCTATGAATAGAAACACCAAATTTGCAAAACGCCTTCGTTTGGCACTGCAACGAAATTTAACAAGTGACCATACATAATGAACGTCAGACAAACAATATTGCGTTTTAATTCTATAAAAATATTACTTACAACATAAAGTTATAAACAACGCATGGTTTAAGGTCGAGCTATATTTAACGATCAATAAATATTTGACACTCGCACGGCCATTTGCGTTTGATGATTGAAAAAATTCAGTCTATTTAAAATGAGTCTTTGAAAACCTTAAACCCCGTGAATGGCAGTGTCTGGCACCAAGCTGTTTTCTTATCCTACGTCACTATAAGAGCATATAACCAGGGCACACAACACATATTGACGGATTGCCCAAAGTACCAAGACTGACAGTTGACAACCTGACAGATCTTGCACGTCAACGCAAATACTAGCAGACAGTTTATTTGCTACTGTCACTAATAAGAGAGGAACTGAAATCTGGTACGGTATGTTAATGGTACTTTTCACGGTTGTGGTTGAGATAGAGTCGCGTGTGAATACATGTGTTTTATACTGGTAATGCCCAATACATTAAGTTAAAAAAGATATTTTTTAAACAATTAATGCCAATACATGAGCCTGTATATCTATTTATATATGTTTAAATATATCATAAATCCACTTTATTATGAAAGTAGTGATGACTTATGCGTCTTAACACAAACGTCTCAGGTTCACATTCCGGTCGTGCAACAAAAATGGTTTACTTAAAGAACTCGTCTGACGTTGTGGACTATTAAGTTATATTTTTATAAAGATAATTGATTTTTATATAGTTTAAGAGTAGAGTTATCATTTAGAGTACCAATGGCAGGAATAGAATGGTACCAAGTCTAGTCCACGTGATTAACATAAACATCAAAACTGAAGGCCAGCTGACATGATGACATAAAACCGCGACCAGTTAGCGAGAGCCGTGGCTCGATTAGGTGTATTGCGAAAATGGCTTTTTAGGGGAATATGTACGTGTCTTTGTGGGTCAGTATTAACTGGTTGATTCGACTTCCGCGGGTCTCTGACCGACGTCAAGGATTTCATAGTATGCCAGTGTGCGTAAAGTGTGACCTTGACGTTACTATCCGACGCGGATGTAGGATGACTATAAATCTTTAGTTAACGCGAGTATCACAAAAATAAACCTTTAACGTATATAATTGCATTTTATTTTAACACTAGATTCTTATGTATCACTTATGACATTCAAAATGTGTGCTAAATATATATGTGTCGATTATTATAATGTTTATTTTAACAATTAGCATATTAATTACATACAATATTTACATAATCGAACTGACTTGATGTGAAAGTTAACCTAACACGATCAGATTGGATGGTCACCCTTTTGATATCAAGAACGTGGCCCCTTTGATAAACCCCGAATTATTTATCGTACGATTATAATACGGACGAGTATGTGTATGTGTGTTTGCCGTGTAGTGAATAAATGGTCACATTACAATTTGTGAATAATTTTTGGTAACACGTTTTTCCCTTACTTGGCCTCTTTGTTAATGGAATTTTCTTGTTTTATTATTAATTTAGTCGTCATCACAATATATATTTAATTATATCGTTCGAGGCTCCTTGGAGGGTAGTAGTCTTCTTCCCGGAATCTCCACTCCCCTCTACTTTACTCTTCATAGTATAAGTTTTTTGACTGCTTTTCCAAACATACGTTATTAATGTATATTTTTAATTTCCTATAACAGTTTGTAAAGCCTCCAAGTAACGGCTGACACTTTTTTTTTAATTTCTACGTCACTCTACCATATTACTAAGAAGAGGCGAATGAAAAATCTAACTGATTTTTACGCGCATTTATTACATAACTTGTATTAAAGTCCCCGTTTCGATTTTTTATTTAGTATATTTGCTTTAGTATTCGCCCTTGCACTATCAGTTGCTATTTCTCCTTACTATCGTTGTCTGAAAGAGATCACTGACAGAGATAAGGCCGCCAGTTGCTCTTAAATTTTTTGGTGTGTATTTTTCAATATATCAACAAAGTATTAATAGTTATATATTAATTATTAATAACTAGTAGTTTAGTACTTAGACTAATAGTTTCTAAGTACCCTCGTAAGATTCAATTTATGCGTAGGCTATTTTTAAAGTTCTGAATCAATTTTATACATCAGTTGTTATGGTAAAACTGTTTTCTATACAAAGTAAGTCTTGTACAAAACAAGAAATTATGTATATTTTTTTTATATTCCAATAATTCCCAAATTACATTGATGTAATCAGAAATAAGAAATATTTTATAAGGAACGACAAATATTATAATTTTTCCCTTATTACAATGAACAGATAAACTATACGAGAATACTCACCCGGAAATAGATGGAATGTTCCCATAATTAGGGTTGGCATAAACATTTTTATAAAATACTTTTATTTGACCCCACGTTCATTCGTTAGTTATTTATATTATTTTTATACATATATCAAAATGAACCATCAACAAATCACTTCCTGTATAGCATACTGAATTATCTAAATATAGTTCCTCATTAGTTTTCCAGGCAGGATAGAACCGAAAAGAATTTCAGAGAAAATTTTCATGCCTATAATATAAGTTTTTTATATACACATATTTATACAATCGAATACATACTTACTCATTACTATTTAAACAATATTATGTATTAACCTTAATTTAATACACAACATTATGTAAATATGATATTAAAAATAATAACGTTAATGATTTTATAGCTTAACAAAAGATTAATAAATTCATAACTTTCTAAACGAATTAGCTTAATTAATTAAAACTTTGAAATTATCTATGTCTAAATCTATAGACAACCCTCAAGGCTCGCCTTGATCTACTTAGCAGCATAGCAACTGACGGAAATAAGAAACTGGTCGCGTATATAAGTTAAGTGACTAAGGATATCGCTATTCTGCCAAAAATAATACAACTATCAAATCTATGTTTATTTCCTACAGAGTTAAATTATCTTCAGTCCCTGTTACAAAATTACCTGTGTAATTATTGAAAAATCTAGAATCTTTCTTTAAATTTATTTTAGTATTTTAATTTGTAAATAACAAATATATTTAAGTCGTTATATTTAGTAGTTAATAAATTGATATTTAAACGGATACATTTTTAACCTTGTCTATAGTTTACTATCTGTGGATATGAAAGATTTTCGAAATTTAAAACTTAATAATTTCGAAATTCGGCTTAAATAACAATCGAAATGAAAGAGTCTTTATTTTCCATAAATACTCCTTTGTCCAACATGACATGATATTCGCACAAGTCGAAATTTAACAGCTGACCTTGCGATTCGCTGCTAACTTCACTTACATAATAGGCCCGGTTTGACCTACTTCATCTCTATCTCTATGATTCGTAATCAAATTTCGAATGAAATATCACCATGCCTTCATTGCTTATAGGATATTTTATTGTGTGAATAACTTGGCAGTTCTTACTAGCATTTGGACGTTGCTACGCTTCGTATCAAATGGGAATATGAACCTTATTTGCAGAATTTTATGTATATATATTATAATACTTGTAAATTACAAATTTGGTTTGTGGATGTTTTATTGGTTATTTCGTGAATCCGGTTTTATTTAACTACTAGTTGGTTACCTTGGAATTATATGGTGTACGCTGGCTTTAACATATAGAACGTTCTTGGTGACCAGGTCAAGAAGATAGGTCAAGAGTAGCAGTATAAATATTTTTAATAACAAATTAAATATAAAGCGACGTTTAGTCGTTAACCTAAATATATTTATATCAGTTCTCACCCCATCTCACACGTGACCGTGCGAACATGTGTTTGCCCTTAGCCCAACATCGCATGACATATGACCTCACCAATAAGGAAACGCGTACAATTGTGCGATCTCTGGCCGACTCCGAATTATATTACTAATTATACAGGATGTTACAAATCTTGTTAGTATCTTGATAGCGAATTTGGCGGACATTGACAATTGACTATTTAATATTTAGAATTCTAAATTGCCCGATGAGAGCAACGCTATATTCTTATAGCTTTTTGATCTACATCCTCCTTGTATTTTGATGTCTATCAGATACTAAAGTTGGCGCTAGAAGTACTTACCAGAGTTAAGACATTTAATATAGATAACTGAGAAAAGAATAAGGAACTCATTTATCAAACAAATCCATGGTTCACTTAAAATTTACGGCGAACAACTATTTGAAAAAATTGTACTTAAATGATTTTTTTTAAATTGTCGGTTTTGATGTAATTACAAATCACTCAAAAATTGTAGTTAATCAAATAATTATTGTATTACAATAGACAATAGAGCCTACGGAATATTTGACCAAAATTGCATAAATTAAAAATCTAAAGAATTTAAACTAATTAAAAATATTAAGATTATCTTCTCTCGTCACGCGGTTCGCACGCTAGCCGAACCAAGACAATATTTATTTCATTTATATACCATACTATATTGGCTCTGGAATAATATTCACAATAAAACCAACATTCTTAACATCAAGTAATATATAAGCTACATTTAAAAAAAAAATATCGCTATAAATGAACTGCCAGTAAACATTTTACCGACTATGTCTACAGCTGGGTAACTGAACAATTTCTTAGTCTAAGCGTGATTTAGTTACCTACGCAGGCAGTAATAAGACTACACTAATGGTCTAATAATTTAGACAATTATTTGAAGCGTTTCAAATAGACTATAAACTATACCGGAATGTGGCCCACATTTATTTATCTCAATCTTATATGCTTGGGAAAGTTATGACTTTCTATGGGACTAAGGTAAGTTATTATTCATATAAATACAGTATAGTCTGAGATATTTTTTGCGCTTGTAAATTACACTTGTAATAAACAACATTGTTTAGAATAATACAATTTGATTTTAACGGGAATCAAGTCTTAAGTGACCAAACTCCGTATGAATGACGTCTTCTTTTAATTGTGTAAAAATGTATTTAAACAAAAAAAAATCTCAACTATCTTCAAAATTTAATATTTTATTTATTTATTTATTTTACACTTTATCTCACTTAAACACTAGAAGCAAATGACATTAACAGATGTCCAAATAAGAGCAACGGGCGGCCTTAACGCTAATAAGCGATCTCTTCCAGACAACCCACACGATAAAAGAATACTTAAAATATTTAATATTTTTTTTATACGTGATAAAATTCGTAAAGTCCCGGGTGATAAAAACCTTTTTTTTTTAAATTAGAACATACATGTTTTATAGATTAAAAATAACATTAACGGCTCATGCCTGCAGCGTAATTTGTCCGCCATCTTGACTCGTCATTCATTCACAATCTCCATTCATAAATATGTCAGATTTTATACCTACTCTTGATCAGTCACTGTGGGCTGAGAAACAAGTTTTACAAAGAGCAATTTTATATTCAAGAAATTATTTTATCCTAAAAATTAACAATTTACAATATTAATATAGTTTGCAAATATATATTGTTTGATTATATGATAAAAAATATTTTAAATTCCATAATGCACGCTTTAAATGCTAATGTAAATATGATTTTGTGTTATCTATAAAAAAAACTACTCGTAACGACGTTTCCAAGTAATGTAAATAAGTGTCAGAAATCTTACCAAATATTTATTTCAATTACATATGTAAAATTTAAATTTGCTATATTAAAATCATGATTTAGCCGAAGTGATAAAAAAGTAGGAAACATAGTGGCAATAAATCTTTGAAAAAATCGTTAAAAACATACTGTCGAGCCAAATTAAGTCATATAGAACGGAATTACATAATGTATTCTTTACTTTTGGTATTTTATCATTCATTCACATTGACCTTCCCGCCAACGATGTTTCCCGCCATCTTGGTAACCCGCGCATTTGTGGGTCACAGATTATGTAATTTGTAATATTGTTAATATACTTCGACACATCAATTACGATAAACATGCCGATTTCTAAAATATCTTATCAAAAAAAAAAATTTATTTATTATCGTACGAATTGCGTGATTGCAAAATCGGCATTGAAAAATGATAATTTCTAAATCCCCTTGTTCATCGCTTAGGGCTTTCAAAAATATTTTAATTTTAATTTGATGTCAACATTGATTAATATTATAATTTGACTTTCATTTCTATGTCGCCATAGACTGAGAACAGATATTGATCGCTTAGAAAATACAATTTCATTATAATGTATTAGATATTTATATTGCTTTTTTTCCACACTGTTCGTTTGTTACATTTAGATATTTCGTTCAAAGACTTAAGGACTTCTTTATATTTGATAAAAATACATAAATATAGTTAAACTGTGTGTAGCGCTTTTGAATTTAGATTGTTAACAGTTTGAGCTCGGAAGTATATTACTAAAATATATCTTAACTTTGTGTGCATTAAAATTTAAAAACCTTCACACACACATCAGAATACGCCGCTCACTATCGGTGCCTTGTGAGTGCGTTACTGTTTTAAGGTTTTTACGCTCCCTTCTTCTTGAAGGACCTGAAATCGTCTATCAGTTCGGAAATACAATATTAATTCATCATTGAATAGTATAAAAAAGAAATAAGTAAGAAAAAATTGGACCATTATAGTTTAGTATAATTAAATTATTTTCGTTAGACTTCATCATAGTTTTGCAGTACTTAACGATTCTGAATGATGTGGTGTGTGGTCGATCGTGAAGTGTATATTTTGGATAATGCGAACGATTTGTTAAATTGAAAATGGGAATCGTTCATTGTCATCCTTGTAAATCTTTTAAACCGTACATTATAAATTATGTGCATTTAATACCTTATGATGCCTGGCATTACAAGCCAAACAGTTTTTAAGACACCTTGTGACCTGAAAAAATGGAGTCTGCCTGTCTCGTGCCTCTCTCGTCTGGCACGAAAGAAAGGTAACAAATCATTATTGTGTTACAATATTATCTAATATATAAAATTCTCGTGTCACAGTTTTCGTTCCCTTACTCCTCCGAAACGGGTTGACTGATTGATTCTTCTGAAATTTTCTGAGCATATTGAGTTGGTCTGAGAATCGGCCAACATCTATTTTTAGAGACATTTTTTTTGGCACAACGACGTTTGTCGGGATCAGCTAGTGTAATTATAGGTCCATGATACGAAAAGTACTATACAAATAGCATACGAGATTTCTGATAATTAAAATTAATTCTTTGGTTTAAACTAAGTATGTTTAAACCAAAGAATGTATTATATATATTTAAACTACGTATGTTGTCATCCCGCACCCAAAAGCTGTTAGAACGAGCTTAGGGTATGAACGGTAGTTAGCTTTTATTTGTAAGTAAACCGACTCAACAACTGTCCCATACATAAATATTATCCAAATTTAGCCAGGCTTTCGCAATAATCATCTAATATATAAAATTCTCGTTCTCCGAAACGGCCTGATAGATTCTCATGAAATTTTGTGAGCATATTGAGTAGGTCTGAGAATCGGCTAATATCTCTTAGTGAAAAGGGTTATCCACCCTTCACTATTATTTTCATTTTTCATCTTTATTATACGACTACTTCGAGGATCAACAATATTTTATTATCGCGTTTTTAGTGTCAAAACAACGATTTCCGGGTCATCCAGTATTACAAAAAATATCTAAGCAATTAAATAACTATATTCTTGCAATGTATGGATTTCAATTCCCGCTAAGTAAGTTAATAAGTAGTTCAGCGCGATTTTGGTAAACGAACGATTTCTCAAAGGGCAAAGTCATAAAAGTTAACCGGGCATAGCAACTCATAATGTTTCGCATGGAGTCTGAGCACTTCTTATCAAATTAATTTGGTAATTATGAATAAACTGAAGAGTTGATAGTATAATGGTTTAATGTGCTCATTTAAAAGTTATGCAACGATAAACCCCAGCAGGTGAGTTGTTTTTAAGTTAAATAGTTTCATTGTTAAACGGCCATATTTGAAATGTATTTAAGCGACTCCATTTTAACTAGCCTTTACACGGTTGTAAATTTTGATATGACCCAATAGTATTTTAATACAAACACAATGTTGGGCTGTACAGTCTAGCATTTTAGTCGTAAATGAGTTACTAAACCAATATTGGTCAGATTTGGTGTCATTTTTTAAATCGATACCTATTATTTTTCATCATAAATGCATTTAGTTATAAATACAGAAGTACCAGAGACCTGAAGTGCTGGCCATAGATAAGGAGTCCTTGTTTAGTCTTTTTTTTTCTTTCGTTTCGATTTTAATTTTGAATGTACTTACTTACTAGAGTCCTAAGGCCCCACGTCGGGCCATAGGGCAGATATGACCCTACTCCATTCTGCTGTCTTTTGCCTTTCGTCTAATAATCTTGAATGTAATTCGTTTTAACACTGTTTTAATGTGTCATCATAGATCTGTCAATTCTTGTCACATTTTCGATTTCAGGAGAAACGAAACGATCGTCTCGGTCTCCTCTTGAGAGACCAAACGAACACAAAGAAAATATGTGGTGCTCATGTAAACGTACAGTATTACCATATTACCTTGTCTGAATGCGAAATACATATTTCGCAGTTGGTTACCGCCCTTGAAGCGAACAATACCTAATGCGTATTAGTTTTTTTTTAATTTCCGTTTAAGATCGTGACTATTGTACAAGTGTTTTAAGGTCAATAACCTCAACGAGGCTAATGAGTTAATGACAATTTGGCACTTCATACACTTTTTTTGTCAACCGTTGACGTATGCGTAAGGTTCCTTATACGTTGACGACGTCCTCTGCAATTATGAAAATTAAATATTATTTAATTAATAAACAAAGAATTAAGGGGATATCTTTAGATGAGGATAGATATAGATTTTGAATATGATAAAACATGTATTTGAACATGTTATCTAGGTAATTATGTTGGCAAAACTATATCTTTATTACTTAACTGGCATTATGTCACCAAAGAAAAAAACGTTCAGTAATATTGTAATTCTTAGACCTATTTTTACTTACTTAAAGATAACTCGTATATGAATTGCAAACCGAGCAAACAAAATGTAGTGAGAAGACATCTATTTGCTAACCCCGTCTGATAAATGGCCCCAGCATTTGACTCAAGCCAATCAAGCCAATTTAAAAGCATAACCTGTAAAAATACTTCTCAATCCCAGCAACCAATGCTGGGAGCATTCCGCTGTACAAACCAATGTGGTCTCCAAATGTACCCCAAAAATCAGGTCACGCTTTAATGGAGTGGCGGAGAGTGTTCCAATTCCTGTCGTCCGCTCTACGCTATGGGAAGTGGCAGTAAATCTTATTGTAGAGTCAAATATTTTATCATCTTCGACGATTTATAATTAAGAAATTTACTTATATGAAAAAAAATTATAGTCGACACGTGTGTGAAAAGCCTTAATAAGAAGGGCTCGCATTCGCATGTGATTAACTATGTTAAACGATTCCGGTTGCTAGCCCGAAAAAACTTATCTATATTCAAGCTAATTAGTGTTGCTTACACATTTAAATCGACTTCCGCCATTTATAATTTGAAAAATTATTTTCTACACATTCGTATTATGTATATTTGTAGTATGTATGTATTCTTGAATTTAGATTTTTAAATCGAGTCATGTAGATTTAATGATCCTATGTACTGCATAAAACGATTTTATTTTTGACAATAATATACACATATAAATCAATTATTTGGTTTCGTTTGGCCTGTATATTTATCAAAAGTGTAGTAACGATGCTGAATACATATCTTGTCTATGATGTCTTTGAAATTGTGTCAGCCCTATTTTTGGTTTAAACAGATAAACGTAGGCGCCAGAGAATTTTTATACAAATTACAAAAGATAACGCGAGATAAATCGTTATCAAACACGTGATGTGTCCCATGTGCCAATTATTCGTGAATATTCGCAAGGTCACAGATTACTATGAGCAGTTGGAAACGCTCTGTGGCCATAACCTTTTGATTTGACGCGAATTACATAAATTTACACAAAATTAACGTACATAATTCGGCTAGGTTTTTTCCATTTATTTTGGCATGTGAATTAACGACAGATTTTCCTTTTATTTATATTTAAATCTGACAAAATTGTGCTTACCATTAGGCCATTAATTTTTGTTGCGTATTTGTAATGATGTTTTTTATTATCTATTTATTATTAACTTCCCCCCCCCCCCTCTCAAACCCTCCTTGCCATCGGCTCGCCTCTTTTATAGTGACTGTTTATCTTATCCTGTTATTTTTCGCGGATATACTGTTGCTAGGCGTCTAACAATAGTGGTATTTATACGCGTAAGAATTTTGTAACGAATGACGGTTATTGTATTTCTTAAATAGTTTCCGCTATTCGTAATATGCTTATTAGGGTTGTGACTAGCAGTAACCCCGTAACCTAGAGGTTGCGATAGCATTCCCTTAGTTATAAAAATCCAATTTAATTTTATATAGATTTTTTGATGCATTCCAAGTCAAAGTCAAAAATATCTTCATTCAGTAAGTAAGGGAAATGATCCCAGTTCACTTTTTGAAGCAAGGCTATGCTGGAGCTAATTCATTCTTAGCACATTGCTAAACATGTTTTGTTTTTCAAATGAATTTGAAGAGTTTGATCATTGGAGTACCATCGCAAGCAAGTCCTTTATAGCGTCATAATATGGTAAAATTGTATAATACACGTGGAAACAATTATATAAGATTCTCACTTGTAGAAAATTGTTTTATTGATTCGTAAAATGATTATCCAATGTAATGGTTAATTATTTTACGGTTCAATAAATCACTCGATCAACCTTTCCCACGTGATATGTCGGAATTCATTTTTATGTAGCGTCAGTTAAACAAAGTTTTGAGAGTTATATTCTTCATTTTATAAAACAATTACATAATTTTCTGTGACTTGTGAAAATGATACGTTTTCTGTAACCGATGCTTAACGTTTTGTATGTATTTTTAAGATTACATTTGTTAAAAATAAGGTTTTCTATATATATGACAGTCAATGTCATATTCCTATTTTTCCTAGTCACAGTTTCTATTATAAAATATGAGCGATCATCCAAATCTAATACAGTGTGTTCTAAATCGAATTATTATGCTGACGGTACATAAAGCTAACGTGCGATATCGTTGACAATCAGTCATTAATACGTACATTTTATTACATATTTACATACACGATAAACTTCTTAAGACATTTCCGCTTGAACAGTAACCCTTTTTGTACCATTTAGGGACACTTAACAATGAATAATAAAATGATTGATAAAAAAATATTAATAATATTTTGAACTAAAATATAAATGATCAAGTACTTACTAGAGGCCTAGGCCCCAAGTCGGGGTAGTGGGCATATGTGGGCATCAGCATTCCTCTCTGAAGCCTTTCGCTTTAGTTCGCTCCAAGTTAATCAAATGGTTTTGGCTTCAGAGATCATAGATACAGAAGGTATCAATAAACAAAGCTCATCTGATTCAATCTAAAACCTCTATAACACTATACTAAACAATTTGTTGTAGTTAAAGAGAAGCCTTAGAAAACCCGTTTTATAAAATATCTCATTGTTTTGATAATGAAAAAGTTTGGGAATGAATTTGCTCCAGCTTAGCCTTGCTCCTTGTCCGGAGCTTGGAAAATTAGCAACTTAGGTTATTTGTAAATTATCATTTAATAGCTTGGTAATAAATAGATTTTGACGTCAAAATCACAATTAATTGGGACTGGATTATTGTTATTATTTAATACCCAACATTGCGTGTTTCCATTAACGTATACCGTCAATTAACAGGTCAGCTTCTCAGGAACGAACGATATTTTTTAAGGTAAGTCAAATCTCCTTAATAATACCTTCAGTGTAAACTGAATCCACAGCTCAATATCAGAAAAATGAAGTGCCAGACCATAAAACAAACGTTATTAGTCAGGTATAGAGAATTCTAAAGTTAACTTTTAAACCTATACATAAAACAGTTTAGTCGTCCATCATTATTATCATAAGCTCGTATCAGTAAAAAATATGTAATTCGATGATTGTATTTCATAAATTTTAATATTTAGATTCAAATATGTAATTTTTACGCATATTAATTGTGACCAACCCTCCTATGATGTAAAGATAATGTTGTATCAGGTCAATAAATCGGTATTCATTTAAATACTGGGTCAAAGTCAAAACAACCTGTACGATTCCTTGTTATACAGTAAACTTTAAACAAAGGAAACTTATCTAAGCTCTTCGAGATGCTTTTAAGTCAAAAGGTGATTTGTCTCTATAGGCCTTTGCTTTTATGCTGTTTAACCCAGAAAAGTTTTTGGTCTACTGAAAGAGCGACAGAGTCCAAATATAGGCAACATAAATACTAATTCTTCTGCATATTAAAGTGCTTTTTTTTCAGTTAAGAAATATTAGACTTATGATTACAACACAGTTCTTAGACGATGACCCTAATGTGTCTGGTAGAAGAGAATAGTTTCTTTAAATAACGTATAAATAATAAGAAACATTTTTAATAATAATACAGGCAACAGGTACTATCGAGATCAGAACATGCAACTCCCGTGACGATGCGCGGTGTCTAGTTTAATTATTTAAATTAGGTTATAAAGATAAGGTTATATGGATAAGGAGCCTGTTACGAATGTATTTACTCTATGACGCTAACCGGCTTATCATTTCATAACAAAAGTAGCACACACCAAGTTTTTTTCATTCGAGATAATTAAAATATGACAGTAATTAGAGAATTGTAATTTATAACTGGGCAGTTTATAAACTAACACGGTCGTTAGCATGAATAGCTCTTTTTTGTAGAAAGAAACAAGTATTCTAATTACACCAAGAAACCCAAGGAGTTCATACTTGGCCTTGAATTTTGATTAAAATGAGTATTTAACATAAGAAACAGAATCGACAGTTTAGCTAGATTAATTGCGAAGAAATTACTCGCAAGATTGTCCAAAAAATAACCCAAAGCTCCACTTGTACATTCTACTATAGCCAATAAATTATCACGTAATGGACTGTGCTGTGATGAAAGCCAGGACCCTCTGTTAGGCAGTCCGAATTGGTAACTGTATAACAGTCTAGTGCCCACCCCAGAATGCCAGTTAGATTAATTCTGCACTAACCTTTGTTAATAATAAATACATCTCAACTGTAATAACACTCATATGTAACATGTCCGTTTGGTATAAAGCTCTATTTTCATTTTCAAATTTGATTTTCCATTTTAAATCATACGTTTTACATATCGGTCAGTACCGGTGATCCAAGAGCTGGTGTTTTTCTCGCTCGGCGTATATTCGCGATTCAGAAATGCCCCAGCATTATGGGTACTCTGCCATAAGGATCAAACTTTTATATATTTTTCTCATGTCTAAATAATAAAGAAATATCTTGTACAATAAAAACAGCATTCAATATTCTCGGTGAGTATCAGTTAAGTTAAAGTATTATTTAACTGTGTTTACGCATGAAGGCTTCAAACTTAACAGCCAACAATTACGACCCAATTAAAGGGAGGAAATCTTAATTGACGTATGACGTTTTGACATGCTGACGACAACACATATTTTTTTATTGTACAACTTAATAAAACGAGGTGTTTAATTATCACATTAAAAAGATTAAATAGTCGTTGGGTTTGGGGTATAATCGGGTAAAATTATTCATTGACCTCCATATTAGGGTTCCGACCGAGAATCTTCACATTCACAAAATTATTGACGTTCTAAAATGTTATTTGATCACTATTCAATTGAAAAGACAACATATCACTAAAATATTACATTAAAAAAAGTATTTATTTATTAATAACAAACATTTAACCTAACTAATATAACTTAAAATTAAAATAAATACATTTGAAATAAAAATGGTATTGTTTTCAATTTAAAGTATCCTATAAGCTATTTATATACATTGTAATTTACATTATTAACCTGATTCACCAAAAAAAACAATTATTGATCCTTCTACAATATTATACATATAAAAACAAAAACCTATTAAGTATTAAATGATAATAGGACAATTAGCAAAAAATATCGGTGTCAGTAAATTTGGCGGATAATTTTGTTTCATCAATCTCGTTCTTTGCCTTTGATTAAATCAGGATCAGATAATTTATGACCTTCATAATTGTGGACACTTTAGCACCGTCCCACCTTCTTATCACAAGCTCCAAAGCTGGTGCGGCTGCAGGGCAGGCGGAAAAAAAGGTCAAAGTACAAAAGTCTTGTCTCAAACTATGTTCTTTTTTTCATTTGGAGTAGAGACTTTTGGACCATGGGGTGCAAGTGCACAGACGCTTATTAAAGATTTAAGTAGGCGCCTGGTAGTCAGTACCAGTGATCCAAGAGCTGGTGCTTTCCTTGCTCAGCGTATAAGCATCGCGACACAGCGAGGAAATGCCGCCAGCATTGTGGCTATTCTGCCACAGGGACCAAAGCTTTTTAAATTTGTTTTAGTTTTGTGTTTAATATAAATTATATAATATAAATTGTGTTTCTGTAATAAATTAAACCAATTCTTAAAGATATGTTTCGAATAGTTTATTTATACTTGTATTAGAATCAGTGATCAGGCGGCAACGCTCACGCAAAAGATACGCATGATTAAATTAATTCACACACAATTTGGCACACTATCTAGGTCGACATACGGAGATCCGTAGACAACACCACTGTTAAAATATAATAATATATTAAAAAGACTTCCTTTATCACCAGTCTGTGAATGATGAATGAAATGTATTGTACAGTTTGTGTATAAATTTAATTTAAAAAAGCCTTAAGACATTTGTATTAAATAACAAAATTAATTATTAAATAAACAATCACCTAACTTATATATGTAACTTAAAATAAAACAAAACACAAAACTAAAACAAATTTAAAAAGTTTGGTCCCTTTGGCAGAGTACCCATAATGCTGGCGACATTTCCTCGTTGCTTATACGCTGAGCAAGGAGAGCACCAGCTCTTGGATCACCGGTACTACCAGGCGCCTACTTAATTCTTTAATAAGCGCCTGTGCACTTGCACCTAAAAAGCCTTTACATTGTGAGCACACATACATAATATAATTATATTATATAATTATATTATGTATGTGTGTAGGTTATGTGGTAAAATATTCAAATTGAATTGAATTGTATGTGTTACAATAAAACGTATTAAAATTATTTATTTATGAACGGAACCCAGGTGGCAACACCCGAGTCACGGATCGTCTCTGGCCACTTCCACGTTGCGTCTAGTCACTAGTTCAAGGGCAAATTTTTAGATCGCGCTTTTTATATACAGTTTATTACAAGCCGCACCTCTTGTTCTATTTAATTCTGTTGTAAAATGTATTATTCTATATATCAATTTGATAGTTTCTTAATTTTTAATTTTGGCGTTAGTAAGACGTTCAGTGAAACCCACAAAGCGGAAAATTTATTACGTAATCGGAGACGGTTTCCACCCACAGTGCGTTATCAGCGGATTTGGTGCGGCCGTGATATTAGCCTTGAACCACTCGATTAGGCTATTTCCGTGTTCTCAAACCAACAACGCTATATTTTAGGGGCCTACCACCACCAAACACAAATCCTCTAGACTTATTTGTACTAAATATTAATTTTATTTGCTAACGCTTTCATTCCTATATATACTTTTTAAATTCAATTTTTAATTACCTTTATCTAATTAATATAAACTCAACCAATATTACTGACTTATGATATTCCTATAATAAACAAAGAACCGGTATTTTATAGCGAATATTTGTGTTTTATGAATGGAATAAAAATCAAACATGAAAGCGATTAAGCTGATAAAAATAGCGTTTATCGCTTAGCAACGACTTTTGGTATTCGCGAATGCCAAGACCGTGTCGGCCACACGTGTTATTAAATTTTATTCGTGGGACATTATTTGAATATATATATTTTATATGTATTTTGTTTAATGTGAAACCATTGGTTTTAGGTAATAGGGCTACGAATTGTTAAGTTAGATTAATCTATATTGTTGTGTTGATTAAATCTAACCTTTATCAGGTCTGAATATGAGAAATTACTCATTGGAACCTAAATCCTTAATTTTAAAGAATAATAATACCAAAACCGTTAGAGATATAGATATACTGAAGCACAATGTAATGGTTGCTAGTCTTTACAACCTAGTTATGTAGAACATACTTGGCGATTTACTATCGGCAGTAAATTTAGAGCCAATTTTTTTTAGTAATCCGACGATTCCTTTTATTTTAAATAGAAGAGGGGGCCCACAACAAGCAGGAGGCCTACCATAGAGGTGAAGTCGCCGCCCATGGACACTCATGGGACTGGGAGCTCATGAGTGCGTTGCCGGCATTTTAGGGATTTGTACGCTTACTTCTTGAAGGACCCTAAGTCGTAGTGGTTCGGAAATAGCGTGGCGGGCAGCTTGTACCATAACGTGGTGGTGCGTGGTAAGAAATGTCGACAGGCATCAAGGTGATACGGATGGAATTTCGCATTCTGCCTTGATGTCCGAAGATGAAATTTAGCTGCAGGTATTAATCCGAACAACTCCTCCGAACACACCCCATGGTAAATGCGATAGAAGATGCTGAGAGATCTAACATCTCTACGCAGCGCCAAAAGATCAAGCCGGTCGGAGAGTGACTGGTCAGGGACTATTCATAAGTAAGAAATTTACCTATAACAAAATTTTCGATTTTGGAATGAATGAGTTGCTATATACTGCTGGCTTGAATACCTAACTATAATATATAGCCTTCTATCGTACATTGACACGTCCTTATAAACGCCATTTGCAAACGACTGCTGAATATATTATATCTTATCTATTTTAATAGGCCTACCTGGATTTACCATGGTCAGTCAATAGAATACAGTGTGTATTTTTTAAATCCATAATTTTTCAAATACCTCTTGCCATGATTGTCTTAAATAAAACCTATTTTATTTTTTAAAAAATACTTGTTTTATGTACAATAAAATGACATTATTCAATTATTAATTTGTATTCTTGTGGAAATGCGAAAAGTGACGCGAGAAAATTTCACTTTTTTACGTCATTTTATTATTGATTAAGATTACGTAATGAGTGGTGAACCTACAGACATTTCGGTCAAACCTTATACAAAAAAAGTATTTTTATTGGACCCAGAAATGATACACAAATATTTATACCGCAAATATACGATCAAGTTTCGATTAAGATGCTTGTTAACAGAATTTTTCATTAAAGTTTTGCCCCTAAGTTTTGAAATAGTCAAAGTCGAAACCTCTTTATTCAGTAAGTTACATTGGATCATTTTGTAACGTCTAAGAGAAGAACTTCTTGTAGAGAACGAAATAATACAATACGTAATAAAACAGCCTGTATAATTTCTCCTTATTTCTTCATGAATGGCGCACGGTTATAATTTAGGATTCGTAATAAAGATTATTATCTTAACACGTACACCATAACTACAATATATAAAGTTACGATTTTCTCGATAAAATCTGTCTAGAATCTGTCTAGTTTCCTTCAATGTGTTGAACTGGACTTCCAAAAAGGATTTTTATAATTTGTATCATTTTGTTGATAAATATTTTATATTTAATTTGAATAAATATCACTCATTTATAAGAAAATATAATACGTTTAATTCAAATTTAATGATTTAATGTAACTTATAGTGGTTGCAGCATAACCTCGCTGTATCGCGATGCGTTAAACGAGAAATGCACCACCTCTTGGGTCCCCGATACTAAGTAACAGACGCCTACTTAATGCCTTAATAAGCCCCTGCGCATTTGTGCCCCAAAGTCCAAAGGTCTCTGCTCCAAAGGGAGCAAAATCAAAGTTGGAGCAAAGACTCTTGTACTTTGACCTTTTCTTTTTTTCTGCCTGCTTTGCAGCTGTGCCAGCTTTTGTGCTTATCATAGGACAGTGCTGACGTCGAAATAATATAATAGTGTCAGCGACCCAATTAGTGTATCTAAGTGATCCAGGGTTCAAATTTATTTTAGCTAAGGCTACGAGTTTCACACTAGGTCTGAAAACCTAACCACATCCAACTCAGCTAGTTCATTTAACATTTTTAGTTTCAGTGAGTGGTCCCGTTAAAAACCATTGAAATTTAAATAGGTCGAATAGATTTAAATTCGTTTGGACAAAGCCTACATTTGGTGAATACAAAAAATTAACAATACAATATTTTTTGTATGCTAATTCTTAGTTATACGCGCCAAGAATGGTATATTCTACAGGAAGCCGAGGCAAGGCCAACGGGACTATGAAATTTTTTAATGTGATAACAATTCGGCAATAGTTTCGCAAGTGGCCTAGCAACTGGTCACGTGGTAGGGGTACAGTTGTATAGAAAAGTGAAACGAAAAATAAATAAATTTATTTGTTATAATTTTTTTTATAATGTATCATATTTATTTCTTGAAGATAAGTTTTAGGTGTAAGACTTTCAACAAGTAGCAAGCTAACAAATCGCGTCAGCTTATATTTTATAGAAGAGGGGGCAAACGAGCAGGGAGCACACCATACACTCACGTGGGTGGGTGAGTGTGTTGCCGGCCTTTTAGGGACGCTAAGTTGTATTGTAAATTGTAACCCCACCTTTCCTAAGACTATATAATTGGGTTAAAGGGGGAGATGCCAAATGATATACTGTAGCGATGAATAAACTTTAAAACCCTTCACAATCAAGCACTTTTGCATTTGACTATCCATAGAAATCTGCCTTTGTTGGTTTAGGATTCACCGAAGGCCGATGCGTGATCAAAATTTCATGTAACCTTTTCAGTGTGCCACTTACATACAGAAGGATGTTACGCGGCATTGGCCAATCGTTATCTATGTCATAGAAAGCTTATTATAGCTTTATGACATTTTTTTATTCTTGTCTTGTGTGCGAAAGTTTTATAATATTATAATTTATTTATATATACAAGAAAACCAGTTGAAGATTTCACTGGATTTGCGTTTTGCCTCTATTAGGACATCTCAAATAAATGATATATAATGATTCTAAAACAATAACGTTGCCATGGTAACACAAAACTTTCATCTCGTTCAACTGAACTAAATATTTCTCTTATTACTCTAAAATCGATTGGCCATCAAATGACATTGAAGATATGTATTCTCAGACTTTAGAAATTACGAATTTGATTCTTATATCATTAATGAAACTAAAAATTAAACCCCTCAGATACACTTCAGAGGTTTTTATCAGATATATCTAGCAATAAAATAGTATATTATTGTAATGTGTACTTTCGTTTAGTTAAATCTGTGTAATCTTGTAGTTCTAAGAAGCTTCTGTGCCCTTACAATATGAAAGTGCCTAACACTTATTGACACTAAAATCTGTCAATTAATTTGAAATCCATGCTGAAGCAACGATTGGGGCTTGAACAGAGCTGATTTTAACTGAGCGTCCATTTTGTATAGTGACAAATATATAAGCAAATTATCCGCTTAATAATAAATTTTTCGTGTTATAAAAACGAGTTGAAAACACGTTGTCACGTAAATATTTGTGAACCAGGAAACAATAAAACGTATTTAATATATTGATATTTGTTGGCAAGTTTGAAAAACCTTGGTTTTTTTTTTGTTGAATTTAGATACTTGTATTCACCACGTTGATTCATATCGGCTGTTGTCAGAAATTAATTTCATATGAATCAACTTTCTGAAAGTTAAGGCTACGTTTGTTTCAAACCATCATTGCGTTTGTAAATAATTTTAATTTGTAAATAATATAATTTAAATAAGTTTTTAATAGAAATATTATATATTCACTTAAAAATATATTCAATAAAAGATATCGTTATCAAGGCTAGATGTCTGTATTATTAGATGTTGCGCATCAATTAGAATAATGACTTCTTCTAAACATGGCCTCTCCAACTAGAAGGTTGGCAAGAATGACCAGTATTATCTCCATACCAAAATACCAATACCAATTGAAAAGTATTACTCACGATAAGAAAATCAATGACTTTTTGAAAATTTGTCTCGTTTTTTAACACGAATAACACCGTTTTTATTATAAAATTCGATTAGCTTCATATTAACGTCTCTAAGACCGCTCTTTATGCTTAAATAATGCTATTATAGACTCCTATCAGGTCTGTTTGGAAGGTTTGTGTTACGAAATTAATCGTACTGTAACTGTTTCAATACAAAATATTTGTAAATAGATTTTTATTTGTTTTGTAGAGCAATAATTGTGTATCACTACGACGTCACTACTTTAAGAAAATTCAAGAATAGATGTTACCTATAACGATCCTCGACGGCGACGATCAATTTATAGAGATTCCGACTACGTGATACTCGTTCATTTTGTGTATTTTAAATCCCGATCAAACCTTGAAGAATTTTCCTACATTAATATTTCTCGGCTGTACCACTATTCACTGTGGACCGCATTATTTATTGTCATATGTGGATTTTATATGACACAACGCATAACTGTTTAACTCGTAATGTTTTTATGCGTAATTGTTACATTATAGTACTTTACGTAAAAATATAAAAGGGTGACAACATTCTCAATTGTGATACTAGATGGCGTAACCGTCACTTACAACGCGGTAGAGATATGCTCGGGTTATTGCATATAAACTGATGCTACAATCACTCTAACAGCGACCGAAAGGTCCTGGGTTCGAATTCTAGGAATTTTTGACAGTGTTACTGTACATCAACATACAGTTCACTTTATTGGTGTATTGTTTAATATTTACTACGTTAGTATTAAAATATTATTTGATCCGGTTAGTGATATATGATTAAAAAGTTGACGCTGATAAATAAGATATGTTTTATATTACTATTTCAGTCTAATTTTTGACTATGAGATTGGATAACTGTTTATACATTATAATTGTCAAAAGGATTATCTGAATACTTATTATTTTTTATATATATATAAGTTACTTACTACTACTACTTGTAGTAGTAGTAAGTAACTTATTACTAAATGTATATAATAGGAATCAAAGTCAATAAATGTAATAAGCGATTCCTCCTTAGTCGAGGCTAGCCTCGCGCCATCTTAATTTGACAAGCTGGTATTCGTTTTTTGGTTCTAATTCAATACAATACAACTTTAAAATTAGACTCATACATGAGAATATAATGTAGTTGTCCTCTCTCTTCTTTACATTTATACTCTGTACTACCATGAAGTTATTAATAAAAAAGTTCTTACTTAGTCGACATTTAGCACGATGACGTCAAATTAAAAAAAAATATTTGAAGCGTCATCAATCATCTGTCAAGTTGAGCTAAGCGGTGGTACAAAACGACAACCCCACAAAGTTTCTGGTGCGTTCTTTCAGCTGAGGATGCGCAGTGAATAAACTTAGTTTCAGTATCAAATTGAACAAAAGAATTTTTGAAGCTCAAATTTGCGGTTCCCATATAAGTATTTCTATCAAAGATTTATTGCTTAACAGCCACACAACCAGATGTGTGTTAGCTAATACCAATAAATAGTCCACGAAACGGCTTCAGCATGGTGTTACTAGCGTCGTGACGCGATAATCTGCTCGGCCGGTCCGCCACCGATAAATTCCTCGCCTTCCGCAATTACCAACTCTTTTGTCACTGCGCGGGAGTCGAACAGGTCACTGGGTCTGCTATTCTCGTATCGGGCATCTGTGCCAATGCTATTTAAATTGATGATATTGAGATTTCTTGTATGCTACGCATGTGTATTTGGTCATTTAAAAAAAAACAAATAATTGTTTTGTTGTTTGCCAAAAGTTTTTCTTTTCTATGCGTGTACCTGTAATGCTGTGCGTACCTTTAATTTATACACATACATGTCTGTGTGTGTTCTAGTAGTTTCGATTTAGTTGTGTTTGTATGTGTGTTGTTCGTGTGTAAATAAAATAAATAAATAATTAAAAGGCGATTGGAAAGAGCGCTTATAACACATTATATATTATTTAATATTATCTCCAATATAGTTAATTAGTATGCATACGTTTGCACTATTTCTTGTCTTTTTCAACTAGCGTTGTTTCCTTAATAAATTGTATTTATCCAGCCAGACAAATTAATTTCTCAACTATTATTTGCCAAGGCGTTGTTATAGCGATAAAATATTATAAATGTATTATTTTAATTAAAATATTTTGAATATTCAGTTACATTATACTTTATAGTGTGAGAACTGACCAGCGCACTATTAATGCAAATCCTAGACAAGAAAGAATGCCAAAGTCGTAAGTGGCCTTGCTATATGTTAATTTGTGTCGCAAATTTAAAATCAGCAGGTAATTAGTCTAGACGTATTAACATACCAACGCAATGCTAACTGCATTTAGAAATCGGGGACTTTTATTGCTATTTCTAATGTAGGAAACGGTGCTGGGCATACAATGCAAGGCAAGCTTTAAACTGGAACCCTCAAGGAAGGCGCAAACAAGGCGATTGGTCTGACTCGGAGCGAACTTAAGCGAATGGTATTAGACAGAGAGGAATGGAAATTATATATACCCTTTGCCCCGACGTGGGATCTTAGGACATTGTAGTAAGTAATGTACATATGTATACGGTGATTTTGGGAAGAGTATCGTAAAGATCGCTGTTATACAACTTATGGTACCAGGTATGTTTTGAAAATATAATATCAGTATATATTTACATAATTATACGATAAATTCGTAAAAACCTACGTCGATCCTCTGTCACGAACTATTAATTGTAACTTAATAATTCATGGCCTCAAATTAACGACAGCTAGCTAATTTATTTATTTTATTAAATCTGTCCTCAAACATCTTATGTGCTAATGTGGTAAGTCTTTCTCATACAAACCGTTGTGCTATCAGTCTTACGCAATGAGCCCCCCATTGGCCGCATCATCTTTATGGTGTTCCTCCTACTATCTATAGGTAAACATATTATGATTGAAAGACCGTCACTTTTAATCATTATATGTTTACCATGAGTATCGCTATGAGACCCGAAAATCTATTCACAAATATTATCTATCGTTTCGAACATATATATATATATATAGTAGTATATATCAGTTCCATAGAGATCATATGTTAAATATATATATATATATATATATATATATATATATAGTAGTATATATCAGTTCCATAGAGATCAGTTATGTACGTCGAAAACGCACGAAGAGTCCAATTTGATATAAAGTGTTTAACTTTCTTCTTATACCTAAGAGAGTTCCAACACTCAAAGCAAGCAGTAGGCAAAACTTAAACTTTTCTCAGTCCAGGTAGTAAAATAGCACCGCCCTAATTCGTACTACTTAGTTTCAATATAACTGTCAAAATAAGGCTATACAAAAAGACGTCACAGCGTAAAATAGATGAATCAGTATTGCGGTGCCCAGTTAAATAGGTCGCCTACGCATCCGCTGCGTTTGATCTACGGACTATATGGGTAATTTAATGATCTATAAAAATTATAACACATCTTTTTACTTTATATATGACAGTTGGATGAACGAGAATTCTTATTTTTGACATTTAAATATTGCTATTAAATATTTTAATTGAAATAGTACTGTAAGTGTTCTTGATGTTTAAATCGGTAAAGAGCTTTGAAAATTTTATATGAAACTAGCTGATCCCGAAAAACGTTACTATGCCAAAACAAAATGTCTCTAAAAGTAGATGTTGGCCGATTCTAAGTCCTACTCAATATGACCACAAAATTTCAGGAGAATCGGTCAACCCGTTTCGTAGAAGTAAAGGAACAAACACGAGAATTTTATATATTAGATAAGTGAAAATCTATTACATCAGAGATTAGCCAGCATTAGAAAGTGCCTGCCATCTGTGGCCTATAAAAGTGGCAAGAAGCCACTTCAACCATTCCTTAAGTTTAGGGTTATCGTGTAGTTCTAAATTCATCGCAGAACGCAATATCCCACCCCCTAAACATCGCGTGATGACATCCGCAGAAGCCATTAAATCGGCTTAACGTCGTATTAATATTATTTAGTAGCGTATGACGTTTTGGGAATGGTGCAAATTAAAAACATAATATATTTTAAACTATATCCCACAATTACATAGATATTTAAATCGATATTCTATATTTTATTTATGAAAAACTAATGGCATGCTCACTAACTCACTCAAAATATCTTTATTCAATTAGGTCTTTATAAAGACACTTTTGCATCGTCAATTTTTACACTACCACCGGTTCGTAAGGCAGTCATCTACCGAGAAGAACCGGCAAGAAACTCGATAGCTGCTCTTTTAAAATAAACAATTAATACAAAATTGTGCTACTGACAATTAAAATAACAAAGCATTGTAAGGCTACTCAAAAATTGAACTGTCCCGATGCTGAGCCAATTGCCAACACATTAAAGGGATCTTTGTCCTCTAAATATTCGTTTACGGTATAGTATGCCTTTTCAACCAAAATACCTTGTACGCGCGTTTTAAATTTGTTGGAAGTCAATCTAGTTATAAGTGCTGGGACTTTGTTTTAAAAACTTAGGCTTTTCTCCTCTGCATTGTTATTTTGTGCTTTTATATTTCTGGATCTAACTTAGACATATCAATTTGGTTTAAGAACACTCAGTATGATATTCATATCAGCTATCGAGTTCGTACCGGTTCTTCTTGGTAATGTAAAAAAATTACGATTCCAAAGTGTCCTTATAAAGACCTACTTGAATAAAGATGATTGGATTTTGAAATAAATTAAATACATTAGCATAGGTATGTCAAGAATTTTCATGGGTTTGATGTTAATAAAACAAAATTTAATGGTAATATAAATTACGATATTAAAATGTAACTGATATCTATAGAATATCTCCGCGTGTCTTGAGGACACACTAAAAGGAATGTATGCGATAAATCGGCCCTTGGCGACGCGAAGAGAATAATATTATAGCGATTATTGCGGATCATGGCGGAGATGGAAAAATTATCACGTTGACTGTTTCCGGGGCACACACAGATAATCTACATCTCATGAACAATAAATGTTAGCTCTGTGGCGTTGTTAAGTTATAGAGACCACAGACTTCGTCACATCTATGAGCTTCGCGATGGGAGAGCATACGCTGGATGAATAATATTATCTATTAATTGCTTAAACAATAGCTTAAGCCGAGTGAAATGGAGGTTATACGTTTTTTTAATTTATAAATTGAAACTTTTGCAGTAAGTTGCTAATAGATAAAGGGGTATAAATTAAGGATGAGTTTTACAAATAAATTCAAATCAAACGAATAGATCAATAATACTTTATTGGAAAATAAGATAAAATGCACCTTCGAAAATTGAGTGAAACCGATTGTGAGGATAAATCCTAAGAGTACTACTGAAACTCGAACTTATTTAAAGAAATACCGCGTTGCATCGAGAAACTGCGCCAGCCTTTACACTATTAAGTATACTATTATACTTTTTTTAAATGTATTTAAGTGTTTTAGTTAATTTATTTATTTGTCTAACTAATATTGAACTATATATAGATCGTTTCACGTATGAAGCAATATAAGATTAAATTGTTTAAAGCTCAGAACAAACTTTAGAATTGAAAACATTTTAAGGTGGTATTCTCAATTGTAAAAGTAAATAGCTAACAGGCTAGTAAATTACCGATCCAAATATTTTAATTTTCTTGCTTTAATCCAAATCAGCCATAGGACGTTCTAAGTTGGTTTTCCTCTATTCATATGTAATCACTTCGTTCGGGGTCGGGTTTCGAAGAACAATAGTAGAAGTGGACATATTCATAGCCCAGACAACAAAGGGCCTAGTACAGTCTAGTTGTTTCAAAATTATTTGCGTATTTTGAAAGCGGAGTACATTGATCCCGTAACACGATTCTCTTTTTTGGACGGGTCAAAAAGTGATATCATTCACACCACTGAACTGAGTGTAAAACGCGCGACTGCGCATCGTGAAATATGCGCCTTTTTTATTTATAACTTGATGTTTTTTTTTACATTAAGTGAAGTGCTAACCCTTTGGACACCTGCAACGGAGGCTTACAAGTGAGTTGCCTGCCTTTAAAGGCTACTCTCTTTTGAATTCCCCCAAGTCTTAGCGGTTCCGGAATACAGGTAGTTCCATTAAGGGGTGGTGCGCAGCAGTAACTGCTTTAAATTACGCACAGGTAAGCCAGATGTTAGAGCTGTAAATCCAAACACTTTTAAAAACAAATATTAACTAGAAGTAGAAACAAAAAATCGAAAAAAAAATACGATTATTTCTTGTCTAATTTAAAGTTAATACACCAGTATTTTAATTAATGTTTAAGTATTCCTGTGTACCGATTAACATTCCGTTAGCAATAATTAGACACGGTGATAAGAATGCGCTACAACTTTGCGTTAATCGTTCACTTTGTATGAAACTCAATTTTATTGCGTCAATTCAAATTAACAGAAAAATGGTTACACTTAATTCATAAGCTGGTTGGTTCTTGACACACAGGAAACTGATGCCTTCGTCAACGTTCCTTTAACACTGACCGATAACCTATTAATTATAAATCATACTAGGTGTACGTAAACAAAAATTACAGCATAAAAATAAATTTTAAAAAGTGTTGATGCTGTGCCGCTGTGTGCAATGATTGCTGGCAACAAGGGTCCTTCAAGAAAAAAGCCGAACACTCCCTAAAAGGTCGGCAACACACTCTCGAGCTTCCAGCTACGTGCGTGTCTATGAGCGGTGACTTTACCTTTATGGTGTGCCTCTTCTATAGAAAAAAATCATTTCCGCTATAACGAGCACCGGCTCTCTCATCACTGGAAGTGTAGTCATACGTAGTATAATTAAATATACTTTTTAAAAACTACCCATTCTCATGAAATTGTATTGTAGGTCTGAGAATCGGTTTTAATACCCTGGATGTTTTGATACAGCATTCAAATATACATACAACCTTAATTTTTTACCCTTCTACGATTAACCTTAATTTAAATAAACATAGGACTTAGTATAAAAAAAACATTCACATAACTTAGTCTTCTGTATTATTGTATTTTCCCATTGCGATGCAAAACGATCGTTTTGCTTAAATTAACTCTTACTCCCCAAATCGCTAACATATGGACAAAACATTATTAAAGATGTGGATTAGAAACACACACTAAGCACATTGCGATTTTATTTTCGTTTAAGGATGAGGTCACACGAGAGACTGGTCGTGATCCGAGCGGTTCCCACAGAAGCACGTACCCAATTCAATTTATTGTGCCTCTTAATATCATATCCATTTACAGTTAGGGTGATATAGAGGCGGCACGATCGCAGTTCAAAATAGTCCCATTTTGAATCGTCTTAAATCTAAGTGATCCTACGCCTGTTCCTACCCGACTAGAGTCGGATAGATTGATTTTTATGAAAATGATCCTTGAACACATTTTAAATACTTTTGAAGGAAATTATTAACAGATTAAAAACAGTTTTACATCTTTATCGTTGCTCTGTGGACAGAGCGGTATAAACACTTTGATGTATGGTTTTCTTGATAGTAAACGCCACATAGTAAATGCAGTGAGATATTCACTTCATTCAAAGGACATTTCTTACCAGCTGCCTGCCATTCTATATCGGAACTAATACGACTTAGAGTTCTTTACGAAAAGAGCGTCCGGCCTCAAAGGCCGGCAATATAGTCACGAGGTACATGAGTGTTTATGAGAGGCGACTTCACCTTTATGGTGTGTCACCAGCTCGTTTGCCTGCTCCTCTCCTATAAAAAAGAGTATTTTTTTACTATATTCATGGGTGCTATTCTATAAGCACCATAGATAAGACAAAATAAAAAATATTAGATATCATGCGCATCTGTTAAAATGGCCTCGCTCAGTACACTAGCCTTGTGAACACAGTACCTTTCAGTAAGGTCACATGTCCTTCGTTTGGTTCTAACTATTACCATCTCTGGATAGAATTTATGTAAGAGTACTTGTGTGACTTACAAATAAAATAACTAACTTAATTTACTTATTTTTGTATTATCATATTTTTAAGTTATTTGAAGTAAAATCCAAAATTTGTCCCGCTTGTTACATTATGTATTTCAAAGATTCACCCCTTAAAACTTATTCTCGTGTGTTCTGCCTAAGAACATAATTGAATGTACAATTGCCCCAAGGAGTTTACGACCATAAAGTATTTATTGTTTATTTAGACATTAATTATTTCATGCGTACGTTAATAATGTCGTAAAATTTTGTTTTATAGCCTATGGGATCTTTTACTGTTCGAATGAGATTATTTAAATGAGGGGTTCTTTTTTTAATTACCTGAGTTTATAATCTGTGGAACGGTGATGTGTTAATAAACCCTTATTGGATTTGTTAATTTAGCCTATTTGAAATACGCTTCTTAATTTAAAATATATGTCGCATTTGTCACTTGTTATTGTAGAATGGCTGTCAAATGCAGACTGCATTATATACACGACCGCATATTGTGGCATTTAATACCAACGACATAGGTAAAGCTAAGAACGTCACTGTTATTTGTGTATAAATTGCAAACGCTGTTATGATAACCAGATAATTAAAATTTTAGACTCAGTGAACCGTAGCGAAATCGTAGCACACGCGTAGAGTATTGTTTTGCAATTTGCTGTATCTGCTTCATAGTTCATTTCTAGTCTGTGTATCTGGCCATATGTCATAGATAGCTCTAAAGCATACCAGTATTGCAATTGGGGTTTAAACGGAATACCTGAGGAGACGCTCGCTTAACCATATAGACATTTCTCAATTCAAAACACTTCGCATTTTTAATTTATCTATGAAAAAATAAATTTGAATAATATTCTTAATTTAAGCCTCTATTCTTTTTGAGAGCGAGTCTGTAGGGCGAACAAAGAATCTGTGAGAGGACATTGGTGAAAGTCAATGAAAACATTTGCGTACACAACGAAGTAGGCGGGACTTGGGTAAGGACGAAGCTGCCAAAGATTAATAAATCAGATATAGGCCACATAAAGTGTGAAGTTTTAGTACTTTTCGGTGATTATGGTTATTTTAAATTGCATTCAAATAATTTAATTATTCGAGTTATTTCTTATTAGGAAGTTAAATGTGCAATTGTGGTCTAGACGGTGTCTAATTCTTGATTTATTAAGGCTATTAATTATTTTCTTATTTCCTAGTATTTACTAATTGTATTTATTTAATTGCAGTTATAATGTTTTTTATTACTAACAACTATATCCGAGACTTAGCTATTAATGGATCTAGTTCCATTAAATAATATCATGAGCGATAGGGAATTACTTTCTTCAAGGAGATCACAGAAGTAGTTTAATCATGCTGAGTTAACATCTGTTTGTCCTTATAATCTTTGACGAAGGGCGCGTTTTGAACTTGAAGCGGGCAGACTTCTACGTCGTAGGGAATTTGGAACGACCCTTAATTCATTCAATGTTCCTGTCTGACGACTGTTTGAGGAACCTCCAGGGTTCGCTATGTTTATCAAGTTTTTACCAGATTTTATTAATTTTTTACTTTGCTATGAAAAATTTTCATTAAATAAATAGAGACCTCTTTTATTAATAAGGATCTGAATACAACGGAATGAGACATACTATTAGGTTTTTTGGAGTTTAACGATTCGTAGCAGTTACTAGAATCCGTTAGTATGAAATGATTAGTTCCTATCTATATATAAATTCTTAAAACACCGCTCCCATGTACATTTCTTAACAGCTTCTATCATCGTTAAACCGGAATTTAGGTCAAATGACTTCTTTTGTTTGTTGCCGCAGTAAAAAAATTTTAAATAGATAATTTAGGTTTTAGGGAGCGATGAAATCTATCATATCGTTCTTTGTTTGTTTTTCAAACGATTTATGAGCTTGGAATTAGCTTTATAACCTCGCGGTATCTTATATACAAGTATAATATTTACGTCTCATACTACGTATAGGTTCGCGGGAATCGTACGCCTAAACAAGTATTTACGCCATCACTATGCACTGGCTGGAAATAAATGCAAAAAAAAGTATAGCTCGTGAATGTGAAATACAAAAAGTTTTTATAGCTTTATGTAAAACCTTTTAAATCTCTTCATCGAAAGCATTTATTGTCCGTAATTTAATTAGTTATATATTTTATTTTTTTAATTTAAATGAACTTTTTTCCTGTTTTGCTTAATTGAAAGTATGTTGTGTTTTATTTTTTGTATTGTACAGTATTTATGCAGTCCAATTGTAGTATAAGTGTTCTTATATTTTGTCCGTTGTCTGGAAGGCATCGTTTATAAGTGATAAGCCGTTGCTCTTATATGTACTAACTAACATCTATTAAAATTATCGACTTCTACTATTTTAGTGCAACAAAGTGTGTTTAAATAAACTATATTCTAATTGTTTTTTTACGTTCCCTTATGTTAATATAATTACAAACTTCGCATTTATTAATATTGACATTTCTATTTTAAGAAAGAGTTTAGATATCAATTGATTAGCTCGAGATAACATACATTGAAACATTATATAGAAGTATAATTATACTTTGTAACATTTATATACGTTTAATAAGTTTTTTGTAATTTAAAAGAGATGTTTATATGGTACATCATCGGCCTATTAAAATATAATTCATCATATTCGTTTGTAGGTCATCGTCCGATGACGCTTTTCCACTTATATGCTTCGCCGCAAACCATGAGATTTATATCTAAACAAGTTCTAACTCAGCAATTAAAGGGATTGTATCATTCATAAATATTTTTATGTAACCCGACGCGAAATTATTACCGTGACCGTTTTAGGGTACCGTTCAATAAATATTAATTCTTGTATATTCAAACTCAAACTCAAAATATCTTTATTCAAGTAGGTCTTTATAAAGACACTTTTGAATCGTAAATTTTTTACAGTACCACCGGTTCGGAAGGCAGTCATCTACCGAGAAGAACCAGCAAGAAACTCCATAGCTGTTCTTTTAAAATAAACAATTAATACAACATTGTGTTACTCACAATTAAAATAACAATGCATTGTAAGGCTACTCAAGAATTGAACTGTCCCGATGCTGAGCCAATTGCCAACACATTAAAGGGATCTTTGTCCTCTAAATATTCGTTTACGGTATAGTATGCCTTTTCAACCAAAATACCTTGTACGCGCGTTTTAAATTTGTTGGAAGTCAATTTGGTTATTAGAGACTCATTTAAGGAAATTATATTATAACAAAATATACAATTCTAAAAAAAATGAGAAAAGTATGAATTGTAGTATGTAAAGTCAACTTGTGCCCCCCCCCCCGCGACATTTTTAAACCGATTTTCCGAATTTCCATTTGTATTTAAATCATGCGGACGAAGTCGCGGGCAAAAGCTACTTATACATGTGGTATTGTCGATTGTTTATAGTAGCAATGGTTTTATAATTTTAAGGCAAAATAGATTAAACAAACCTACGGAATCATTTTTAATTAAGCTCGTTACGCTTTTGAACGAGTTAAATTATTCAAGAATATTTTTTTATTTATTTATGTACGCAAGTGTGAAGCTTAGTCAGTTTTTTTGTTCGATATCCGTGAAAAGTTACTATTCCTTCGAAGTTCAAGTGAAGAATTGTTAAAAAAACGTTCCTAGCCATTGGGCTATATATATTTTTTTATAGAACAGAGGGCAAACGGCCTGACCGGCCTTATAGGTAGTGGTACATAGAATTTTGGTTAGATTCGTTTTGCCCTGTAGAATTGTCCTGAATTTTATTGTTTACCAATATATTTCCAATATTTTTTTCATTATTTACACCAACCTGCGGTCCCGGCCATCTGTCAGACGACATATGCCATACTTTTTACGAGCCCACGATTTGTTTATATCGATGACTCTCTCGCATCCATACAGATATTATACCTTTCTCACTCCCTCCCTGTTTTCCTTCAAGGTACAAGGTAATTGAAACTAAATGCATGCGGGTTTAGTGAAAGGACTCCACTTGTCATAGATTAAGTGTTTTTACAAAATTTCTTTAACCTTCTCGATAATAAGAACATTGTTAATAAGAAACAGATTAATACGCATAAATAATAAACGTAGCATACCTCAACAAAAAGTTATTTAAATGAATAATGAATGAAATAAATTTACGTAAGATTTATAATAGAAGTGAAGCTAGAAAAAATACTTTTAATTATCTTTTTATAAATATCCGTTTTAATAGATTAATATAGAACATTTTGCAACAAGATTTTGTCCAATTAGTTTAATTTAATTTAATACACAGTATGTTATGATATATGGTAAAAATAATTAAAAAACATATGCCTCTGTAAGGTAATGAGTATTTTGGCACTGTTGTAGAGTGGGCGCATCTACCTTAGGGCATTCACCTGTCTAGGCCTACCTTTGTCTTGTCATGGGTGTACGATGGCTCCATATAATAAATTTTAATTGATGCAAAACGTTTAAAGACTATATTTAAATGTCATTGCAATAATTAATTTAATTCCAGACTGGTTCTTCTATTTAATAGACATCCACGTTAACCGTATACGACTAGTTTCTATCATCAAAAATTGGGTTTAATGAAACAACGCTATAAATTTAAGCCGCCAATTTCTAAACCAATACGACTCAGCATACCACTCCCAAAAAGGCTGCCAACGCACTCACGAACACCCACCCTTGTGAGTGTCTATGGGCGGCGACTTCACGGTGTACCTCCTGCTCGTTTATACCCTCTTGTATGAAAAAAAATAAAAGAACTTGCAGGCTTCAAAGAGGCTCATAGAAGAGTGTGCTCATTTTCTTATGTCTCACATTTCGCGGCCTTCAATGCCAATCCGGAACAATTGTTAATTCAATAAAAATCGACCTTTACATTATACGCTTCAATTTATTATTACAATCCCAATTGATATTTAACTATGAGTAGTTTCAATGTATTTTTTATAGAACCTCTTTGTAATAGAAAATAGCTGTTATAGTGAAATTAAGGTTACGTTCGAATATAAGTTGCCGGACCAACAGGCTGATAAGATATTAATAATCATAGACAATGCGTATGTACGCCACCTGTGGTAATGTCACATGCTGCGAACAGATGTGATGCGTTTCCCTTTATCTGTACCGATTCCACTGTGAGCCGGCACGGTTTATATTAATTACACTCTTACACAAAATACATGTATTCAAATTATAGATAAAGACACTTTTGAATCGTCCATTTTTACACTACCACCGGTACGGAAGGCATTTACCGAGAAGAGTTAAAATTTTATTCACACAGTTTAGAAACGAACAACGAAAAATATTGTAATTTGATTAAAAACACAAGTAATGAAATTCGTTACGTGATAACGTTTATTCTCGTCGTATAATGGAAACATTTAATTATTTCGGTGACAAATCTTTAAAATAATAATGAAGCCCCACGCCTCGATGCTTAATTAATATACAGATATTATATCTTTGAATTGGTCTATCATTAACATCATTAATAGTTCATCTTAATTTAGATAAGATTAAATTAGGCTTTTTACAAAGTCTAATGAACTGCAGAAGTTTTCATCTGGGGTTGGATCTCGTCTCGACCTATATTTGTCTTTTTTTTATCTAACAGGCAAACGAGCAGGTAGGTCACTTTGTAGGTAAGAAATAATTAATTAGTTAATTCCACCCGTATCACTTCGATGACTGTCCTTCCACCACTGCGCGTTTCGTAAGACATTTCTTACACCGCACCACCACGTTGTGGCACCAGCTGCCCGCCATGGTAATTCCGACTTCAAGAAAAAAGCGTATAAATCCCTAAAAGGCCGACAACGCACTCACAAGCTCCCATCCACGTGAGTGTCTATGGGCGCCGACTTCACCTTTATGGTGTGCCTCCTCCTCATTTGCCCCCTTTTCTATATAAAAAAAATTGCTGATTAATCCATCGGTCATAGGCATTTGTTTTAAGTCCAGTGTTAATTATCACTTAAAATTATTAAATTTGTACAAAACAATCATCAGACCATTACGATATCTTTTTTGTATATAATAACTTGTAGGTTTAATAAATATTTTTTATTAATGTGAACGACCTGGTTTAAGGTTGTTTGTTTTAGAATTGAATTAATTAAAACAGCTATTTAAACACTTAGCAGACAATGCATAATTGTTTCCAAAAGTTATTTTATTATTTTTAGCTAATTTAGCTCACGCCTTCGAATCCCGGCCGCGCAACGTATATAGAAAAAGTTTAATTAATGCAATACAATTTAAAATATATAAATAACTTAAAATAAAACTAAAATGAAAAAAGTTTGGTCCCAGTGGCAGAGTACCCATAATGCTGACGGCATTTCCTCGCTGTATCGCGATGCTTATACGCTGAGCGAGAAATCACCAGATCTTTCATCACCGGTACTACCAGGCGCCTAGTTTTATACAATGACTCGTGATATGTTAGTCCTGAAAAGATATGTTTGTTGCAATGACTTACTAAAACGGAGACTCAATATTTCTTTTGATTTTGTTCTACATAAGAAGAATTATTTATTTACTTACAAAATTGTTTAGTATAAGATTGTTTTTATAGTATTGTTACTGACAGGTTTGTGTAATAAAACACTCGTACACGGCTAACGAAATTTAATTATAAAAACTGAGTGCTACCAACAAAAATAAAGGCACCAAATTAATACTACTAAAAGTATCGAACATTACTGAGCTCTATTGGAGTATCAGTGATATTTAAGTAAGATTGTCCATGTTTTCACTATTGTTATCTGACCTTATTGTTTATAACCTTTTTTTACATCTTAGATCGTAACTGGCTGGTTTTGTTTCCGAAATAGGTTGACATTTAATAAAAACTTCTTTGTCAATCTATATACGGATTTACATAATAACGACTGCATTTTAGCAATTGTAGTCAAAATCAAGATTTATTTTTATTTACGTAATGATGATTATACTTAAATGTTATACAAAATTTTTGCAAAGGCATATGACAAATAAAATGCTACCAAGTTAAAGAGGTATATGCGTATACATATATATTTTTTTTGCCATTCGGACCGGTCAATGAGACCGGAAACAGTTGATTAGACGTAAAATGAATGAATACATGTCACCACAGACACTTGGAATATTGAATGTTGATATTTTAAATTTAGAATACTGACATAAAAAAGTATTTATTGATTTGTTTTTAGTATCTCTTTTCTATCAATTCAAAGATTCAAATAAGCTCTTCGTTCATATTTTTTATTAAAAATAATTTATGCTTACTTAGCCACAGGCACAAAAAAAACCTGGACAATAAATGCCTGAAAATACAAATTTTCCACTTAAATCTAAATTACAGTTACTTTCGTAAGCCGTTTTAATAATGTCCTTGATTGCCTCAAAATGTCAATCATCGGTTGAAGCCACGTTTTGACGCACCTAAATAATCACAGTCTGATTTCAAAATAATGAACAAAAAACGATCAACAAAAACCAAAGTGTTATTCATAACCAATCGGTAGCAACGATCGCATGTAACAATCGTTAAATTTTCGTTTCCATGGTAACGATGGTACACATCTCCAATTCGTGTGTCCTCATATTAAAAAGTATATCTATGCGGTATTTAAACTAGAAAAATTGTAGAGAATTCTCAGGTATGTTCTGTCAACAAAACAAATTATTTAAGTTACAAATTTATCCGATTGATATTGGTTTCATAGCGTACTTGTAAAACCTATTTTTTTTCCTAATGAACCACTGATCATTATAACACGATTGTGATATAAATATTTGTAATAATACCGACTAGACATGATTTAAAAGACAGGTGCAGGTCAATGAACTCACATTGTGGGAAAAAAATCGCGATAATTCAGTATTCAATTTCCTTATTAAGTTTTTACTTTGTTTAGTGTTAACACAAACTACTTGAAAAGTTGTACGATCTATAATAGTGTTGTTAGGTTGTTTCTGTCTAGTTAATGTATTCAGACTGTAGTTAAAAGAAATGGCCAACGTAGCACAAAATAAAATTTAAAACTAATTCATTATTTAGAAGTAATTGTACGAGGCTTGTTTTGTCTTTAGCCAATAACCGACTGAAAAATTTATTTGGTTTAATGTATATTTAGATAATTTTTTGGGGAAAACTTCGATCAAAAATCCTGTTTGATTAATCTAAAATTTTCAATGAAACTTTTGGCAATATCCATACTAATATTAAAAATACGAAGTTGACTATGTATGTATGTATATGTATGTTACGCTTTCACACTTAAACATCTGAACCGATTTCGCCAAAATTTGGGATAGAGATAGACTAAAGAATACTATGGATGAGATTTAATCTCAAGAAAAGTGTTGAAATAGCGGATGAAAGTTTGTATAAAAACATCACCAGAACTATTCTATTTATAAACCGATTTCTAAAATTCCTTTTGTATTTAAACCACGCGAACGATGTCGCGGGCAAAAGCTACTTCGAACTCAAACTCAAAATATCTTTATTCAAGTAGGTCTTTATAAAGACACTTTTGAATCGTCAATTTTTACACTACCACCCGGTTCGGAAGGCCGTCATCTACCGAGAAGAACCGGCTAGAAACTCGATAGCTGCTCTTTTAAAATAAACAATTAATACAAAATTGTGCTACTGACAATTAAAATAACAAAGCATTGTAAGGCTACTCAAGAATTGAACTGTCCCGATGCTGAGCCAATTAAAGGGATCTTTGTCCCTTGTTAACTATAATATAGTTTAATTTATAGAAATAATTTCCAACTAAGGAAACGGTCCAGTTAATTCTATTTTGAAACATTACAAGCACGATTCATTTTATTTATGTCAAATAACAAGTATGCCCAAAGTTTGTGAACGTCATAATAAAACTGGGTTTTAAATTTAAGTGCCATACAAAGTACGAGATGGCATTCGGTCTTCTATTAGGTAAGCACTTAAAAGATCGTAAAACTCTTGTACTACATTCTTATCTGATGGAACCGACTATATTTTATCGGTGGCTTAAAGTGTTTTCGCCGCACTGAAACTTGTAGAACTTTGAACGAAAAGGGTAAGCCACACAGACATGGGACGGCGCAAACAAGGCGGAGCCAACCAGTCGGTGATCTATCATCGTGGTAGCCAAAACCATTGGTCTGACTTGAAGCGAAAGTCAGACAGAGAAGAGTGGAGTCATATATGCGTTGGGGCCTTAAGACACTAGGACGAGCCACTTTTAAGGAAATAATGCTTCTATAACTTAAACTTGTTATATTTCTTGTTCTATGTTTTAGTCTTATTTTGGCATTGTTTTTTATCTATTCCTTATTGTGTAAAATTTGTTGATATGCTGTATGGGTTTAAGAAATAAAATAACGTAAGAGAATAACAAAATGTACTTTCTTTTAATAAAAATCTTGGAGGTCATCCACTTAAATAAAACCCAATACAAACTAATGCCCTATTGAAATTCATCCCCAAAAAGGGTTTTACGGTATGAACTCCCTGGAAATATTATACTGATTCTTATAAAAATAATTTAGATGATTTCCTCATATTTTTAATACACACATATGTGTTTAATAAGTTGTTACACTTTTTATGTAACATTCATGTTTCGCTGGTAGAGGCTTTTCTTGACAGACTGTCATTACAAAAATCGAAACTACAGTTACCTAACTCATTAACCAATCAATGACATGATATTAAATTATGTAATTATAAAATATATATTAATAATAAATATATATATATTCCATTACGCCACAGAACACAGATAACATGAAGTCCGAGCATTTTAAGAAGTTCCGGCAATTGACTCATTCCCAAGTGACGTTTACATTTTATTGATATATCGGCTTCACATCCGTTCGAGGACGTTATAAGAATTAATAGACCGCGATGTTCCTTTTTTGAATGTTTTTATATCAGTTAAGAACTTTCCCTCTGCAGGTTTATTATAGAAGGTAGTAGAGTAACACTATCTATTCTATGTATGAACGCAGAATTATCTAAAAAAAAATGCAGCTTTCATTTTTATTATTTTCGTTTGGTGGCACAGAGAATGATCCTCGTAATTTCTTAGTTGTTATCATTCACAGAAAAGCAACGAGGAAATCAAAATGTACCTATTTTTTAATGTGTTACCGTCAAAATTGATTTAATCACATCTGGACACGCGTAGTTGACACAACTTTATGTTCATGAATGTTCATTCACAAATATCATGATCGTGACCAAAAGAACTGTACTTTTCTTGGAATTCCCTAACAAAAACTTATTATGAATGCGGCCGCTCGGCTCTCGGTTTTTGCTGAATTCAAAGAAGCTAGAACGTGCGAACGAGGCCCTACGTTACATAAATAACAGACGATGGTCTATGGTTGATAATAACTCTTTATAATCTATAAAGGGCTTCCAAAGTTTGAAGTCCCGCACCTGTGGGAGACCTAGATTATATTTATATTTATTTCAGTCGACATTTATGATATTTTAGAAATTAACTTTCACTCTACAGTTCTATAATGTAACTTAATATTTATCTTTTCATTGTAGGTCAATCGAGGTGTGGCTGAAGTCGGGGAGGCTGCACAGCGATGTTCTAGAGGAGCAAAAGCTCAGTGAAGGCCAATTAAGAAGACCAGGATCGACGGTCATACTCTGGCTGAAGTGTGAACAGGTACCTTTTAAATATTATTATCATACAAAAGTTACCATGTTAAAATCACCATGAGAAATAAGGATAAGGTTGCTGTTCCCACTACAAGCCTCCATAATTTAATTAAAATAGGTAGGTGCGTTGGTTCAAAGGGCAACGTACGCCTTCATAACACAATTTCAAACAACTTGTTGACTGTGTCAGTAAATAAGTTTCAAAAGTAGTTAAATATGAAGCTTTTAGAAAATGCGTTTTATTATAGATATCGGTTTATTTTGATTATAAAAAAGTTCTATATTTTATTTATTATAACAATATTGTACGGCATTTACAAGACTTTCAATTAAGACATTAAAAGTCAAAAACAAATGCCTATAAGAAGTATTTGTAAGATTAAAAACATTCAACTAAACTATGTCTTTATTTAAATAAAATAATGTGTAATTTTAATATTTTTTTAATTAAAACGTAAATTAAGTTTTTTTTTCACGGAACATCCCAATTAACTTTTATCAGAAGTCACACCTTTCTCAGCCATTTAATGATAAAAAATCTATTAATGATTACGGTGTGGCTTTTCCATTGCGATGTACGGTACATCTGTTACTATTTTAAATATTAACTGCAATTTTGACATTATTAAAAATGATAGTAACTATAGGTATGTCTATGGTTATAGGCAAAACAATTTGACTTAGGTAAGTAATTATCAGATTACAAACACAAAAAAATACATTTCATTAAATTACGAATAAATTGCCTATGAATTTTAATTTATTTTTAATTTAAAACATGTTTTCTTTATTTAAAATTAAACAATTGTTTGATTGTTAGTTATCTATTTTTTGACCAAGCAAAGAAGATTGTTTAAACCTTGCGTCTACATTCAAATAAACTTAATATTAAATACCAGAGAAAATGTACTAAATGATTTTGTAGTCTTCAGCTTAAAGTAGGACATCAGCAAGGTACTAGATAAAAGAAAGAAAAAAAATTGAAGAGTTTAAGAATAAATTTTCACCTCAGCTACATATAGACAGCTAACTAAAATACAGTAACAAAACAAATCAAAAATTTTACAAAAGTGAAAATATATACATAAATAAATATTACAAATGCGATCGTTTCCCTTATCCTTTGGTGATCAAAAAAGAAGCACGCTAACACATATCATAAAAAACAGAACGTTTTTTGTTCCTAATCTAAGAACCTTTCCAATTAATTTAAACAAAAGACAGGTGATCTATAAATGTTTAATTTCTTATCTTAATGTGTTTAAGAATTGTTGTAATTCCCTTTAAATTACTATAATCTTTATTTTAAGCTATTACATCGATTGGAACTACCTTATAGGCAAAAACGGATTATAGGGGATGGATTAGGGTTGCCATCGAAAAATATAAACAAAAAATGTCCAAGTAATAGTTTGGTTTTTAAAATACGAAAATGTTTTAATAACTAAAACAATTATCGTCTCGATATTATTCGTATTATGGTTTTAATAAAAAAAATTAAAAATAGTCTTCACTTATGGGTGTGGTAACCCTATTCCGGTAAATTATAAAAAATGTAAACAACACATCACCTGCTCGTGCTGAGATTGGCAGGTGCATAGAAACGCATCTGCATTGCATTAACAATGTAAAATGAACCGTATGCCTAAGTGATAAAGCTCAAAATAGTAATAGTATACGTGGAAGGGTTCGCGGTTCACCTGTGCATACGAGTATCCATACAATGGGTGACCATTTTTTACATTTTGATTTAGGACCCAATGACAATTGACAACCACTTAAGCAAAGATATTAACTTAATACGTTAATTTTCTTGTTGTTTATTAATTAAGTTGGAGTAATTAATTAACGGTTTTAATGTTGACACCTTAAATACAGGCAGTGTCCAAAACAAGCGAACGAGAGGAACTCACAACAAGAAACACTCTTTAATTCTCTAAGTCGCGAAACGTATTTTACATAATGTCTTGTTAATACTGTCATACATCACGATCCAACAAATGCATCACAGATATATTATATATAAAAGTGATAGTGAAAACTAACCGATTGTTAGCATTAGGGTTAGAATGAGTTATTAATTTCGCATTGGATAATAAAGTAGCATCTTTAAGGTAAGTAGAATCATCCTAAGACCGACTTGATCCTGTTCAATACTGGTACATGCCTCGTCTATCGGTCTTTTTACATAAAACCTTCACGTCTCTGATACGAGGAAATACGAAAATAATTTAATGCATTTACGATAACCGTAATTTATAGACTACAGGCTGTCTGAGCTGTACATCCTTTTTGTCCCCTTATCTTTTTCCACCACAGAGTAAAGAATTTTAGTAAACTCAACATATTTATAACAGAATTCTGATATACAGTATAACTATCGGCGAAATATCTCATTGAAGACATATAATAACTACTTTATTTAATTACTGCGCTTATAGATTTATAATTAAAATACTACTACGTAAATGTTAAAATTACACAAAATAAACTTTACTTCGGACGATCAAACAGAGCACCTGTAGCTATTAACTAGGACATGTGTGGTCCAATAAAATATTATCGTATCGCGTGTTGCCAGATCAAAATGAATGCCCGCGTTAACCTTTACAATATTTCGCATGGCAACAATTTAACTCGCACCTGGTTTCATTTATTTAATCAGATTGCCTAGTGCTATAAATAAATACGCGTATACATTATGTGCAAACATAGACAAAGGAAAATATAGAATTACAAATATAAATTATATGTTATTAAACTCTACCATTTATAAACCGATTTTTCAAATTCCTTTTGTATTTAAACGCAGGACGAAGTCACGGGCAAAAGCTACTAGTTAACTATAATATAATATGTATATATATATTGTTTATCAGTGTTGTAAGAAGGAATAATACATATGTGTCGCTTGCCTTGTGTGTACAATTGTAATTCACAACACCATCCATTGAAAAGTCCCCCAAACATATTCTGCGAATGTCAGACCTTGAGCGATTTCTCTGATTGTCGGCATTGTATACAAAACCACACAACAATACTGTAAATCGGTTTTTTCAACGCTGTAAACACGGGAAGTCGTTTTTTTCGATTAAAAAATATATTTAAGCGTTGTGTAATAATCTAGATATATTTTGTACGTAAAATATTCTTCATTAAATTAGGATTGGTGGAACATTTGAAATTAAAAATTATGTAACTATATATATTATAGTAGATATTCTTAAATGATGTACCAAGTTTATATTTTTATACATTCTAAAACTATCAAGAAAAAATTGTACAAGTCCTATTATATTGTAAAGATACGCCAAGAATAATATGCTTGGCGGAGAGTTCCTTGCCAGTTCTTCTCGTCCCTTGATTTGGGAACTGGCTAAGTCGAAATTTTTTATAACTTATTTTGTTGACGATTCATATGTGTACCTTAGTTACCTATAAAAATATAAATATTTTTTATTGATTATGATAAAATTCCCCTAAAGTCCGATATGAGTGCAACAGATAATCACGCTTAAAAAAACTAATTATCCGTTTAGTTTAGAAATATCTTCTCGGGTACATTTTAGAACCTTCGTCTTTAATAGATCACTATAACCAAAATTATATCGCTAATACTATGTGGAAAAGATTTAATTTCATATCAACGCAGGTGAAATGAAAGTTGAATAATGGTCACACTATAACGAACATTGAAATCCAAATAGACACGTCTCCCAATTTAAATACCATGGATATCTTTAAGACACCTGCTAATACGTACTTGGCCTTCGCAGCTTGTATGGTAAATAGAATTCCTTGCTTTTTACACATTTAACAACTAAGAATGAAATATGTTGTTTACCAATGCAGACCTCAGTCTTATGCAAACCTCGGTCATGGGAGACTTTACCTTTATGCTGTGCGTGCTGCTCATTTGCCCAATATATGGGTCTAGTTATTTATTAAGGAAACATATACAGATACATTGCAATAAATATATATGAATATATTTGAAGCTGTAAGATGTATCCCAAACTAAGTTTAACTGATGAAAGAGATCAACATTATAGACAATATTTCCCCAATTTTTGGGTAACATTATATGAGAGATACAATCATGGACACCTAACTAACAGCCCTGTTCTGTTCCCTAACTTAAAGGACTCTTTTGTACGTACACACTTACTAAAAAAATATTTCTCAAGCTTAAGCGTAGTGTTCACATATTTCAAACCCAGGGGGAGAATGTAATTAGGTGTATGCCAAAAACGAAATTAGAGTATTAGTCTTTATTAAATATTATAATATCACTGTTACTTTTAAATGTATTTATCTGGTCCAAAATGTATAACTTATGTATAATTAATTTTAATGATAAAACATGGCAACCCCAATAAGTTTCTAGCGGGTTTTGCTCAGAACCTCATGAACATAGTTCGTTCGTTCAAAAGTTACATTCCTAATCGAAAGCATTTTAAGTTTATATTATTAATATACTGAAATAACATAGTTCGTTCACCCTTTAAAGAAATATAGTGAATTTATTTTTACAATTTGCAAGCCGTTTGCGGTGTAGAGCAGGTGCTATGCCAGACCTTCATACATATTATGCTTTGTAATCTGCGGATTGCGATTATCATCTATAATCTATGGTTATATCTTTAATTTATTGATTTTTATTGTAAAAATATGAATTTATTTCAGCTTTAAATTATGTACTTTATAATTTATTACTTTTGTTATAGCGGCATATTTAACTACCAGGCAGTAAAGTTTAAAAAATCTAACAAAAAGGTTTCAAGTGATAAAATAAGGTGCATTTATCTGATATATTAGAATCGCTGGGAGCAGTTTATTGTTTGTTTTTAGTTACAGTTTAATATTAAGACTTTTTAAGTTGATTTGATATTTGTTGGTTCAATAAATGTTACAAATAAATAAAAATTGGGTCTCGTTAAAAAAAAATTATTAAAGATTTCTCCTTCCATTACTCCACATTACAATCATATATTGTCAATGTTTTTAACCGCGAGTGTGAATACGCGTGTGATCGTTTCTGATTTTCAAGATATAATTCGCGATATATATATCTGTTATAAGATATTAGAACTTTTTTTTTCGGAAATCTTACCTGCCTATTTAACATGACAATTAATGAGATTTCATAGAAATCAAAGAAAACAAAAAAATGGGAAAATTCTCGCATATATTTCACAACAACAGTAGTAGGAATGAGGCGAAGGCACGCGAGTGACGCGTGTCACAACCACCTGTTGCACCCTCATTATATACAGGTTGATGTTCTTATTGCATTTTCCTATTCACCTGGCACCTTTTGGGACGTAAGGCATTCAAGATTTACTATGTACGTTTCAAATGTCTCAGTAGCTCTACGCCCTTGATTTTGGGTACTGGCAGTTAATGTTAATGTAGAGTCAAAATGTTTTTATTAATTTTATTTTAACGATTCATAAGTGTTGAGACCTATATGAATAATGATACTTTTGATACCATAATATTTTTGATATTTTTGAATTAGCACGACAATGTAGTGGTTCTAATGTGTTTCTATTGATTCACAAAATTATAGAAAGTAAAGAGCGGCCTTATCGCTTCCGATATCTTCCAGACAACCAATAATAAGAATTAAACAATTAATGAAGGACGCGACAAGATTGCACTTTTTATATATAAAAAGCGTACAAATCTCTTAAAGGCCGGCAACGCACTCACGAGCTCCCAGCCACATGAGTGTCCATGGGCGGCGACTTCACCTTTATGGTGGGCCTCCTGCTTGTTTGCCCCCTCTTCTATAAAAAATATATACCAAACGGAATATATAGTCCATCCTAGAAACATGCGCATTGCACTAGACGTGTTTAATATGAAAAGGTTTTTCACTACACAACAGGTTAAATATTTTCACGCTATTATTTTTAAAGGCCTTAACAAAATGATTATACACCAATAATCAACTAAGTCACCAACATAACTGTATTCTCCTTAATATGTGTAAAAAAACAATTCAAACTAATCAACTCGTTATATTTTTGCAATAATATTAAATTGTCTCAAATGACTTACGATGAAAAAAAGGCGGAATCACCTAGCCGTGTACTGTCCAGTTCGATTTATCGTTTCAATTATTATTTAATTGAGTGAGCACCCTGTATACAATTCACCTGCGCTGTTTTTTTACCCACTTAGTAATTATGTATAGGACGTTACTCTCCATGTTATTAACGGTTAGGTCCTTTTTAAATCTACTTAAAGCTAAATTGGTGGTATTAAGTAGTCATTAAATTACCCTTTTCCCGTATATCAATACTTTATCCCTGCACCATGTGACATATTTTTGACAGTGTCAGCATAATGGTATAAATGCGAGTTTGTAAATTAATTTAACACCTTCTGTATAATTAATATAAAAACTAATAAGTATTCAACTTAAATAAACATATTAAAGTAACGTTTGGTCTTTGCGGCAGAATGCCCAGTACGACATTTCCTCGCTGTATCGTGATACTTATATATATATATATATATAATAGTATAGTACGTAGTAGTAAGTATAATACTATATATATATATATAGTATTATATATATATATAAATCTCCTGTCACGATGTTTGTCACCGATGGATTCCTAAACTACATAACAGATTTTAAATTAAATTGGCACACCGTGAGCAGTCTGGTCCAACTTGAGACGGCTTAGATCCTTAATTATAGTCGCAATTTTATTGCAAATTATTTGTCTATATAATTAATTGACAGTCACAATTATCTGTCAACTCCAAAAGATTCTAACGGATGTCGATACTTTTCGACTGGATCGAGTAAGTAATCAATAGATGGCACTGCTATGGTAAACCGACAAACGTGTCGTATAAGCTACAATTCAATAGCATGACTACCACGTGTTATTGAGGTGTATAAATAATTTGTATGGCAAAGCAACATTTGCCGGTTCAGCTAATATATATATATATATAAAACTTTTGTATTGATATGGAACGTCAAAACGTCATATTTTGTTTCGCTAGAGATGGCAATGTATTTTTCTTGAGAAGTTTGGTTGAAACTGTTAATTTCGTTAAATGTGAGTGAATTTGCTTCTGTTTTGTTTGTGAAACATTTGATTGTCGGTTCTCCGTTTTTAGGTTTGTGTTTCTTACTTTATATTGTATTTGTAGAAAAATATTTGTTTAATATGTAAAACTCTGTTTTTTAGATGAATCACATTCGTGTTTTTGTTTAATGAAAGAAAACAAGTCCGGAACTTAAATAAAAGTCTTATAAATAATCTTATATTTATAATTACTTTTTAAAAGTACTATAAACTTTATTAAATATAATTCATAAAACGCTTATATAAATAAATATAATAATAGTTTCAGATAGAATTATTCAATGGTTTTTAAAATGTGAGATTCTTTGATTTAGGCGTGGGAGTATTTCAATCAATATAGTTAAGTACTAAGTGTTATATTTATGAATAAACTAGCTATTTCCTGCGATTCCACTCGTCCACAAAAAAACGAATAGTTCACACACACATACGTGACAAAAATCACTCACCTACTCTAATAGTCCATGTATAAAATGTACCATATTTTGTTTAAGAACAAAATCTCTCACAGTACCATGACGAACTAAATTTTTCAAAACTGTTCTAACAAATAGTAGTTTCAAACAGCACAGCCTCAAATTATGAGCAATCCAATATAATGGTGATGTTATCGGTGCTACTTAACGTCCTAGCTCTTAATAAAAACAATTTGAATTCACCATTAACAATTTTCGTTGTTAAAGTTTTTTTTAGTTAAAGTTAAAAGGCCCAAAACAACAAGGCTCTTCAAAATGTCGACGAGACGTTACCATTTATTATGTTCCAGCTTGGTTAAGTTTTTTAGTCCAATAATCGGTATAGAGCTGATGAAGAATCTAAAATCCAAAAACATCTGTATAGCATACTTAAACTTTTTTTTAGTATGCTATACAGATGTTTTTGGTACTCTTGACCTCTAATTTACAATAAGATATTAGTTAACCGATAAGTCAGTTTTAAAGATTTGTTAGTTCAAACAAATATATTTCAAACATCTATTCATTAAGTACGTCGATGTAAGCATTTAAGTTAATCTTATATATTAAATATCTCCACCGTAACGGCTTGACCGATTTTTTACCAAATTTTATATGCGTATTCAGTAGGCCTTAGAATCGGCCAACATATATATTTCATACCTTAGTGATGAGAGTTGTTCATCCTTAAATTTTCTTTTTTTTAATTTTTTGACGATTTTTTTTGTATATAATGTGGCATTATACATAAAACTCGACAATTTTTACCTTTTTATCACCATAATATATTTTTTTAATAATTTAATCATTTTTCAGGCCCCGTTCGACAACTGCTCAATCGTCATTTAATTAGTTATCCCTGCTAGTTATTTTTTGTCCAATTTATTTAGAAATAATTTTTATGGCAAATCAACTTTGTCGGGTCGGCTAGTTTTTTTAGACACTGAAGCGAGTGTGCATTTTATGACGTTATAGAGAGTGATCGTTATAAAGACAAGAAAAATTAGAATACAAGCTAAACCAACCAAAGCCCATCTCTTTTTATATTATATATTTCGATGCTTTAGAGAGTTTGTTGTTAAATCTAGAGACGTTAGATGGACTTTACACTGTATCGTTACCATGTAGCCGACATGATGGTCCATGTTTTATTACACTCATTAATATGGATTAGTTTTTATATAGAATATAAGATAATTTATCACGTATATTGAAAACTAATTGATGTATTTTTTTCATTAAATCGTCCAATTAATCAGCTCGAATAAATAACAGTTTTAAACATTACCAACACCAAAATATCAAGCGGCAGACATTTTTATTTCTTTCTCCACGAATAGATCATGAGCTCAGAAAGCGGCGGTCCGACATCACAAAAACTGTTTGAAAAACACCTTTTTTAAAATATAAAGTGTCTTGAGTTCTTTTAAATGGCTTTGGTGTGAGTTAAAGGCGATTTGGTCGTAAAATATTTTACAATTCTAGTCCTTTGCACTGTAAATTAGATATCGATCAATATTTTAATATTATAAAAAGTTTTCTAAAAAATGAAAGTATTTAACTTCTCAATTACAGTAGAGCGGACGAGAAGAACTGCCAAGAAACGCAGATTAATTATGCATTCCCAGGAGGTAAAGTTTACATTAAAAACAATTTTTCGGATCGTTTTAAAATCGAGCGAACGATCAGAAGCTACGATCATTTATTGTTACATCTCATATACTCTTGTTACGGTTTTGTGTGTTCGAATCTTGTAACTTGCACCATACATCCCCAGTACGGGTAACTTCGGTTGTAGGTCTGTTCGCTACCGAGCATTATCCAAATTGTATGACATTCTATTTGCATAACCATTAGGAACGGTTTGTTTACGTCTTGAACCTGGGGGCACCGGGCTTTTTGGAACATTGAATATTGATTTTTTAACAGGTATTTTAACGCATTAAAATTCTTCAATTTACAAATAGAAATAATCTAAATTAACATAAACTGTAATTCACATTTAATTTTACGTATGACTCGTTCCAGAATAATAACCGCAGACTAGCAATGTTTTCAAGTGATGAACGTATCTCGTAATAAATAGATTTTTAACTCAGTTACAATGATGATGATGACGTCATCGATTTAAATCACTCACAACACAGAAATATTACTGCCCTTAATAATCTATAGAAAAGCATTCTCATCTCAATATATTTATCGGCATTACCCGGTTTAATTATTCATTATCGCATTTTGTTTTTGTATGTATACGTAAACACAATTCCAATCGGTGTTGCCATATGAAAGATTACCCAATAACATGCCAACATTAATCAGAACACCAAAATAAAATCCCAATAACCACGAAGGGATTAACAATAGTTGATAGTTATTAATTTTGATATCGAATGTTAATATAACTAATTTACCAAACCGGATTAGGACGAGGTCGCAATTGAATGAAGACCTCTCATTTATCGATACCCGTGTGATAAATGGTGCAGGCGCATGCGTTTGTATATTTTTAGCTTAATAATAACAGCTTAATACGCTGTTATAGTAGTCACATGCTCAACTATATGCAGTAAGGAAATTTAAGAAAGTAGTGAAACAGAAGCTTTTAGAAAAAAAGCATTTCACATTACCGATTTTGATATTGAAAGGTTATGGAGTTAGCACCAGCTTAGCCTTGCTTCAAAAATTATATATATTTACTTACACTTTATTGCACTTTAACAGTAAAATTAGATGTTAATACATATAAGAGCAACGGGCGGCCTTATCGCTAATAAGCGATCTCTTCCAGACAACCCACCAACTGGTATCATTTCCAACAAAAAAAAACAACCTAGCCGAGTTTCTTGCCTGGTTCGTTAGCTTGGTCGCGTAAGAACAGGCGTGATCAAAATGATCCTATGTACCTTAGTGAATATTATGACTTTATACGTTTTACAGATTTTCATAGGAAATAAACTGTGTAACATTTGCTGGAAGCGTAACCAAGGACGCTACGTATATCTTGCCTTGATCACTGAGCCGCGATGGTTTTTTAAAGCATAAAATATCCAGTGAACGGACTTGACGGATCTCATCACCTCTCGCGTTTAAAAGTTAATACTAGCTGACCCGGCAAACATTGTTTTGCCATATAAATGATATCTAAGTATTTTTTAGTACATACAAAAAATAACTATCAGGGATAACAATGACGATTGATCAGTTATCGACCGGAGATGAGACAACTCTTATCACTAAGGGGTATTAAAAATAGGTGTTGGCTTATTCTCAGACTTACTGAATATGCTCACAATTCTTGTTGTTTCGCTTTATATCAATAAAATGGGTTTATATAAGCTTTTGTGAGAATCGTGACTTGTCTATGGTATTTAATAATAGCTAGCCATCAGTGATAGCTGTTAATGGTACTATAAAAACTATACGTGATAATTGGAGAGACGTAGATAATTAGGGTTACCATTTTATAAAATAAACTTTAAATATTGAAATTATATTTTGTTTATCGTTATTTTTTAATTGAATTAATATTATTTTTAATTCTTATAACTTCCGCCTAACTCTAGTCTTTTGTATGACCTCGTGCACGCTCGTAAAACTATTATTCGCGAGTTAACATTGGGACAGATGTCTGACCGCCCTTGACTTCATAAAATAAATATTTGAATTTTTAAAAATAAAATATGTATTTACGACGAATAATTAATAATGTCTTAGGTGACGTAGTGCTGTTTGCACCAATAGATATAATATATACATGGCAACACTTAGACTATATAGTGTATTTTAGTATTTTTCTATAGTAGCAACATTCTTACAAGGGATATTTGAACTTTCCTTATATTCACATAACACGGATCTAATACATTTTATATATACAGTGTAATATCTCATATTACCATTATGATCATAGAGAATGGTCGACAAATAGACAGAAGAAAAGTCATTGTATGTAATACAAGCCAAAGCAACCAAAACCAACCAAAGCCAACCAAATTGTATTTCGACTCTTTAGAGTTTGCCACTAAATCAGTGACGTTACAGAGAGTTTCCATTGTATATTAATTAGTCTTAAAATATTTCAGAAATCATCGAAAATTTAAGTTATTACATTGAAGTCTACTTATGCATTATTAAAAATATCATCACATAAAAATCAGTTTATAAAAATATTATAATCGCATTACTGACGTTTATTAATGCGATGTAGCGTTTTGACAACCATTTAAAAATAGAACGCCCCGACTCATTAAGCCCTCATGAAGCAGAAATGGCTACTGGCACTTCACACAACCTTTTTTCGTGATATTGGTACACAAATTGACAAATTTGCTCCGAAATGTACTGGAAAAGACGAGGATTCTTGAGATCACAATTTGTTATTATCAAGTGAATGGAACATGCAGAGACTTTTAATCTCAGAAATATAAGTCAACAGACACTTTTAGCAAAACAGTGATTGATAATATCTATAAAATGTAATATCATTCACATTTGCAAACAAATCTAACAAAACGCGCATTTTTAATTGGATCTGAAAAATAAATTTCGAATAATATTGATTCCGTCTGAAGCATCCGCTTAAGTATAAAAAGAAGAAATGGAGCCAAACGATCGTGTCCGCGTCCCATCGCTACACAGTTCTATATTTGAATTTGACAAGTCAATCCAATTTTGTCTCTGGTATTTTTAAAGAAACCATGTTTGTATTGTATTATGTAATGGAATCATTTTTAAGTAATATATAAAAATGACCTTTTTATGTTTGTTGATTGTTAATATGTGCACAGAATTAATGGATTTGCCACAACATTCTGTTTTTGAAATGAAAGAAGAAAAAAGTATTTAAAGGATGTAGTAAAGAGTTAAGTTTTGTATCTATGGCAAGAACGTAGCTCCCAGAGAGTGATAAACATATTGACAATAAAAAACTAAAAAAAAATTTTTTATTAAGGTTATCCAAAGTCAATGTTTGATAAGGAATGGATCAAAAAGTTTGTACTTCTTCGTCAGCCCTATTCATGTTTCAATTTTCAAATAGCGTATTATCCGGAGCGTCAGATGCCGGGCAAAAGGCTTTATAATTATCAATTAAAAGTTCTATAAGTAAGTAAAAACAATTCTATGAAAAGCACTTAAAAGTTATTGATAAAACACATACGTTTCTTTCATTTAATGTAACATTAAGAGTAATTAATTTTATACGCCATAAAGTGTAACATGAATAAGACTTTAAGGATTTACGAGCTTAAAACAATTTATAAAGCGAATATATCCGTGAACGAAATCCAATGCGTCATATAATAGGAATAAATTAAATACATACAATTCTCACAATATAGAGAAAATCCTCTGAGTGTTATTTATTTTGTTGGCCTGTTTATTTAAAATTAACAATTTATGTAAAATGTTTAACTAAACAGATCGTTCATGAACAATGCGAATTCTTATATACCAAACTAAAATATCCCATTCATAATGTGCCTTGTAATTAACGCAATTAAAACTATATAACATAAATACACTAGATTTATATTAGAATAATGATTATCTAGGCTAGACATAGGGTTCAACTAACTTATAATTATCCATTTTAGGTCATTTATATGCGAGATACAAGGCTACGAGGTATTAAGTTTTGTAAAAACATTAAAGTTTTTATTTGTGGTTATATTCTTTATTGCTGACATGTAATTAGGAATAATTTTAAGTGTGCCAAATTTGAACATGTTTTGTCTGCGATTATTTCGATTGTTTTTATATGCTTTTATATTTATTGTATGCATTAAGTTTAGTTAATGATAATCTTAGTCTCGTTTTGAAAATGTTTAATTTTATTTTAAAATAAAGCTAAACGTTAGTGATGATAAACTTAACAGATTTGTTTTAATGTCCGTAGTGAAACAACGTAGTCTTGATTATGAGACTCAGTTAGTTAAGGGTTAATGATATTGTACAATTAAATATATCAATTCAACGATTAAATTATATACACTATATTTCGTCTTCACAATAAGTAATAAGATATACAGATAAGCGATAATAAAATAATAATTTACATTGTTAGCGTGTTGCTCAATCGTATTAGTCCGAATTGGCGGGAAAACCAAGAAAGACGCGCCTTCCACTCCACAGACTAAACATAACAAGCTACTCTGTGGATCACTTTCGCATTCTACCGGGACCTCAGCGATGTAATCATATGGCTTCATAGATAATACATTTCAGTAGATGAGCGACTGGTTACAAAATGCTCTAGCAATAGACAAAGGTAAAATGTTATAAGGATTTTTGTTTTATAGTCTGCGCAAATAGTCTTACTATTATATATAATTCTTGCTAACTCATGAATTCTAATTTTACAACTGATCATTACAATATTCTAACAATATATCGTATATTGAATTTACTTGGAAAATATAGGTATTATGTACAGTCAAGGATAATAATTAATTGTGTGCGGCGCCTAGGTATATTATTGCCTTGTTATTTTTCATCGGCCATTCACACTTCGTATGAGTAGAGATTAGTTTTCGCCATCAACCACCAAGATTATATATGTATTATTAGACGTGTTGTCATCTAAGCTTTGATTTTTCTCGGGACCAATAACGTAAAAAAACATTACAATAACGGATTTAAATGAGTAATGTTTCCACAAAAACCTATTTACTATAATGTATTGATTCTAGTGATCAAAAGATTGCGATCAAAATAATAAATAATACATGTCATGGTAATGCTTGGTCGTGACCAGATTGAGACTTACGTGTAATCCAGGGCCGTATTAAGCCATAATTACGGATAAATATGGTTTGTATGGTCTGCTATGCTAATAATTCTTTTTCGTGGATTAGTCTCGGTGTACTGTGCTTGCGGGTTGTTGTCACTTTAACGTAAATGGGTGCTCCTATTTTGCTATATGATGATAGTAAAGGTAATTTTTTTATTGTTTTTCATTTTATATAGATACTGACGCATTCGGTGGTGCGCATAGTTGTCGATCTTTACAATCGTACCGTACGAAACATGCTTGGCGATTTAAAGGAGTGGCGGAGAGTTTATTGCCAGTTCTTCTCATCCACTCTACGCCCATGACTTGGGAACTGACTGTAAATGTAGTCAAAACATATACTTGTAGATTTATGTATATCAAAATCATTGTGCCATCTTGTCGCCCCATTCTTAACAATAACTAAAAAGTGACATTTCTAAGCGTATTGAATGTTTGACAATAGTTAACTTACGTTTTTTTACGATAATTTCAGAAAGTACACGACAAACGACTAGACGACAGAGTCGATTCAATGCTGGATGAAGGCTTAGTACGGGAGCTTTTGAACTTTCACGAAGCTCACAACAAACAAAGAATGAAGAATGGACAGTATGTATATACATACATTATACACACATATTTGTGTGATGGTTACATACATATTTTGGCATTAATGAAAAGAAGAAAAAAAGACTTTTAGTTAAATCACTTTTGTATAATCTACAAATTTTACTTCTGTATATATCGTTGGTTGGACTATATTAACAAATTAGGTTTAAATTATTGGCTAATGTCAAAATGTCGTATAACTAATAGCCCTTAAAAGGTAAACAAAGATGGCGGCCGGGCAACGTCCTTAGAAGTGTATCTGCGGTTCAATCCACGCTCGTATTCATACGTTATGTTTTTATAGAGTATCATTTTGGTACTTTTTTGAAATCTATTCCGAGATCTACTTTTATTTAATCGTTTATCCGTTAATAGAGTTGAGTTACATTTTTCATAAATAGATTTCGCTTGTATAGTTAAGTTAACTCAATACAACATTTTGTTATTTATTTTAAGGCCGGCAACGCACTCACGAGCTCCCAGCCACATGAGTGTCTATGGGCGGTGGGTCTCCTGTTCGTTTTTGCCCCCTCTTCTTTAAAAAAAAATAAGTCTTATTTTTTATATTACAGTTATATTTATTTAAATACTAAGGCCTTAGCTTTCGTTCATTCTCAGGTCTTTATACCGTCGATTTATTTATTAATATACAAATGAAATATTTAAAAGAAATTTGATTGTAAAATCTAAAGTATTTATGGATGTGGTAAATATGTCTATACTTACAATAGCTTAAAGCTTAAACTACCTAAATTGGCTGAAGTAAAGCCTTTAGACGGTTTAACATTAACAAAATATAAATACAACAAACTGAAACAAAGGAGAAAATGCTTAATGTTTATCTTAAGATATATTTATATATATAGATTTAATAAAAGTATCAAAATGAACAAATTACACAATGTAACCCCATAGAAAATACTAGCAGTAACCGCAAAATCTTTACCGTCACACACGGCTGCACCCTCTTAAGCAACATTGCATGCAACATAATCGTATATATTCTTGTCTTAAACATACCGTTGCAATATGTAGCTTATATAAATACAGATTAAAAGATTTAAAAAAAACCCTTTACTCAGTACACAAAACAAATAACATTGCTGTTGTGCATACAAATCATTCTGGAGACATACATCATTTAACAAGCGCAACATCCCAATCTACGGAGATACTAGTCAACGGATACTAGTCTACGAAGATACTAGTCAACGGATACTAGTCTACGGAGATACTAGTCGATGGATACTAGCCTACGGAGATACTGGTCTAGTCATCCCGAAATCGACGGATTTCTTATATTGATTTGATCTCCTATATCCACTTATTTCGTATATCGGAACAAGTGAAAAATGTTATCTACTTAATAGAGGCTTAGCTAATTGAGTTTAATATAAATTACTCATTAGTTTTAATTAAGGCTTACTGCGTACTCGTAATTTAAATAATTTGTCTGTCGAGTCGTCTTAAAAAATATCGTGATATTAGACGATCTCTGTATCAAATTTGTGAAGGCGTGATTGCATAGAAATGTATAATATTTCTAAATTCAATCAATAGTAAAACACTCTTAGATCACCGAATATTTGACGAGATCAAACAACTGAGTAAATCAGCCAACACCCAATCTATTTTGATACACAAAAAGTAAAAACGAACATGTCACACAATTTAAAAAAAAATCTCAAAAGTCATTCATCAACAAAAAACAGGTTGTCGACGAAGCGAGTGTGAGAAAAGATGTGTTTTTGCCGTTCATTCAAACTTAATTTTACCGTAGCTCTTAGTATCAGTCACGTATACAAATAAAACGATTTTCAAATTGACTTTTAAGCTTTTAAGATTAGATTAAATGTATAAAGTTGAAAACTTTCTTTTTGAAAACATACATAAAAAAATCGATTACTTAAATATTAACATACTTGGATCTGAAATGAATGTTTTTTTTAAATCGTTCATAGTTCACAGGTCACTACCAGAAAGAAATACCTATACTTAACAATTATTATAGTAATAGACTGACTGACATTAGCTTCGGATAATTGACATGGATAAATTGACAATTACTTTGAATTCTTTAAAGATCTATCTAGTATCAAAATGATGACCTGATTATAGGTTCAATCATTCAAAAAAGCACCTATAGACGAATATGTTTATCTGTTCGATAAGTTTTTAAATAAAAAGCGCGGCAAACGTACCAAATAAATAAATATGACGTTAATAACGATCAAAAGTTGATCTCAGAATGTCAAGTACAAAGTTTAATGAACTCTTATGTAATTTTAACTTGGTAATTGCGTATTAAAATCACGGTTGCGTAGTTGTATCTTGTCGGATTTTTTTGTCTACTTAATATATTTAGGTGGGCCTCTGGCTCGCCGTGTTTGGAGGTGTTTATGGATCTTTCAATTACATTTAAACATTTAATAATTTTCTGTATTGAGAGAAATATTAGTATTTATAGTAGTTATTATGCATAAACCGTGTTGATTAATATTAAAATCAAAATAATGCTTGTTTTTTTTTCCAGAAATAATAAATGATCTGCATTATTCTACTGTCTTCCAGGCCTCCAGACTACACGAAGGGCGTTTTTCAAACTTTGGGCTTTAAAGAGTTTCACGAATACCTTATACTTTCGGAGGAGAGCAAAAATAGTGACGAAGGAAGACAACTTTTGGAGCAAAGTATAGAAAATATGAAAATTGCAACGAGAAGATACGCTAGACGTCAAAATAAAATGGTTCGGGGCAGATTTTTGGAAATACCACGACGTGAGGTAATTGTTTGTTCAAGCCGCCCTCTAGTGTCGAATAGCTAAACTAGCATAACATATATACCAAGTCTGAATTGTATGCTTAAAATCTAATTTCTCTCAATAGATGGCGTTGATTTACTAATATGCAATTTCAATATAAAATAATAATAAATGTAAAGAAAGTTTGCCAATTTAACTATAAATAAATATAAGTATAAGTAATATAATAATATAAGATAAATAGTAATCTTATTATTTATTTATCTTAAGATAAATAAATGTCTTATTTATTTAAGATAAATAATAATTTATATTATTATAAATAATAATAATATAAATAAGTATAAGTAATATAATAATATAAGATAGATGCTTATATTATTATATTTATAATAATATAAGCATCTTTCTTTTTATTTACAAGTTTGCATCTATCTGACCGCAGTAAAATCACTAACTTGAATTTATTTCTTTTTACCAACTTCACACAGTAATCTTTTATAATTTTATGTACATTGACAGAAATATATGATTAACCCATACAACCCTAATATAAGAAACTAAGTTATTTTTTATTGTTTTAGGTTCCACCCATTTACGAACTCGACACAACTGACCTCAGCAAATGGAATGAAGTCGAAAACAAAGCTATTCACATCATCGAGAGCTATTTAAATAAATCTACCTGTAATTTTGAACCATTAAAACCACAACTGCATGATGAGAAAGCAAATATCGATGAACATTCTTGTAATTATTGCGAGGTGTGTGAAAGATTAATTATAGGTGACAAGGTGTATTCAATACATTTAGCTTCCAATAGACATAAGAAAGTTATGAAAAAAAAACTTGCTGAAAAAATAACCGAGAAGAGTTAGTTGCCAAACACAATAATATGTTTTCTCAGATTAGGTATGTAATCAAAATTAATTTTATTTGCATTTATTTTGATGATTGTATGTTTGATTGTGAAATAAAGAAATATAATATTCAATTTTATTACTTTAACAATACTTAATAAACAACTACTGTACTAAACTAGTATCTTCATTAGGGACAGGAATTTTTGGTTTCTTAGGTGCCCTGTAGTCATAATGTTCAAATTCTGGATATATCTTAATTATTTCACTGTAAGCATCGCAAATTCTTGAAAATTCCCCATTGGCTATTTGAAACGGACGAGTAACCAGGTCCACCTCAGCCATTTTGTACATTCTTCTTACCATTTCTTCTCGTACATCTTCGGGAAACAGTGTTTCTGCACCCCGTAGAGAATACTTTTGCCTCATAGAGAATATCTGTCGGACAACCTTTTCAACCAATTTGAAAGGCTGTTTCATTATTGGGTATTTCAGTGGTGTAAGAGTAACAACACCAACATCAACGTCTGGTTTGGGTAGAAAGGCATCTCCAGAAATATCAAATTTATAATTAACAGTACACCAACTCTGACACATAACAGATAATCTACATCTTTGCTTATCTAGAATACGGGCAGCCATTCTTTCGGCAACTTCCTTTTGAAATGTCAGTGTCATTCTTGTCCGACCGAGTGCCCATGGACCTTCTTGTCTTGAGATCAACTCCAGCCACCTGATCATCAAAATTGTAGAAACACTGAATGGTAAATTGCCTATTAGATTGATTGGTGGAGGAGGATCGTTCCAGCATGTTTTAACATCCTTGGGAATGAAATGAGCAATATCTGTTTTAAGTATGTCTCCTGTCACAATGTCTACGTCTACATTATCTTTACAAGCATCAGCGAGAAGTTCTAATGACGGCAAGAAGCGTGGATCTTTTTCGACTAGAATAACTTTTCGAGGAGCCTGTTTAATTATTGATCTTGTGATACCTCCAGGGCCAGGTCCCACTTCACACACTATGTGATTATTAATGTTTCCAGCTGCTCGCACTATTTTATCAATTAATCTAGGCTCCATAAGAAAATTCTGCGATAACTCACGCAACGCCCGTAATTTGTATAACCTAATGATGTCTTTAACACTCGGTAGCGGCGGAAGCCTTAATTGTACGGCTTGTTTTGCTGCCGCCATTATTGTTGGATTTTAGCTGGCTCCTCAAAATCGTCCAAAAAAGTTTCTTGCTTAACAGCAAAGATGGAATACATATAAATACCTAAAACTCCCGCTCCAATAGAGAAGCCTGTCATTCGATTACGTCTTGACAATTGTTGAAGTTTTTGTACTCTTTCGCGATTTTTCTGCTCTATAATCTTCATGTAGTCTAATTCGGCCTTTCTTAATACTGGATTTTGTTCGCCAGCATCTACTCTTGGCTTATAATTAGAATCTCCCATTACGATTTTTTCAACCCTAACCTATTTGGTTGCACAATTTTTTTATCTTAATCGTTTTAAACTGTCAAATATCAACACACTAGTCAATAACAAACAAGCATAGGTAATAAAAAACCACAGACTATGTTTGTATTTGGCAATAATGTTTAAAGTGTTGAACATTTTGGGTATGAACAAACCATCACAGCATTAGAAATCTTGAATTTATATAGTAAAAAATTAAATAAGTTAATTATTTATTAATTTAATGATAGCCCTTATAATATTATAAATAAGCATCGTACTAAAAACCGTAAAGACTAGAGCGATGAACGAATGATAAATGAGAATCAAATTATTTTTTTATATATTTGACGTATAATTAGATTTGTAAATATTTTCGACAATAGCTTGATTATTGTGGTATCAATTTGTAGTAATATTTTTATGATATATAAAATATTAAATTGTGTTCAAGATACCATCTATCGGAACATTCGTGAATAGAACACTTTAAAAACAGCTGTTTATGACGTTTTTACCTCGGAAGTGCCATGCGCGCGTCTATCTCTTTCTAAACAAATTGTACTATTCGCTCATGTGTATTTTCTTCATGGAACCGTACTGCCAATAATTCTCGTCTCGCTTTGAGGAAGTTTGCTCGTGTGTTTCGTTACGTTCACGCAACTTTGTGTACAATTGATAAATAAAATGCCATTTATATCGAAAGACTGGCGTTCGCCTGGTGAAGTGTGGGTGAAAACACAAGAAGGCTGGGAGAAGAAAAAGGTTCTCGAATGCACAGCACAAAGGTAAGTGCGTGTTGCTAAACAAACTATCCTTTGTTCGAATATTAGCGACGCAACGCACGGAGCATTTCCTTAAGTCTTACTTTATTAATTGTTGCTTTTAATGCTTGTGATGTGTAGAAAATCATTTGAAATACCAGCTTTTTTATATTGCAGATACGCAGCTATAACTAACTATAATAACCCAGATGATAAAGAGCAGAAGTGGTAAGTAATAATTATGCTTGATCATTTTATGTAGGTAAACATACATCAGCTGTTTCGCTTGTGTTATTGATTTTACAATCTATCAGACATAACACTTGTGTATAGCTCTTTAAAATATTTATCAATAAATTTACAGTCGATTTTTTTTGTAATAACTATTATACGTACTTCTAGTGTAATTCAAATTATGTTTTTTTTTGGTGTTGCTACATTTTTTTACAATAACACTGTTACATAATGGAATTAAACAACAAAATTCTATTTTAGTGTTAAATCATTTCAATTCCTCAGCTGCACCAATTTCGATAAAATTGTATAGTGAGTATTATTAAATTCTAATTAATAATAGGTAATAATATATTCAGCTACGTCAGAATTCATGGATCACGATCAGATCCTGTGTGATATGAGATACTAAAAAAAATATTTTTTACTGTAAGGTGAATTGATCGGTATGTAAATAATATTTAGTAATACAGATTTTTGAAAACTGCAGATGAAATTGCAATCTAGATCTGGTAAGAATGTAGGTCAGATGAACCAACCCAGATAGGTTGACTGTTAGGAAATCAATTTATTACAAAACCTCACAACTGACGTATTTTTATCCAGCGAAACTTACAAAAATAATCGTTTAGACATTTTAACATATACCAACAATGGTATATATGTTTTACACAGAAAATATATTCTACCTCTAACGAATGTTTAATTGTAGAAGTATCCATTAGGAGTTGCCTCCACTGGAGGACACATTCAAAAGCCAACTAACTCTAAATACATCTGTTAAAAGTTGTTTCATTACTGATTACAGTTATATAAAAATATATATTATATACATAATCACTCTCTTGCCGTGTTGGATATATTTCTATATATTCCTGTTCTATCAGGTAATCGGAACTCTACTATTCCATAGACGTAGTAGGATCACTAAAACAACCTATGATAGATCTCCCAGACTGCAGTTAAACCTTCTTGTCGCCCTCAACCAGGGTATAATATTAACTCTTGCCTCAAATCGTCAAACATTTTCAGATTTCGTAAACAATTCAGTCTCCCTTCGCTTAGGTACCTTTTAAACGGCCGGTGCAAATCGGGTCGTTTAACATTATTCCTGTGTTATTGAAGTTAATTTAGATATTATTGGATATTTGTTTTTGTGAAACAAATACACATCTTATGAAAATAATAAAATGGTTTTGAATTACAAAATCTTCTCGTTACGTCATATAGAATGCGAGCGACTCAAGAAATGGGGGATCGTTTAATTTTAACTTAGAGACATCCTCTTTCAAACTATATTTATACGAACAACATTTTGTATGTTATCTTAAACTATGCATATATTTTCAAGGCGTCTAGAATCTGTACGTAAGAATTGGAAATCGGCACGCAAACTTAACCGACTTAAATATTATTAAATTAATATTGTAAATGATATTAAGCGGAAATTCATGACGTAAGATGTTTCCTCCCATTTTTCCCTCCATATCTCTGCATCAGTTGAAAAGCACTTTTCGGAATTAACTTTATAACTGGACTCATTTGTTATAACTAGCTGACCCGACAGACGTTGTTTTGCCATAAAACCGGCAAATATTAACATTTAGGGAAATGAAAAATAGCTGTATGCCGATTCTCACACCTACACAATATGCTTACAAAATTTCATGAGGTTCGGTCAAGCCGTTCCGGAGGAGTACGTGAACGAACATTATGACACGAGAATTTTATATATTAGATTAAATACGGCCAATATGGCTATTGAAAAAACACTTAAGACTAAATTTACAAGCATAAAAGAGTAAAACTTTTCAAATAAATCCCTGAATTCGCGCTGCAGTAGGATTAAGGTCAAATAATCAAGGTTAAAACTACATTGAGCGCTTACACCACTATTTGTCGAGCGTTTTAAAGAAAATGAAAATTTTATTTCAGAACAATGCCCTAGAACTTTGCAATCATAATCTGATGGTAATATACTAAAATCAATGTTACAATTTCACAGTTAATAAAAAAATTTACATATACAATATTTCATAACGTATTTAAAACTAAAAAGCCGACAACACAACGTCCATGGATTGCTTCTTTTATGAACAACGCGCTCGTTTGTATATATCAAGAATATATACAGCATATATTAATAAAAAAATATGTAGCTTAAAATATGTTCTGGTTTTCATCTTTATTTTAAAAAAAATATAAAAACTAAATGTCGGCTCTTAGATATGTAATATTATGTATATATTAAAAGCCTACATTTTGTAGAGCTTAAAAATCGATTATCATCTGTTCTGATTTGGTTTAATGATGTGTGACTTATCCTCATATAGATTTACGCTAGCCAAATGCCCTAGCTAACATAACATGAATAAACAACACCAATTTTAGATTTAAAAATCTATGCACGTAAATTTTTTATATATTATAAATTATTTAACTAGATAATTTGTATTGCAAGCCGTATATTGGGTTCCTATATTTGCTTTCTAATTAAAATAACGTATATTATTTAATTAACCGTCGTGGTATCAATTAAATTTCTTCAATTACGGGAAAATGACACTCGCACTCGTCTATTACACACTTTCTAAGCCTGTACGGCTTTACAAAGAGGAAATTTCAAAATAGGCTAATATAATAAATTCTATTTAGATAATAGCATTGACATAACAGAGGTTAAATCGAACTATTTGATTACCTCGGTATCCAGATTTGACATATTCACAACTGTCAAAAGTATCAAACCCACAGAGAAAAAAGTTTATGAAACTAAGGGTCAGTTGAACAATGCGAATTATATGACAAAATTTCGGAATGTTAAATTTGTTAAAACTGTACGCATACACTTTGCGGAAGCTGACTTTAATTCATTATTGTTCGTGTTCGATGGTAATAATATATTTGAACAAACAATTCAGGACACAGAAACAATGATCAGAATCACGAACACGTATCATTCAACCGAACACACCCTAATTGGCAAAGGTTAAAGCTATTTAAGGTACACCCCGCCAAAGGGTGTGCTCTGTTATCAGGAGGTCTATATACGGTCTATACTCTATAGAGACAATATTTGTCAATTGTCGTATTGCTTTTTAACAGGCGTAGAATAACTTAGATTTGTGACGATTCATATGGTACCTTAGTGAATAAAGTTATTTTGACTTTGACTTTATTCTTGTATATTTTAGCTTACTTGTTTTAACCTTTTTTTGGCTTTGTTTTTAATTTAATATGTAATCTGTGGTATTGTGCAGTATGTTTGTATATGTAATTTAATAAGTATAGCAGAGACGCAGAGGAATCATCTGAAATATATAGGTTACGTTATATTGATAAAAATGGATGTTTGGAAACTAGTACAAGAATCGGGTCAGGGTTAAATAAGGCCAGTTCAAACTGAGTTTTAATTTGCGAATTGTTTGGATGTAATTTAAATAATTGCAATGATTCAATGTTAACTTATAGTTTACAGGTAATCACAAATGTATGCCTACTTTCTATAGTTTTGATTACTTAATTTTGACAAATTCTATTTATATATGAATTTATCATGAATAAAATTTCAAAATTGCTCCGTTTTATCATTTATCTTTGTTATTTTTATTAACAATTAAATGAATTGTCTAGATTCATGAATACTGGTTATGAAGGGCCGATATCTTTCCAACCATAAAGAAATATGGAGTAACAACAAAGTTAGAACGAAAGTAAAAGTTGATGCGCGTTCAATAGTGAAAGTGTTGCAACTCCAATCGTTACGATACCTACTCATCTATAAATTAATGTCTAACAAACTTCCTTATAATATTAAATTTAAAACAAAAATACTATGCGTATTTAGTATTTTACGTAGTAACGATTTGTATATTATTGGGGTTCGTAATAGCTGTATAGCGATAAAAGAAATACTGAGGATTATAACAACTTAAAACTAGTTATTAATTGGTTGAATATTTCAATAACAAACTAAGATTATTTTTATCATACCATTTCCATGAAGATAATAAAAAAAACACTTTGAAATCATTATAAAATTGAAACCAAACCACAGACAAAAATTGAACAATAGCGACCGGAGTTTGCAGTTCGTTAACAACAATATATTATCTGTGACGTAGCTTGGCATAGTTTTTAAATTTCGAATTAGGACATTATTGTTGAGTAGCCCTGTTTCACATATTGGCCGACTGCCAACGTCGGCTATCCTTGGTTTAGGAGCAATCATTCCATGACCGTTTTAGAACTAAAGCACCGCCTAAAGATGCATCTCGTGTCTTTGGCGTGTGTCGCTTACGAATTAATCACCATTTTACTGTGTTACTTTCAAGAATACAAATAATTTTTACTTTTGTTAGGTCTGTGTTAACTTTTTCATCTGTTATGCCAAGTATAAATACGCGGTCTTATGGAAAACCTTTGTTGACAATGTTCTGTGCATCCGTCCAGTTTATTCACGGAACGCTGGCATAGTTTCCTATACCACAGTTTCCTGTTTATATTTATACTTTTTATATGAAATGATTTCTATATGATATCTCATACAAATCCAAATGCGTAATATTAATTACTTTGAATAGTCTAACGTCTGTCGATTTAACGACTAACTCTCTGAAGTGTCGAAACCAATTGGCGTTGTTTGGGGTTAAGTTTTAGCTTGTTTTCTAATTCAGATTTTTCATCTGTCCATTTAACGACTTTACACTGTATGAACATTTATTTGATTAATAAGATTATATCACCAAAAGGAGTTTTACATACTTTCAGCATGAACTTTAAACGTCAAATTTCGATATTTGACATTTCGAAACTGAATATACACTACATATACATATACACTGTTATATGTATTCTATTCAAATGATGCAGGTTTGTGCTTCAGTTCAGATACAGAGTTTTTTCATACAAAACGCGAACATTTCGATGTTTTATCACGAATTTACGTATCGTTACATTTCCTATTGTTTATTATCAGGATAGCTTTACCGAGTAATGCTTCCTAGTTATATATGCTGTTTGAAAAGTTTATATGGACGTTTCCAATTTGATTCGAATATTTTCCGTCATTTTAATAACATCGTAATAAAATTACTTAATCCGTAGCGTACGTAATTATGGGCAGTTTGCGCTCTAGAAACAATAAGTTATTTCATGAAAATTACCAAAGCGAGGAAGTAATAAGTTGCTATAAATACAGTGTAAACTCTATGCACTGAAGGGACTGTGCATAGAGTTTTATGGCGTTATAGAGATTGGTCGTTAAATGGAGAAAATCAAAGTATGGGATATAAGCTAAACCAACCAAATCTATTTGATTTCGAAGCTTTAGAGAGTTGATTGTTAAACCGATTTACGTCACATATAGTTACCACTTTTTATGTAAAAAAAAAGTATAAGTTTTAAAGCTAAAATACTAATAATTTATTTCACAACAAATACTCATTCACTTCTCGTCACTCTCAACGACTTTTCACTTTTTGATCTTATTTTGTTTTTGATTTTTTTATAACGTTGCTAAATTATAAACCAGAGTGCATAGAGAATATAGACGATATATATTCTGTATGCCATATGACAGATCGTTTGCAGTGGCACGGTACGCGAGGGCAAAACTACAGAGGGCGTTAATATTATTATGCAATTGATTGCGATGTCCTTAGATAATATAACCGTGACATTGACTCCACTAACGGATAACTGTTTTATTGAAACGACCTCGTTCGAGGTGTCTATAAACAAACATTTTTGTTCAAAGTTAACAGACAAATGTGTCTAAATAACAACAATATGTTCGTTTACATTAAAACACACTACTAACTATTGAACACATTCCAAAATTTAATTTAAAAGTTACTAAAATAATGTAATATTTTAATGAGTCTCAGTCTCCCGAAACAGAAAGCTGCGATTCCCGGTACATACCTACAATATGTTCTGAACATATTTATTGGCTGTGGTCTGGGTGTTGTAACACCCAGCTATAAACAGCTTACATTAAAATGTTTATTACTTGTGTGCACATTAATATAACATTTATTTCATACAAAAAACGCATAAGCAAAAATTAACCTAAATTTTAACTTTATACATATGTAGGTTCATTTGTAAAGGTAAACATACGACCTGGAATACATGTACCAACATAACATGACCTCTGAACAATATTTCGCATTCGAATGAATATCAAGCGAGTATAGTACGTACTGGTATGAAGTTAAGGTGAAAGTGGGAACAAATCACAACAATGTTGCTTACGCGGAAGGCCACGAGAAATGGCAAATGTGCAATGCCGTTCTATTTATGAGTTTATAATTTGGTTTGTAGTGTTTTTGCAATAAAGGTATGTTTACAATAATTATAGGTTTTCTGTGAATGCGAAAACAACACACGTCTCTACTATTGTTGTTGACAAAATATATAAACTCTTCAGCTTTACAATGATTTGACTTTAAACAATACAGGAAACTCATGTGGCTCTAAGGCTCCTTACGTGCGGCTCTGACACAAATGTCTACGGAAGGCGCAATAATAGTTTCAAATAAAATAACTATGTAAGAAATAAACGTCTTACGAAAATCGAGTTTAATTTCATTACTTTTCGTAAACGTACAAGTCATGTACGCGGATACTGTGCAATGTTATAACGGACCAAGACTCACAACATAACTAAAAGCCGAATGCTAAACTGACAATTGACTTCTCACATTCGTTTACGTTAACCGCACAGATTGCATAAAATTTCACGTTCATAACAAACCATTAGTGCTAAGAGAGGAGAAATCGCGATCCAATTATGTAAATTAATGTAACGTACCCTATACTTTATCTATGAGGAAGCAGGAAACTGCCGGAAGGTGCGTTTTCATAACTATTTTAGTTTTGTTTCACTTTATATTTCACTGGAGAAATTACCAACGTCTGAAATACAGTTCGTATTTGTATAAATATATAATCTACAAAACTTTATGCATGTTTTAATATAAAATATTGTTCAGCTTTTACATTTATTAAACAATGCAAAGCACGGCTTTATTGATGTAGTTTGAATCGCTTTAAGGTCATTGATCTAAGCCATGCATAAAACTCTGCCCCAGTTTAAATAGTTCTCAATGAATTATTCAAGATATAATTGAAGCTTGCGTGTCTTAATCTTGCGTTGCGTAATATTTTAATAAGGATCGTAATTGAGAGTAATCAATAGAATACATATTAATAAGATTCATATGAATTTTAAATACAGTGTAAACTCTATATAACACTGACGGGAACTGTACATTTTATGGCGTTAAATGGAGAGAATATAGAATAGAACAGATAATAGAATAGAAACATAGGAATGCACCAATTTAAAAAGTGTACGAAAAAGTTGAGTATAATTAAAAATAAAAAACGACCTTACATCGTGTGAATATACATAGATTTACATCAAAACGTAACGTAATGTAACTAATTATTGTGTTAATAGTTTTTTAGGTTAACTACTTTGTGTGAAACAAAAAGTCCTCACCAACCGATACTTTGTATTATCACGTAATTTAATTGAAGTATCAAGTATAAATTGAACTATATTTGTTGTATTAATGCAGTTTTATTGCAACGTCTTTAAATGGATTATCTCCATTTAGAACGTGGAATGAGTCAGACGTCAACGGCCCCAACGTTACTGACCAGTATAACATGATCCTTTTCCCAATGAATGCATTTTGCATACACTGCTAAAATATATTGAAACAGTAATAAGACTTGAAATATAGTATAATTAGAACTAATTCTGGCAATTTTAATGCCTACAAAATTGAACATTTTATTACATAAAACTTCAGAGATAAATCAATTAAGAGACATAAAAGGACAAAATTTGATATAAGTTTGACTTGAGTTGGCGCCACGGCTCCCATGCCGGACTGCCGAACAGAGGGTCCCGAGATCCTCTGGATGTTATAATATTGAGGAAGAGAGATTTTAAAATTTGTATCAGCTGTGTAAGCACCCATAACATAATCTATTGCTTACCTTGTGACAAACAACCGTGTAATGTAATGTTGTGTAAATAAATCTGCACGCGGAAGTTTGAAATATTGTCTCGTCATATAAAAAAAATCTGGTTTAGTAGGTACAAATACGTAACAATAAATATAATGACTGTTACACCATAAAACTGTATGGTGTTTATACCAGTGTTTTACCAGTATAGACTAAGAAAGAAATTACAAAAGACAATATCCAATTCTTTACTAAGCCTAATAGTTGAGTCCCATTCTCATCTAAATATTCTAATAGCCAGGGCAGTAAGGGTTCGTCGGTTAGCACTCTTGGGTCCATGAATTAAGTATGAGGCCTACTTGACATGGTGGACTCATTATGATCTTTATATTGAAACATGTTTACTATTAGGTCATTAAAATTATTATTGTACCAATTTGTTTCATCAGACTTTGGGCGTTTCAGGAGTGAAGAAGCTGGTGACAAAAATTCCGAAGATGTTGCCAGGGTACCACCGCACTGTCATATCACAATCAAATGCACAAAAGAGGTTCGTTATGATTTATACTTTTTACAAAGATTTTTACAAATTACCTGATGTGTGAAGTTGTGATGTTGCTTGAAAATCTATATTAACACATATTATGGGAAAACTTTAATTAAATTTACTTGATTATTGGATCATAGAATGTTGTATATTAATTCAATTCAATTCAGCCTTCCGAATATTTCTTGAAACAAGATAGCGATTGTTCATGATCAGCTGATGTCAACACAATGCTTGTCGATTTACTTTGCATTTAAGATTTTATATTAAAACATGGCCTAAAAACTTACAAACGAAAGAGTTTAAGTGTTCTTTTTTTCTAATTACTTATTGTAATCGAGCGGGATAAATAAGTATTTAAAAAAACATTTTTGTGATTCTTTTGTCTCTGCTTCCTAGTTTTCGACTACTATTCTTACATCTTGTTAGTGTTAGTTATTTATTTAACCATGTTTTTTTTTTATTAAGTTTTTTCAAATATCATACAATTATAATAATTACGTAATTATAATTTCAGATCGCAGGATTTAACGGCCTATCAGAAGCGGTTCGCCGTTTGGACTTCTCATCAGCAGTACGTGATGTAAGACGGTTTAATTACATCTGCGCATTGTTAGAGCTACTTCTCTGTGGTCAGAGGCTCACTCATCTGCCTGGAGCCGCACAGAGATTACTACTGTCTATGCTTGAACAGCTTGCGGATCAAGGTATATTTCAATTTAGATATATTCTTTAAGTGTAATTCTAGTTCTTCCTTTTTAGTTAAAATCGCCCCGAAGATTTCGAAGAAAAAGTTACTTATTTTAATTATTAAATTATAAGATCGATGGATTAGGATCATCACCAAAAAAACAACCAAACCTAGAATCTTGTCTGCTTCTTTTCTGCATGGTCGCGTAAGAACAGGCTGAATTTGAGATTTGAGTTTGACTTATCTATTGTTTTTTTTCATTGTGTTGTTTAGAAAAGATTTTTTTTCTTCAAATTGAATGATATAATAATGCACCATAAAAATTAAACAAGAAATGATTTCTCAGTTGCATCATCTAAGCAGAACCTAAACGCTCTAAGGGCGTTGTTGGTGGGCGTGACAGCCCTTCGTGAGGCCGAACGCCGCTCGTGCTGGGGTCGGCCCTTGGGCTCACGGGCCTTGTGGGGACATCACGATCACGCCATCGCACGCATACATAGGATCGCTAACAGTATACGGATACAGGAGGTTAGTGGCAAAGTTTCAGACGCGGTTATCTATGGCAGTTATATTGCAAGTGTCAAATGTCAAGACTTAGCGTTAAGTTGTTCTCACTGTAAAGTATATTTGTACTTTAACAGCTACAGTCAAATATAATCTGTGAAAGAAACTTGCTTACTTGCTTAGCACAAATTGATTGTAATTGGTTAAGAGCCTAGCTAAAGTCCCTTGTTTTTTTCTATTTTATATATCTTTTGTTATAAACCACAGTATATAATCGAAAGATTCCAATCAATAAGTGAACCAATAGTCTGTGTAGGATTATTATGGTAAAAAATAACTTACTCGTTCCACGACAAATGAACTGTGAAATATATATATTTTTCTAAATACTTTAGTTATCATCTAACACTCTTCAGCCATAATTTATTGTACAATTTCAGCCTGGTCCGGAAGTGGCGCCTAAGCTTCATGACTTGCCTGAGGAGTGCATCAGGGAGATCCTATTGCGGATATCGGATCACAGGGATTTAGATGTAAGGGACAATTTTACAAAATAATTTCAAGCCAAGTGCTAAACTGCTAAAAACTTGTTAGTGTTCTTACACTTTCAAAATCATCAATCTCTTTAGTACTTTCTAACATGGACTTAACTTTAATGCTATATAAGAACAATTAAAAATGTCTTAAAATATGAGAAATAAGTATGTTAAATAAGAATGTCTAGTTTTATTTTAAATTAATAATAATTCAAGCGTCTAACTCATCAAAAAGATTGCTAAAGTTTAATATTAGAAATCATTTGATATAAATTGAAAAAGTCATTTAAAATAATCATTCAGATGACGTCCCACCATTGATCCCGCTTTTTGACGGCTGTCAAAACGATTGTGTTTTTCTTATCAACAACCTTCATAAATTTGTATCTTAAAAGTTGTTATTGTAAACTTTAACGGTGCCACTTAATAATACTAATAAATAAAGCTTATAAGTTATCATAGCATAAATTCGATATAAGCAATATTTCTACCAATAAACTCGGTTTAACTTATACTTAGATAACGTATACGTCTATAATAGATACGTCTTTATTTTTTAACTATGATTTTATAAAAATGATACAAACATACGGAGTGTTTTTTTCTAGTCGGCATCGTCTGCATGGTCAGTTATGGCGTCTCTTTGTTCGGAGCAACGTGTTTGGCGGGAATTGGTCAATTTCCACTTCACCACGCAGCAGATTGACTCTGTACAGAAGACTGATGGAGACACAGACTGGAGCAAGGTCTTCCATCAGCTCAGAAGGTAAATTACTCTTTGAGCTAATGCCAGTACTATCATTTAATATATACATATTTGAATTTAGGTTTTATTAAAAAAACTTCAACTATATTATAATAGTACACTGGTTATTTTGGTGGGAAAACCGATAGAAATTTCACAATAAAAAGTAAATTGTCAAATTTTAAAATTGAAAGGTTATTCGGACTCCGCGAAGACGCCCAATTCGCTGAGACGTTGTCTCTTTGTAGACATTGCAAATGTCTGTTTTGGCGTTCGCTGGGACATCCGTGTATCGCTGATCAGGTATTTATATCAATTTTCACATTCTAAAGGAAACGTATTTTTTTATTAGTTGTCCTCAATTTCGTTAATCATAATATTAAATGTCATATTTGACAGATGACATTTTGTGGTTTCTCTTTCTGGTTAATATTACTCACAACACTAATTGTAAAAGTGTCACTCCCTTTTAATTCTAACATGCAACGCCATATATTCCAGTGCCCGGAATATCGCGAGCGGCTGAAAGAAGCAGGTGGGCCTTTGCCCCCACACCCCGTTCCGCCCGCAGCTTTCCTAAAGTTTTTCTCACTGTAAATTAATCAACAAATAATATAGCAAATAGTGACTCAAAGTTTTCTAAATATTCTATTAAATAAATCTACTTACTTGGCCATTATTAACACAATAAAAACTAGCTTCAACAGTATATTTTTCAATACTGACAATGCTACTACAATTCAGACAATTTTTCTAATAATTATTTACTTTTTGATGTTTCATTTCAAGAAAATCTTCTGTTCCATGATGATCTAAATATTTTTTTCTTTAAACATGTATAATTCTGCTTGATCTAAAGGTTTGAGTTACTGTTTGTAGTTTATGAGTAAAATGTTACCATTTCACAAAACATGTTATTTTTATAACAAACACATTGAAAATTATATTTATTTTGTATATTGATGGTTCCCCTTGTTTCTTGGTGTGTGGTGAATTTTGGAATATATTGTCCAATATAATTAGGTAAATTGTATGACACAAGTCCTATCAATTGTGTTCAAAAAACCTAAGCAATTTCTTGTAGCTTATATATATATTTAATATACTTCATACTTTGCTATTTAAGTCGAATATTTTACCACTTTTTTAAGAATAGGCAGCTCACTGTATGAAATATTCTGAAACTGTGTTCATTTTATCTAATTTGATAATATTATACTGTCTTGAGTCTAAGCCTCACATGAGAATTTATTATTAAAAATTAAATAACATTAATGTAAATGAAGTATGGCGCTTAATATAACTTGTAAAACCTTGTTCGTAAGTTAAATGCCTACATTTATAATGTTACAGGATGCGCCACAAATTAGATAAACCTAATTCATCACATTTACATACCACAGTAATAGGTATCTCGATTATATATGGTTACAATTTCTGAACAAATTTATAGTATTTGAGTTGTGGCAAGAAGGATCTTGCCACAACTCATATTGTCGTCACGTGACATGCGGCTTATGATGGCGTGGAGTAGGAGATTTAAATTAGTAAGGGCCCCCTCTATACTTTCTTTTCTTTTAGCTCTTGAATTGATAGCCATGTAGGTAATCAGATTTCTGTGCCTGTCAGGTTAAATTTACATTGGCGAAATTGGATATAAAAAGTTAGCACTCTTCCCATTATTATTAGAATAATTAATATAACATATCGGGGTTATGTTATCATCACAAAAAATTGTGAATATTATTTTTTACATAAACACCAAACCAGTATTCTTAAATTATGTATTAACCCAGTTTACATTGTCATGCAACTTTAAATTTTGGAAATAGTACATTATAGTACATTTGTTTTTGTGTTAATTAATTTAAATAACTATAGATTGTAGAGTTACAAAAATAACTGTATATTTTAACCATGCACAAAATAATAAGCATGGAGCAATAGGCTTTTAACTTGTATGTACTTATGACAAAGGATACCACATTGTAAAGGATTTAATACCCTTAACTGTAGTGCATACAATATACACATAGTAATAATCTCTGAAAACATATATTTGTCAAATGCAATAAACATTGCAATTAGTATAAGATATTTTTCTATAACTGATTGCTATAATTCTAAATAAGATGATTAATCAGACCAATATGCTCTCTACATTAAATTTTCACTGAGTTCATGAAGCTGTTTCGCTTTTGAAAAATAGAAGTCATATTTCAGGGTTACATAATATTAAGGAACGCCTGGCCTAAACGGAATGTTGTCCATTTATTTAAAAAGCCACTTTTCTGGTTTAACTTAAAGGTTTTTTACTAAATAAGTTTCACAGGAAAACTGTGTATTTCGAAATGAATTTTCTAAGTTCAGTTTAGATAATATCAAAAGATACACTATTTAGAAATTATGAAAGTTAAGTAAAATGTTGTTAGAATATGTCTAAGTCTGAATAAAATTGTTCATTGTAGTCTCATAGTAGTAGATGTTTAAATTGTGATATTTTATGATAATCTTATGGAAAATTGATTTGTTTTAGTTTAATGTATAGAATTGTAAAAAATTGTCCTTGTAGTTTTTTGTTTGATCTGTGATTGTGATTTTATTAAAATTTTTTTCAATTATACAAAATAAAGTTATTTTAAATATGATGTTTTTATTTAGATAGCGCATTTGTAGTATGTAGTTCCTGAAATATCTTGATAAGTAAATCTTATATAAAATAATTGTATACAAAAAAGTGGGTAAAGAATCGTTAAAACTCACTTTGTATAAGCAAACCAAATTGTTATGTTACTTGTTGAATATGCAATAAAAGACATACTTTACATGACTAATTTAATTAAAGCTCCAAAATATCCTGGTTATAAAAATACAACAATATATCCAGTACAAAATGTGTCAGTATACAAGGAACTTGTATATGGAATTATAATTTGAGTATTGTCACATCTTCAAGAAAATTCTGTTTTCACCTTTTCACAGTGTCTTACCAGGTCTTTCAACTTATAAACCAAATCTTGTAATTGCTGAGTACCACACGTGAATCTAACATCGTCACCATCAGTTTTTAACACGATTGTATAGAGTAAATTATCTGAACCAATACCCGGCGTATTTGTCAACACTTCAAGTTTCCATTCCACGTCTAGTATTTTGGGTAAAGAGTTTAAATTAGGTATATTCGTGTCCATGATTTGGAAAATGAACATTATTAGTTTAAATTGATAACCATTTAATAAATAGGTTGTCATGAAAGCAAAACATAACTTAAATTAGATTGTAAATATATTGCGGGAATATAATCCAATTAATTTATTCGTTAAAATATAAAACACAACTAATAAGCAATGTTGTGTTCTCGTCTCTTCACTCTTGACATATTAATTCACATTCTGTTCACTTTAACGCCTGTCAGTTCACTCTACGGTAGTTGCCATAGTGTACAGCAGTTGCTCTCACCACAGATTGAATAAAAAATAACACTTTGAAAGACAATACTGAATTTAGGTTCTGTTAAAAAAAACCGATTGCGATTTAGACCTTCACATAAAGCAACAAAGCGACATAGGTATTTTGTCATTCTCATTTGACAGCACCTGACGATTTAAATTGTGGGGTATTCAAATAATTCAGTCTTAATGAAACAAGTTTTAGTAAAGTTAGTTTATTTAAAAATATATCAACTCACATTAACCTATTATTAATTCAGTTTATAGCCTAACAGTATCAATATAATCAATAACAAAGAGGCGATTAGTGAAAATTAATTATATACTGAACAACGCTAAATACAACCATTAGATTTCATATTTTCTCTATAGACATTCAAAGCATCATATCATAAAGGCACTCTTTAGATAAATACACGTTAAAATAATAATTTATATATATATAAAAATTGCACATTTCATTATAATACACAATCAGATAGATCTTTCGTATAAAATGAGAAAGTGATAGCACCATTTAGAACTAAATTTGTCAAATTAAGAAACACAACCTAAGTCTAACAACAACTTAAATACTGGCAGTTACATTAATATGTAAATTACTACAAAAATATTGTTTTGAGATCAAATGAAATATCAAAAAGTATACTAGTTATAATTTTTGATATTTCATTTAATCTAAGTACAGTGGAAACTCTGTATAACGACACTGTGAGGACTGTGCCGATTCTCAGTCCTACTCTATATGGCCACAAAATTTGAGGAGAACCGGTCAACCTGTTTCGGAGTAGTAAGAGAACTTTAGATAAAGTGATTGTTTAGCAGAGAAAACAAATATATGTATGAAATACAAACCAAAGCCAATTTATTTCGACGCTTTAGAGAGTGTGCCGTTAAATCGAGTGATGTTACATGGAGTTACATTTACACTTTTTTAATAAACAGACTTAAAATGTCATGTAAACAAATGTCTCTTGACAAATTTTGTTTACATTTTCATGCAAACAAACAAGAGTATTATATAATAATATTTGGACTGATTTTTAATTACATTCAATAAAAATTAAATCAGTCAGACACATTATACAAGAGAAAAAAAATCCGTTTTTAACAGATTGTTTAATTATAAAACTGTCAATTTATTAGTATAAAATATATGTAAATATATGTTATTTCTTGTTAACTACATTGTACTGTATATAATGGCACTGTACTTAGAAAGGCAATTTGAAATTGTTTGTATAAGAGAACAATTCATCGAGCACAAAACGATAAAATATCAATAATAAGTTGGTCACAAGATAATTCAATATTTCATCTATAAAAATCTATATTTAAAAAAAACATTAAAGCTCTTATTCAGATGAAATTTACACTTACAGTTAAATAACATTGGAAAATATTCAATACCGATTGCACAAAATTCAAAAGTCAAAGTTAAAATCGGCCCCTCGCATTCATAAAAAAAATGAAATTACACCATTTTAAAGAATAATAACCAATATATATTAAATTAGAAGTTAAATTTCTTAAAAAATGTATTAAATCAATATTTTTGAAAGAAGGTTTTATTGTATGTATTCATACCTCATTAGGGTCATGTAATTAATTGTTTAAATGTGTGCGTGTGTTATATGTAACTGTTATGTATTGAAGCACTTAACTGTAAACTTGTCAATCAAATTCAACGTTTCATCTTCTCCAAAATCGGCAGGATCATCTCGAAGGACGGTCTCTTGCCGGGGTCTTCATTCATGCAGATCTTAACCAATTTGGAAATGTGAGGGGAAATGCCAGGCGGAATGCTCACGCGCAGACCTTCCAGAGCTATCTTCATTCCACACTCCATTGGGGAGAGATCAGCGAACGGGACCTAGAGTTAAACAGAATATTGCAGACAGATGCAGGTTCCAACATTATGTTGTCGGTAGGACATAATAGGAGTTTATCAAGGTTCATGAAACCGACCACTCTAAACCACCAAGAACCACTCGAAAAAAACTATCACCAACCTCCCTCGTGGCCAGCTCCCACAAGAGCACCGCGAAGCTCCACATATCAGCAGCCTCCCAATTCCTCTTGGCGCTGGGCTTCTGCAGGGCTTCGGGCGCCATCCACGCGGGGGCGTACACCCGGCCCCGCTCTTGGAACGAGAACTTCGAGTCGGCCATGTTTATACGGGCCGTGAGGTCTTCGTCTATCTGGGGATTCATTAGAATTGAAAAATACATTTAAATATTTATTTCTTGTAAAAAATACCAGGACAGTGTCTCGATATATGCAAAGAATTACTTGTGTTTGAAGATATCTCTCTCTCTCTTATTCCATCGTATACAAGATACAAAAAAAGCAGTGAAATATAATATAAATAAATAAAAAAACTAAAAACAATACAAAATACGATATCGTATTTTACACACATTCCTCGTGTATGAGAAATATCACACTATGTATACCAGTTACTGAAGTGTGTGTGTAAATAAATTTAATATGATTTATAACACTCTAAAAGATTTTTGTAAGTTTTTTTATATCACGATAGCTTTTACCACATAATATATTAAAATATGTTTAAAAAAAAATCAGTTTACATTTACGTTTTGTTCGTTTTTGTACACCAAAAAGTAACTTTCAGCCGGTTTGCATAAACTCACTAGTCACTTACCATAACATGCTTGCTGTTGAGGTGGTAAGTGGGTAGAATCCGGTCTCTCTGGAGGGAGTGGAGGTAGGCGAGGCCGGCTGCGACGTCTCTCGCCAGACGCAGGGCTGCGGCCGCGTCGACGACCACACGACCCCCGGCGCCCCCATGGAGGAGAGAATACAGCGAGCCCCAAGACATGTATTGAGATATCACTACTAGTGATGGGGGCGAGACGCAGCATCCCACCTAAAACAACATTTGTTTAATACAGCAAATCCAATATTATAAATGGGAAAGTATCTACCCTTCACCATATAAACTACTGAACACATTTCGATGAAATCTGACATGAAAATAAAGTTTAACGATGGACATAGGTTGAAATAATGAATGTTTGTATGAAAATTTCACTAGAACTCAAGACATTTATAAACCGATTGAGTTTATTTAGAGATTGAAGTTCCGTATATAAAAGCGAATTTCTACCGTATTTTTCAACCTAGTCAAAACAATTATTATTGTTTCAATTAAAAAAATACCACCTCAAATCTATTCGTATATGGTAAAATAGATTAAATGAATTATAGGCCAGTAACACACTTACAACGGGCAATATGTTTGGGTGTGAAAATATCCTGAGCTTTGGGAATTCCTCATTGAAGTCGCGCTGCACTCGAGGCGTACATTCCCTGACAGCGATTATTTTCGCGACGATATCGTTCTTTTGCCAACGACCACGCCATGTTTCGCCTGAAATTATAAAAAATTAAGATTATTAAATGATTAATAATTAATAATAAATACATATATATATATATATATATATATATATATATATATATATATATATATAACTAGCTGATCCCAGCAAACGTTATAAGATTACAAAAAATAGGGGTTAGCAATAAAAAGGTAAAAATGTAGGGTTGTATGTATCTTTAATGCAACATAAAAATAGATGTTGGCCAATTCTCAGAGAATCAGTTTTGAAGGTGTATGGGAGCAAATATTATGACACGACAATTTTATATAATAATATATATAAATAAGATAATAACAATTGTTTAATTAAAGCACTTACCGGATGGTGTAACAGCAATCCGTGTGTGTAAGGCTAGTTCGTTAATATTAATCCCCTTGTGCCGTGAGAGGGTAGCATCCCTACTTCTAGTCTTGAGACCCAACCAGGATTGATCCTTAAACTGAATTTTCTTTAAGTCCTGGCCTTGATTAACTGCCAGTTCGTGTAATCTGGAAAAAATTATAATACTTATAAGTTTTCCTACTTAAAAATAATGTTTTGCTGCCAGTTTTGATTTATACATAACAGAAGTATAATATATAATATTTCAATTATCGCTGTTTTTCAATAAAAAAAACTATTTTCCGTGTTTCAAGAATAGTCATAAAAATTCAGTTACGTTTAAAAAAATAAAGTTAAGATTGATTTGGAGCAAATTTATGCCAGGTGCAAATAAATGTCTATTGATATACAGACTATGTTACAAAAGATACAATTATTTTGTAAGGTTCATAGTAGCAATGTTGGACCTACCGTTGAACAAGTTGACCCTTGGTCTTATCCAGCGGCGTATCACCATCCTTATTAGCCAATGAGACCAATGCTCCAGCTATCCCCAAATCTTCAGCGATCGCACTGTAGCCCCAAAAACAGGCGTAATGTAAAGGAGAATTGCCATGTTCATTTGTGAAGTTTACATCCACTCTATTTTGCAGTAGCTGTAATATATTAAAAAAAAACAAGATAATCTCTTAGCTTTACAATACTATGTGTTTATTTTATTAGGTATTTTAAAAATGCTGTAAAGCATTTAAATTATCTCACGGATTAAAATTAAAAATGTCTAATAATTACCAGTTGTACAATCGGCCTATGACCATGTGCTGCAGCCAGATGTAATGGTGTGTCATCTCCCATGTTTGTGACATTAATCCGAGCGCCTCTTCTGATAAGCATCTCAACAATCTTTAAGTGACCTTCTTTACAGGCCCAGTGTAACGGGCTGAAGCCATGATCATCTCTAAAAAAATAGTTATATGAGGATGTTGAATAACAGGAAAACTTACTTAAATTATTTCTATATGAATAATCATTAACATATTTCTTAGTGAATCTTATTACTTGGAGTAGTTAATTTTAAATTGTTTTATAGCCATATTTATTTATATTTAATAAATCAGCATTATAGGGTCTTATAAAAAAATAACTAAACAATTATCATTAAAATGATACAAGTTCATTATTGGGGACGAAGGGCGTAGGTTTAAGAGAGTTATTTTCATGGCATCTTGACAAGAAGTGGATAGTTTAAGTTTAACAAATTAAGAAGAAATTGTTTGATCTCACCCCTGATTCATATCATGTTCAGTATCATCCAACCAAACCCGAACTTGTAGGGCATTTCCTTCCCTGCACCACTGAAATATATCTTCCATGTTTTGACGCACAAAACCTGTATTTTTACTTCAACAATACCAATATTCTAGTATTTTTATCTTCATAAATTGGGTAAACAAAAAAGTTAACTTAAATTAATGCAATACTGTGTTAAATTTACTAAAAAAAGCTACGGATGGAATCATTTATGATTCAATGAATTGACTTTGACAGTTTCGCAATCTCCCGAAATAACAACACAAGGCGACCAAGTTAAGAAGTCTTTTTTTTATCATACTTCTCTTTTTACACACGGTAATATACTACTTCTTACTCCTTTCAATGCGATCATTATTTTGCTTGATTCCATTCTACCTACTTGATAGCGTTTCGTATTGTTCTTAAGTAAATTTAAGATTATTTCCTCGGTCTGTCAAGATGCTAAAATATACAAGCTGTGAAATAATAAAACTTCTAATACAAATATTCACGCTGACGTAGAAATATTATATTGAATTCCATTGAAAGCTAAAGTAATTCAAATATATAAAAAAAACACCGTCCGAACATACATATTTACGAAGGTTTTCAAAACCCTTGGTAGGAGAATTAGATTCGACACCGACTAGTTTTTAATTTAAGAAACATAAATACAACCTTATTCAAAATCAATTCTGCCTTTTAAATAATTGTTATTTTAAGAAATCTATCGCCTAGAGTTGGGGATATGAGCAAAAACCATAATATAATAAATTATCACAGCCAGAGAGAGCTGTTATGGCTTAGTGCAATGCTCAAAACAGTTCTCAGTATACTTAAAACTTTATTTTAACAATATACATCTATTTCTTAGCAAAAGTAATTTTCATTGCGTGTGTTGGAGTAATCTTAAATCCTTGTAGGGCTTCTTTTGCTGCTGCAGACTGCATTTCATTTGCAAACTCGACAAATGCAATGTCATGACGATTGGGCACAAGACGGACTTCTTTAAATCCAGGAAATCTAGAAAGGGAATATTTATTTTAATAAACAATCTAGACCCATAATCTAAGCTCTTGTTAAGTTACAATGTTTTATCTCAAAAAGAAGGATTTACAGGTTTGATTATAGTACAATAGATAAAAGTCAATTTTTTGATATGATTGGATAGATACTAACTGGTTAAATAACATAGACAACATCATCTCCGATGTCTCATCTGGGAGGTTTGTAAGGAAAAGAATTTGATTTGGTGGTTGTTCTGCATTGACATTATTGAGATGACCCGGTTGACCAAATCCTGGTACAGCATTTCTATTTGCATCTTTCTTCTTTTTCTTACTGTCTTCCGTTGACTTTGGCATCTTAGGTCTTTTAGGTCTTTCTTGGAAGGTTCCTTTAACTTTAGCAATAACATCGCTGTCAGTTTTTGAGTATTGAATCCTCTGGAACAATTTTTATTAGATATAAATAAATACTGAGATCTGAGAGCAACCAAACTTACTACATGAATAAATACAAAAGTGTATTTTTAACATATTGAGCAATGTATGTGTATATAGAAGTCACAATAATTTCTCTTACCATAGGTTTATCATAAAATGGAAATCCTTGCATACTCCGCAATGCTACTGTAGCACTAGAAATTTCTTTAAATATCACAAACGCTTGTCCTCTCATCTTTAATGTTTTAAGCGCAACTATATCCAAAATTTGGCCAAATTGAGAGAATATTGCATATAAAGACTTCTTTAATTCCTCCTTTTTTATTTTTTCGTTAAGGTTGTTGATGTATATCGTATGATTTGGTCGAATATCCATTGCTGTAACAAAGTTCCAAATTTTCTTTATTGTTGCATTCTAACCGCTTTAATAACCTCAAAAACTAAGTCACATAAAATCCAGATATGTCTAACTATAAAAAGGGCCTTTAACAGGCATAATACGTACTCATAATGAATTTTTAATTTTTCTTTTACTTGCAAAAGAGTATTCCTGCTCAAATGGTAACGAGAGCAACAACCAGTTGTGCTTGTGCTTAAAAATGAAAGTGTTCGTTATAAAGCAGCTCCAATGAGTCTAAGGAAATAACATCTGAAATCGGTGATTAGTTTTAAAATACACTTACTATTTTTTAAACTTAACTACAATTTGTAGTACTAAACATGAAAGTATTATAATTTTATGTTAAAGAGAAGCCGAAACCGACGCGACGCGAGAGTCCAGCTCCACAGATATTATATTTTAGATACAAGGTATTATTTATTATATTATTTTTATTTATATTTTGTGGTATGTGACACTTGTCACATTTCTTGATTGTCATGTATTATAATGTGTCGTATAATTTTGTCGATTAAAACCATTATTATCATACGGTTTTATCTTATTTAACAATTTAATCGACAAAATTAATAAAAATGGAGAAATTTTTACGCCCGGAAAGGTTTGACGTTGACCCAAACAGTAATTCTTCCGCAAAGGAATGGGAGCATTGGAAACGGACGTTTGAAAATTTTATCCTGTCATGCGGAGACGAAGAGACCAAAGACGGATTGAAACTAATCCTATTAACAAATCATCTCTCCGCTTCAGTTTATTCATTCATTAGTGAGTGTACGAGCTATGACACTGCAATGAAGACACTTACCAACATATATGTAAAACAAAAAAATATAATATACGCTAGACATGTGCTAGCTACAAGAAAACAGCTAAGCGAAGAAAATATTAATTGTTATATGCGCGAACTAAGAGAATTAGCTAAAGAATGTCAATTTCTAAAAGTGGATGCCGAAACGAACAAGTCCGATAGTATTAGGGACGCGTTTATTGCTGGTATTAAATCGGATAAAATTCGCCAAAGATTACTTGAGAACCTCACTCTAATAGTTGATGAAGCGTACAATAAGGCGATATTGATGGAACAGGCTGAAACTAGCTCTAAGAGTTATTCTTCAATAAGCACTGTCCAAACGTCTCAAGATTACCAGAAATCACTGTCTGCTGCATCATATAAAAGAAAGTGTTACTTCTGTGGAGGATCTGTACATTCGAAAAAGAACTGTCCAGCGTTTAATGCCATCTGCCAGAATTGCAATAAAAAGGGACACTATGCAAATGTATGCCGAGCACCCAAACCTAACGCTGCCGTAATAACATGTGTAGAAAAGGATGTCAATGAACTTGCATCTTGCATACTTGCAGCTTCTCCGGTCTCATTAAGAAAAGCTACAGTAACGGCTTTTATAAAAGGTATACGTGGTCAAGCATTGATCGATACTGGGAGTTCGATTAGCTTCATAGACGAAGATTTCTTCAAATTATGTGGTTTAAGGAAAAAGTTCTGTACACAAACTATAACAATGGCCTCAACTTCTTTTTCGTCTCAAGTAGAGGGGCAAACTTATACTACAGCAAAAATTGGTAATTTTAATTATCCAGGGATCAATTTACTTATAGTGAAGAATTTGTGTGCTGATCTTATTATAGGCCACGACATATTAGGTCAACACTCCTCTCTAGAGCTTACACTGGGAGGTTTGAAGGACCCAATTAAAATCTGCAGTGTTGACGCGGCCTCCGTACCAGCTGTTTCTCTATTTGCTAATGTTACTCCTGCATGTAAACCCATTGCTATCAAATCACGTAAATACAGTGAAGAAGATAAAAAGTTTATAGAAGCAGAAATAAACAAACTTTTAAAAAATGGCATAATTGAAGAGAGTACCTCTCCATGGAGGGCTCAAGTAATAATCAGCAAGACGGAAAATCATAAAAAACGCCTTGTAATTGATTATTCTAGAACTGTTAACAGATATACACAGCTCGACGCTTATCCTTTACCAAATATCGAAGAAATGGTCGCAACAATTTCGAAATATAGTATATTTAGTACCATAGATTTACAAAGTGCTTATCACCAAGTCTCAATATTACCTAAAGAACGTCACTTTACCGCTTTTGAAGCTTTAGGTAATTTATATCAATTTACACGAATACCATTTGGTGTCACCAACGGAGTTGCTAGTTTCCAAAGAACAATCGATTGGGTAATTCGACAAGAAAAATTGCAGGGAACTTACGCGTATTTAGACGATATAACAGTATGTGGCAATAATAAAGAGGAACACGATGGTAATTTGCAAAAGTTTATGATAGCCGCTGAAAAATATGGTCTTACTTTAAGTCGAGAAAAAAGTAAATTCTCACAGTCTTCTATTAATATATTAGGATATACCATAAGAGACCACGTAATAAAACCTGACGGTGAACGCCTACGACCACTTTTGAATTTACCTCCTCCGTCAGATTTGTCATCATTGAAAAGGATAATTGGAATGTTTGCGTATTACAGTAAATGGATACCAAATTTCTCGGAAAGAATCTATGCTCTCGCCCATACGCAAGAATTTCCGCTTAAAAAGGAATTGGTCGAAGCTTTTGAAGGACTCAAAACCAATATTGCTAGAGCGACGATTCACGCAATCGATCATAATTCACCATTCACTGTGGAGACAGATGCGTCAAATCATTCAATCGCAGCTACTTTGTCACAATCGGGACGACCCGTTGCATTTTTTTCAAGGATGCTTAATAATAGTGAACTAAACCACTCTGCAATCGAGAAAGAAGCTTATGCTATTGTAGAGTCACTTAGGAAATGGCGTCATTTTCTCATTGGCAAACCGTTTCGTCTGATTACTGACCAGCGATCTGTATCCTTTATGTTTGACAATAAAGTAACAGGTAAAATTAAAAATGAAAAAATACAGCGCTGGCGATTAGAACTGGCGCCATACAAATATGACATCATATATCGTCCAGGAAATAGGAACGATGTCGCTGATGCTTTTTCGAGAATTTCTGCTACTATTTCAGTAAGGTTAGATAAATTGAAAAATTTACATGAAGGATTATGTCATCCCGGAATATTACGAATGCACCATTGGATTAAATCAAAAAACCTGCCATATTCTCTAGAAGAAATTAAAACTATGAATAACTCTTGTCGAATATGTTCAGAAGTAAAACCAAGATTCTATAGGCCGGATAATGATACTACTTTAATAAAAGCTACGTCACCCATGGATAGACTAAGCATTGATTTTAAAGGTCCCGTGCCCACAAATACTAATAATAAATACGTATTGACGGTTATAGACGAATATTCACGATTTCCATTTGCATTTCCATGCGCCGATCTATCATCTGCGACAGTCATAAAACACTTAAACGAAATATTCATGGTATTCGGGTTTCCTTCCTACATTCATTCGGATCGCGGAACTGCTTTTATGTCAGCTGAAATTAAGCAGTTTTTGAATTCATGTGGAATATCATCTAGCAGAACCACTCCCTATAATCCAAGAGGGAATGGCCAAGTCGAGAGATTAAATGGTACTCTATGGAAAACAGTACAGCTAGCACTACGTTCTCATCAAAAACCCATAGAAGATTGGGAACTAGTACTTCCTCAAGCGTTACATTCTATTAGATCGTTGTTATGCACAGCTACTAACTGTACGCCACACGAGCGGATGTTTACTCACACCAGGAGATCCTCTAATGGAGTATCCATACCTACATGGCTAACTGAGTCAAATCGTGTTCTTATGCGGAAATTTAATAGAGCAAATAAATATGAACCAGAAGTCGATGAAGTAACTTTATTACATGTCAATCCGGATTACTCTTATGTCCGCCTGCCTAATGGAAAGGAATCAACCGTTTCAAATCGACATTTAGCACCGTTAGGGCAGGATGGGCATATAGTTCTTGATGCTGATGGAATGTTAAATCAAAGCACAGAATATAACCGTGAAGATTTAAATGATTCTCATCAAATGTTTGACACTGAAGAGGTAACGGATACTGAAGGAGATGTGACACATTTAGATGATGTTCGAATAGATGAATCAAGTCCAAATCTGGAGGCTGAAACTCGTAGACCACAAAGGGAGCATCGATTGCCGAATCGCCTCCGAGATTGTGTCTTAGACTAAAACTTTTTAGCATGGAAGAATGTGGTATGTGACACTTGTCACATTTCTTGATTGTCATGTATTATAATGTGTCGTATAATTTTGTCGATTAAAACCATTATTATCATACGGTTTTATCTTATTTAACACTGTGGTACAACCTTAATAAGAGGACTATTTTACGGACAGGTGTGAACGTAAATTGCGAACTTTTAGTTATTTATATTGTATATATTAGAGTCTTGTTTAAATATTACAAAATATAATGTACACAAAAAAGATAATAAAAATGTAGGATTACATTTATATGTAGAAGAGACGAATACTCAATCGAGCGGATTGACAATTATTTAGAACGCGCGCAACGACAGTCGATACAGTTACCGCGCAATTTTTTTTGCGATTAAATAGTTATTTATGATTTAATAATGTGTATATAGTTTTAAAGTGTTTAACGGACTATTGTAAAAAAATATTTTTTTAAGTTTTCCTTTTTTAACGATACTGTTCTAGTGTCTTTAATCTTAAAAAAAATATTTCTTTAAGCAATTCTTGTATAAACCTTAATAATGGTTCGACATATGCACGATTTTGAAACCGTCACTCCCGATGTTTGGAGACAAAATGAAGAGCAATGGAAGGAAAGGCTTTTAAATTTACCAAGTTGGTATAAGGTAAAACTGGTCGTTTTCACGTAAACACTTTGCTTATGTATTGCTATGACCTCCACATAACCCTTGTATCGTTTTAAGATACCTCTCATAAATTCAAATGCTTCACACAATCTTTCTGATGGCACGTTGGCACGGTTCCGGGGCATGGTCCAAGATATGCACAACCCAGAGTTTTATTTTGAGGAATTTGAAGTATTCAATAATGTAACAAATACAGTAAAAACAAAGTCCGGAAAATATACAGACACTGCCTCTATTTTGGTAAGTACACTATAATTCCTACAAGAAGTTAAATTTATGACTTGTCCCTCATTATAAATAACTTTTATAGGAAAATGAAAAAATTAACTATACAGAAAATTTAAAAAGTGCACAAAGACAGACAATGGTAGTTGTATCACTACCTGGTTTAAATGAATGGGTACAAAAGGTTGAAGATGACAAAAATCATTTACCACATCTAAATGAACAACCTAATACTTCAAAACGGCTGAACACAACCAATTTAAAGAGGAGTTATGAAGATTGTGAGGAAGACACAGATGCCATGGACATAGCTGTGACAGAAACTGGAAAAAAAGAGGCTAAAGTAGCTGAAAAGTCTATGGAACCATCCAGTGTAGTATCTAGGGAGCATTTATTAAATTTCCCACTACCTGATGTTGCAAGCCAATCATGTATCATTAAGGTATTTTTGCCTAAATAATAATCAGACCAGACCATATTATATTTGTTAAAAAAATATGGTTAAGTTTTATAAGAAAATATTGTCACATTAAAATTAACAAGGATCTGAATTGAAATCCTTTTCTTTTATATAGAAAATGTATATCTTCGGCACTTTCTAGTAAACAAATATGCTGTGAATTTATGTCCACATTCTCTTTACAATAAAGTAGTGATATTTTTTTTTAACCATAATATTATAACTAAATAAAAAAACTAATTGTGGTGGGATTTATGTAAAATAAAATATTTGTGAAATATTCCAGATCTATGATGACAGTGAGAATCTCAAAATAAATGATATGATTGAAGTAGTTGGATTTTTATCAGTGGACCCAGGTTTGTCTGGAGAGTTTCAAGCTGAAAACAATGCCTTTATGGAGCCAAGTGATGAGACCCCAGCAGAAACAATAACACACAACCCACCTCCAAGTTTAGTGCCACGGTTGCATGTTGTCTATGTTAAGAAATTGGATCATTGCAATCCCTTGGTGAAAGATCTCAATGAAGGTATGGTAACATCTTGTATAACTTATACTTTTATTTATAGCTAAATAATACTTTGAATTTCCTTTTTATATTTCAGAAAAATTGCTCATTGATGCAAATTCGGCAAGGGAGCATTTACTCAAAGCGTTAAAAGAACTATTGTTGGGAGATCAGCTTGCTGCCGAGTATCTCATTTGCCACTTAATAGCTTGTGTGTGAGTTAACCATGTTTTTATATTATCATTTCTTACTTCTGTGTACATACACAACTTGTATGGGAAATGTTTATTCTATCAAATTCTGACATAATCAGGAGTCATATTTTAAAACCATTGTAAAGTTCTTGCCTCTTTTCACATAATTTTTCTTGCAGGTACCTCCGTCAAGACACAATAACACTTGGTCAGTTTTGCCTGAACATATCAAATTTACCAACAACCCGTTACCCAAATTATGCCAAACAATTGTATGATGTGATAAAAGAGTTTGTTACCAAGAGCTACTGCCTCCCGTTGACTGTTGAGAATATGAACACAATGGCCTTGTTACCAAAGTAAGGTTTTAATATAAGTGTTTTTAAACTTTGCAATGCAATGCTGATCTGAAATCTATGTATGGCCACTAAAAAATAGATTAATATGTTATTTTTACTCAGTAAGAGAAATAGACCTGTAATTGTAATACAGAATCTCCATAAGAAAAACAATAATTTAAGTAAACAATACAACATAAGATCTTTTAAGAATATGTATATTATTAAAGAACAGTTTTAAAAGAGATTCCTAATTTCAGAAAAGATTACGACTGCAATAGGTTAACGAGTGGCATACTCCAATTGAGCAAACACACACATCTGGTCCTCGATGAGACGCAAATGCAGCAAGGGCAGTTGGATGCAACTGGTGTCAACAATATAAGCGCACTTGGTCATCTAATAAAACTACAAAAAGTTGAATATGATTTTAAATATTATAAAATGGAGTTTGATTCAGATATATCAGTTCTAATATTGTCGGAAGGAAAGAGTTTGTTGCCGGTTAGTGTCGGTTATTAATTGCAAATGTTGATTTGTGTTATGTTTCTTTAGTGTGAGTCTGTTACAGAGTGATTATCATATTCCGTTGAGACCGGAGAACTCTTCTTTGGAGATTTTTGATGCCATCATTGAAGCAGCCAATTATTACCTCAAGGAGGACATAATGAATAAAATAAGAATATATCTAACGAGTTTGAAACTTATTAAGTACAGTATTTCTGATGATTTACAGGTATTTCAATTGATATAATTCATTCACAAATAATGCAGACCAATATATACATTATTTTCTGTAATTTAATTGTGGTATACTTTTAACTTTAATAAGTATACAATAATTGCCATATAAATTTGAAATTGATAAAATTTTTGGCAAAGATTTTTTTTTTAAGTTATATTTCTTTATGCAATGAGATTTTTTAGAGGGACATTCATATACAATATAAATTATATTTCTCTTTCAGTTTGTAGAAGAAGATTTTATTGCAATGCGTGGCGCGTCAGACGATGACAACCCTGTGTCTGCGGATGATTTGCACAGACTTTTGGTTTTAGCGCGGCTGGTCAGTCTGTCCCGAGGCTTCGATACACTCAATAAAGAATGTTGGGATATCACTAAGAAGATGGAGGAAGAAAGAGTTTTACGATTAAAGAATAGAGTGTCACCTTTTTAGCTTTTTTTAACTTTTTTAATTAAACAGATTTTAGCGATGTATTGTTTTTTTTTTTTATAGAAGAGGGGGCAAACGAGCAGGAGGCCCACCAAGGTGAAGTCGCCGCCCATGGACACTCATGTGGCTGGGAGCTCATGAGTGCGTTGCCGGCCTTTTAGGGATAGTTTTATTAAATAACATTTATACTTTTAAAAAAACTATTACCTGACAAAGTGTTTGATCATACATCAGATAAGTACCACTGGAGCATAGATTTTGATGAAGCGCAGCTTTGATTCTTTAAGCGTTACTCAGTTCACGACTTTTGTCATTAATTCAATAATATACAAATAAATAATAATTATATTCGTTTCGTCTAAATTATTAACAAACAAGAATACTTTTATTTAAATCTAGGGTACTACAGACCTTGGTCGGATATTTCTGACATTGAATCTTCTAGAATCTAGATGAAAACTATGATCGAAAAAGTTTAATTTTATTGTATTTCATTATTACTATCTTTAAACCCGAAAACGGCTAATTTGGTGTGATTTTTTAATTTCTCGTCGCGCACACACATTGTGATAGCATAAAACGTCAGCGTGACGTTCCAAATATGACAGTGACGTGGTCAAAATCAATTCTTACAATTGAGTTTGGTCTAGGGCTTAGGGATTTATTTATTGATTTAGTTTAATTAAATCATCAAAGAAATTCAAAATAATTACATAAAAGCGAAATGTCTACAAAAAGTAAAACGTTAGATAGTGCAAGTAAAATAAAATTAAACGATTCAGTATGGACAAGAGCATTTTCTTCGAATGCTGAATGGCCAGACAAGGTTAGGCGCTATCACGGGATTAAAAATCCATTTTGTAACTATCGTAAAATGAAATTGTTGTTTTAGGAGGAGTTTCTAGATGTAATCTATTGGATGCGACAGGCAATAGGCATTGTTTTGGGACTTTGCTGGGGTTTATTACCATTGAAAGGATTCTTGGGACTGCTATTGTAAGTTTTGAAATATCCATAAATGTTTACCATTCCTGACGTTTTTACAAATAACAATGCCAACATTTACAGCTAATTAAGTCCAGATGAATGTCTTAGTATTTGACTCATTACAGATTTGTGGTTGTGAATGCAGCAGTGATATATTTCTACGTAAGCAATATTCAAAATGTAGATGAAGAAGAGTTTGGAGGCATGTGGGAAATAACCAAAGAAGGATTTATGACATCTTTTGCTGGTTTCTTAGTAAGTACTGTTGATAATTATGGTTGTTTTTTAATTCTTCCAATTAATTTGAATGTATGTCAGCTTAATAAAAATGCTTTGATAATGTTTAAACTGTTTTTTAGGTCACATGGATAATTATGTATACAGGCTTACATGGGACAAGCAGTTTATGAGACCAACATTAATTTGTGTGCCAATATAATCAAGACTTAGTTATGCAATTACAGAAAAAATAATTGCTAATATTATTTGAATGTTTTTTTTTTAATTCTCGTATTACATCTTAGTATAGAGGACCAATCTATTTAATGTATCAATAGTTTAAAGCATTTATTTGGTGTATAAACATTTTGCTTTGATCTCACTGTACAATTATATAGGTTGTATGTTGTATTTGATCTGTGTAAATTATGTAAATTGTTCTTTATGCAGACCTTATCTACTTAAAATTCAGTTTTATTTGTTATGAAAATTAAAATGTTTAAAGTACTTATTTGCCAATAAAAAAACATTCATAATATTTGCTTTGTAGTTGCTAAAAGACATAAATAATTTGTTATTATTTCTTTATCAAGGCATCTGTTCAAAATTTACACAAATTTCCAAATAAATCTGTCTACAATGTGAAAATTCCTTCTATTTAATTGTATTGTTAAGTTTAATTGTGTTTATAGAAACGGATATAATGTAATATTTTGTTGTGTACAAAATGGTTGAGTTATGATCAAAAATAAATTTAACTTATATGAATCTTAATTATTTAATAACTGGAAAAACAAATCTTATATTGTTCTATGTGGAAGATAATTTAATCTCTGGGAATAAAACAAATTCTCTTGATATATAATCTTGATATTTAATCATCTCTCCATGTTACAAGTACATCGTCAGTTCTGTATCTTTGGGTGATAGTGGCATCTTTAAAATCCATCCGTGTTCCAGAGTCATGAGCTAAAGCACCAGCGTGAGCAATCATCACTCCATTGTCTATGCAAAACCTTTCATCTGTAGCAAATATTTTGGCACCTCTCTCTGTACACATGATAGCCATCATATCTTGCAAACGTTCATTACAACCAACGCCACCAACTATCAGGACCTACAAAAGATTTAAAATACATATTATATGTTTTTGTGATCACTTTATTGTCTGTGGTTTGGATGTTTTTATGAAATATATAAATTATTGTGTTAGAACCTTTAACACAAAGTATAAATGGCTTAGCTTGGTACAGCGGTAAGACCACTGTGTGAAATGTGTCCGGATATTTATTTTCTACTTAAGCATAGCTTAAGGATTGGTGTCTCTCCCAACCTTATTCACTTTTTTTTTTTTTAAAGCTCTGTATCAATTTAGGCTGTATTGATATTTGAATGTATAATGTAACATAATTGTATTTAAAATATTTCTTTTAAAAGAGTAGCTTTCAAGTATCTTACTGTTACTACACCAGTTCAGAAGTCAGTTATCCAATCAAAAAGATAAAAAAACAGTTAAACAGTAAAGAATATTAATAGATGACACACCTCATCAGATCCACAGTGTGCCATGGCTCTTTCTGTGATTTCTACCAGCATTGCAAACACTGTTTCTTGCAGAGAATAGCACAAGTCCTCCGGAGAGTAGTCTTTGAGCAATTCTTCTATTTTGTCCTCCATAAATGACAATATGCCTGAAAAACTTACATCCATTCCTAAAAGATAAAGAGAAATTTAGCTTTTCTTTCCACAAAAACAGAAGAAAATCTTCTGCAAGTTATAAAATGGATTGTACCCTTAACACAGTATGGTAAGTGTAAATATTTTTTGCCTCTTTTAGCCATCTGCTCAATATTGTATCCTGGACTCGGTGCATTTGATAATTTCAATACTCTTGCAAATCTGTAATACAAGTTATCTTTTTGTAAATAACCTATAAACAAGTTCAATGAGCAGCAATATGGGGTGAAAACACACCTCAATTTAATTATCCAATAAGTAAAATATTGTTAATTCACTTAGTATTCTCTATGATTTTTTTCTGTGTGAACTTTTTTAAATATTACCTGTCTAAACAATTGCCAACAGCAATATCAATTGTCTCACCAAATATCCTATATCTCTGTCTTGAGTATGCTATAATTTGTGTATTACCCCCACTAACATAAAGTACTGTCGGGTTGTGAGCTTGTGTTATTAATCTACCCATCTCTATATCTGACAATTGCATAAGGAAAGAATGTTTTTTAAATAAAGGATTAATTAAGATTTAAGAAGATTATTGGATAAACACGATTATAAAATATAATTATAAACACAGTATTTCTGTTTTGTTAAAGTACATGCAATTGTCAATCTAACTTTATTAACAATCTAATGTAAAGGATACGGCCAATACAGTGGTTAACACCTAAAATAGGTTTCTTCCATAATAAGGCACATGTTCGTGCTACAATGGCACACACACTCAAAGGAGCACCCATTCCAGGGCCTTTGGTGTAACAAACTACATCTATTTCATCTGGTTTTAGTCCAGATTCTTCAAGAGCCTCTTTTAAAACCTCATGTATGTTCTCTCTATGATGTTCAGCTGTTTCTCTGGGTAAAAATCCTTAAAAAAATAATATTAATGATATTATGATAATAGAACGATTCTATGAGCAATGGAATATAACCTATATGATATAGATGTTTTTTTATTAAGTTTTAATGTGTTTATTAAGAATGTAAACAAAGAAAATAAGATTTCATTTTGTTAAGACCTTCTCCGGGCGGTGTAATATAGGTTCGTCTACAGTTTGCCAGGATTTCTCCATCTCTCACGATTCCAATGCCTAGTTTATTTGCACTCCCTTCAAAACCTATAGCTACTACCATGTTTGGTTTCAAATATCTAAAATAATGTCTATTAGTAATAGTAGTTTATTAAAATTGATTTTATACAATTTTTTATACCCTTGCTTTTATTTGTTTATTTATAAATAAAAATTAAAAACCATAAATCAATTGTTGAAAGTAGTAAGTCTCAATGACAGTGACAGTTCCAATGCTAGTTGTATAGATATTAAACAATTTTAAATTTAATTCCGTTTGACAAGAATTGAGCAACTAGCAGCCTCCTTATGATAAGATATACGGCAATAATTATATCTTAGAAATAGAAGCGAGAGGTTTAAATTATCAATCAACGTCCAAATGCTAGGTGTCTGTTGGCATCTTTTAAAAAAGGCCGCTATGTCGACTGCGTGCCCGACCGTTCCTCTTTCACTCAACCAACCAGCTGCTCCTCCGAACTAATATCTAATATGTAGATAATGAAATTATCATTAGAGAAAAACATATCTTGTTCCCATAACCTCGATGGAAAGAAATCCATTAGAATGTTGTGGTTTCGTTGTCACTAAAAGCTAAACTATTAAAACTCCTTTATGTTCCGATTAATTATTTCGTAACTTAATAATAATATAAAGGTTGGGTCGTTTGGTGATTTTATATATTGTTTAATAATATAATATGATGTATATGTTATATGTAAAAGAAATAATTAATTTCAAAAGTTGTTTATACGGTTAACTATAATTTAACAAACATATTTTAAACGATTGTAATGTATGTACAAGTAAAAAAAAAAAACCAAGATTTAATAATATATAATTCCAGTTATTCACCTTATTATGCGCAAAGCCAAGCAAAAAATGTGATCGCACAGCTTAAAATTCACATTTTTATAAGTGTACTTTAAATGCAAAACATTGGGCACATGAAACTATATAAGCTCACTTTGCACTTCATCCACAAAGTCGGCCATCATCTCTTCCACAGATAACACTTTTTTCTCAACACCACACACACTGACATCACCATTGACATTGTGGGCGCCATTTTCATCTATTTCCTTTGACGATTTTTCCGAATCACATTTCCTTTCTTGCGAGTTGAGTACCTGCCCGCAAGTTATTTGTATATCATCCGTTTCATTTGACGATGGTAGATTCGAGTCTTCCATTTTCTCTAGGACAGGTATCTTTTCATTTCCTATATTGGGATGGTCATAGGTTACTTCTAAAGATGGCGTCGCATCACCATCCAATGTGTCTATGGAGTCATTTAATGATACTTGCGTTGGAGCTTCACATACCATATTGTCTATTGATGATAATGTTTTTCTATCATTTTCCGCTGATAAACCATTTTCTGCTGTTTGTATTTGTGTCACCATGTTATGAATATCTTTATCTGTTTTGTCCATACATAGAGCTTCCTCTATATTATTATCTGTTAATATCAATGTTGCCTTATCTGTGTCTGTAGAAATATCTGCTTCAAGATCTGTATTTTGTTCTATTTCTTTTGAATTGTCACCGAGACATTTGTCTTGATAATTGATTCCATTTGTATTCTCAGTTTCCTGTATATCATTTGGTTTGTGTATTTCAACTGTTACCTCTTGTATGGCTTCTGGGTCTGAATCATCACTTATTTCCACTGAACTCATGTTCTCACTACTGAGACTGATTCTTTCTGATTCGTCGGTCAAGTTTCTTTTTTTTATAACTGGTTCATCGGCTATTGTAATTATATCACTGGGATCATTTGAAGGAACTCTGAAAAAAAAATCATCATTATAGAAACTTTTTAAGCGTTATATTTCGGACTAGATGTTCCCCAAATTTGAATTGAAATATTGAATTTTTAAATATTTTATTTGTAACACATTTGATAGATATAATATTCTTACTTATGTTTTCCCAAAAGCGATTCCAGTACTGCACGATTTTTCTCAGAAACTTTCTTGGATTTGCTTTTCTTTTCGTCAGCTACTTGTATGGCAAAGTTGAGGGATGGCGGTGAGCAATGCAAGTGTAGCCTGATGTCTAGTATTGCTTTTGAACAGAATGTGGCAACCTGGGAATATTATGCTTTTTTTTAATTTTTATTAACAGGTTATCAAATAAAGAGTTTTATTATTATTATCAAATTTTTGAAGTTAATACAGAAAATATTTGGATGTTAAGAATATTTTAAAAACCTTCTAGAAAATACACTATGTAATCTATACTAATAATAAGACAGTAAAAATCGAAAATCTGTACATTAAATATTTTTCCAAAAAACTGAAAGGAGGCAATTAAAGAAGAGTCATAGAATCCAAAAAAACTATTTTTGGAATTCTTGTCTGTCTGTCTGTCTGGTACGTTATAACTTGAAAACTACTGAACGGATTTGAACGCGGTTTTCACAGTTGGATTACATATAATTGGGAGCGTTGTCAAAAGTTTATTTTATCAAAATCGGTTAAGAGAAAGAGAAGTTATGGTCAATTGAAAATTTACTTCAACCACTGCTTCAAAATTTTTAAACACTTATATTGATTGATTAGTTATATATTGTTAAATATGTTCTAATATAAGTTAATCTTAATATTAAAACTTATGAGAGGTAACAAAAATAACAAAAACAACGCAGTGCGCGCGGGCGCGGTTGAAGTGTTGAACAATGTGCTCGATAGATGGCGTTGATAAAATTCGTCATCAACCTAGATTTATTTTATTTTTTTATTTCTTAAACCTATACAGCTTATCAAAAACAGTTTACACAATAAAAAAAAGATTAAAAATAAATCCAAAATAAGGTTAAAATATAGAACCGGAAATAGAATCTAAGATCAGAAAAAAGAATAACAAAAAAAAACACGAACAGAAAAAAATAAATAAAAATATATATACACATGAACAAGTGGACTATGTGAAGTACGAACATTTTAGTGTGTGGGTGTGTATTAGTGTGTGCAATGGTGTTGCTGTGTGAGTGAGTGTGCGAGGTTGAGTCTTAGTTTTTTTTTAAAGAACTTCTACTTAGGCCAAATATATCCATCGCGGTATTAAGATGCTTCATTGTGTAATGACTACCATGCACTTCAAACTTTCATTAACCTATGATTATTTTGAGTGAACACTACCTATACAAACAAGTAAAAGGAAACGAGTGAAGAGACGTTTATCGTTTGTCCGCATCCATCTTTCCACCTACATCCTTAACGTTAATGAGGCTTACCTTTTATTATTTGGTCAAGCTAATAAGTAATAACCTCACATTAGTACGTATTTCGTACTCATAACTTCGTAAGAATTTTCTTTCAACTCTTAACCGCTGAGGAGTTTTACCTTCCATCATCAGCTCATCCACATAAGAAGATGACTATCAGAATATAAAATTTTCAGAAAAGTAATTGCCTGTAAGTTAATTTGAAAGTTTCAAGATTTTAGCCCGTGAAAGAAAGCCCTGTCGAGATCATTAAAAACGCCAATACTTAACCAAATTACACGCGGGCGAAGCCGCGGGCGGAAAGCTAGTTATAAATATGTATAGAAATTGTAACAGCACTAACCTCAGGTTGCTTTGAATTAACATTTGTACTATACAAATGCAGACAGTACTGTGTGGGTGGGGGTACAGTGTTGGGTGAAGTCTTCCTGCAAGCCTCAAGGGCCCGTAGAAGCAATATCACTTGGTTGTCATTGTATGAAGATAAATTGAAGCATTCACGGACGAGCCGCTCTTGAAACACCTAAAATTTATATTTTTTCATAAGTTAACTGTTGACCAGGAATCGAATCCATTAATTTCTGAGTTTCAAGAATTAATAAAATGATACCTTATGTGTGGTCGGTTTCAAAAATATTCCACAGACAATGAATAGTGTTTCCGCACACTCCAAAGCCGCTATGGCCACTTCATTTGATTCATCACGTCTATATAAAAAATAATACATGTAAAAAAGACGCAAATATTTATATAACAATAAAATCAATATTTTTTTATTGCAAGTAAATTTTTTTAAGAATTGAAAATTAATAAAAAAAAAATTTTTTTCTTATGTTTGTTAAACTCACTCAATATGTTTATTTTTCTCTCCCGGCATATGAGATGCTATGGTACTCTCTTGCAATTGTGCATTTGCTAATTTCCTTTTGGCTTTTTTGCTTAGATTCTTCGTTGGCTGCGGTCCCATCTTAAATCATTTACAAATAAAATAAAACATTTTTAACAATAATAAAAGCCTTCATTGACGAAAAATATTGATAATAAAACGAAACCAAACTTATTAAACAATGATACAGAACAATTTTTTTTAAATATTCCTTTATGAATTCTTGTTCAATGCGAACTTTCTATGCATAGTGAAATCCCTATTTGAACTAAAACTTCAATTACGTTTTACAAATACAGCCATCCTCTTCATTATATATTGAATGAAAGAGGATAGCTGTAGTCAATTTAAGACATTCTATATTAGAAATAAAGAAATGGCAACATTTATGAGATTATTATGAAGCTAAGTTATTGATCCCAAAAATGTAATTTAGATAAAGTATCTGAAACACTCACAGTAAATTGAACATGTTTTTTAGGCGGTGTTATATCATTAATGATATGTAATGTCAGTTCGTCTTCCATAGACGCGCGACTGTCCGCCATTTTGTGTACGTGTAGCACTGACAGCCATTGTCTAAGTGTGTTGTACGCGCCACAACGAACAGATCTACAAACATTTTCATAAAAATAATACACAATTATAGAACTTAGAAAATAGAAATCCTTCGGACTGAATTGCTTTTATAAGAGTATTGTATGATTTAAATAAACTAATATTAAATTGGGTCCTTCGGGAAATTTGACATTTACAAGTAAGACATTTACAACAAGTAGTCAAATTATTTAAAACCATATAAATGGTATAAGACATAAGTATTACGCATTGTACAGAAACCATTAATTTAAACAAAAATCTCCGGAGAATCAACTCTTATAAAAAGCCAATACATAATATGTAAACAATAATAAATATATATTTAACTACCTAGTATTGTCTGTAGGGTTGTCAGTTGTCCATCGTAAGGTTTGCATCACAAGTCTGAACACAAGCGGTGAATAAGGAATTAGATGTGATCCTAAGCTGAAAAAAACAATTAAACATATAAACAATATGTCTTATTTATATAAGTGTGTACCATCACATTTTTAACAGATCACTTTATTTGGGCAGACACATAAAATTGTTTAATTAAAATACATTTGACCCCTGGTAATCCGATATGGTCCATTACTTATTATTGAACATTAATTTGTTTTGTTTGTCAGATTACCGGAGGTCTACTGTGTATAATATGTAGAATCTTATCATTGGATTTGTAATTTGTCGAATTACAAGGTATTCCTTAAGTAAAAAAATAGACAGTTGGGGGCTTAGGCAATACTCTATAATTTGACAAATTCAATATTCCAACACTGCCCTGCAAAAAGTTTGTCGGATTACCACAAATGGAGTCGGGGTCCACTATACATAGACATTTTTACATTTATTATATTTATATATTTTTAAAAGTACAAATAACAAATTTAGTAACCGGTGTTCAGTACAACGGTATTCAGAGGGAACACTGCCAGCATACGCAGCACTTTGCCATAAGGACTCTTTAAAATATATTTTAAACAGTTTTAAGACTAAATGTATTCTCAAATAAGCACAAAATAAGAACTAAACTCACCAAGCTATTACCGCATCCAGAGTCTTCAAACCTGCAGTTTTAACTTGTGCGATATCACTTAAGGATTGTCCAACAGAACGAGCTATGCTTAAAGCATGCACTATACTATCCAGAATTAATTGTGGTTGTATTGGCTTTGCTACTGGGAATGGTTCTCTGAAAGTTTAGCTTAATTTAGCTCGTATGTGACTTGGCATTATAAAAAAAAAATATATAGATAGAATATTTAGTTATATTTTAAATTAATAGTTATTTATTGTTTAGTTCTTAATAAGAACTAGTTGATTCACAATTATATCCTAAATCAATTAAGACAATAAAAATTTGTACCAACTATCGTAATCTCTTCAAATTAATTTTTGATCTTTAAAGTATGTTGAGCAAACTTACACAAGCATTGCCTGAATAAAGACAAAAATATTCTCAAGACGACAAATTAAATGATTTCTCCTTTCAACATTTTTCCCATCAGCTATATTAAGCTTCGATAATGCAATGTTTAATGGTGTATTAGTTATGTTTTGTATATTGTTCTGCAATGTAAAGTAAGGTTAATATTTCAACTAAATTAATAAACGATGATGAATATAACATATTTAATGTTATATATTAACATGAAATACTTATTGAATAATAAAATATATAATATAATACTAATTGAAGAGAAGAATAATATAATAATATTCACCTCTAAGTTACTTGTATACATGCTAGGAGAATCAGGAAACAGTTTCTCAATCAAGCTATGAATGACTGAGCATAATAGAGTCATTTGATTTCGCCATGAAGATTTGGGGGTGGAAGTTTTTTCTTGTGATGGCCGAACCTAAAAAATATAATGGCTATATATAAAATAAAGAGAAAACCTGCTAGTTTAAAAGTAAAAATTCATTTTATTTCTGGAACAGACCTACTTTATAATTTATATTATGATGTACTAATGTATGACAATATAAAAATTTTAAGTTACCTGTTGTAAGGAATGAGCACACTTAGCTGCTTCAATGACATTGTGATACTTGTTTGAACTTAGAAATTTTATAATGAAATTCTCAATGGCACCTCTATGTGATAAACAGTACTTGGGAAACCTGAAAACCAGTACACCTAAAGAATGACTCTAATACTACTGCATGTTATTATTCTCTTTTAGACTGTCATTTAATTCAAGGTTCTATGGAAGGACTTAATTTAATTTAAGGTTATTTTACCGGCGAATAATATCATCCAATGTTCTAAGCCATCTATTAGGTTCGGTTTGTTTTGATAAATTATGAAAAAATTCTGATATACACTCCTTCACAGTCTCACTATTATTAGGATCCAAGTCACGGATTTTATTTAATATTTGACCTGTAATTACATCAAAGTACATTTAACACGTTGTTTCGTCTTAACTTTCAAGTTCATTGTGATATTTCACACTTACTCATATCTACAGCGACCAATTGGCTTATTAGTTATTATTTAAATTTGTAATGGCGTTAGAGCCACTAATTAAACTCTGACTATTTTTATTTTTTAAGTTTTCACGTTGCATTAGTAAACATAACCTACAAAAATCGAAATTAAACTGTAGAAATATTGTCATATGCCAGCCTAAGTCACTGTCAAATGACAATAATAAAACTTTAGTTAATGTCCATTAATCTGATAGGTAGATACTGATAAACTGATGTCTGCCAAAAAATAAATGTTTTCACTAGCTCAGGCAAGGGCAACATTGAAGTTTCCTTCCCGCTGACGTGACTGTCGGCATCTATGTTTGGCAACAACTTTTTTTTAAATGATTTCGCGTATTAAGGAGAAATACTCGATAATTTACTAAAAAAATAGTAAAATTGCTACTTATGATAAAAACGGACAACATCTTTTAATTATGACATCGAGTTTTGCCGGTTTTAGCGAAGAGGACTTGAGGCGAATCAAATCAGGCCACATAGATATAAACAGCGGTAATTTCAATTGTTTATTGGTTCGACAATTTTCCCATGGGTTTATTAAACTCTTAGTACTTACTTACATGCTAAATATTGCATATGCGTATAGATATAATTGTATTTTATGTCGTTGCACTTACTTATAAAAATATATTATCTTATTGGGATGGTTATCGTTAAATTGCTTCTAAAGGTACAAGTTAATTCCTGTGTTGTGTGTGTGATGATGTATCTAAATATCATAAAGTTATCAAAATTGGAAAATGAAGTCGTCCTTTTATATATATACTATTTATCTTTACAAGTCTTGTTTTTAATAGCCACTTCTATATAGTATATTTTAACCATAAATAGCTACTTCTCTTTTAGATTATTTATAACTTTGAGATATGCAGTATTCTGTAGGTAACAACATTAATTTTATGCCATTTTTACGTGGATTTCCCCTCATTGCACTTTTTCTCTATCAATTAATTATGTCATTGATGACTCATTTCCACACAGTATAATACTCTTCCTGTTTAGATAAAATATTAATTCACAATTTTTTAACAGAACAAATTCAAGAAAATGCTAGAAGAATAGAAAAAATTGGATTTAAATCAAGAAGAATTGCAAACAAACTGCCAACATTGTCCAACCAAATATCTGATGAAACTTACATTGATTCATTTGACAGGTGTAAACTTAGTTTGAAATCACCAACATCGCCTGTTGATGCTCAAAAAGACATGATCTGCGAGTCTAAAGTAGCAAATGATGGTAATAATATTGAAGACAATGTCACATGTATAGAAGAAAATATTGAAAATGTTAACAATCGTAACGATTTTTACAATCGACCAGAAGATCTTATAATAAATAACATGGTCACAACACCAGATGTTGTCATAGGTAGTGGCTATACAGAAGACGAATCGGCCACTCACAAAGTTAAGTTGGAAGAACTTCAGCTCAGACAAAAGTTAATGGAAGAACAGAATAAGAAAAGAAAAGAAATGTTGGCTAAAGCTTTGGCTGACAGGTAATATATTGTTTTTATAATGCATTTTTATCTATAGTAGTAGTCATAGCATTCTGTTATATGTAATATATAAAATTCTCATGTTACAATGTTTGTTACTGTACTCCTCTGAAACAGGTGACCGATTCTCCTGAAATTTTGTTGCCATATTGAGTCGGACTGAGAATCAGCCAACATCTATGTTTAGAGACATTTTTTGGCAAAACAACTTTTGTTGGGTTCAGCTAGTAATATATATATAAATAAATTGTTATGTCATTGTAAATTCATAAATAAAAAATTAGCCTTATTTACTTGTAATACAAAATTTTCTCTTTTGTATAATTATTATTTAACTAATAAGACAATATACTTACCAATAAGATTTAGCTTAACATAATGGTTTGATATGAAACGATAGTAGATTTATCTTAACCAACAAACCTTATCATTCAAGTGTTTTGGGATGATATGAACATGACATAGTTTTGTTAGTCTCTCAACAAAACCATGGTAAATAAGTTTTATCATCTTATAACAAAAGCAATATGGTAGGTGTATAAAAGTGATTAAGAATTTAATAAGTTTATGGTCTTTTTACTTAAGTGAAGGGCAATAAGTGTGCGCTCATAGGATTTTTGTTTATCTCATATATAAAATTCTCGTGTCACAATGTTTGTTTCTTTACTCAGCCGAAACGGTTTGACCGATTCTCATAAAATTTTGTGGCCTTACTGAGAATCGGTATTCTTAGAGACATTTTTTTTTTGGCACAACAATGTTTGTCAGGATCAGCTAGTATTTATATAGAATTATAATTTTAGTTAATTGTTTAAACATATTCATATAAGTGACTTATGGCTTGGGGTGGGAATCCTTAATTGCATTAGTTACTTTGTTTTACAGAAATTATATATTGTATTTCATAAAATAAATTAAATATTTCAGGACAAAACAAACAGAGGAGGAGGTACAAAAGCTAGAGAAGATAAAAAAGGAATTGCAAGTACTAGACGGCCAGTTTTCTCAAGATGTTGCTGTTTTAAGAAAGAAGATCGACCAGGCGTGTATCACTTATTCAGATGCAGAGTAAGTACTATTTTTATTTTGTACTATATAATATTTTGGAATATATCATTATCATTTCTGTTCAGATGTTTTAAAGATATCTGAATAATGTTTGTGAAGTTATTTATGATTTTTTTTAATTACATAGAATTCATATCTGATATATTTATAACATGTTCAGAAGTTATAGAAAGTAGATCAAACAAAAAAAACGCTTTATAGAATTAATTTCTTATATTTTTCTGTAGCTCATCTTGAAATCTATTAAGTAATTCTAATATTTTCCAGAAAACATTATTTGAAAGTAGAAAAGGAGTTTTTACAAGCAAAGATAAATCTACAAAAGGAGAAAGAGAAAAAAGAACTGCTAACAGAACATTTATGTGCTCTCATAACTCACAATGAAACGAGAAAAGCTCAAAAATTAGAGACACTAATGTTAGAACTTGCCAACGATAAGAATAAGGTTATAAGTGAAATGGTTGAAAATATCAATGACGCTACAACAGTGGATGGAGAACCGGTAATTATAGATGGTGTTGATCAGAAAACTGGAAAAATTATGGAAATGCATGATAATTAATGTGGATTGCTTATTAGCGTTAAGGTTGCCCGTTGCTCTTATATGTATTAACATCTTCTACTTTTACTGTTTAAGTGCAATAAAGTGTGAATAAATAAATTAATTAATGAATACAGGAACATTAATAAATAAGGTGCTATTATACAAATTGGTGCAATAAGATAATTTACTAATGTATGACAGTTATAATTTTAATATAAATTATGGTCATGGTCATGACAGTATTTTACGACAATGATATTCTTTGTACAATACTCTAACATAATACTATATCTTATATACTACAACTATACATAATATAATTATTTTTCCAACGAGAAAAGTGCCTTAATTTTATTTTAATAAATAAATATGTTTTTAATGTGTTTATTTTATATTTAAAAAGTAACTTAGCACAAAGATACATATTTACTAAAAGTAAATAATATTTGTACAAGTTTAATAATTGCATTGACAAAGGGAGTATAATGTGTATACTCTTGGAATGCTTATATATCTAATTATTTCTAAATTAACTAGCAAATACTGCACCCACATATTTTAAGATCAAATACTGATTTAATACTCTAGATATTGGTTTCGATGTTAAATAACTTAAGTATTATTCGTTTTTGAAAGGAACTCAAACAACTGATGTTAAGAATCAATTTCACGTGAGACTAATTGTAACATGGCGCCATAAACTCGCAATCATTAATTCCGTCAGTCACAGTTATGTGACACATTTAAGTTTTAAAAACTTAGTAGCTTTAATTTTACCTAAAATTGATCAGGTAAGAACATTTAATAATTTCATCTTCAATTTACACTTGACCAGATTTTTGACATTTGACATTACAATTTTACCAAAACCGTGCTAAATGTCAAAACGATCTTTAAATATATCAAAAAGTTTTTACCGTCTTTAACATTTATATAAAACGATCAAAAATTGATCAGGTAAGAACATTTAATAATTTCATCTTCAATTTACACTTGACCAGATTTTTGACATTTGACATTACAATTTTACCAAAACTGTGCTAAATGTCAAAAGGATCTTTAAATATATCAAAAAGTTTTTACCGTCTTTAACATTTATATAATACGATCAATACTGTTGTACCTCGTGTTTTCTGATAAGAAGAACGTTCACCTACATTTTGTAAAGAACATTCTTCTACTTGTATGCTATCCCCAATTCCAATAAGAGTATTTTTTATCGTTCGGCTTGAGTATGGCCCGAATATTTGTGTCGGCGTTTTGAAGTTCTTTACGCGAGTCTCGTTCAATTTGTATGAGTTCCAATCCTCGTTTAGCGGCACAATGGTATCGTTGGCTTAGCGATGCTTCGGACCCCTTAATGCGTGGTATATGACCGGTGTAGCCAGCGATCGGTGGAAATTCCGGTGATATTGTATTTTCTGAAAAATCTTTTCTATAAACCGCGATTTCGATTAGGATTGCTTTGCTTTCCTCTGTGGTCATTAAAATATATTTTTTTTTTACTGACTGATTTATTGACCAGAAGTGCCTCGGAAAAGCGTGTTAAAACAGTGATTACTTTCATTTTGACATTTAACCTGACGTTAATGGATACAGGTGAATAAGGGAGGCTTCTTAAAAAAAATATTCAACTGTATAAATTTTGGGTATTTATATGGATATGAAGAATAAATGCTATCTGTAATGCTATGGAAAGCTTTGTCACCCTACTTATCATAATGTAACTTACCCTTATACTTATTGATCTCGGTGAATCTGTTGAGATCTCTCCTGATCTCATCTCTAGAGTGAATAGTTTCCATTTTCGGTGCGCTCCGAGATCGCACATAACTTTTATTCAAATCTGCCTTACGTTTCAATTGACGTTGATTTCGCGAGAAGTCTGCCATACAATCATCAGCCGTACGCCCGTAGGATTTACCATAACTGAAAATATTATAATACAACAATACATGATAACAAAATTTCGTAAAATTGTTTATTAGATAGAAAAGCTGTTTATAGAAATGCCTTATTCTGTTATTGTGTGTTCGATTTTCAATCTATTTTCAAAGATTTTCGGTTATTGGGGTTCCGTTAAGTAATCTTAAATTAACTTTAATTATGCATAAGAAGACGTTATTTGTAGACCCTATTTGAAATATACAGTGTAAACCCCATGTAACATCACTCGATGTAAAGACAAACTCTCTTAAGTCTAAACCATCGAAAACAATTGACTTTGGTTGGTTTAACTTGTATTGTTATTCTGGTTTTTCTTCTCTTCATTTAACAATCAGTCTCTATAACGCGATAAAATGCATAGTCTCTTTAGTGTCGTTATATAGAGTTTACTCTGTATGTATAAGTCGCGGGTAGAAATATATAATTACGCAAAACTCATCCCGGGCACGTATCCAGTATAACCTGTCAAATAGGTTGGTTGACGATGCTTTACGCCGTCATAGATGTCGCGCGTTGCGTTATGTCTTGGCATATTCTCTAATTCGTAGTTATCCCTCGGACGATACTCCAACGGTTTACTGGAATAAATATAATTGACACCGTATAAAACTATAAAACTTTTTATTCTACAGTAAAAGTTTCTTTTAAATCATACTATGTGTAGGTACATATCACAATTCGATAAGTTTTAACAATTTAAAACTATTAACCAAATTAAGAAAATAAACAAGATGATCTTTTCTATCTCAGTGTGTAAGCATCGCGATCAGCGAGGTACTAGCATTATGGGTACTCTGCCACAAGGACCAAACCTTTTGAGTTTATTTTAGTGATGTAATTTTATTTGTTATTAATTGTTTAATTTTCTAATAAAAATCGTTCTCAACGTTGTTGTTGTAATAGTCAAACTAATTAACAAGAATAAAACAGCAGGCTAACATTTATAATAGATAAGTGAGATGGATAGAACTTTGGTATAGATGATAGCATTTTACGTTAGTAAATTGTAGCAAACAACTGTTAGATTGTTTTTGATATTTACATATATGAGTAAAGCAGTGGCTTCGGCGTGCTCTTTCAAAACGTGAGGTTCTATATACAAATCCTGGTTCAACTGGTAGGTACACTTGTGAACGCCTGCCAAGTTTGTAATAGTATTAATATACCCAAAATCAATTAATATTAGTCATTAAACGTTACAATATCTGTAGAGTATCTATAAACATTAGACTTGTATATAGATACTCTATGATATCTGAGGTGACCTGAACTAGTGAACCATTCTAGTTGACATCACTATAGTTTGACGTATTGAGTGTACCAGTGCTAAGCAGACAATATACTGTGATATACACACGGTGCTTAAAGCCCTTACTTGAAAAGACCCTTTGATCGGATTTCACGTAGAATTTGCCTAGTGTTATCTCCATAGCACTTGCCATATCGAAATTTGAGCAAGGGACAGTGGCCAGTGTACCTGTAAATTGTGTTAGAAATATCTTAAAGTATTAAAATAAGATATTCGATGTTGCGATACATCGATCGCTTAATCAGTCCGCTTAATAATATCAGGTTTTTCGGTTTTGACTTAACCTAAGTGAGCACCTTAGTACATATAGAAACGTACATACAGACTATTATTATAGTTAGAAAAGTTGTCAATTTTATAATTGAAATATTTATATATATATATATATAATTTTATATAAATTATCATATGTTGATTTGTTTTTAAATTAGTGTAGTGTAGTGTTATACAAGTATCACATTTGTAAGACAACTGACAATTCATCTAGCAAATGATTAAAAGCAAATAACATAATATTCGCTTCACCTAACATATGAAATAAAACACGATTGATTTCACAATTTTATTTATCCAATAATATTAAACGGTACGTGAACTTGATGTTATTATGGGCAATCTTCATACGCGAAGCAATATCCTGAAGGAAGATGTAAGACGAATGGAAAGTCGCAGTCGCACCGCGACCAGTCGCAAATCGTTCCCATAGATAATGCGACTGGTTCGTCACAGGTGCGTTGCGACGGTGTCGGTCGACATTCGCTGTTAACACGGTGCATGTATTCCGGACAGTTTTCAACACCTGGAGAATATTATACACGTGATAACGAATATGTGAGAAATTACGAATGGAATTTTGTGTCAAAGGCCGAGTACTGAAATCATTAAATGAAATAGAATACAATTAATTTACGAAGTAATTAAAATAAGGCCAAGAGCTTATGTGTGCACTCTATTTGTTCTTGGTAAGTTTTTAGACACCTTTGAAATAAGTCTTTTCTTTTTCGTATTCCTACATCCCTGTATATTTTAGATACATTTGTTTTCATCACACATAAAGTTTTAATTTCAATATTTGTATTTTGAACCCACAACATTGTCGGTCTCTTATCGGTACCCGGACTGATCAAGTTTGAAACCCTCGTTGCCTTAGCTATAAGAAGAAATTTGCACCCTGGATGTGATTGCTGTGCGATTAAAAGTATGTGGATATAAATAAAACAAATCGTAATGGTTGTGCACTAATGGATTTGTATTTCTACCTACGCAATCCACATTTGATCTAATGTTAAAAGCATTGTGAGTAAACAGGCTATAAAATCCGTATCTATAAAAAAATAAAGTCTTCACCAGGGTTGTAGATTATTTTATAAAGTATTTTTTGTAATTTACGCATTAGCCTGGTTGAGTGCGAGAGCGACTCCGGGGCCGTTTCTATACGGTCTTGCAGACCCGAGAGGGATTTAGTGGGTGTTGCCCACTTTGTCTCTGAAAAGCAGAGACACCAGCGTGGGTTGTGTCCCACATATCCCTTCTCCTTTGGGACCAGGGAATGCGGAAATGCATTTCCATGTTTCTGTTTGTTTGTGAATCATTTTTTTCCTAAGGACAATATTAATATACAAGATGATTTGTTCACGAAATTATGCTGAATAGTATCTGTGTGCTAATTCAAATTTGAGTTTACTTTAACATAACTGAGTGCGATAAATAACACTTTGCACACGGGTTCGAAAAAGTACTTACACACGCGAATTAAATAATAATTCACATGACATAAACATAAATAAAAAAATACTAAGAGCACACTCTCGCTTATTAATCTTAAAAATGCACAAATTACAAGGAAAAAAGTAATAATACAAAAAAAAAACAAGTACCAGTTACAATGGTGTGAAATTATGTGTGTTTATGTGTGTGCGTATTTTGGTAGCTTGTATAAATGAAGTACTTACATGTTTCATTATACATAAGGCACCCAGGACTCCCAACTTTACCATAGTACATAGACTCACAACTATATAACAAACACAACAGCAACAATGTGAGCATAATTCTGAATTGCCTGTGTCGACAGTCTGTTTATAAAGTGATCGATTCATGTAATACTAAGAAGTGCTTCATGTTTATAAACATGACTAACATCGGAAAGAATTGTTATATTTCTGTTCTTTTTAGTTAACTCAATCCGCTTATTGGGTGACAGGTGCTATATAATGTCATATATAGTACCACAATACATATCACCCAAGTACATATATCGCTCAGAGATATATATATTATACAGATCCTGAATGGACTTATATACTAATGCAATTCTCTCGCCTGCGTAAACGAAATTTAGATTGGTGAGAAGGTCTATAGATTTCGATCTTATTACTATCTTAAGTGTGGCTTGTAAGCTCGGAGTATATAGAACAGTATCGGTAACAGCCGATAAACCAAAAATAGGAGGATACAATTCAAGGTGTAGGTATGCCCATATAATTGACTATAAGTTTACTATAATACATTGAAATAAACAGTGTAGTAAATGAAACAATAATTTATTCAAGTCAAATGTATCAAAGGGTCTTCATTGGGTATCTTAATCCTTTTAGAGTGTCGTGTTCTTGGTCGCCTCCGTGTTTCCATATCTATATCGCCATGCTTTCGTCTCACATCATCAGGAAATCTGTTCTGTTCACAAAACTCCTGGGTTACGCAAAATCCAGACTTCTCGTCATACAACAAGTTACCATTACAATCGCATCGAGACCAACCACATGTATAGCCTTAAAAATATTTTTCATATTGTTATGGCTCAGCTATTAAAGATTGACATTTTAAAATGTGATAATAGATATTAATAGCATATTTTTTTACAAATTAATCAGCAAATGAGAGCACAAATGTATATTAAAAAAAATAACAAATGTGTGTTAAGTCATAGACAATAGAAATGGCCTTTTTATTAATGTTATTAGTATGAATTTTTTTTTACTATAATGCGGATACTTACCTAACAAAGCGGCTTCTGGTGAGTCACAAGTCTTTTGTGTCAGAGTTTCACCATCACATCGCGTATGATACGCGTGCATTTTACGCGGGCAATATGTGACACCTGAAATCGAAGAGTCCAGAACATGTAATAAAATTTAGAAAAAATTATGAATTTTTATATTTTAAGAAGTACATATGAAAAAAACTAAACATATATGTTAAATAAGATAAAACCGTATGATAATAATGGTTTTAATCGACAAAATTATTAATTACATTTAGTCTAAATCTGGAGGCTGAAACACGTAGACCACAAAGGGAGCATCGATTGCCGAATCGCCTCCGAGATTGTGTCTTAGACTAAAACTTTTTAGCATGGAAGAATGTGGTATGTGACACTTCTTGTCACATTTCTTGATTGTCATGTATTATAATGTGTCGTATAATTTTGTCGATTAAATTGTTAAATAAGATAAAACCGTATGATAATAATGGTTTTAATCGACAAAATTATACGACACATTATAATACATGACAATCAAGAAATGTGACAAGAAGTGTCACATACCACAATATATTTCAATTATTAGGTATATTTAAAACTGTAACTAAAATACTCCTTGGTCTCATTTTGTCAAGTTGTATCTCGTCATTGTGACACTAAACGACTATGACATTGAAATAAAACAAATAATTTAATTTAACACATTATTTACTTAAAATCCGATTTTATTTTTTTTAACTCATTGATGTGACAAACAGAATATTTAAACCTAACAAAATTCAAATTAATAATATTGTATTAATTTTTTACAATACTTACATTTACCACGATGTAATAAACATCGACGGTTATCTAGTAACGCAAAAGTCACAGATACAAAGCAAAGAAAAATAAACGCACGCATAGACATCTCTTTGTTTCGGCAGAGATTCACGCGATACTTGGCAAATATATAAGTAAAAGTGTGTTATTGTTTTCATTTCGTTTTGTTTCCGGTAATTCAATTGAATTGCGACATTATCCATAACATGTATGGCAAAGATTGTTCACAGTAATATTGGTCAATATAATAATAAACGTGAATTAGTTTCGTCTGTGTAACACACCTGTGTTTCCTCGAGTGATCTGAACTTAACGTCTATAAACTGTTATAACCAAAATATTGAAAACCTTACTAATATTCCCTATTGAGAATTTCGATAACAGGTAGGTAGAGCTATTAGATATTTATGAGAGAACTGGAAAAGGGTCTGTAACTTGTAACTAAAGATCAAAGTAAGCTTATACAAAACTTTTTTACTTAATTAAAGTTTATATTAGGTTAGGTATGTTTATACAGTACCAACTAATCTTGAATAGTGTGGAGGAAGTAATGTACGCATTTTTCCAACCTTAAAGGGAGGAGCCTCGACTATTGCGAGAAAATGTAATATAAGCGGTTTAGATAACTTCGTAAACGATTCAGGAACGATAACCTAGATGTAACTGCAGAACATAGATGTTGCCACTGACCTAAATAACTACACATTACATACGACTTAATTCATATAATAAGTAAAAACACCTAAAATATATTTATTACGCCTGTCACATTTTTATAGCAAAATTGCATTAATAACAATTGTATAATTGTGAAAGTTTGAATGATTTATCAATTATGTAGTTGTTGAAGCTTAAATTTATACAGTTTTATTGATGTAATTAATGTTTACAATCGTCGTTAAGCACGCGAGTTTCAAGGCCACCGTAATCTGATGCCCTCATGCAACTTGATATGTGATACCAAAATACGACTAGGTTTTAGATAGCTTGGATTTTTTATAGGAAACCTTATAATCTAGATTCGTTTCGACAATCTAGTTTAACAGGTTTCGGATATCTTAGTAATAACCTAAATTTAAATATATAAAATTCTAATGACACAATGTTTGTTCCCTTACTCCTCCGAAACGGGTTGACCGGTTCTCCTGAAATTTTGTGGCCATATAGAGTAGGACTGAGAATCGGCCAACATAAATTTTTAGAGACATTTTTTTTTGGCAAAACGACGTTTGTCGGGATCAGCTAGTTACATATAAAATTCGATTTTTAATCGCAATCTCTACAAATTACAACTATAAGCGATTACAACACACATTTTGTACACTTATAACATTCGTTTTAATATAATTTTGAATAACAAAACTATAGGCACATAAGCAACTTATAAAAATAGTTCTCTTCTTAATTATAAAACAGTCTTATCTTACAACCACAATTAGGAATGATTTAAGGTATATTATAATTTGCAAAAACCTAACCTTTATAGTGTAGAAACATTCCCAACATCGTTCTTTGTATCAAACACAGCTATCAGCAATTTTCCCCATCACTAATCATATATCACGGATGAGATAGTGTTGTGCCAGGAACGGAATGACCGGTGCGGCCTTGCTACCGCGAATACGATAAAATCATAATAGTCTTATTTCACATTATGTGGAATCATTAGTAATTAAATACTATAATATATATCGGTAATCTAGCTTACGTAAACAAATAAACAATTATAAACTCCACTTAAATATTAAGTATAGAATTAACCAAATTAATATTAGCTATATCGTATGTATTAGATAAACCTTAACATGACTTGTTTTAAAAGCCGTGCGTTTTCTGAAATACAATTTGAATGGTGACCTGTGAACTAGAAAGTGTATAGTATTCACGGGTAGAGGTCGAGGTAAGGTTATGAGAAAGCGAATATATTTTTAAACTGTTTTTGTTAACATTTTCGTTGTAACCGACTATATAATTGAAAAGTTTTGCGTGTTGCGTAGTGAAATGGAGGAAATATTTACGTGCTGTAATCGATTGGCACCATGTCACGGGCTTTCCTTAAGGTTGAGTTGAAAAGATGAAGGCTGACTTAATTTAACCTAATGATGACCTACTTCTATGAATAGACAATAGAGAATGATTAAGAAGTTAGTTAATAATTATTGCCCGATTTTATCGTTTTTTTCATCACAAGAAAGGTAGGTATGTTTGTAAAAGGTCGGGTTAAATTTATTTTCGCATATATTTTTACATATTTGGCTCAAGCCCAAGTTACTTTTTGCAAAGTTTCAGTCATGATAACTAAAGTTCTTCAACCTCCAAGTTTTTATTTATTAACAAACGGTAGGATGTTCACGTGTTAGTTAAAAATTTTATGTGCGTTGACTACGACTTATCATTTAACAGCTATAATTGAAAATCGAAAAACGTACAACACTTAAAATTTCATTCTCGATTATTAATGACTTTAACCCCAAATCGTTACGATTCTGAGTACACTTCTATATATGATAATGAAGTGTTCTCTATATTCATATATAGAGAACACTTCATTTAGACCTTAATTTTGCTCCAAGAAGCGAAATAGGATCATCACCAAAAATCCATGCTCCTCAGCTTGATCGCGTACAAACAAGTAGAGTGTCATTTAGATTAACACGATTTAAATGGTCTTATATAGGTATATCACTGAATTTAGAATTTGATTTTAAGCAGTATCAATATAGTTGTTAGAAACTAAGAATACTTTTTTATGTAAGAGGAGGTAAATGAGCAGGCGGATCATTTCGAGTGAAGTGCTAGCTGCCTTTCCAGCTGCCACCTGCAATGCCAGGAGGCTTACAAGTGAGTTTCCGGCCTTTAAGGAACAGGAACGCTCTTTTCTTCAAAGTCCCCAGGTCGTAGCGGCTGGGGAATACCTGGTTCCACAAAGAGGTGGTGCGCGGCAGAAAAAAAACGCACAGTTGTGGAGTGCCAGACGTCAAGGTGGCACGCATGGCATTTCGTATTCTGCCTTGACGTGCGGTGATGGAATTAAGTCAATTAATAATATATTAATTTATTAATAAACGTATTATTAATTATTATTAAGTTTCCCTTAATAGTGTTTTTCAGTGCAGTTTGAACTTAAAAGCCTTTGGAAACGAAGGATTTCTTATGGCACAGTAGGTAATGCATGCAGTACGAGTATAAATGTGGTGCTTTAAACTGCAAATTACCGATTTTTATATCCGATAGTGGTTACAGATTACAATCGTTCACTTTATTCGTTATTAGGTTAAGCTTGATACACAAAGAATACACTTGGCGAGTAAGGATTAAAAAGGTTTCAAATGTCAATAATGTATTAACATGGTATCAATTAGATTGTGTCTAGACTACAAAATATTGTGTTGTCTCTGAAATGTCTCTTTTTCCCAATAAATTTTATCAGCTGTAGTAATTTAAATTCTTGTCTTCGGTTAGTCATTATGATTGCCTGGAAGGTATCAAACTCAATCTATGTTTACTCAAGTAGGTTTTTATAAAGACACTTTTGAATTGTCGATTTTTTACACTACCACCGGTTTGGAAGGCAGTTATCTACCAAGTAGCAACGGCGAGAAACTTGATAGCTGCTTTTTTCAAATAACAGCTTGATAATAAAAGAAAACATCGCTTGTAATGTCATACACATAGTTATGTCTCTTTTGTCCAATAATTTCAAATACTAATACTACTAATACTAAACTTTAAAGCGTGTGCTATATTACTACAGTTAACAACAGCAATTTAAATCGTCGGAACGGAATTTGCACGCAAACTTAACTGAAAACAACAATTTTGTTCCAAATATATATTTCAAACTTACCCCGGTATAAATGAGCCGTTTGTTTGCGTCGTGTAACTTTGCCTTTCACGTCCGTTGACATCCACCCACATTATTTTGAAAGTTTGTTTATTTTCGTAATAAATACATTACGACAATAAAACTGGCGTAAGTTCTCTGTTAACGGCTCGGATACACTGAAGAACGGTGGCAAGGTTGTAACTAATAAGGACATCTACTTACATGGAAAATAAGAATGCGCGCGCATTTGGGTTAAATGTGTCTATAAGTATTCAAAGGCAGATAGATAAAACTTTTGATATACTTCCGGACTTGGTTAAAGGCTAATTGAAAGAGAGAAGTGTTCGGTTTCAGTTTAAGCCCTACTAAAATATTAAATTCACCATCTACTTGAAACTACTGATAACAAGAAGCCCGCTTTTGGGTTGCGAAACTACGGCGATAGTGTGACTTATTTTTATTCGAATTAAAATTTATAGAACCGTTTAATAGAAAGTAGGTTTTGTTTTAATGTAACAGTATACAGCCTTTTGGGCAAGACCTAATTTACTGTTCTCAGAGAGTAGTCGGTTGTTGAGTCTTTATATTAGTACTTTATACATCTAGCTTTATCAGTAATAACCTAATTATTTCTCACCTCATGAAACCTCGTCTTTATTGACTGGGTCATGTCGAGGCTATCTAGTTTTACTAATAACAAGGCTCGAAGTAACTGCTAAGGTCAATGAAGCATTTTTTATTTACGCTTAAAAATTCATTAGTTTTATTCTATGAGCTGTCACAAATATGTTTAAAGCCGTAACTTTAATCTGTTGTTGGGCCATTGTTGATTGGCTAGTTTTTAATAGTCTCTGTCAATGAACAAATGACAATTCATCTGCCATATGCTGTCAAACTATACGTCAAACTCGGTCATTGGTCCGTGGTCGTGAAAATCAGAAATCTAAGTAAATTCGATCTGAAAGTAGTGACTAAGACAAATCGTTGAATTAGTATATGTAGTTTATCGCGTATTTCTGATTTGAAAAATTATGTAAAATGTCTATTAACTTGGACAAATTTAAGGCTGATCTTATTGCAGCGTGGAAAGACGTTTTAGATGAGAAATCGGACACCGATTGGTAAGTTGAATGATCCTACTTTAGTTGTTTCTAAATTAAGTAAACAACATAATTTATTAATTATGATGAAAGAGTCATAATCGTCGATGATAACTTGGTGTGCAGTTTATGTGTATGTGGGATAACTGCTTCTATTGTTTAAAAAGCCTACTTAAAGTAATTGTATCATACTCATTTGAATCTTTAATTCATGTTATGCACAGAATATTATAAAGGTTTGAATGCAATGAATTGCTTATGAGTTCTAAGAAAGATATGTAATTGGTTTTACCCATTTGTACATTACACATGGTACATTGGTACATTTTAAATCAATGTGTCACCATTATTTTGTGCCCTGTTAACCTGCTTCTATTACAAGAATATAAAATATTTGTTGAGATCAATTAAATTTATTTACTTTGATTTTTTGTCTTTAAACTCACAAAATAATTATTGTCTCTTATAAGCACCATTGAAATAAATTCCAGGGCCCTATTTAGTTATGATGGAATGTCAAATGACCTTAAATTTATCAGCAAAGGAAATGGAGGTCTCACAGAACTTGTCGATGAATTCAATAGTGGCAAGATACAGTATGCTTTTTTAAAAGTGGACATTCCAAATAGTACAATATCAAAATATGTGCTTATCAATTGGCAGGTGAGATAAGATATATTTTTAAAATGATTTACATATTTTTTTAATATAAAGAATTAATTATATAAATTTCTTTTGTTCTGTCTTGTGTCATTTATATATAAAGGAAATATAAACCATTTAGATTATAAAACAATGAAGGATGTATGCTATGATACGATGTGTTTTGTTAAAGACACATTTTAGATTTTAATTACAAGTCTGCTAAAAGCTATAGTTTTTAAACAACCTGTAAATATAAAGGTCAGATTTCCACATGATAATTATTTTTACTGGAAACCTGTTAATCCTACTTGCTTTTTGATTTAATAAATAGTATTCTTTATAGTCTGACTAGAGTTTGTTTTTTCCCACTATAAAATATATATACTAATAGTGAAATATGTAATGCAGTGTTATTGTCAATGTTCTAAATATAACTCTGTTCATGATAAGACTTTAAGCCCTTGTTATTCTTTCGCTATAATAGCAAACATGTTTACAACACAAACCTTTAATGTGGTATTTAATTAAATTAATTCACACTCCAAACGTATTTTTTTTGTTTGTTTAGTTGTTATTTAAATTTACTAGATATACATTACACATTTAAATAACTAGAGAAAACTGTTAGTATTGTGCAGTTGATTAGAAAATTTCACTGAATTGACTGAATTTAATTTTGCTTAATTAATAATGATCATTAAAAAATTATACATACTTATAATATTTATTTATATCCATTCACTTTCATCCATCTATTCTTAAAGTCAGCCTTGTCGCGTCTGAAACAGAGATGAATTAAGGCTGGGCACCATGTGGACTGGCTGAGGTGATGGCCTCCGAAGCCTAAACATCCATAATATCCCAGCCTAACTGATAATAGTCAATGTCAACTGATAGCAGTTTAAGAGGAAAAAGAATAACCATTCACTCATCCTATTTTATTTAGTAACTTAACATGAATACAACAAAAATGAAAAAAATATCCTACACTTAACTAATCAAATATATTTTTATTATACAGACTTTGTTTTTGTACTAAGGTACTGTATTGTACAAGCAAGCTACTACACAGGGCTAAGACTGTTATTGTTACAAAAAAAGGTTTTATTATATTGTTATTATATATATTTAAATAATGTTTCATTTGTGTTATAGGGTGAAGGTGCTCCGACCGTTCGTAAGGGGACATGTGCGAATCACATTAAGCATGTTACTCAGTTGTTCACGGGTTTCCATACAACAATGCATGCAAGGACTGAGGATGATCTCGATGAGGATATAATTCTGGACAAGTTGGCTAAAGCCGGTTCAGCATTTAACTTTAAGTCAAATAGGAATGAGGAGCAGCCACCTAGTGGACCGATTGGTACTAGTTATCAGAAAGTGAATCCGGGTGAATGTTTTTTTTAAAAATTATTACTTTTAATTTTTACTGTGCATTTTATTATGGCTAGAATAGTTAAGTGAGCATAGACCACATCTGTCTTATTTATTTATGCATGTTAATTTTTATATTTTGTTTTGATGAGGTTGCTCATTTCAGCCTTAAAATGGTATAAAGACATTATACGAAATGTTCCCATGTTAAAATAAAAAAATAAATTTATCCATCTGTATATAGTTTAATGATGATGAATCACATTCCATGTGTGAAATTATAAATTAAGTTTGCATGCATTGTTTACCATTTTGAAGAACAATGCAACATTGCATTGTGTTGTTTGTAAACAGCCGATGTCTGTGCTATTGAAGTGCTGTGCACTGGTTCAGTATGAGTGTGGTGAATTCGCACAGCCAAGTGGTTTTATCCCGTAAAGTGGCGGAGGAAATTAAAAAAAGAAATGTATCTTTGCGCAGGGGTAACATTACTGTCAAATTTAATAACATTCTATTGTTTGGTTTTATGAGGTTTTATTATTTATATGTTTTTCTTTTAAATGTGTTAAACTCTCAATGCAGGGTCTGGTGTGGTTAAAACTTTTATTTAATAATTTCTTTTAATCCAACCTTCATTTCTATTATTAATAAGTATATTTTTTGTATAATTAAAAACTATAATTATTTTGCTAAATGAGAATCGGTACAATAATAATAAAATCTATTCGTAACATTTTATTATGTTATAATTTCAAGAAAGGTTTTTATAGATTAAGAACTAATGACAGTCATTGTATGGTTTGTTTTATATTATAAATGAAATAAAATTTAAAAAAAAATTATAGTACAAGAAATAAATTCTAAAGAGCGGGACCAATTTTGGTTGAAAGAAGAGCAAGAGGAGAAGAAGCGGATAGAAGCAGAGAGAATACGGAGAGACGATGTGAGTTTTAAATCATTTGTTTTATTTTGCTAAGTGGTGTTAGAATTTATGCCTTTTTGTGTCGAGCGTTAAAGATTAATTGTTTATGGCTTTTTTTTGTGTCCCAAACATGGACGGAAACGTTAGAAACGAAAGTTTATTTAGACGGAAATATAAATCTATGAAAACAATATTATTGTAGATTTATATTATGCCTATATGAAAAAGGCATTTGGCCATATTTTTATATATAACATTTTATTTAATTACAATATAATTAAATGTTATTGACATTGACGTTTAATATTGAATTAAAATAGGAAAAGAGGAAAGCCGAAGAGGATGTGAGAAAAAGGGACGAACGCGAGGCAGCCAAAAGGGCACAGACCGAACAGCAGTGAGTATTTTCTATGCTTCTTCCTATTAATATCGATTTAATTTTTTTTCTTGTGATTTAATCCGTTGCAACAATAAAATATGTTTATTTGGTTTATCTTGTCAAATATAACTATACATATTTGTAATTTAAAATATATTTATGTATGTATTATTTTATTGAATTCAAATAACATGTGTAAGCTGTAATTTTTGTATGTGTGTGCTGATAAACATAATTTATTTGTTATTTCAGAAATATCCCCCAAGAGAAGTCGCTCCGGTCGAGTGTGAGCGAGCGTTCGGTGGAGGCGCGTGAGCTCATAGGTGCTTCGACGTCCGCTGCGAGGAAGATGTTTCAGCAGAACCTGGCGCAGGGGCAGATTTATAATAAGTATGAATTATTTATTCGCACATGTGTTAACTCCGTGCCTGTTAAACTTTTATCATTCACGACCCCATACAAATATAAAAGAATCAAATATTTTTTGATGATTTACTTATTAGGTAACATATTTTATGTATTTTCTTATATATGTATATTGTTACCTAATAAATAGATGCGTCTTTGAGTGGGTGTGCCATGCTGTTACTTAGAGTTTCAGCCGAATGGGCAGGCACGGCCGGAGAAATACCACTCTCTCACAGAAAACCGGCGTAAAGTCATTTGGACTTTGTTCATTTTGTACTCGCGTTTCGATCGGTGAGTGAGATCTTCCGGTGCCCATCCTTTCCCCCTCCCCGTCCCCTACCCCTCCATTTCCCAATTTTCCTTTAAAGGCCGGCAACGCACTCGCGAGCTACCAGCCGCGTTATCTATGGGCGGCGGCTTCACCTTTATGGTGGGCCGCCTGCTCGTTTGCCACCTCTTCTATAAAAAAAAAAACATCAAAATAATTTGATTATTTTATATTTGTATGGGGTTGTGTATGACGAGAAGTTTAAGAAGCCCTGGTATATAAATGAATTTTAAAAAAAATGAACTAACAATTGAATGCAATGCAATATTTCAGATCGTCGAACGTCCCGGAGAAACCGGTGCGCAGTTCTGTGATAGCGCAAAGGATAAACGCGTTCACGCAAAACACATCGCAGCCTTCGTCACCGATACACGCGCCAAAATCACCGACTGAAACCAAAGAGATAACCATAGAGAGGACGCCCGTCGGCAAACCGCCAACGCCGGCCACAGACAAACTGCCCACAGACAAGGAGGAGACCGATACGCAAGACGACCAAAGGAGCCCACTGAAGAACATAGACAAAATAAAGATGAGCCTAGAGACACCATCGCAGATACAATACGAGCCGATAATCGATCCCACAGATCTCAGTCCGAGCACAGAGAACGAGACGGGCTCGTTCAGCGCTGTCAGTTACACGGAGTATTTGGATTATAGAGATTTGAAGCAGTGCGAGCCTATGGTGAAACAGAACATTCTGGAGAATGACATCTTCGACCCGGCTTACTCGAGCTCGAACGAGAATGATGATGATGATTCCGATAATAAGTTTAGCACGATCAAGAGGTCGCCTTACAGTAAGCACGGTGACGCGGAGTTGACCAGGCAGGACACGGTCATTGAGAATGTCAATTATAAGAAGGAAAATGGCGGTACACACGAAGGTGAATATACAGTGTGCGCTCGATTTAACGACAAACTATTTTAAAGTCAAATTGGCTTTGTAGTTTATACAATGATTTTTATTCATTCGATTTAACGCCCACTCTCTATAACGTCAAACAGTGCACAGACCCTTCAGTTGCGTGAAACAGAGTTTACACTGCAGATAATTTGTATGAATTAGTTTAAAACAATTAATTACATTTTTGACAAGTCAAGTTTGGTTGCGGTCAGAAATTGGTTCGTGAGAGTGAGGTAGTTTTTGTGTGTTCGCAGATGTATCGCCCGAGAGTATAGAGGAGAGCTCTATATATGAAGATTTGGATGATGACCCCGGTCTGACAGCCCGAGCACTGTATGACTATCAAGCTGGTATGTTTTCATAAAAAAAAATTAAAAAAACTTGTCATTTTTGTACTTTTATACAAATTTTTTGGTTACATAGAAATATTACCAAGGAGTTTAGAGTATTTATGGAAATAGTAGCTTTTGCCCGCGACTTTGTCCGCGTGGTTTACATACATAAGGATTTGCAATATCTGTTCATAAATAGCAGAGTTTCATCCTCTTCAACCCATTTTTTTTCGAGATACAATATCCATGTCCATCCATAAAGTTTAGCCTATCTCCATACCAAATTACATCGGAATCGGTTCAGTAGTTTTAGCGTTTTATACTATCGCAGTATAATATTAATATGTATTACATTAATTTTATTGTTTATTGTAGAAGTTAGTTTCCATATAAGTGATGTATTGCTTGCGTTTGTAGAAGACGCTTCTATCTTATCGATATAAAAAAAAATACAATACTCACATGTACGCCTCCCGGCGTTGCAAGTGTCCATGGGCGGAGGTAAACACTTCACTTGAAGTGACCCTTCACGTTTGCCTCCTGTTATTTAAAAAAAAATATGGTATGTCTTGAAATGTATATATTTATTTTATTTCAGCTGACGAATCCGAGATAACGTTCGATCCGGGTGATATAATAACGCATATAGAACAGATAGACGCCGGTTGGTGGCAAGGCCTCGGGCCTCATGGCCTGTTCGGACTGTTCCCCGCCAATTATGTCGAATTGTTGCCTTGTGTGCCGCGCTAGGAGGTTCATAATACCACAGACTGTGTACAATTTGGTGTGCTAATCTGTGCATTGCGTTGACATTTGACAACTCTAAACTGACAGGATGACCGGTTAATGTCATGTATTGCTAAACGTGAATTTTAGCGTTGTACAATATACGCTTTGAGCTTGACTATGGTATTGTGAATAATACTTTTTTTTTAATAAAGCCCACTTATGAATGTGAATTGTCAAAGTGACAACGCAATGGCACAGTTACCCATGCTTGGCCGAGACCACCGTAATTCATTTAATACTGTTTTTTTAGTAAACAAATGGTAGACTAGTTTGTCGCTGTGTAAAATGTGTGGACCAAATAACTTCGATCTAGTTCTGTGGTAAACCAACACTTTGGTGGCGAAATTCCTTGTGGCTGCCAGTTACACGGTAACCATGGTAACGAACACCTTAGGTTTATAGTCAAGGTCTAATTTTTATATGAATTTTAAATTCACAATAGTTCTCTTGAATATACTACACATGTTCGAATTAATATTTTAATGCTAAACTTTGATCATTAGTTTTTACATTGATTCCTATAATGTACTCTCGTAAGGTTAACATTTAAATAATCCGTTTTAGCTAACCTTTTAACGCTGAGTGCTGTTACATGCAATAATTATTCCCCAGCCTTATTGGTTGTTGGATCCTTGAATGTATTTAGACGATAAAATGTATTCTCGGTGAGATTTCTGCGGCCCTAGCGGTTTTAATGTTATGTTATTTGTATATTGTGCGGTTAAGTTTAGCTAGCTGAATGTTTTTATTTGAGGTGTCGCCTGACACGATCGTCTTGACTAATGTCAAATGTGTCAGACGTCATACGATTTGGCAGCTGTCGAGTGACAGGTGAATGTGGCGTAGCGTGTTTGAGTTATACTTACATTGATTAGCGGTCTCTTTTAGCATTTTTGATTTGGTAATTAGTTCTTCTTTCTCATAAATCTGTCACAAATCGACATTTAATAGAGACCTATTTGTCACAAATCTGACACAAATTGATATTTTAAGACTTGTTTATGAATAGAGGTGACGGACTTGAAACGGTTCAATTCCTTGCATTTGACTGTCGGTTTTTTTTTAATGGTGACGATCATATTAAAAGTGTATGTCACATGAGTTTGAGATTTATTAGGCGAACTAAAGTATCAGCCATTATTTATGTTAAGGCTCTATGTTCCATTGAGCATTAGGTGTAAGATTACGTTGTCCCAAAGTGTTTAATCGAAACTACCCTCAAAATTGTGTCTTAATAGTGCCAATGATATATCCAATTTTATACCTTTTTGTACTCCTGTGTAATCCCAATTTATAGTGTAACCTACCGCATATTCCTAATGTAAGAAACTTTTTGACAGTTTTTTTGTATGCATCTTACTTTTATGCATTAGTGTTGATAAGTTCGCGGCGATATTTGCGTGTCGATTAGAAAGACGTATACCTACCTACAAAAGAAAATATTATTTTTTTATATAACAGCCTTTCCTCTGAAATTGGGCATATAAGTGTTCACAAGACTTGAGATGATCGAACGTAAAAAACACCAGCAATTTTGAAAAGATCGTCGTGAAATACGTCCGAGTCTGATGTAAGCATAAAATATATATTTGAAGAATTAAAAAACGTTATTTATACTTTTAATTGAAATATAAACGTGCCGAGCTGAATAAGGAAGCTCAAGCTTTCTGGTTATTATTATCAAAATCAGTTCTGACCATAAGAAATCACAGGTTGGAATTTTTAAGTAGATCACGTGACCAACGATTTTTGAAATCCAAACAAAATCTAATAATTAATTTAATTAACTTAATTTGGTAATACGCTTCGCTCTATTTGCACGTATCGTCCAGTACATGCATAATTTAATTGATTTTCGAGTCACAAATTGTTTAATTAGTTATTACACGCGGTTAAGTTTTGCATTTATTAAGTTATTTAAATGTATACTAGGGTTTAGTATTTTGCATAACTCGATAAACCCCATTTTGAAGGCAATTCTTTAGATTAGCAGTTCCTATCACAGCCCTAGTTTTTTTAATATATAATTATAGGTGACGGCTGCTAGTACGTGACCCCATTTTTAGTTTGACGCGTGTATGGTGCTCCATCTAACATAGTGCATAGTGTACATCCTATTTTCGAAATAAACAGTCTTAGTTTAACAGAAATATGTTTTTTATTTATATACAGTGTTAACTATATATAACGACACTTAAGGGATTGTGCATTTTATAGCGTTATAGTGTTCGTTAAATGGAGAGAAAAAAACATTGTATGGAACCAACTAAAGCCAATCGATTTCGACGCTTTAGACAGTTTGTCGTTAAATCGAGTGGCGTTACATGCAGTTCACGCTGTATGTTTGTTCATTTTATGGCGTTATAGTGTTCGTGAAATGGAGAGAAGAAAAATCACTGTATGTTACCAACCAAAGCCAATCGATTTTGACGCTATAGACAGTTTATCGTTAAATCGAGTGACGTTACATGGACTCCACACTATGTGTTTGAAATGCCTAGTCGTAAAGCAAAGAATTTATTTATTTTAGTAAATGTAACACTATATAAAAACAGAATATAATTACCATTTAAAGCTACCAGTAATTATAACACGAAATAGCTAACTGTCAATTATTCGTATTTAATATTTTATTGCATAGACTTTACATTACTTTGGTATACGTTTGATAAATAAAAAAAAACACGATAGCTTTATATTAATTTATTTAGAATTAGTTTAACATTTAATTAGCATAGACATTTGCAAGATAATGTATCTCTATCGCATTCATCATTCATCCAAACATGTAGAGAGAAATGATATTTTGGAGTCTATTGTATACAAATTAAAAAAAAACCCGATTTGTACTGAAAACTTATACACAGAAAGGCAAGATTGGGGAAGGATGGGGTAAAATGAATCGATACAACAGAACATTTATTAATAATTTTAGTAACGTTTAATAAGAGCGAAACATAGGTAATACTTAAAATGTAGTCTAAGCTATGTCATTTTGCCCCTATCTCCCCTACTCTAGTTAAAACACTTGAAGAATGCACAGCACAGAAGTAAATTACAATAAATCATTCATCGTTCACGATTATACTAGAATAAACACTCGGCCTCGGTAACTGTATGAGGTTGACCCTGCTGGGAACCACCTGAAAGAGACGATCTACATTACAAAGTGTAATATCAAAAAGAACGAGAGACTGGATCTGGAGAATTCTCGGCTGTTGTTAAAATTTAAAATTTTTATCGAGCACAATACATTTTTAATAGTATACTGTATGTTTTTATTTTGGTTGAAAAGGCATACTATACCGTAAACGAATATTTAGAGGACAATATCCCTTTAATGTGTTGGCAATTGGCTCAGAATTGGGACAGTTTAATTCTTGAGAAGCCTTACAATGCTTTGTTATTTTAATTGTCAGTAGCACAATTTTGTATTAATTGTTTATTTTAAAAGAGCAGCTATCGAGTTTCTTGCCGGTTCTTCTCGGTAGATGACTGCCTTCCGAACCGGGTGGTAGTGTAAAAATTTACGAATCAAAAGTGTCTTTATAAAGACCTACTTGAATAAAGATATTTTCAGTTTGAAATACATGTTAATTAGTTTAATATAATCCGAGAAGATTCAATATTGGATTTCAATATCTTGCGTTGTATGAACCATGTATTGCCAGAAGGCAAATTTTTACATACCTCTGTTATTCAAATATAACACAGACAAACAATTAAGAGATAAAATATTTATTGTATATATATCAATCACTATTGGAGATAGTATCCAAAATGAATTTATATTTTTTGTCAATTATTGTTTTTCAAAATTGTAATTTGAATGTAATATTATTTATTTATACATTCAAGATATTATGTTAGAGTATTGTACAAAGAATATCATTATCGTTAAATACTATCATGACCTATAAATTAAAATTATAACTGTCATACATTAGTGAATTATCTTATTGCACCAATTTGAATAATAGCACCCTTATTTATTAATGTTCCTGTATACATTTATTTATTTATTCACACTTCATTGCACTTAAACAGTACAAGTAGAAGATGTTGATAGGAGCAACGGGCGGCCTTATCGCTAATAAGCGATCTCTTCCAGGCAACCCACAAATAAAATATACTTAATATAATACATACATTAAATTAAGCAAAACAGTAAAATTATGTTAATTAAAATCTAGAATTATAAATAAGTAGACAAGAAATGCTTCCGAGGGATTATTGTTTTAAAAGATGACCGAGTGAGGAATAATGAGATGCGTTCTAACCTTATGGCGTATGTCCTGCGGCAAAAACTCGATGATAAATTCGTAAAAGTCAAAATGTGTGTCGACAACTTTGTAGCGCGCCATCTTTTGCTTCAGAGTGGTGACAGCTGCCTCCGGAGCCACATCGGACCGCTTAATGTCCTGAGTGAATTTATATAACGCCTCCACTAACTTTTCGGCGTACACGCGCGATTTGTAATTATATCTAATCAAAAACAAAATTAAATTAATTTTATATTTTTCGCTGGAATTAGAATCCGGGACATCTGTGGTACATAGCACTCAACCATCACGGTCTCATTGCCCCAGTCATGTGTACAATTTGAAAATACAAAATGTGTCTTGAGAAGTTAGTATCTAGTAGCTTTTGACTACTATTACTCGACTACTGGAAGAGTGAGGTCATCCGTTGCTGTCATATCTTCTACTTCTACTGTTGAAGTGCAATAAAGTGTGAATAAATAAATAATTCGTCCGCGTGCATTAAATACAAAAGGAATTTGGCGATTTTCCGAGTTTTGGTGAATTTCTTCTTCCCTAAAATTTAGTCCGTACAAAATTTCATCAAAATTGGTTCAGTAGTTTAGGTGTGAGAGCGTAAAATACTCGCTTTTCTAATAGTTTTGTGAAAACTAAAGCAATGGATAGCTAACCGTGGCTCCAACTTCTTCTCCAGAAAGGCGTAAAGGTGCTTGTTAGCCCAGGCCGCGTTTCTCGGTTGAAACCTCTTCGGGGGCTTGTATTTAATGTCATCGAAGAACTCCGGTGGGAGCATGTTCAGGAACATTCGTTCGGCGGGCTTCACCTTCTTGGTCTTCTCCTCTTTGGGTTTCCTCTTGACGGCTGGCTTCTGTGGTACTTTGAAGAATGTTTGCGAGTGTTGATGCTTTAAATTTTTACGCCAATCGTTCACTTCCGAGTCCTGTAATTGTGATGGCGCTTTAATATCCTGCTGGTTACCATGGCAACGATGTACGGTAACCATGGTAACCGTATTAATTTCGAGAAGAAGACTCTTTAATTGTGTGTGTCATTTGAGCTAGCTTATTTTTTATTCTCATTAAATTATAAATTAATTATCAAGTTATTGGTGACTTGTTCCATTTCAATTACATTATAATATTAGAATTACTTCAAAAGTTTGAAAGAAAAGTTCAAACAAAAAGAAAAAACATACCAATTTCTTTTTCCTCTCAGCATTTTCCTTCCTGATCTTCTCTATCTGTTCCCGCATTTGATCTTTGGCTGTTTTTGGAGACGCCTGCGTGCTCTCAAATACGGGATATTCTGTAGAATTGGCTTGAGGCATCCGACTTATATCTTCGTTATCGTGTAAGTGATTAAGTCTTTCTTCTTCGACATTTTCATCATCGGTGTCTGCCGGCTCATCATCTCCTGCATCTACTACAATAGATTGGTCTTCATCATTCTCCGTTTGTTCCTGACTCACGGATTGACACTGTCCGGCATCAGATTGTAACATCTCTGGATCGTCATCTTCAGACCGATCCACTTCCCCGTTTTCAGATTCTATATCCTCTTCCTCAATCTCGGTGTTATGTAACTCTTCATTGCTAGCGTTTGTTGATTCCATCATTTCGTCCTGCTCATCACCTCCAGATACGTTTTCATCACCATCAAATTCCACCGGTGGTTCTTCATCGTTCGATTGATTAGGCATGCCACTTGAAGAGTCTATCATTTCCTCCTGCTCTTCACCTTCAGATATATTTTCATCAACACTTTCCACCTGTGGTTCTTCATCATGCGATTGATTTGGAATGCAACTCCTAGATTCTATTTTTTCCTCCTGCTCATCGTCTTCGGCTTCATTAATATCAGATGCTTGGTCTTCCACATTAGATTGGTTAACATCATTAGTATCCATGACACCTTCCAGCTCCTCATCATCTGTTATATTATCATCTTCGTTGCAATTTTCTGCTCCTTGTTCTATTTCAACCAATTGATTATTTTTATCTTCAGACTCGTTAATTTCCGTCCGCTCTATTTCGTCTGATATATCTTTTGCTTCATCATTGCCGTTGTTTAATATTTGTTCTTCATCTATTTGATTATCTTCCTCATCTTCTGTGTTAAGTTCTGCTATTTGTTCCAGAACATCTGATTGATTTTCAATGTCACTTTTATGAGGTTCCTGTTCTGCACTATGATTAATTCTTACAAAATTATCCTGTCCATTATCACTTTGATTTTCATTAATGGTGGATTTATCTTCGGGAGTTTCATCAACTTTATCACTGATATTAAGTTGTCTTCCTGGCATTGTTTTATTATGAGTATTTATATGGAAAATGTTGGATATGTTAGTCTTTTTTGAATCTTGACTCCTAAAATTGCCAACAGTGTGCCGTTTGGCAGTTTTCTCCATGACCAGGGTTCGTAATGACTTTCTGGGAGTAAAATCTTTCCCAAATGTTTGTCTTAGTGTTTTTCTAGTGGTTCTGTGGGAGTCCCATCCAGAATTATTGACACTTGCTTCGGACGTTCCTCCCGAAACTCTTGTATTATCTTTAAATGTTTTATTTGACGCTTCTGCACCTTCGTTTTCAATGTTTGCTGAAGATGAAATATCTTTATTAGTTTGTATGTCATTTTGCACATTTATTGCCTTTAAGGATCTCTCAGTCTCACATATGCTTTTATTAACAAGTGTTTCATTTTGATTGTCTAATGCCTTCTCTAATTGTGACTTGTCTTTTTCAATGCTTTGATTAACAAGTGTTTCATTGTGTTCAGCAGATGTGTTCACCAAATGGGACTTATTAAGGTCATTTACAATTTCATCATTGTTGTCATTTTTGTCACCGAGTCTGTTATCTATTGTATTCACATTATCTTTTGACATATTCTGGCTTCTTTGAATGGATTTCTCTCTGAATCTTATTTGATTCGGTGACATGTCGTCATCGGACATGTTATGTATCAATGTTGATGATGGCAAAGGATCATTCCAATCTTCTTCAACTACACTCTGAACAGAAGATCTAACATGTAATTTCACACTTGATCGTCTCTTAAAACTAAAGATTGGTTGTGAAATTTCATGCATTTCAACATCTGCGTCAGATATAATGTTTTTAGCAATATCAGAGATTTTAGGTTTTGTTTTTTGTTCTTTTTGAAACAAGTTACGTGCATTTTTATGTGGCACTTCAATACTGTCCGAGGTATTCACACAATCTTTCCTAAGGTTGTTTAAAAGTTCTTTTGGAAGTGTTGGTACAGATTGTTTTTTTGTGTAGTTAAAAATTTTCCTTGGAACAACATTGCTATCATCTGAATCAGAATTTTGGGATGAAAGCTTTCTTTTTTGTTGAACAATTGTGATATTATTGAAATCTGTTTGTTTTGTATTTTCCTTATTTGTAAAGATAATTCTTCGTTGAGGTGTTGCAATGCTGTGAAGAGATTCATCATCACTACTATCCGGGATTTGAATTGAGAATTCTTTTACTGGGCTGAAACACATACAAAAAAATCTGCTACTAGTCTGTAAACTACTTTTTCTCAGTTAATACTTTTAAAATATTATGGTACCTACCAACTAAATAAAGTATTTGTCATTTTAATATCAAAATAGCTTTTAAGAATATTAAAAGGATTGACAGTAAACAGAGAAGTGTCTTTTCTATATCAGGAGAATGTAACTGTGGTTCCAGTTATCCAGTTCTCAAGTCAAAATACAAGGAATAAGGAAAAAAAGTATTAAATTTAGGTGTTCTCTAAATGTCAAAAGTATTAAGAATTTAGACTTTTTTATGCATAATTAAAATACTGTAGCATTAAGAAGAAGATAGCCAGGAGACATACATTCAGTTAATTATTTAAGTTAATCCTACCTTGATGGTTCTGAAGCAATATCTTCAAAAATATTGTTTGCTGCCAGAGCATTCATATTATCATGTAATTCTTTCATATCCAAGGAATTTTCATTAAGGTTTTTCCACCAACTCTTGCCTGAAATGGATTCAAAATCTATTAGGCTATGTTTGTCAAATCAAGTGCTAAAAGAGGTATTATTAAATAAAGAATTTCTAGAATACAGGGTTGTTTCTAAAGTGGTATAGAGTGAATAAAATATACTAGTATACTATGGCAGAGTTAGCTAATCTAAATTTATGTTTATACCAAGTGCTATACTATTTACTTCTCTAGATAACACTATGTAAGACTAACAACATAGGACTACAATGGGTTAGTTAACTTACGTAATGGTTCCTGAATATCGGTATCATCATTCAATACTGATCTTCGCTGTGGTAATGGAGACAACTGAAACGCATCTTCAATAATATTTGTGAGTCGTGGAGTACTCCTCAAACTCGGAGACGCTACACTTCGAGTTTTTTTAAACTGAGGTCGGGCCCTTCGTGGTGTGATTGCACCATGAGATCTTGCCGGCGATGGTATTCTTGTATTCGACATTTTTCCTTATAACGATGAAAAATGTTGTTACACTGTTAGAAATTTTCAGTAGACGTCACAAATTTTAAAGATTTTTTTTAGTATGTAGTTATTGTTGTTAAATCATCCTGAATACGTATAAATCAGAGTGATTTTTGTGTCAGTGTTTAGTTGCTTAAACATTACCTTGTCGTAGTCCAAATTATAAATCTTACAGTGTCTGTGTCAATAAATCCATTACTTCTATATTATTACACAATACAATGTCTGCATTTTTGAGTAAATTAAATTTTAAATAGCGTTTAAACTTGCGTTGTTTTTTTTCAAATGTAACCGTTCATTTATTTGCTTTTGAATGTTATTTGACAGTTGACAGTATTAAAAAGGGATATGCTACGTGTAAAGTGTCATTGGATCATAGGTTTAAAGCATGGCAAGTAAAAATATATTGTGAATATTTGTGTTTTGTAGTTAAAAAATACAAAGTTAGTTTTATTGTTAGTTTTACGGGGGAAATACACGCCAAGTACATACGTCACGGCACGTGATCACAGTTCACCATTATTTTGATATTATTTAGTGGACTCCTCTGAATATCACCGCTTTCTTTTACCACATTTTTTACATTTGGAATAAGTATAATATGTATTTGGGGTAAGTCGGTACTTTTATTAAATATAAATTCGGTCGGTATTACATGGTAAGGCGAAAACGTTCCATTAATGTGCTATAAATCATTTTGTTTACTTTTATACATATTGCTATTATTTTATTTTAAATTATAAATTATATGGCATCTGTACGTACGTCTGTCTGCCGGGCTATAAAATTAATATTATGGTAATATGCATAAAAGATTACTGTTGACAATTTACTGACGCAGTATTTTTCATTCACTCAGACAATTTATCACGTGACTCCTTTATAAGTTTCAATGATGAACTTAAAATTTAGTTTATTGATCATTTCAATTCTATAACAAAGAGGTCTATTAAGTCATTAGGCGACAAAATCTAATTAAATGATATTTCAGTAGCGCCAATGTCGTTTTGATTTGATTGATATGAAAAAGTCAATATGTATTTCGGTATTGCTATAAATTAAAGTCACATAGTAAGCTTTTCGTATACAAAAAGTGAATTTATTTCAATATATACTTCAAATTCGAATTTATTATTATATTTATTCGAATTATAGAGTTGTTTTTTTTTATTCAGTGAGAAATCGTTTTAACTCTACAAAAAATGCAATTAGAAACTATTCAGCAACATCGGCATTCCCCAATGCTTGTTCCAACAGAAAATTTTCCGTAATTTTGAACAATGTTCTACGTGATAAAAAGTTTTCTTTCCAAAATGCTTTTAAACAGTTTGTCCACAAGAATTATATCGCAAAGGCATAAATGTTTAATTAGACGATAGCAATTTATTTAGATTAAATATTTAATATTACTTTAATTTTATTACTGTAATTCATCTACGGAAACCTTTTTTTGTGAGGTGTCATCAAAAAACTATGAAACCAAATGACGGATATTCCTCATAATATAAAAGTATGGAGGGGCAGATAAGCGCCTGGGGATCGTTAGTGTCTGATCTTGATATTTATTTAAGTAATAATATGTATATCATAATAGATAATGAATGAGCTGGTACGAAAAGAACCTTGTTATTAACCTTATTATAAATATCCTTGGCATATGCCCTTGGTACAGACGTAAACAATCTATTTATAAAAAAATATATATCCTTTACTATATCTGATAATGGTGAGATGTCAGACATGTTTGTTTTGCAAATTATATAAATAAGACATTAATTTGATTATCTGGTTATTCATAACGTGTTTAATATGGAGAAACATGATGATTTACCACCTAAGGTGTGTGCCAGTTACAATCAGTTAGAATGGTGTTTTTTGAGTGTTCTATTTTGATGTTTTTCTTATTCCATCACTTTCGGTAATACATTTTAATTAAATTTCAGGTTAAAAATCGCTTTCCGCGAATAGTCATAATAATAATCCTCACGGAGTTCTGTGAAAGGTTTTCATTTTCAGGCATGAGAGGTATGAATATTTATTATATATTCAAGTTGAAGCTAATTTAATATTTATCATTTTTTTTAAAACTGTCAATCGATATTTGTAGCTTTTTTAATTTCGTTTCGGCATATTTAAGTATAAGTGTTTAATTTATTAGTTATTATGAACATACATATATTAAAATAAATACATTTTTTCAACTTTTTCACATACCCACAAAATGCGAGTATGATATCACCGACCCATATACGAAATATATATTTTTTAATTTCAGTTTATTTTACCCAAAAACTGTTTTAATTATTTCAGCGTTCCTTACATTGTACTTGCGAAGTAAACTCGGCTATTCAGACGAAGGTGCAACCGAAACATATCACTGGTTCAGTACCTTTGTCTACGTGTTTCCAATTATTGGTGGAATTGTAGCTGACAACTGGTTAGGGAAATTCAGGTAATTTTTACATCACTGTGTGTCATACGGAACAGATGAGCAGGCATTTTGGGTGTGCTAACAAACCGCCTTTTCTTTTTTTTTGTTCCGAAGTGAAATGCATTTCCGCATTCCGTGGTCCCAAAGGATAAGGGATATGTGGGACTCAAACCACGCTGGTGTCTCTGCTTTTCAGAGACGAGGTGGGCAATACCCACTAAAACCACCTCATGTAAACCTACAAGACCGCATTGAAAGGGCCCTGGGGTCGTTTTCGCACTCAACCAGGCACCCAGCGGCTGCTAATGTAGTTGTCTACATCGGAAGAAGAAGTTTGGAACTGCACTCCACTCCTCCTCACTACTGAGCATCTTTTGGACAACAACAGGCATGTTGAGGTTGTTGCACACCACACAGCATAAATCACACCGGAGTGCGAACAACCGCCTATGGACACATACAATACGTATAAGAGTGGTTTTTGGCTCCAAAGTCGTTAACGTTCGGAAAACCTGGTTTTCAAAAAACGATGGTGCGCGGCAGCAACTGGTGGTTTTTTTTTTAGATAAAGATATTATTTGAGTGTGTAGTTAATTATTTTTTTGGTTGACGGTGTGGCGTGTAAAATAACGCAGCTTAAACTTCGTAATATACAAACACTTAGCAGTAGATATAATTGGTAACATTCTGTTTTTACCAGTTACTTTTAATTTTATTAAGTGAAACTTGTTAGTTATTAACAAGGTACGCGAGCAATACATTCCACAGACTATACATCGCTGTATTATAAGTTATGTAACTTAGATAACTCCAATTAAATTATTTCTACTTGTTAATTTTTTTTTATTATATTATTACTTTTTAAAATGTATCGATACATTATTTACTACGATAGTTATATACAAGAAACAAGTGTACCCTCGAATTCAACCTTCAGTGATACCAGTACACCGATACGATTATTTCATTGTTTTAGGACAATACTTTATTTGATGTTCGTTTATGCAGCGGGTAACATACTGGTGGCAGTCACTGCAATACCACAATTCAGTCTTCCTCAAAGGTTTGTTTTTCTCACACACATCTCTCTCACATTCATAAAATCTCAAATATGTTCATTCACACCTTGTGTTACTCACATTATGGTACACTTGTGAATCGTCAAAAAAAATAAAACTTTACATTATCTGCCAGTTCACAAATCAAGGGCGCAGAGCATACTTGGAAGAACTGACGAGAAATTCTCCGCCACTCCTTTAAATCGCATATAACATAGTTTTAAAGGCATAATTGAATGAATTGATTTCAGATTGTGTACACTTTTGGGTCTGTTCATGATTACCGTGGGCACTGGGGGGATAAAGCCGTGCGTGTCTTCGTTTGGGGGGGAACAATTTGTTTTGCCCCAACAAGAGAAACATTTAGCTGTGTACTTCAGTATTCTATACTTTACGTTATGTATTGGAAGTTTGATTGCTAAGACTGTGTCACCGATATTGAGATCCGAGGTTCAATGCTTTGGGGATAAAGATTGCTATTCGTTAGCGTTTGGTGCGCCTGGCTTTGTCGTTATTGCGTCTATTGGTAAGTTCAGCATTTACTTTTAACAATTGCCATATTAAAATGAATTCTCTGTCACTTTGCATCCTACCTATATAAGTATTTCACTTCGTTTTAGTCATACAAATTTTCACTAATTAACTAAAAGCTTATTAATTTAAAAAAATCCATGTTTGGTTAGGTTATATTTTCTTTTGTTTCTTTTTTAAATCAGTAATTTCATACCTGCACTTTAACAGTAGTAGTTCCTATTATATTGCTTGGAAGAGATTGCTGAAAGCGATAAAGCCATTCGCTCTCATAGTTTATTTTAATTCTGTTATGTATGTTTTGCAATAAAGTGTAAATATATAATGTCAAAGGCAATGTCGCTTATGTAAAAATAATTTTACGATAGTAGTTTGCCGTTTGTCTTATACAGCTTTAAATAAATGTCACGCTTAAGCCTTAGCTAATGAAAATTATTTGCTCTAGATAAAATAACGTATTATACAGTATGTTTATTTATTTCTTATTTAACATGACGCTTTTATGAATATAATAATTGTTTATCTGTTCATCAAAATCTAAAATCGAGTTTCATTGTTTTTGACATATAATTTTTGAAATCTAATATATAAAATTGTCGTGTCATAGTTTTCGTTCCCTTACTCCTCCGAAACGGGTTGACCGATTCTCCTGAAATTTTCTGAGCATATTGAGTTGGTCTGAGAATCGGCCAACATCTATTTTTAGAGACATTTTTTAATTTTTTTTTGGCAAAACGACGTTTGTCGGATCGACTAGTTGTACAATAACATTTTTAGGACTCGTCTGATAAAATTCTTGTTAAACTTTCGTGGAAAGAAAATTAATTAGAAAAGTTTTTGGCTTGTTAAAAATTACGTAAACGAAAATATTTGTCAAGTTTTTTCATTGGATTAATCGCTATTTTGGTGATTCAATGTGAAATGATTGTTTTTAGACAAGAGAAGAGATGTTTTAATAATGCCCAATTTTTTTTTAAATTCCCCTTTCATTATTATATAAGTTATATCTTAAAGTTTAAATTAATTGGCTTGTCTATCATTTGGTCAACGTTATTTATTATATATTTACGTAATTTTTTTATCTGTGTGAATATATAAATTCAAAACAAGTTGTACGCTACATCAAATATCATCATTAATTATGGATTTATTTATATAAATTTATCTATTATTAAGATAATACAATATATATATATATATATATATATATATATTATTTACTTATTTATTTATTTTACACTTTATCGCACTTAAACACTAGAAGCAAATGACATTAACAGATGTTAGAACATATAAGAGCAACGGGCGGCCTTATCGCTAATAAGCGATCTCTTCCAGACAACCCACACGATAAAAGAATACTTAAAATATAATAAGACAGGTGCAAAGGGTGCGAAGTATACAAAAAAATAATAATAATAATACATAAACAAAACACAGCATACATTAAAATAAGAAAAACCGAAAAATATGCTAATTTAAATCTAGAATTATAAATAATTATATTGAAGACAAGAAATGCTTACGATGAAGTGAAGCTCATCGAATAGGATCGGGAAGTGAGTTCCAAAGCTTTATATAGAGAAGTGAACGACTTAATTGTGAACTCTGTAGTCGCGGGTTCGACTCTGGCTGTGCATACTCCACCTCTCAAGCTAGTCATTTGTTTCAGTGATATTTGTGAGTGCGAAGCGCAAATATGTGATGAAGCAACCATCTGGCAATATTGTTGTGGATTTTGTTAAATGTATTACTGTAAGTTTGTATCATTTATTATCATCAGAACAAAATCAAAGTGTAAATATCTTTATTCTTTTTGAACCGTTTTTAATCTATGTGATTTCACACCTGTTCGTACGCGATCAGGCTGAGAAGAAGCAGGCAAGAAACTCGGCTTGGTTGTGTTTTTTGAAATTGATCCCAGTTTTAGAAGTAAGGCTAAGCTGGAGCTAATTCATTCCCAAACTAATTCATCATTAAAATACACATAATTTATAGGATTATTTATCTAAAAGCTTCTATTTCACTACTTTTTCTTACCTACTGATAAAGTCAATACACATCTCCCTTTAGAATTACCAACTTTATGAAGCCGTATCGTATTGAGGCTATTACAATCGTTATTCTATTTAAACACAGTAATATTTTTGTGAACATGCATCACGTTTTCAGGGAACGTGGTTCAATCTTTTATATCGAAACAATGATTGATATTTATAAAAAAATACACGTGACATTTCAAAAGCTTATGGACCATTTATTTTTATTGGGTTAAAGAGTTAATATAGTTTAACATAATATTTGTATGATTTACTTCATCCGGTTCAGCCACCAGGGGCTCATGATCTCTCTGGTTCCTTCACGAATCAGAAACATATGCTGTTTGCTCATTCCCGAACAATAATTCTCATTTAGGGATTGAAGTGCAGGTTTAAATGCGGTTAAGAAGCTTTTTTTTAAACCTACTTGTGTATCAAAGACATTGTATTTATATTGGATATATAATTAAAGTCATATCAATAATGTTTAATTTCAGTTGGGTCTCAAGAATACATTTTTGAATGGGAAAAAGGAGAAATATGCACACTGGCTGGACAGCGCACAACACAAGTATGACCAACGATTTATACGGGATATAAAGAAAACATTATCGATACTTGCGTTGTTCACTGTAATACCAGTGTTTTGGGCTTTATTGGACCAGATGGTGAGTTAAATATGTTTATATAAATGAAATCGTTATTATTATTAATACATTCTGTAGGAGAAATTGTAACCCAATAGTCATACTGTTGCCTGAAAGATATGCGCTAAGTATAAAGCCGTAACAATTAGCCTTTAGATTTATGTTCTTTACGTGTGCAATGTTAATTAGAAACTATGACGTAAATTAACTTAAAATTTCACAAAAATATGTTTACAAAGATTTAATTATTCTTAATTGAGAGAAGCCTTTTGGAAGCTTGAAGCTTTACCCATCAATAAAAGTGATATTTTATAATAATCGGACCGATCGCTCTTAGTTTTGGGACTGTTTGCGGATGAAATATAATATATATATATTGAACGTTTATGAACCTTTATGAACCTGCAGAGATCTATTTTGATGTATGCTCAATATATCAAAATAGATATCTGCTGTCGAGCATTGGAACCAAATTAACATATGTATTGTGAGATTGTGTTCTGCGCCTTTGGTTTTCATTCCATTATAAATTGTGTTTATTCATAGATAATATTTTTTACACACACACATACACACGTACGTATTTATGTGTTTGTGTTATTTACCTTGGTAAAGACTGGACACCCACAAAACAGGAAATATTTAAGTGTGGACTCCGCTATATTGAAACTAATTCCTGGTATCTTGAAATAAAGTATTTTGTATTTTTGAAATAAGGCATAAAAATATATCGTCTTGTTTGTATTGTTATTGAATCTCATTGATAACGAAATCTCCCATCTCTCATACCGTTTAGGAACATTATAGGAAATTAACAATTTTATATACGTCGATGTGTATTTTTTATTTCAAACTCAAAATATCTTTATTAAAGTAGGTCTTTATACACACATTTGAATCGTCAATTATTACACTACCACCAGTTCGGAAGGCAGTTATCTACCGAGAAGAACCGGCAAGAAACTCGATAGCTTTACTAAAATTTAGTAAATTTGTCTCTTCTTTTAACTAATACAACAATAACTAGACAAAATATTGTTCGTTAAACAAAATACGTAAAAATATGTAAACATTAAAGGGTTCAAGATGGACATTACAAGCAACCAAGATGGATGGAAGATTGGGTTTTATTACTATTAAGCCGGATCAGCTTCAGGTCATTGCACCAATTTGTATCCTGATTTTCATTCCCCTGACGCAAAAGGTATTTCTTAAGCTATTTTCTAATATTTTGACTATAACCGCGAGGCACTTCATCCCCTTCGTAAACCAGAGACCATATTTGTTACCATGGTTACGTGTAATTACCACAGATTAATCGCGATGCTTGTTGTCTATATCTGTCATTATTCATAAACAGCGTAAACTCTTTATAACTTTATTTAAAGGCCATTGTATGGAATACAAGCTAAACCAACTGAAGCTAATTGATTTCGACGCTTTAGAGATTTTGTTGTAATACAGAGTTTATACTGTATAACATTAAATGTCATCGATGAACTGTGCTCTGAGGATCCATTTAGTGACAGTCTCCATGTCTTCAGACGCAAATTGTTGCGGACCTTGTTTCGCCAACAGACTCCAATTTAGGAACGTTCATTTTTTGTTTTATTTCTGTGTGTAGAGTTTTCTTTATATTTTGTCTCATATATGATTGTTTAGTTGTTTTTTTTAATTGTTCATTGTATGCATTGTATACCTGTGATGTTGTGGATTCCTATAATTTATGCACACACATGTCTTGTGTGTTTTTTTGTGATATTGTTCGGGTTGTGTTTGTATGTGTGTAAAATAAATAAATAAACTTCTTAAAACTCGATTGACCGAGTCAATATCCCAATTTAGTGTCGTAAACTATTATAATTGATTTTAGTACGTATACCCATATTTAGAGAGACGTAACATGCTAAAGAATCCATTACACAAATTGACAGTTGGAGGAATGTTGGCTGGGATCGCGTTTATTGCATCGGCACTCGTTGAAATTCATATAAAGGTAATGTCTTTGGGTAAAAGTAACAAATTTACCCTTACATAAAATTGCTAACGGATCACTCGGGAATAATTTAGCGTTGAAAGTTCTATAGTATCACAGATTACAAACTTTTACTTTAAAAAATCACTCTTTTAATTATGGTCTTGCGTCTCTTTATGAAATTTGCGTTGTAACGTTAAGAGCGTTTAAGTCATCGTATAAAAAAAAATGTTAATTTTTATTAACATATTAATTGTAACATAAATGTAAGGACGTTTTGTTGTCTGAAATAAACTCAAACTCAAAATATCTTTATTAAAGTAGTTATAAAGACACATTTGAATCGTCAATTTTCAACTCGATAGATGCTCTTTTAAGATAAACAATTGATACAAAATTATGTTACTTACAATTCAAATAAGGCATTGTAAGGCTACTCAAGAAAAAATTAAATTAATTAATTTAAAGAAATATTTGTTATAGTTGAATGTAGCACATAGTTAATTTATTCCCGTGCGATTATATATACTAACATATAGTTCATATATTCAACATATACATTCATTAGTCCTACAATATTTTTATAAATTTAATATTATTTTAATATTTAATAAATTTATTATATCTGTATATAACACAATTGTGTTATTTCAATGAATTTGTTTTATTTGGACGAAAATCGTTAAATATACTGAAAAAAAATGAATCCCAGTCAAAACAATCGGAATTGGTACATTAAATTTTCAGACGACGTATCCCGAATTGCCACAAACCGGTTTATCACAGCTGAGAATTTTTAATGGTAACCCTTGCTCCGTCGCTATACACAGCGAAGTGGAAAACATTGTTTACACAATTCCATCTCACTCGCACTACACAAATAAACGTATACCAGTGAAAGAGATGGACAATTTGACCATAACTTACGGTGGTGGGTGTATTGATGCGAGGAATGTGAATTTATGGCTAGAAGACAAAATGGCGGTCTCGTATTTTATTCGTGGAAATGAAATGGAGAGGTTTATAGATAATGTTGATAAGAGTAAATCTGGATTGCCCGTTGTCAGGTAAGATACATTTGAACGTCCGATTTTAACTATGTTTTTTTCATTAAAGATGACAACTCCCAACAAAGTTAAGTTTAAGAATCGTGGAGTTCTATAGTTAGATGTGAAATTTTTTGGCGCGTATTTAAAGATGGTTTTCGATGCATTATTAAAAAAAGAGACTTTCAAAAGTGTCGAATATAACTCTAATTATGTAACTTTAACTTTTAATTCAAATAAATGTTTTATTTGAACTATTGAAAGCAAAACACTAAACGTGAACATATAATTTGAAAAATATAACCATTTTATGTTATAGAATAACTTATTCCGTATAGGAAATAAAGAAAATGATTAAAATTACACTTCATAAGCGACATCGCCATTTCTTGACGCAATTTATTCTTTCTCGGTTTAAATTGGATCAGGGGTTTATTGCGAGACTAATTTTAAGCTTCGAATATGACACGGAAATAATTCTCGCGTGTTTATTAACACATTGACGTACATTTGTATAGAATTTTCACGAATTTATATTTATAAAAAAAACTGAAATATTTCAGTTTTCCTATAAAAATAACAACGTTAAATTTTCCAAGAACGATTTAATTGTTAATATCTGTAAGCAAAAAGTTGAAATTTGTCAAAGAAATCAATTGTTTTAATACACTGATTTGTGTGTATAAATGTCACCAGCCTTATGCCATACGCAAATTCTCTAAACCGACACAATCATTTAATGATTATTAAAAAATATATAATTACTTACGACTGAAGTAAAGCCTGCTACAAATTGACCATAAACCTATAAATATAACTTTAATTAAATTTTTTGTGTTACATTAAGGCCGGCAACGCACTTGCAAACTCCAAGCCACGTGAGTGTTTATGGGCGACACCTTTATGGTGGGCCTCCAGCTCGTTTGCCCCCTCTTCCATAAAAAAAAATGTATGGTCCTTTCCTTTCCCGTTCTAGTTTTGTCCTTAATATCTTAATATGACCGTATAGTATCGAACCCGGGAACTCTCTTTCTCTTTCTTCTATATTTTTTATACGTATCTTTTAAAATAACTTTCAGGTTTCTAGCTTCGAATTTACATGACAATTCAACTATTACGTTATTCAATGAAAGGCGTAGTGATGTTGAATCTGTTATTAGAAATGGTGTTTCAGAGCAGATGGAAGTATTCGCTTCGTATTATTCGATTCGTATTGATTCGAATACAATATTAAACATTAGTATGACCAGTGGTGGCGTGTATTGTATTATTTTGGATCGTGCTGATGGTGTTTATGTGAGTGCGAAATATATTTTTTTCCCACTATTCATCTCCCACAACTGCTATGATTCCAGTTGTTATTAGTGTGTATCAATTCATATTTGGGTCATATTTAAATAAAAAATTCATCTCCCACAACTGCTATGATTCCAGTTGTTATTAGTGTGTATGCAATTCATATTTGGGTCATATTTAAACAAAAAAATCATCTCCCACAACTGCTATGATTCCAGTTGTTATTAGTGTGTATGCAATTCATATTTGGGTCATATTTAAACAAAAAAAATTCATCTCCCACAACTGCTATGATTCCAGTTGTTATTAGTGTGTATGCAATTCATATTTGGGTCATATTTAAACAAAAAATTCATCTCCCACAACTGCTATGATTCCAGTTGTTATTAGTGTGTATGCAATTCATTTTTGGGTCATATTTAAACAAAAAAATCATCTCGTTCGCAATGCTATGAGGGGTTCAGTTTGAAAATTCTTTATTTTGGCATTTACTCCATGTACCACTAAAGCAACTTCTAAAGGCTTATTTAACAGACAGGACACATGCGTTGAGAACCTAATATGTTAACCCTGTATAGAAATCATGAAAAATAAAACTAAAATATAAATTTATCTTTATTCTGATACGACTTTCTAGTTGACGAGATCGTCGTTGTCTCATAATTTGATTCTTACAGAGAGCCAATGTGATCACCATCTCAGAGCCCAACTCTATAACCATGGCTTTATTGCTACCTCAGTTCCTGATAATGTCGCTAGCAGAGGTAATACAATATATATATTAGGGTATTGTAAATGTTTGATTCAATAGAGAAGCTATCGAGTTTCTTGCCGGTTCTTCTCGGTAGATAACTGCCTGAACCGGTGGTAGTGTAAAAATAAACATTTTAAAAGTGTCTTTATAAAGACCTACTTGACCTCATATATATATATATTTATGGAATAGAGAAGGCTTTTAGTATAGATACTGCACAATAATCAAAAGTCGGCAATGTAAGAATATTTACTTAGTGTCTTAAGGCGGCCATTTCCCGTCTATAAAAAGATATATTTAGAGATTTACTTATTTTTTGTCTTGAAATTTCTATTTCCCCGTTACAGGTAATACAATACATTTCGAAGACTTAAAGTATTACTTCTTACGTCTTAAGTACAAGTGATAGGTATCTTCTTTGGTATTCGTAGTTCTATAAGAATGTTATTGACGTACACACGTGTTCGCTTATACGATGTGGTGAATATATAAATAAATAACAACTGTTAAAAGTTCCATAGTTCACGATCGGTGCCCTTAACAACTAATTTTCTAACAATTATTTGAGTAACGTAAAAAACAGTATCTCAATATGTTCGAACTAAAAACTAACGGACTCATTGTTTTGAAACTTTGTGTTTGTCGAGTTAAACTTTAACGGCCTCGTTAGCCAGCTGAACTTCCTAATGTCTTGTACAAACTATCTTCTGAATGTTATGATTATAACCAAATTCAATGACATTATTACTAACATACTGAATATTTGAATACATGTGCAAGATTTTTGGGGTTGGCGGGTTGGGTGTGAATGAAAATCTAAGCAGACGTTAATACGTTCCTATCTTATTTATCAAATGTTAGGGTTCCATACAAATTAGACCAGCTTATTCACTAACACAAGTTTATTCACTAACGTCCGTCTGGAACGGCTGCGTCAATTTATCTTTTACAAAACATTGCTTAAAACTATTGCTCTAACATAAAACAATGATGCCGCGAACCGCTGAACATTAGTTCCTCCAATACCTGGTTGCCTTTTCTAAAAGACCATGCTCGCTGTCCGTAAGAATACCGGATCCTCAAAGTCAAAGTTAAAATCTCTTATTCACTAAGCTACATAGGACCATTTTGATACGTCTTAAAACTTAGTGATTCTACGCCTGTTCGTACGCGAAGAAGTTTACGAAATAGGCAAGAAAGACGGCTTGGTTTTTTTTTTTTGGAAATGATCCCAGCACACTTTGAAGCAAGGCTAAGCTGGAGTTAATTCGTTACCGAACTTTATAATCAGCAAAATAATCAGATAATTTATAAAATGCGTTTTCCAAAAGCTTCTGTTTAACTGCTTTTTAAATTTCCTTACTGACAGAGTCAACTAATTGGTTCTAGACCCAAATCAATGGCCGAATGAAATTGAAGGTCCTTAGGCATAATAATAATCTTTAATCGCCTTTATTGTGTTATAATAAGGAAAAAAGAAGAAAAATCTTATAGATCTACGCAATCAGCAAAAATATGTCAATTTAACATGTTCTAAATAAATAGACCACAGTAGTTACAATTGGTTTTTAATAATTATTTTGTGATACAATAAGAAAAGCGAAGAAAAACCCTATATATTCTATGTAAACTTAACAGAAACAATAAAGAACAATTTTTTATAATGTTTACATAGTAAAGGTTGAAAGAGGCGCGATTCAAGATATCATCGTAGCTTGTAGCGGATTACAGATGTCGCTTAAGTCCAGCCGTTTCATACATTTAGAAATGTAATGAAGAGAAAAATTGAGAAAATGTATAGGACCATAATTGTGTTTCGGAAAAAGCAACAGAAATGTATTCTATAAAAAATACGTATCTTAAACCTTTTTTTTTAAAAGCGGTTAAGCACAACCTTATTTCGGTCGACAATTTTAAGTTAAGCTTTTCTAGGCAATATCCGAAATTTGGTTTTCTCGGTTCATTTGAATTTCTCATTTGTTTTTTCCGACGCAATGACTACACGTTTTAAACAGTTAAAACATTTTGAATAACTTTATTCTTATATAACAGTATTTAAATACGCGTAAACACAGTTTTTAAATAAATCAATCTTGAACTCATATTAGTTTTGAATAGTTATAATATACTTTTCCAGGTGTTATTCGCGGTGACGGGAAATGAGTTTTCCTTTATTGAATCACCAGACAGCATGAAAGCTGTGATGACAGCGGCCTTCCTGCTTACTGAAGCTGTTGGAAATATCATCATAATCGTCGTCACAAGACTTTTCACCAACTATCAGCAGGTAAGTGTAATACTTCAAAAAGCCCTTTAATTAAATTAAATATTTCTTATGCCATAAAAAAGAAAAAAAAAAAAATTTTATATTTAATTTATAATTTTCTATAATGTTATTATTATTTTGACACTATGCGTGATTATGTAGTAATCAAGATGAGCTTAAATAGATACATAAAAATATTTACGTAAAAATATAACGCTCGTTTTCAGTGACTGAAATCTGGTCACGTGATATGTAACAAACCTGATATTGTTGAGCATTATCGCTGTGAAAGGGTTTCTGGTCAACAGGTCGACACAATTGTGGTGTTGCAAGGACTTCTTTAATGAATTGCCTTCCTCTTTGGCTCGCGGTAAATTTAAAATTTGATCACGTGACCAGATTCATCGCATGTGGCCGTGCCTTTAACATATCAAGAATTCGGAAAATCGGTCTTCTCGGTCGCACAGGTTTCCTTGTGCTGAGTTTGTTTCCCGCAATAGTTTTGTATCAAACGTGCAATGAATCTCCCGTTCGTGAATATTTTTCTATAATTTCAGGAGACACAGTCGTTCTTCTACTCGGGACTAATGTTTTCGTCCATAGTAGTGTTTTATTATCTCTCGCGTGGCTACCAATTTGGCCATGAGTGCGATGACGATATCGCCAAGAAGAAATCGCGAAGCGACAGCGTTTTTTTGTATCAGCAAGTGAAGCAAATCGAAAATCTCTTAGAGTAATTTCTAATACACGTCATTTATTCGTTTGCTATTTGCAGATTCAGTTAGCAAGGCAAAGGCCTCCACCAAAATTCACCATTCAGATCTCTCTTGAGCAACTCCGTTCCACTACCACTTCTCTAACATCATCCCATATTATTAATAGTCGTCCTGTCTTACCGTCCCCGTCATCTTCTGCCTCCCATTTGTTATGGCCTCGTATTGTATTACCTTTCTAAATTTTAGTGTTTTAATTTTTTGTGTTACATCTAGGGTTCTAGTTTCCTATTGACACGGTTCTTCGATCTGTCAGATCTTTTGACATTTAGCATCCTCCTCGCTCCTCGATTTATCTTTCACATGTGAAATCGTATCAGCGATTATTTCTGTACGTCGTTAACCTTCTCATATCTAAGGTTTTAAAATAAACCGATCTAAGAAGTCCACAACAAACTGGTTAAATATTGTTTGTTAACTATAATTAAAACGTCAAAAACCACTTACAACAATTATAGACGTCGCATACATTCTCCCATAGAGTTTCAAATATACATATAATCTAGCCTTCCATCCATTCGCAAACAAATCGCAGTTAATTTATACAAAATACTTTATTCCTAAAAACCATAACTATACAATACAGCGGATGTTGGACCCCACACTAGGATATTTCTTGTGTTGTGGGTGTCAAAAATGTTTGTGTTATGTATAATTTGTGTGCGTGATCACTCTTACACAAATGTAATCTCAGCATTTAGGGCGATTCATTCCCAAGTATTATCGTTTAAATAATGCTTTATTGAATTGAAACCATATAAACAATCTAATCGTCAATTTTATGATTTTTAATGTTAAAAGGTTGGAACTTAGGTTTTTCTTGAAAGACTCTCATTTTATTGAGTAAGATGTATAGGTTGATAGCGATGATCCCCAACTTGGGAACTTTGCGTTCATATAAAATATGTTTTCATCAAAATTATGACATTGTATTCTGTATTGTTATACAATTTGCACCTATTGTTCAAAACAAAACGCACAAAAGCCTGTTAATTTGTCTGTTTTTAAGAGAACTGTGGGTATAATTTTCAATAAATCTAGTATTTGTATCATAATAATAACTTTATTATCAATGAATATATATTACGTTCCAGCTTAATTAAATAATCAGCAGTTTACGATTTATACGCAAACAAACAGACAGACAATCATTTTTTAAGCATTATTAGTATAGAGTAATAACATTTCTCAAATACTTGAATTAATAGTAATATTTCAATCGGACAGTCGTTCGTGACAAGGTTGTATTATAGGAAACATTCTGTAATTCATTATTATGAACAACCGGAAGTTAATAACAGGTTGTTAATGACGCCCCTACAGCTATAAACTGGTTTAAATTATAGGTGGTGGTAACAACTTGTTGTTGGTAGAATTTAATAAGGCTTTAATATACGAGGGGTGTTCAAAAAGTATCGCGAATATTGTGTTTTTCAAAAATTATTTATTTATCCATGAATATCTATTTCGTCCCCCTCGTATTGAGCCTTCATTTCAAACGATGTTATTCTAATAGTCCTGGAATCAATATTCATTCATTCAATGTTATAATGTTTTTTTTATAAGCATTTGAAAGCACTAGGAATAAACATGTCGTTGCACCACTGCGCGTTTCGTAAGTCATTTCTTACCACGCACCACCACGTTATGGAACCAGCTGCCCGCCACGGTATTTCCGAACCACTACGACTTAGGGTCCTTCAAGAAAAAAGCGTACAAATCCCTTAAAGGCCGGCAACGCACTCAACCACATGAGTGTCTATGGCGTCCTGCTCGTTTGCCCCCTCTTCTATAATAAAAAAAATATTCTAACGTTAGTATTAGTATAGTATAAATCCATTATCGGGAAATGGAAAATGCCTTTTCAATAAACTCACAACCGACCCAAAAAATGTCTGATAAGTCCTATTATAATGTAAAGGATTATTCAAACGATAAAAAGCTTGGGACAGAGAGGCCCTAAGTGCTAACACTTAATAATGTTAAGTTGTGAGAACGTGAGAACATATCAAAAACGAGTTTAATATGTATCCTACTAACCTTTGGCTTCGCCTTCACCTCCCATATGAACCCATGATTTCTGCTCATTTGAATATTATCATATAAAATTAGGCGGTACTTCATACACTGAGACGATTCTATATAGAAGTACAGTTATTTAAAATTCTTGTGACAGTCTAGTCGATTCAAGGTTACTTTAATTAGTAAGAGATAATGTAACCCCAAAGGCATTATTATTTTCAGCTTAAAAACTTCAATAATCAATTGTCGATGAACTTAACTTTTTGGTAAAATATTTGTAGCCTTTTTTTTGGGTTAATTTATATTTCTATTAAAATAAAACGATTAAAATTGCTATTGGAAATGTTTAATTAGCAACTTTCACGAAAAGCTGTTCAGTTTAACAACATCAGCAGAACGAAAACTGCTGTAAGCTGCGGGATAAAAGTTTTCTATCGGTTATAATCCGAACTGTAAAACAACTGAGTTGCAACAGCTTCATGGCAATTAATTTAAAGCTTTTATAGTCAACATATATAAAATTAATAAAAATAAATAACTAGACGCCTGGTAGTCAGTGGCCCAAGAGCTGGTGGTTCTTTCGGCCAATCGTGACGCAGAGAAGAAATGCCGCCAACATTGTGGGTACTCTGCCAAAAGCACCAATCTTTTGAAAATTTATTAGTTTTAGTTTTTAAGTTATTTATGTATTTATTTTGAATTGTAAAATACATTGAAATATTATACCGTTATTGTTTTTATTCAAATCAACTCGACGTTATTCAGAAGTCTGTGGTACAAAGTTAATTTTATAATTGTTGTGACAATTTCATAATCACTATATATTCAAATTTTATTAAGAAATTAAATAATAGTCCCGAAGTTTAACTCCAGTTGTGAACCAGTTTTCACTGTAAATGTAGTGTTTTCTTATATTATTTTTCTTCTTAATTGAACATAAGATCTCTTTTTTGACTAAGCGATCACATGTCAGAGGAAAATGTAACTATGGTACACAAATATGTTAAGCGCTGAAACTGATGTACGATTGCCTAAATAAATATCTTATTTGTTGGTCCGTGAGGCAGACTATCAATGGACCCGATGTATCAGACTCGGTTCAAATAAAAAGAAAATGCCACACTAATGGCGTCTGGCGTATTTTCCGCTCTATTGGAAATTAATTACGTTTTTATTGTTTTATTATTTACATTATCTACCCACTTAAAATGGAAAACGTTCTATATTCAAAATTACTTTATGCACATAGTTTGGAATTAATTAAACAGCAGTATTTTGGCAAATAATTCGCAAAAGTTTCAATAAATTCGATGCGAGTTGAGCCCGGTGCAGGCTTTAAAAGTTCTAAAATTGCTTCGAACTATTGAAATCCTATACCTGGCCGGATTCAGTCGACTTTAGATTAGTTACAGTATATTCTCAAACGTTATGTACCGGCTTGTTGAACTTTACGAAAATTGTTTTGTTCAATCGTAATCTAGGTGAGTTAAAGGAAATGTTCTTAGAAAGTGAAAGTATAAATACTATAGAACTAAAGTTTAGTTTTGCTAATTTGACAATAAAACAAAAACTACCCAAACAAATTAGTCATAAAATCTACCTTAAATAGTAGTTTAAATTAATAAATATATATTCCTTTAGAATGCGATTGTTATATATAACCAAATAGGCTATTTTTTTTTATGTGAGAGGAGGCAAACGAGCAGGCGGGTCACTTCGAGTGATGTGCCAACCGCCGCCCATGGACACCTGCAACGCCAGGAGGCTTACAAGTGAGTTGCCGGCCTTTAAGGAAGAGGAACGCTCTTTTTTTGAAGGTCCCCAAGTCGTAGCGGATCGGGAATACCTGCGCTGGCAGTTGGTTCCACAAAGAGGTGGTGCGCGGCAGAAACTGCCTTAAAAAACGCACAGTCGTGGAACGCCAGACATCAAGGTGGTACGGATGGAATTTCGTATTCTGCCTTGATGTCCGGTGATGGAATTCCGCTGCAGGTATTAGCCCGAACAATTTATCAGAGCACTCCCCATGATAAATGCGGTAGAAGATGCAGAGGGAGCCTACATCTCTACGCAGAGCCAAAGGATCAAGCCGATTGGAAAGGATGGGGTCGTTATTATAGTTATATCAGACCATAGTAGATTTTTAGCTAGGCCCGATTTCCCTTATTACTTCACTTATTGTTTCACCATTGAGCATTGCACCACCATCATGGTACTTCTGAATCAATACGTCTTAATGTCCTTCACGAGAGAGCAATAAAAGGCCGACGACCCACGCACGAGCCGAGGGGGCAATAGGCATGCAAAATATGTTTGAAAGAACTAATAAATTATTTTTATACTGAACTTTATGGATTCTCATTCAATACTAGAATTTAGTATCAACATCCAAGTTTCGCGTGAGTGTATAATACATTTTCTATATTTTATTATACTTTCATTTTAATATGTCAGACATATTACTTTCCTTTTTATTCAGCATTCAGTTCTCCAAGATGTATCGCATAACCCTTATACAAAATCAATTTGGGAAAAATCTTCATAATGCTATATTATTATTTAAAATCATATTGATATTTAACATAAACATTCTTAATATTAACCTAATGCAAATATAACATGAAATACAACAAAACACAAAACTAAAACAAATTTAAAAAGTATGGTCATTGTGGCAGAGTACCCATAATGCTGGTGGCATTTCCTCGATGTTTCTACGCTTAGCGAGAAAAGCACCAGCTTTTGTATCACCGGTACAGACTACCAGGCGCCTACTTAATTCCTTAATAAGCGCCTGTGCACTTGTACCCCAAGGTCCAAAAGTCCAAAGGGAACACTTTCTTTCTTTTCTACTTCTCTGCAGCCGCGCATGCTTTGGTGCTTGTAATAGGAAGGTGGGAAGGTGCGAAAGTGTCCACACAAGTGGTATCCCAAACCATAGCACATAATAATAATGTAACTGTTATATTTTTTTCAAACGGATTTTTTACAACTTTTTGAATAAATATATGACTATTAAATGTATAATGAGCAGGTATAATTTTCCGGTTTTATCATATAAAATACCCATTTCATAATAAAGTTTTTAAAGAACGGAAAGTACACTTTAAGAATAATTCAGACATTTTGGCAAATTGCCCTAAAATTAACCTAACGTTATATGAATAATTTCATACGTCACTTAAAAGTCTTACGTAGGCGGAATTTAAAACTGAATATCGAAAGTATATTACCTTTAATTAGATGTAAAGAGTTTTAATTCTTAATTATCGTCGGTTTTAGGAAAACGTCTTTACGCATATAATACTCGTGTGTATGAACGTGTAATAAAACCTCTTTTATAACACTTGTACCTGGCTGGTTTAGGTATCAAAAAAAAAGTTTATTTTTTAAAGCTAATTCCTAGCTATTTCTCTTTATAAATCTTTACGGTTAACTTGACGAGACCGATAAACAACTTTCGTTCAGTAGCCCTATATTTTCTATAGCAATGGGATCATACTAGTTACCTATTACATACTCTTTACTTAAACGTAAACTTTTTTTAAATATTAAATACGAGAAAACCTTTTTCCCCCTTTTAAATTGTATATTTATGAATAATATAGAATAATCATAGGTTTTAATTAAAACTTTTATACTAACCTGGAAGATACTGTTAAGTAAAACTACCCTAATTTTGTAGGATCTATACAGTTTCGGTATTCCTTCTAACGTATGCTAGAGTAAGCTTGTGTAATTTGGCAGACGCCTTTTCTTCAGCTATTTGGTACCAAATTATCAGCTTTTAATACTAAGCTCTATAGCAGACTATTTTAATATTAGTTTATACCGACTTGGATTATATATAACTAATTTTATATTCACTGACCGCAGAACTCAGTGAATGGATGTGCACTTTTAAAATTTTAATTAATACAAATGAAACAATATAAGCTTTGTATTGTAATAGGTGAGGTTATTTTCAGTGATATACGACATTTTCGTTTTGTTGTTTGCTAATTTGTTACTGTCAGAATAAATGGGAGACGTCCTTCGTGTTTCTGTTATATTTTTTTCATTCGTTTATATTATTATTATATTATGTAATATATATATAATTATATTTTAAAGCATACCATTCCCGACGAAGATTAATCCAAAAGCGCAAAAATATCCAGACGTTCTTGAATTATAAACGATGAACAGGACCCTATTTTATGTGTAGGCAACCTAATTATTATAATTAGTTTGGTTCTTTAAAATTATGTGGACTAAAATACATTTATGATATACATTTTAAATAACAGCTAACAAGAATATAACACGTGTGCATGTAATGAATTATATATTTAATTAATAAAAATGGGGAATATTTCTCACATTTTAGCCCCAAAATGAGATTCATTGGATATTTTTTATGACACAGCTGATAAATTCGTATTATAACACACATACAAAATAAATATTCTTATAGGTAACATTGTTACACTTATGAATTTGTCGAATAATTTAAAAAAATTATGCTAGAATCAAGGGTATAGTGCAGAGAAAAACTGACAAGAAACACTCAGCAACTCCTTCAACAAAATGGTAATAACACAAATGTTAACCATACGATCTGTACGGCATATTAACCGTTGCGACAACAAATCGTCCTATGTCAACTGTGTAAGCTCTTCGTGCAGGAATGACGGCTATAAAAATACAGATTATATTTAAAAACCTCATTTGAATAATACTATTTAATCACCGTTTTTTTAGAAATTCTCTCAGTCAAGTACATTTTGTAGGTTTCGTACGAACGGAATAATAAATAACGCTATCTCTTTCCGGTTTACCTAAGTGGGCTACGAATAAGCTACGTGTTTGCTACGGTATGCTACGTGTTTGCTACGAGTGCTATTATTTGCTACAATATACTTATTAATCTGTAAACTGTAACTTTGAAGCTTAGTATACTGTCTGATATAATAAACATATATACTAAAAAGCTATAACAAAAAACTGATATTAATGAAAAAAAGGTAGTGAGATTTTCATTAATAACTTTTTAAAGCAGAAAAGACAAACACTATCAATTCCACGTTGACAACGTGCAAATACCATTATTTCGTTCGGCTCAAATATCAAAAGGAATTGTCTTTCGTAAATGCTTTTTACAAATAGTTTTGGAAAGCATTCTATATTTCACTAGTCACTCGGGTGTTGTAAACCAGCATGCAATATATGTAGCAATACTATTTTTATTTGTGTTTTGTTTTATTTTCTTGTATTGGAGAATCAGTGTTAAATAAACGCGTTCTGTGGACATTAAAGCTTTATTTTAAGGATTAATCAATCTTTTCAATAAAATTAGTTTACATGGGTTCACTGAGTGCAACTGGGGATTAGGTTTTGAAGGATTTATACCCGAAAAATATCGACGTTTTATTAATGAATATATAAGAAGAAACTTAGATAAATACAGCATTGCGAAATTCTTTTAACAAACAAAAAATAACATATTAAAACATACCTATATTTATTTGTTTACATTTTATTGCTCTTGAACAGTAGAAGTTAATGACATTAATAGATGTTAGTACATATAAGAGAAACAGGCGGCCTTATCGCTAAAAAGCGATCTCTTCCAGACAACCCACACACCCACATACGTAGCCAAAAAAAGGTTACAAACTATATATTTAAATTAAATCAATTTATTTTTATACGCTCAGAATAACACCTCGCTTGGATGCGACTAAAATTTAAAAAGAAATACCATTTTAAAAAAAGTTCTACGATATTATAGCGTTTTTATGAACTAACTCACCATAACTTAATTAAATTGTTACTGTGAAATTAATTCTGACTCAAAAAATATTTTAATTCCTCTTCTTTTTTAAAAACAGTAGAAATTCAAACTAAATTATTACACATAATATAATACACATGGTCAGCTATAACGAATTTGATTTATAACTTGTTGTAACTGCCTACTACGTATAAATAAATGTATATTACAACACCCAGACAACAGCGAACAGAAAATAAAATGTATAAATATATTTGGAATAATGGGGTTCAAAAAATAAAATTGTTTAAAACTGTTTAAAATTATTCTGTAATTCTACATTACGAGAATAGACACACGACGCCAGTTGGACGGTAATAACACAATGCGTAATGTATTACTCCTCGTTGTGTTATTGTTAACATTCATTTAATATATTAATATTACTATCACGTTCAGTTTTCCCATTTCCTGGCGGTTATAAATTGTAAGAGAACCATTTGGAAGCACATTACACGTGACATGCTATTTGTCATGTTTTATATTTTATTAGTGGGAACAGGTGTTTCACGGTTAAAGTTTTACTGGAGTAAAATATGAGAACTTTTTTCGAGGCAAGATACTTTTTTTTAAATTTATAAACTAACCGCTCTATTTATAAACTAACGTCCTGAATATCGCAGCCAAACTGATAGTAGTCGTTGTCGACTAAAGGCAACTTTTTAAAGAGAGAAAAAAAAACTCACCGCATATTACGACAGAGATTGATTTGATAATCAGAACTCTATAAAAATTATTTCAACAAAAAATTACAAAATTGTCCGGCTAAATGTACAGTGTTTAATTTAATTTACTGTTAAAAGTTAAAATAATATAACGAATATCCTACCTTATATTGTTATTGATGGTATAACCCTCGGGATATCAATGTTGACGTTCCCATGCTTCGGGCTTTTGTTTGTATAATTTTACGCCAACGGTTGTGATTCAATATAAAAATATTCTTCTACTTTTAAACATAAACATCCAGATAATTTCATACAGTCCCGTTATTCAATAGGACTCTGGTCTGTGTCTATTTCACTTAAGACAAAATAAAGGAATTCTATACTGAATTTAATTTGTTACTTAGGGACGATAATAAGCCTGTTTATATTCAACGTATGGTGTTGTAAGTTAAGAGTATCATCATAGCATAACCTTGGTAGTACGGTATCTTATCCAGTGGTGGTTTAATATCGTCTTCTCATGGTTGGATTTCATAAAAAAATTAAAACAATCGAAAATTGAGTTTCATATAGTAATATAGATATTAAAATAGATTTCAAAACATGTGTATTTTGTATAGAAAACTACAGTTTCACGTAACTTTAGACTTAACTTTACCAATATTCTTCGTGATCGAACTTAATGCATCTTATTAAGTATTTAAAACAAACAAGTTCTCGACAAACTTGGTCTTTATTAAGAAAATTTTGCTAAGTTGAGGGAATTTTTAATATGATATAGGTAACTAGATATTGTTGAAATAACATCAATAGGTTAGTAATAAAATGCGTACATAGGACAAATCTACCCATATACGCGTTTTATTGATTTTTTTAGTTTTTTTCAAACGAGAAGTAAGCACACCAGAAATTCAACGCCCACAGACATGCACGTCGCTGGGAGCTCGTGAGTGTGTTACTGGCCCTTTCTTTAAAGACCCTAAGTCGTGCATGGTAATATTACGACGGACAGACTCCATAAAGAGGTGGTGAGATAATGCGATAATGAAATCACGAACATCTGTCAACACATCTGTTCGATGTGTGTTCATCTGGAACAGACATCGAAGTGATACGGGTGGTATTTCGTATTCTGCCTTGATATGAAGAAATTTAGCTGCTGATACCTCAGAACACCCTCCATTATAGCGTTTCCTTTTCCTATGGCGTAATTCAGTTGTTTTTATAAACGAGCCTGCGGCCAAGAGAGACATCCCCAGCTCACTTTAATGTACAATTTATATTCAATTCCGAATGCGCGCTCAAGAAAGATTAATGACACGAAGATTTTGGAGTAATAATGGTAACTAAGAAGTTTTTGAACTCGTCTTTATTGTTTATTTAATTTTAAACCCGTATACGATATTTTTTGTTGTTAAATTCTTATTATATTTATTACAAACATGGAAGACTAATATACAGTGCTAGTTAAGACGCAAATTGAAAAATAATTATATGAATAATCTAAGATAAGCTTAGGTTGATGTGTTCTATAATTGCAATAACATTTTTTACTTATTATTAATTTTTAAACTACTTAGATCTTTTCAGCATATTCTGAATCCTGCCAAAAATATGTCACATTCTGGTGCAGAGTTATAAAACTATTGAATATGAAAATGCTGACGATGGAACTTCGATCAGCAAATCAAATTCTTTATGCAATTAGCTGCCATAGCAGCTGCGTCTTGCAGGTGTCCCGGTTACGCACACCTGCGTGATGCACGTGTGCGACGAGGAATGCGTTGTCTTGTTTACCAAGCGCAGGTGTCCCTGTGGCAACGCGCCGACATACATACAGAACCCACAAGACAATTAGTGAGGTTATTTTCAGGTGGCCGTTTTTACAATTATCTTACTGCAGTGATTATCATAAATAAAAAAACATGCACCGGAATTGCATTTACAAGCAGTATCCGTGATATTTATTTAAAATCAATCTCAAAATATTTTTATTAATGTTAGTGTAAATACACCTTTGTATCGTAAATTTTTACACTACCACCGTTTCAGAAGGTTAGTTATCTACCGGGAAAAACCAGAAAGACACTCGACAGATGCACTTTTAAAATAAATATTTCATACAAAATTATATTACTTACATGATCGATTTAAATAACTAAAACATTGTAAGGCAAGAATTAAATTGTCCCGATGCAGAGCCAATTGCCGACACATTAAAGGGATCTCTGTCTTTCCAAAAGTCCAAAAGGACTAAGAGGAAAGACGATGAAGAAGATGATAAAAATCATAGTACTCTTTAACAATTACTCTCTGCATAATGACATATTATTGACAAGTCCTGGATAACTTACTACCAGTTATGCAAACACTGACCTTTAAATCAATTTTATTCTACGGAACCTACCTTTGGGGACAACAAATAAAAAACCACTGACTCGACAATTCTATCAGAATATGTATGTCGCCACAAAAACATCTAGATTTGCCTGAGATTGCCTTTAACAATTTTAAGCTTATTACAAGTGATATTGTATTTAATTATATTATCTTCTTAATATCACATAAGGGAATAAAACTGCGGTGGTCCTTTCATTATTTCGGTGTATGTCACAACAATGTCCTTGGAAATTTTCTATAATAAAACTGATGATGAGCTTTGGTAGAATTTATTTATATCTTTTCCACATAACCGAATCATCGAACTAGTTAATATTAGTTGATAATAGGAAAAATACATTAGTAAAGACTATTCAGATTAAATTCTTAAGATTTTGGGATATTAACTTAACTCATGCATTAGGCTGATTCTTTCCTGCAATAACATTTAATGTAATGGCGTCCAAAAGCCTTATTTAATACAAAATCTTATCTAAAATACCAATTCTCCGGATTTTCCCTCTCCCGTCACGAAAATGTGCAGTTACATTTTATTAACGACATTCAGGTTAGCAAAAGTATTTTGAGGTTAATACAAAGCGTAATTGTTACACGAAATAATTTGCCGCTGAAAAAAACTTACTTTTCACATGCGGTCTGTCAGCATGACATGTTTTGCTGTGCGTAGTTCAAATTACATGCAAAAAACTAGGTGAACAAAACGTTGTTTTGCCATAAGATTATGTATGTTCTTAATGATGCGACAATAAAAAAATTCTTAACATAGATGTTGGCCGATTCTTAGACCTACTCAAGTCAAGCCGTATCGGAGGAGCACGGCATCTAACACAGAGACAGGGAAACTTTATATATAAACAATCTATAAAAGACGTTTTCAAAGTAATTATATAGTTTGGTCATATATTTGTTATAAATATTGTTGGAGCAAACAAACTCAATCCTATTTTTTTTATTTGTTTAATCAGAAGGCAAAGAAACGACTTTGGGGGCTTTGGGGAAATGGTATTTTTCGTGAAATAATATTTTGGTGCAATTCGAGAGAAATAAAAATTGACTCTCCTTGACGAAGGTCGAGGAAGATGTTTTTTTATGAATTTATTCCGTTATATAAAGTTTTGACAAAATTCGGATCGGATCGGATGTGTAAATATTAACTTCTTGCTAATACAAAAGCCTTTAGTTTATTGTTTATAGTTAAAGTCAATATTTGAACTGTTTTAATACAGGACAGAAATATAAATATACAATTAAAACAATATTTTGTTTTATATTCGGTCGTTATTTGTGACTAGCTTTTGTAAGGGTACCACAGATAATCAAAGAAAGATGAAAAATATTGTCTATTAAAACTTATATAATTTACACTTAGAAATAATTTTATCGTTCGAAATAGCATTTATTCCTCGATATAGCGAGGAACAAGGACAAGGAACAGGGAACAAACGTGCCACAAGGAACAAGGACTAAAGTTATTAAATTTATTTTAGTTTTCATTTGATTAAAATCTTATTATCTGTATATAATATATATGAAAATAATATCAATTATTTACTTAGAGAATACGGCTAGTAATCAAAGTACACTTAATTAATTATACAAAGCACACAGTACTGTTGTTGCAAGCTCAATTGGTGCAGCAATAATTCCGATTCATTAATGCTATGCGACTTTAGTACTTTGAGTTAATATGCTAATAATTAAAGTTTTTATTTAACTTAAAAAAAACCTAAAAACTAATCAAGGAGTCAACCTCGCAACACCATTACACACATTAATACACACTTAAATGATCGTTCCTCACTTCATATACTCCACGTGTTCATATTGTTGTTTTTGATCTTAGATTTACTTTCTTGTTTTATGTTCTAACCCTATTTTGGCTTTGTTTTTTCATCTTTTCTTCATTATGTCAACTGTTTTATTATTCTGTATGGGTTTAGAAATAAAAAAAATAAATTAAAGTAATTTATCATAGGAATCAAAAATAATTTATTAGATTAAAAGGTAAGAAATTAAATATATTAACACACATACTTTTAAGAAAGATTAATAAATAGAAAAACATTTTAAGAAGTACGCAGTATTAATAAGGTCTGCCAAACTAGCATAATGACCAACGACTTTCAGCGAAGCTTACCATGACATGAACGAAAAGTTAAATAAATATTTGTGTGTGTAAATGTGAAGTCCAAGCATCCGTTTCTCAAATATTTTTAATGCACATTAATGCGATGCCTCCAAATTTGGTCGAAGGCACGACTTGGATGACAAATTAAAAAAAATACTTAAAATAACTTAAATATTCTTTAAAGATCCTATGTGTGTGATAGACGTACATTACAACCAAAACCTTTTATCTGTAGTGTATTTTATGTTCGATACTGTAACAACTTCATAAATAAACACATATAAAAACTTTACATAGATAATTCTGTGTTAACTCTTAATAATGTGTGTAAATATTATATGATATTGCATTGGACCTCGGTCTGCTTGGATTCGCTCTAGTGCGGAAACTTACGTTAACTTACTTAGATCATATAAAGGTTTTGGTTATTTTGAAATACAGTAATAATGTATCGCAACGCTGTATTAAAGATATTGTTTCTTATGTGTGTATTTCGCTTTACGTATTTTTTATATGCTTTAAAATACATTTATTATTGGAGTATAAACTAATTTAAAAGCAATATTTTATAGGAAAAGAGAATGAGAATAGTGATTTCCGCGTGAAGTCACAGCTCACAATATAGTGTGGGGTTCGCGGTGTCGATAAAGTCTTTTTTAATCATGCGTATGCTGAAGAAACTCGGGTATCAAAGATACACTTTCATAACAATATAATGAATATATAACAATAATCATACCTACAAACAAAATCATACCGATGGTACATAACAGAATATCAATTTAATCATTATTCGTTAATTTATTGTCAGATGTGTTAACAAAGCAAAGCATATTCTTAATACAAAGATTAAGATTACCTTAACTAATTTAAATCAAACAGTTATTAATGTGGTAATCACACATCAAGCTTTGCAGTGCGGAGCGTGTTAATAATTGCCAAGCAATTATATACGTTTACCTTATCAGAAATGAAATTGGCTTGTAATTGTTGAACCAACCTTCAAGATTAGTACCTTGACGATGCTGTGAATATATCCAAGATATTATAATGGTAATTACTTCTTGGCTCTGACACGTAAAGGACTATTTTTAGTGTTGATGTGGTTAGAGTGTTTGTTCTGCAATTCTTCAAATCCCGGCTGGGGTTTAAAATTACTCCTTGCTGTCTCGTCTCTGCATATTACAGTATAGTCAATTAAAGTGTTACAATTTATGGACCGAATTAGGTATTAAGAAAACGCAATAATCTTTTTGTGACATGTTTGCTCAATAGAAGCATAACTTCAAGTTTGTGAGGTCGCCACCGGCCGCCATCTTGGAAAAAGGGGTGAAAATATTTTTTTGACCTCAAACTTGTCCCAAAAATGAAATTGCTTCGTCTATGAAACATTTATGCGTAACATGGTGGTGGCTAGTAATAACAGCGTGCATTGTGTCTCTGAAAAATGTATTTATTGTAGAGGTCAGGTCTTAATAAGGGATTTGCCGTAGCTAAACAAACATGTGTCTGCTGTCCATTGTCTAGAAACATGCCACAGAATATATAATTCATAAATCAAGACTTATAGAGGATAGAATTTCAAACGATTCTGTCATGATTTTTTGACTTAAAAATAGATTGTAGAATCCTCTCGGGTAACTGTAACCGCGAAGCATACAATTGCTTTGATTAAACACGGCCTGCTTGTGAATTTTACCGAAAAGAATTTCATAAAATCTCAGCGCGTGTATGTAAAGAGATTTTATGAACATGTTACAAATATTTTCGCAATGTATGGAATGGGAATTGAGGTTTTTGGAAAAGCGAAGTTTGAATATTGTAGGTTAAGCGCAGTATAATGAGACTAAGAAATTTACATTTCAAATTCAATTATTACTTATTATTATCTTTCATACGTAAACATTTATGCTTTCTTTTCGAAACGAAGTGAATCTTTAAATAGTTTTGAAGGAATCGAAAGCTCAAATTTTGTGTTAAAATCAAGGAAGTGTTCAAAGCTGAAAAATTGCTATGGACGTCGTAAGTAACATAATTTTATATGAAATGTTTAATTTAAAAGAGCGGCTATCGAGTTTCCTGCCAGTTCTTCTCGGTAGAAACCGGTGGTAGTGTAAAAATTGACGATTCAAAACTGTCTTTATAAAGACCTACTTGAATAAAGTTATTTTGAGTTTTTATTATTTTAATAACGATAAGATACTTATAATTATACAGTGTAGTCTAGTATGGTTTAATACAGAGGAGTCAGTGAGATCGCTGCTGGAGATTCAAATACAAACAAGAGCCTTAATTAACGAAAAAATAATTACAATAAACATCCCACCCCATATACGAGTATATATTACTCTCGATCGCTCTAGGGTATTACTCTGCTACGAATCTGCAACCTCTAAATGATAAAGGATAAAAATTGATACATCTTTAAGTAAAAAAAATATTACTTAAATACGATACAACGATGACTGGACCGTATTAAAGATCAATATTCGATAATAAAAGTTAACAATCGTAGCAGCCAAGCCCTAAACCCGGTCGGCGGAAATTTAACAGCTCCTAATTACCTGTGGCGGTATATCGCGCATGCGTCAGTCTGTCCCGCGCATGTCACGCTCCGACGATGACACCTCGCAATAACAAATAGATTTTTGTCGCTTTTTATTTGATACTTTTAAATCTGTGATTGTAACTAATGTGTGTTATATTTAATCATACACGGTATATTAATAGAATCGTGGTAGCACCGATTCAAAATTTGTAAGTAATGTATTATAACCTAAAAATGTAAGATTTGGTTTGCGTTCGTTTTTGTTCAGAATTGTAGGTGTTTTGTGTTTATATATAAGTTAATGAGTATTTGTTAGGTTTCAATCAATTGTTAAACAAAAGCATGTTTTAGGGTTTGGCAATGGTTTTAAATTTTGACACTTTTGTTTTAATTTTCTGATTGTTGTCAATACAAACAGAACTCAAAAAATGAGCATTTGTATATTCCAATTATGTGGACAGAATGTATGCGAACTATTTTCATATATTATATAAAAATTAATTTGAATACAGGTTATGCCTTTGTCTGCGCTGTTAATAAACTATTATAAATATCATCAGTTACTATATCGGATCATAGATTTTGGGTATTTAGTCCACAATTCTGGTGAACCAATTAACATTTTGCAGTTTCTTAAGACACGATTTTCATATCAACAATATGATTTTCTTTTTGAACAATCAAAATGACACCATCGACTTTATATATCTATATATAAATTCTCATCATCATATACATATTTTATGATAGTACATTTACGTAAACAATAAATAAATAAATTCACATCAAAGGTATTCCTTTTGTATTTAGATTTCAGTATTACATATTCCCACAGAACACTAAAATATTGCTTAGAATATGCATTCTCCTTAGTATAAAGTAGGATGAAGAGATTTTTCTGCAAAATGAACGTCCCATTATTTGTGAGCGCACTTAAGCTGGGTATTGTTTTAATATTTTAAAATAAGATATATATTTGTATGTGTTGAGGAATCTATAAATTGCTATGCGATATAAATAATTATTATTAAAGGACAAATATAGGACAATGGTTGTTTTTAATTAATATGGTGCAGCTCTTTACAACCGTTCTGTAACACTTCGCGATTTAAGTAAGTTGCGGTGAGATTCTTGCCAGTCCTTCTCTGCTAAATAGTAGAAAATGTAACTGTGGAGTCAATTGTATTATAATTTTTCGACGATTCATAAATGTAAGAGGTGATATGGATTAAGTTATTTTTCACCACTTTACAATGGGCAATCCATGAGGTTGTTTTTTGCGTTGACATTTATGTTGGCTTTTTGTTTAACTCAAATAATACACAGGTCACCACTTGTAGTGTGCGGAAAATGCTTCGCAAACTTGTAGTGATTTAAAATCTCCATGATTGATAGGTCAAACCGACTGTCCTATTTAACTTGGCACACAAAAGAGACTTGTTAGTGTTTCGCATTGTACCAAGTTGTATAACTCTGTTCGGTTTGAGTTGACAATGCATTTAATTTATTATTGTTAATAATTTGTCAAGTTACAACTTAATTAAGTTGACTTTTTTTATAATAATTAGTAAAACACTATTAAGAATGTCATATAAAAGCTGTCCTCACTTTTGTACTTGATAAATAGCACGGCGAAGTAATAAAGCTATTTAATACAAGGTTGTTGCCAACAAACATTAAAAAGCATTATATTTTGTTACAGGTACACCTTAATACAGCTCGTAAAGTCCACAAGTTTAACAACTGGAATTACCTCAATTAATAATGAACGGAACACTAAACTATACAGCAATTAATGTATCGGAAAAGTTTCGCAATGAGAGTCAACCAGCGGTACCGACACACCAAATTCACGGCTACGAGAACATAATCGACAACAAATGGATCCAGACGGTTTTCTGCATCATTTACACGATTATATTCGTATTGGGCCTCCTCGGTAACGTGTTGGTTTGCTTCGTCGTTATACGAAACCGAGCCATGCAGACTGTCACTAATCTGTTCATAACTAATCTAGCCCTCTCCGACATATTACTTTGTCTATTCGCTGTCCCTTTCACACCATTGTACTCATTCCGTGGTACATGGAGTTGGGGATCGCTACTATGCCATATTATGCCTTCCGCACAGGGTTGCAGCGTTTACATATCGACACTTACACTTATGTCTATCGCTATTGATAGGTTTTTTGTAATCATATATCCATTTAGACCGAGAATGAAAATTGAGACTTGCGTTACGGTAATTTTTATGATATGGACATTCTCAGTGACCGTTACACTACCATATGCGATTAACATGACGTACTATGACTTGGATATAGGTAGGTTTTGCGAGGAGACGTGGCCATCTGAGGAGCTGAGACGTATATTTGGTTCGGTGACCTCTGCGCTCCAATTCGTATTGCCATTCACAGTGATTGCTTTCTGTTACACATGTGTCAGTTTCAAATTGAATGACCGGGCGAAAGCGAAGGCGACGAGCAAAAATACTAGAAAGGAGGAATTCGATAAGAACAGAAAACGTAGAACGAATCAGATGCTTATCGCTATGGTGACCATATTCGGTTTATCATGGCTCCCATTGAACATAACAAATCTGTATAACGATTATTACATCTACGCACTGCATTCGAGATATTTTTTTCTTATATTTTTCGTGTGTCACGTAATAGCGATGTCATCTTCGTGCTACAATCCGTTTATATACGCGTGGATGAACGAGAACTTTCGAAAGGAGTTCAAACAGTTAATACCTTGTATTGATACATCAGCGCAACACCGAGCTGGAATTCCTTTGGAGCAATTAGGTGCGTGTCAATCAGAGAAGACCTTTAACGGGAATACGACTACAGATAGCTTTATGGGTTCGAGCTCGCAAAGGGGCACTTCATTTAGACATAAAAGGAAGCCGAGTGCCGCGGCAGACGTTGAAAAGAGCGGGGTCGAATTGAACGAGGACCTTTTGACGGTTGACGTGAAACACTGTCACATTTCAACCAGCTATAATTTGAGACGCGAGTCAGTGAAACTGCGTCTCATTAATGAAGAGTCATTTGATGGAACGCCGACGCAGAGTCAATTCTAACGCTTGATCACCCGGGTATGTATCATGTTCGTGAATAGTCTCTTGTTTGTGCCCCTTATTCTATAAAGGGGGACACATTTATTACGGAACACAATTTAAAGTTTCAATTTAAGTCAACAAGTACACACGATACTGATAATTAATTATAAAAGATTGTTTATTTGTTTTCCTTATGGAGACGTAGCAGCGATCACTTGTGTACGTCTGTAATTTAATCTACAGCTACCCCAAATCAACTGGTCTGATAAAACTCAGCTGGTTATATCTATATAGTATGACATTGGTAGACTCTGTCTGACCAGGCAAGTGCAAGGCTTTATCCCAAGTGTAATAGCGGTAATAATCTTGGTACAATTAGAGTATCTGTTGGTAGCGATGACTTTACTAGTTTGGTCTGCCCGTTAGATCCCACTTAAAATAATAAATGCATAAATAAGGTGCTTAGCTGAATATACGCCGCGTCTAAGGCTTCCCTATGTGTGCCTCTACAGTAACTACTGTTAAATTGCTTAACTGTAATATGCTAACGACTTAACGGTTGAGTCGCTTAACTTATTAAGCGAATGGTAGATCTTTAGTAGAAGTATACATTATATTTATTTGGTATACTGATACCTAATGACTTAGGGTCAATAAAAAAGCACAACACTTCCAAAAAGGCCGGCAACGCAGTCACGAGCTCCCAGCCACGTGTATGGTAGCGAGTTCACCTATATTGTTTGCCTTCTGCTCGTTTGCCCCCTTATAAAAGTAAGTAGCCTTTTGTGAGTTAAAAATTGAATTTCTTTGCAGGCACGCTTCTGGAAACGTTCCCAGGTTTGAAGGACTTGATGTAATTGGTATTTTTAGAATATTTTCGTGAATGATCTCCCAATACGCTTATGAATAGTAATTATAAATTGTAAATGTTAATCTTTGACTAACTTTATCTTCTGTCCTGTGTGATTATGACAAATGTGAGCAATATTCTACTAAATATGTATTAATAAGCACAAATGTTAATTTTTCTACAGTTTGCACTGCCATTTTTCCATTTTTAAGTCATACATGAGACTTTTATGTCACTTTTACTGTATTAAAGATTGTAATAGTTATATTAAAAAAGTCTTAAGCCCTTAATTGAATATAAACATTGTGATTTGTGACGTGAAAGTCAAGAGTTGACGAGAGGCAGAGAATTGAACTTGTTCAAAAATATTTAAATAATGTTTCCGATGTAAAAATTCTTCCAAACGAAATTTGTATATATATTTAGACTTATGTAGTAACTGCAAAATAGGTATTTATCTAGTTATCTAGCACATTATTTCTGACGGCGTCAGAAAATCGTTACAACAACGGCGACGCCTAACGAGAAACGTTTACCATAGACAAGTGTCGTTGACAAAGTCTCGTTATGTGCACACTGCGTTGTTTGTGAACTATAATCCAGTACACATTTTCACGTATGGATATATGAATTGTTAATTTTGGTATATACTGTATATTTTTTAATGAATATCAAATTTATAAGCGATTAATTTCTTAATAGAAATTATACTTTTGTCTGCATTCAGACAAAAGTATAATTTAGATTGTTACATTTAACATATCTACTTTTGATTACCTGTTGTGTGATGTAATTTTTGATTTGAGCTTTATGGTTAAGTTCACAAGATCGTTATTTAAATATCACCCAAAAGAAACGCTTCGTAATAACTTTATTTGTGCAAAGGAAAAAATAATAGACGCATGGTGTTATCTCTAAGGATTTGTGACCAACGACCGTGAAATATATTTACTTCCTAGTTTGTTTGTTATATTTTTCTTATGACGTAACACAAATATTTTCCAAACAATTTGAGATTTTTGTGTATCATGCCTTTTTAAATATATAAATCACGTGTATGTAGGACGTTTTAGAAATGGATGGGATGGGATGGACTTTGTAATGTATGTAAAAAAGTGTAGAAAGGTTTTTTTTTCCTTAAAGATCGGCAACTCACTCGCGGTACGGCGTGATCGGTTCTATGGGCGGAGCACTTGATACAAGGCGGTCCGCTTGCACGTTTAAACTCTTATTTCAAAAGTTTTAAGAAGATGTACACAAAGATTTTCTTATGAATCTATTACTTATGATACATATTAATTATGAGTGATATAGGAATTGTTATTATCTTATGGATTTTGAATATGATGAATGATATTTAATCGAGGTCTATCTTATGAAATGTTATACTAAAAGAGTATTATAGGTTCTATTGTACGGTAAAATGGTACTGAAAATAAAAATTGTATTTTTATTAGGCACTGTACATCGTAATGATGGTGAAAATCTTTAATCAAAAATTGCAATGCAGTATCTAAATAATATGAAAAGAAATAATATGTTTTATACTAGCGGGAGTTTGTATTCTGCAGGTTGGGTTAGGTTAAAAAGACATCACGTAAAATAGAGTAACAAATATTAATGTGAAATGTATGAGACATTCATATATATCAATTTCATTCATCAATGGATTTCAAGTTTAAAACGAATGGTTACTTCTTGTTTAACTCCAGATTAAAAGTTGCTTATAAGAAAGATGTTTGAATTCTCTTTAGTTTACTTAATATTCGTACAGTTAACACTGATGTCTAACATAAACTATGGAACTTTCATATACAGTGTAAACTCTATATAACGACACTGAAGGGGCTGTGCATTTTATGGCGTTACAGAGTCGTTGTTAAATAAATATAATGAATACAAGCTAAGCCAACCAAAGCTAATTGATTTCGATGCTTTAAAGAGTTTGTCGTTAATTAAAAAAATTGTCGTTAATTAAAAAAATTGTCGTTACATGGACTTTACACTGTATTTAATTCAATCGAGATTTTGACTAAACGGTTAATATGCACACTACGACTAAAACTACTTCAAGTTACTAAAAATAACGATATTTTCATATAGTGAGATATAGCAATAAATAATATAAGATTTTACCTCAGTAGTTTCCCAATTTTATACCCGTCATACATGTCTTCAACATCCGTTCTTAGAATCGTTTATTTCTAAATTGAATCCTTAATTAACGACTCTGAGTACGGTGTGCCATTTTAATAGTTGAATGTTTGTACACATTAAACTTTGTTGTTAGATGCAATTAAATGTTTAGTACGATCTTGTGACTTGTTTTATTTCCTTTTACCTACTAACCAAAATTATTTACGAGCACGTAATATTTAAAAGCGATACATTTTTATATATCTTACTAGCTGACCCGGCAAACGTTATTTTGCCAAATACATAATTCTAAGTAATTTTTAGTGTAGTCAAAGAATAACTATGGGTCGCTATGGTAGCAAAATTTTGGGGTCGAGAGATTTTAATGCCAAATATTTATCTATAACATTTTATAATTTTTTGGTGCAATTTGTAAAAGTTTGTTTCAAAACGAACTCTACAACTATATATTTATATATATATATATATTGTTACCTAATAAGTAAACCATCAAAAGTATTAATTTATTTTTCTTGTATATTTGTATGGGGTCGTCAAGAAACTCGCAATCATAAATGGGGTCGCGAATGAAAAAAGTTTTAGAAGCCATGAAATAGTTTTCTATATATTTTTTTTATCCATTACCATAAAATAATATTAAAAATATCACGCAGCGACCTCATTTTCGCTTTCATTTCAATCAATATTTCTGAAAATAGCTCTATAAAGGTTATTTTTGTCGGTGGAGGCGGTAAAGATTTTATACGCAAAATGAAAACTATTTCTAACTTTAGTATTGAAGTTGGAAAAATAATATTTGAGATGACACGTGCAAGTAACATTAGAATCACCTCTAATTAGTAATAGTAGTAGAACGCGAACAAAAAATCGAAATTCAAAAATATTTAGTAACAAAATAGTAACTTCTAAAACTAAGTTAAAATAGGTGCACTAGTATCCTGATTCTTTGACGTATACGTCTTTAAATTTTCTATACAGAGGGCAATCCAAAAACCGAATGATAAAAAAATTAACACCACCCATTTGTGGAGTGCAGCGCTGTTATACACGAACCACTACGACTTGGGAGCCTACAAGAAAAGAGCGTTCCTTAAAGGCCGGCAACTCACTTGTAGACAATGAGCGGCGGTTAGCACTTTACCCGAATTCATCCGAAAATTGGGAGATAGAATTAGGCGCTGCAGATTACAATCTATTCTGGTCATCCAATATTAAATTAAATTTGATCAAATAATTAATAACGATAGAAGCATATCTAAAATGTAAAATTCTCGTGTCACAGTTTTCATTTCCTTACTCCTCCAAAATAAGTTGACCGATTCGGCCTGAGAATCAGCCAACATCTATTTTTATAGACATTTTTTTTGGCAAAACGACATTTGTCGGGATCAGCTAGTATACACACACATATATATAATATATGATATTCTTCGAAATCAGAAGCGAGAGATTTAAATTATCAATAATCTAACTATCAGTCAAGAAAATATAACCAACGCGTCCGAGACTAGCTCAAAAAGTGTTCCCCTCCTATCAAAAAGGGTGACCATCCCGACGACCAGCTGCGCCTCCGAATTAATATCTAACAATATATATAATATATATATATATTAAAGTTTACCAGAAACTTACCATATACGATGTATCTTGTATTTCATTTGTGTACTTTCGTATCACAGACCTATGATTAATTGTAACACAATAATTATTTCTTTCCTTGTTTTTATCCTAAATAGATATAATATGTTTTATCTACATTCCGTTAAAGAAGTATTCACGCACAATACACGCGTGCTTATGACACACCCACACCTATTTTTCAACTGGAGGTAAACCAGGTAGTAACTGGAGGTAAACTCTATATTTATTAATAAATTTTAAAGATTGTTTTCTGATACAGTACTTTTCCGAGTACGTAAAAAAACTTCATTTAAAAAGGTACACAATGATACACTGTTTGCCTTATTGTAAAGCCTGGGGTAAGATAAAAACATTCGCAGTATTATTTCAGAAAACACAATTCATTTTTAGTATCTTGTGGATAAAATTCCGTAATAATTTTTCAACTGAAATTTTTGGTACTTACTTTTTGCCAGTGAATCCTAGCAATAGCGTGTCTGTGTGTCGACACGAACATCGAACGGGGGGAAAAATAATTGTGATCTTATCCTGGGGGCTTTCAAGCTAGTAAGATAATTGTTGAATTAAAAAAAAACAATTGTATTTTATTTAGGTTTTAGTGTGTCTCATATGTGTGTGTAGAGATCTCTCTCTGTCTCGTTCAATTACAGCGTAAGCAGCTTTGGAGTTAGAGTTAATTACATTTATAAGTTTTTAATAAGATAAATAATTTATCATGAATTTTCAGAAAACACTGGGAAAACCAGAAAATAAGCGTACATTGACACTTACTAAGTGGTTGCATTAGGGCGAAACAAAACCTTATTTCATATGAAACAGAAAATAATGGTCCCTTTATGACGCGAGTGTAAGATATTGTCACGTAATATATACCAATTCTCTGGTAATATAAGGATTCAAGTAGTAATCAGTGGGGTGGTAATCTTATCAATTTCGGCATTATAGGGCGTGGGCACAGAATTATTTGTAACAGTAAGGAGAAATAAACGCCATACGGTTCTTGTTGTTTTTGTAAACTATGTTTTATTTATTTTTCCGTGCACGCCGTCCGCGTCTATAAAAAGTTGCATGTTAGTCTTATTTAATTATATTTTTCTATGATTGTTAAGTGTAGACTACAGATACATTTTGTTGTATCGGTAATCAAAATCTATGAGTTATTTATGTCATGATGAAAGTTTATTAAAGGTTTTAGGCTTATGTATGTCTGTTCCACATAAAATCCGTATCAGCTATCATTTGTGGTCGTGTAGGCTACGAAGTATCAAACTCAGTTGGGTTAACTATAAGATTTTTTTTGAAAATACTACAATAAACATATAAAAAACAATAAGAAATAGATGAGATAAAAGCAAAAAACAGGAGCAAAGGATAATTGCATAAAAAAGCGGTTTGTTTTTTCAGACTTACTGTTTAGGGAATGACTTCGACCCAACATGTGGGTCAACAAACGCGATGGCTGCGGTAACTGATAATTTTATTTATGACATGCCTGTGTCTCACGCTGAGTGCGAAATTTACAGCAAATGGAATTTTTATATCTTCGAACAAATAAAAAAAACTGCTTAGAATTCGGTAGTCCGTTCAAACTGTCCACGTGATAAACATGTTTATACTTTATTATCACATTGCACAATATATTTGATAACAATTAAAGATAACTACTGGCGTTGAAGGTGTCTTTGGGCGGCGGAACGGAGGCGTGACCTGCCCGCTTGTTTGCCTCCTGTTACATAAAAAAAAGAAGATAAACCTAACTCATACTCCAACTGCCCAGCAAATAAGTGGAACTTGATTAGTACCCACCGGAGAGATCCTAACCAAAGGTTTGACTGGAATTCTCAAGGGAAGCGCAAATGGGGCGGTCGCAAACAGACCTGGCAACGTACTCTTGAACGAACGAAGCCGGTAAGACTTGGAACAAGGTAAAACACGCGACGTATAGATGGAGAATTGTTGTAGATGGTCTGTGCCCCATCGAGGGGACATAGGATCTTAACGAGAAAATTCTTAAAATAGCAAATAAGCAAATATTTTATTAACATAAATTGGTACATTACTCCACCGCACAAACGAAAGCATAACTTGTTTTTTCAGTGAGAAAATGTTATTTTCTCTTGCCAACCAACGAAGCCTGAGAACACTTCAATTTTGAAACAAAGTTTTTACATATTTTATTATATTTGCTAGTCGGTTACCATGTAAAGACCCAATTGAAAATGAAAATTAAAAAAAATGTTTATTCGCTTTCTTAGTACACCGCTCTTCCATATATATGGTATCAAAAAAGTACTATCATGTAACTTTAGTGTTATAATTTTAATTTATATTAAATAATTGCTGATTTATACTATAATAAACTTTCAGTTAAATAACGTAATTTTAAATTTCAGTTTGCATAACATACATTCATACATAAACTTACACCACTGTCACTGCTTATTAATTCTCACACAAGTACGTTCTACAACTGGTAATGCTCTAATTAGGTCTTGTTACATCTTCTAAGTACACACAACGTTCAGTTTGTGCCTGTATGTAGTTCTCGGCTCAGCTATTAATAGTTTAAGTTTTATTCAATCCTATTTGCGAATATGCTGGTGACGTGTAATACAGATTACATTACCTTTTTTTATAGAATAGAATAACTTTGTAAGAGCCTTGTGCTTGCACAAGTTGGAAAGTTGGAAATTGGGGTTTTAGGGTGTAAGACAACTTTGTTGGCATTAATAAAAAAAAGTATCCTGGAGAGGGATTATTATTTTCTAAATAGGGTTTGTTATGGCATATCGCTATTCAAACTAAACTCAAACTCAAAATATCTTTATTCAAGTAGATCTTTATAAAGACACTTTTGAATCAACTTTTACACTACCACCGGTTCGGAAGGCAGATTAACTTCCCAATCTGTCTTTACACTTGCAAATATATATATAAAACTAAAACAACCAATTCAATAAAAAAACATTTTCTGACATGATATGTTTTAAACTGATTTGAATGATTATTTAATTATTGATTGGGAATGATTTTTGTGGGTTGTCTGGAAGAGATCGCTTATTAGCGATAAGGCTGCCCGTTGCTCTTATATGTACTAACAGCTATTAACGTCATTAACTGTTTAAGTGCAATAAAGTGTGAATAAATAAATAAATATTATAATTACAAAAAAAATATTATAATACTCCTTTTTCTAATATATCCAAGTATAGATGTGTTTTGTCGGATTTGGCAAAATCCGTACGCCCCAGCGCATTGAAACAAAGCCAACTTTAAACCAAGGCTTACTATTGATATTTAATAATTTCTAAACTTAATATTTGATAATATATTTGATTAAGAATTAAGTAGGCACCTGGGAGTCAGTACCGGTGATCAAAGAGCTGGTGCTTTTCTCGCTCAGCGTATAAGCATCGAAATGCCAGCAATAATAAGAAATATAAATTTGTAAATTATAAAAAAATGTAGGGTTTGTATTTAGTAAGTTTCTTTTCGAAGCGATCAATTATTACTATGAAATGTTGAGTTCAAATAACACATTAAATAAAATTTCTTGGTTGTGCCATATATACTATGAGATGTATGTCGCAAAGCGAAATGAAAGTAATTTGAAAGATATTGCTTATAAATTACTTCGTGCCGATTCTAATCGGCGGTTGCGAGGATTGTGGAAATTTAATATAACTGTCAATCATGAACAGACCTCGTACAAGTGGAACTTGGCTTTGAATATTCCTTATATTAAATACGTTTTACATTGAAATATATTCATTGTTACTTATAGTTATATGGTGTATCTCCCTAAGCTTGCATTGTGATATCCTGGGTTCAGTATTTGTGATATACTTCAAAAAGGTTTCCAACCAAAGTGATGGCTGGTAACCCTCCATAGTTCCCTCCGCGATCTGGATCGAACTGTGGACGCACCTTTCAGAGGTCTTCCACAGAATATGTGATCCGGAAATTTAAAAAAAGTGCGTTTAGGACCGTCTATGCAATTAAATAGGTGTTCACAGACCACAGACTGTTTAGTCCAGCTTATAAAAATATCTCTATTCAAACATCGCGTCCAGGTTTTTAAATACAGTGAGTGACAACTCTTTATAACACTGAAGGGACTGTTCATTTTTTGGTATAAAATCGGCGAAAAATCATTGTATGGAAGACAAGGTAAACCAACCAAAGCCAAATGATATCGACGTTATAGAGACTTTGTCGTTAAATTGAGGGAGTTTACATGGAATTTACAATCCATTTCAACATTTATATTTATTCAAACCAATGTATTGTATCTGTAACAGCGTTATACCGGTCCATAATTTTGAAGTCGTATCTATATCACAGGTTAATTATTTAAATAAGAACTCAGAGCGTTTTAATATCGTAGGAGCGTTCTTCACAACGACTACACTTCTGAGCTTAATAGTGAAAAGCGCTCGTTTTTATGCAGGTGTCTCCTGCAGTACTTCACGTGTTCCTAGACTGAATCCCCTTGTTTACCAAGCGCAAGGTGTCCGATTTATCTAGTGAGTGTATTAGTATTATTTTTTGTCTCCTAAATTGTTGTTAAAGGCTTTAATGGTAACGCACAATAGAAGATCCGCCAGACGAATAGTTATCGCGCAATCTCTTTGCGGCTTGTGAAAGATACACGCACGATTTGTGAGATCATTACTTACAAGTAATGTATACAATCTTGCTCAAAGTAGTAAAGCTAAATCCTTTTTTTAGATTGTATCTGTTTTCTTGATAACTTTTCTTTAATATAACCAATATTGAGCCTTGCCAGCTATTTCGCCTTGATTTGGGAACTGGCAGTAAATGTAATTTATATGTTTTCGACTATTAATAAAAAAGAATTAACTATGTAAATATTTTTTTTTAAAGTTTATTTTTGCTCTATGTCCACATAGTTAGTCCAACGGTCTTGCCGGACTATCTAACAGGGAGTCTAGGGATCGAGTCCCGGTCAACAATGGTGTGATTTGATATTTATAACCTGCAATCTGATATATATAACATGGTACAAGACGTACGCAGTATGTACATATTAAGTCTTATATATGCCCAGCACAGATTATAAACCAGGCATGAATAAACAGTCTTGCATGTCAATTGTCACATTAGAATTACATATTTAACGAAGCTTCAAATTACTAAGGTGGTAACAAATTTGTCTAATAAAAATTGTCTTTACAATTTTTGGAGTTATTCAACTCATTGAACTAACATTATTATTTAACCTCCATATTGTTTTGTATTTAATATATTATTCATAAAAGAGAGAGAAATTTATGGTACATAAAATATTAAGTGAAGTGCTTCACAAATAGAATCCACACTAAGTTTCAATATCAATCTTATATATAAAAAAAAACTTTTAATTTATTATTTATAATTTTGGTTCCCCTCACAAGCCAAATAATACATAGACAAACACATCTTGTTACGGACAACGAGCATGGTAATTTGTAATAGGCAAAGGCGAAGACGGCAACCAGATGTTCAAGAAACTAATGGTCAGCGGGGTGCGGGCGCGACGGGTCACGGAGCCATTTTGTAGTTTTAAGTTTTGAATTATATAAAGATAGATAGATTTACGCAGCCGTTCCGGACGGACGTTAGTGAATAAGCTGGTGTAATCTGTATGGCACCCACTAACGTTTGATAAATAAAAAGGGAACGTGTTAATTAATACCGCTTCGAGTTTTATTCAACCATCCGTAACATGGTCCTTCGAGCAGCCGGATAACCAGAAGAAGAAGACTCTACGCAACGACGCCGAAAAGAAGAAAGATCTTGCCTGTGATTCCAGGAAGGTTTTATCGGTAGTACTACCTGTGAGCCCAGGAGTACAAGCAAAGAGTAAACTTCATTGCCTGTACAACGTGATTTGCCGCATCGACGTGCTGCTGCAGCGGTCACCGAGGAAAGCATTATCCACGAGTTCATCGCGATCAAAGGAATAGTTTGAAGATCAAGATGAACACAAGAAGCCGACAAGTGAAGAGGGCAGAGGAGATCGATGAAGGACTACGGTCAGAACGCGTATCGTCAGAATCTTTATCGATAGTGAAGGAAGCAGGACATTCTGTTGCAACACACGACGAGGTATCAAGTGAGTGTATACAAAGGAAGGAACGTATAGATTCAACGTTGTTACCTGTGGATTCGGCGTCACAGACCTCAAGAAATACAGTGAGGTCAAAGGCGTCACGTGTCAAGCAAGTGGAATACGAAGCCGAAAAACGCTTAGTCGCATTAAGAACAGAGAAGTTGAAGCTTGAAGAGGGATTAATTAAGAAGCAACTCACCGCTAAGATAGCCAGAATCGAATCCGAAGCAAGTACTGTCAGTGGCTCACCCGGGCGGTGTTTGAAGAAATCCACTGCATCAGTAAATATATGGCTAAGTCAATGCAGCGAGAAAAGTCTATCTCAAGATGATATGGAACAAGACGTGTTGCTCCCAGAACGCGTGGAGTCAATAAAACAGCACGTGTCTTGCAGAACAGGGCAGCGGACCACTTTTGTTATCGATGAGTCGGCAGAGCAAACAAGGTTAGCCCAGGATCAAGGGATGGAACGACTCATCGGTGCTTTTGAGAAAATAGCAACAAGAAGACCAATCCGACAAACTCAAGACTTGCCACAGTTTAATGGAAGTGTGAGTGAGTGGCTATATTTTAAAGTTGCTTTTGAAGACTCGACGAAGCTTTACAACTATAGTAAAGCAGAAAATATGGCAAGATTACGCGGCTGCCTTACTGCCGCTAAGGAGACAGTCGCCGTACTATTGAGTTCTGCGTGCGATCCCGATCTCATTATAAACGCACTGAACCAATGTTATGGTCGACCGGAGATTATAATTGTCAAAGCGCTAGATGAAATAAGGCGATTGCCTAGACCGGGACATACAGCTACTGAGTTAAACCAATTTGCAATCAAGGTGCAAAACATAGCGTGGCTATTGAAAAGTGTCAACGACCGAAGTTATACGAGCAATGGAGCATTGGTCCGAGAGATAGTGTCTAAACTTAACTTTCACTATCAGGCTAGATGGACAGACTACGGCAAGGCTCACAGTAATGACAGCGAACCTATTTTTATTACACTGTCGAAATATCTTTTAGAGGAAGCAAATTTACAACTTACTTTCAACTACAGCAAAAAGATAGACACAGCAACATTGCTAATCGCAAGTAAAACAAGATTAAAGGTCAACGAACGCGTTTACTCAACGCAGAAGAAACTCACGTGCTTATGGTGTAGCGGTAACCATTCGTCGACCCAGTGTGAGCAGTTTTTAAAAATGAAAATTAATGAACGTTGGAAAAAGGTGAAAGAAGTGAAGGCTTGTTTTTTGTGCCTGGAAGAAAGACATCAACGATTGCAGTGTAGAAGAAAGCTTTGCGGTGTGGACGGGTGTGTAAAGGCGCATCACAAGTTGTTGCATTGGACAGAATACAAGCCACAACAGGAACCATCAACGCCTTCGCCTGAAGTGGTTACGTCTACCTCTATGGCGGTAAAGGATGATGATCAAGTAGTATTATTAAAAATATGTCCCGTGGCTTTAAAAGGCCGAAACGGACGGGTCATAAATACTCATGCCCTGTTAGATGAAGGGTCAACAGTGACAATTATTGATGAAAAATTAGCACACGAACTGGGTGTGAACGGGCCAACTAAGCCATTGAAAATCCAAGGAGTTACTTCGAAAATTGACGATTTTGAGAGCGAGTACGTTAAAATTCATGTAAGTCGCTACGATGGAGAGGCTAGCTACCCATTAAAAGCACGAACGATGCGCAGTTTCAATATTGGTGCGCAAACGATTCACCCTGATCGTTTGCGTTATAAACATTTGGAGAAAATACCACTCAAACAAATGATTGGTCACGCGAAACCACGTTTATTGATTGGAACAGACAATTGGCAACTTATAGTTACAAGAAAGCTTAATTACGGAAAGAAAAACGAGCCAGCTGCTTCACTTACTAAACTTGGTTGGATTTTACACGGCACAGCGCCTAAACAAAGTATAATGGAAGACAATGAACGTGTTTTGCATTGTTTAAATCAAATCAAAGAAAGCGACGTCTACAAAGAAACAAATTATGAGCGCTTAGAAGCAATATTAAAACAAAGCTTTGCTATTGATGCATTGGGAATAAATAGCAAAAAACATTAACGAGCGCCGACGCACGTGCAGTGCAATTGTTTAATAACACTATAGAAAAACGAGGAAGGCGTTACTACCTGGGATTACCATGGAAGACCGATAGCGGTACATTTCCGGAAAGTTATAATATGGCATATAAGCGGCTACAAGGCATTGAACGAAAAATGGACCAATCTCAGGAGTTTAAAGAGTCGTATACAAAACAGATAAATAACTTGTTAGAAAAAGAATACGCCCGCCCTGTTGATAGATTGAAAACATCAACGTCGGGAGAATGGTATTTACCTCACTTTGCTGTAACAAATCCTAATAAACCAGGAAAAGTGCGTCTAGTTTTTGATGCAGCAGCGAGGTCTAATTCAGTATGCATGAACGATGAGCTGCTAGAGGGGCCAGATTTATTGCAATCATTGCCCAGGATATTGTTTATGTTTCGCGAAAGAAAATATGCTATTACTGCTGATATTAGGGAAATGTTTCTACAGATAAAAGTAAACGAAGATGATCAAGTCGCTCAAAAGTTTTTGTGGCGAGGTGAAAACCGAAATAAGCTACCGAAAGAGTACGTTATGACTTCGTTAATATTTGGTGCCAAAAGCTCACCGTTTGTAGCACATAGCGTAAGAGATTATAATGCCGAATGCTACAAGACTACTTACCCAAACGCGTACCGCGCTATTACAAAAAATCATTATATGGATGACTACGTAGATAGTTTTGACAACGAAGATGAAGCGCGAAAAACAATACAAGAGGTAATTGAAGTTCATAACAACGCTAGTTTCACGCTCGCTGGATGGAATTCAAATTCACAACGGGTATTGGAAGTTACACCGTTCAATCTCCGTACTACGAGACCTAAAGAATTAGGAACTACGCCCTTGCATTATGAAAAGACATTAGGAGTAATTTGGGAGGCTGGCGAAGATGTACTCTCATTTAACACGAGCCTAAACAGAGTGCCTTGTAAAGTGAAGCAGGGAATAAGGAAACCGACTAAGAGAGAAGCCTTAGGAGCTGTTATGTCGGTGTTTGACCCACTGGGTTTAATAAGTTATTATACCGTTACGGCGAAAATTATTCTTCAACGGTTATGGATATTGAAGACAGGTTGGGATGAAGAAATTAATACTGAGCAATCTGATGAGTTTAAACAGTGGTTGGATCAATTAGAAAACATACGGGCATTAAAAATACCTAGGTGGTATAATTACACGAGGGGAGCAGAGTTGCAATTACACATATTCTGCGACGCATCTGAACAAGCATATGCAGCCGCGGCGTACTGGCGGATGAAAACTAACAACATCAACGTCAGGCTTATTGCTGCAAAAGCCCGAGTTTCACCTATTAAGTCACAGAGTACACCACGGCTAGAGCTACAGGCAGCTCTTATCGGAGCTCGATTATCTGAGGCGATCAGAGAAGACCACAGAATTGAACCAAATAAAATTGTGCTTTGGACTGATTCAACAACGGTACTACAATGGATCAGAAATGATAAAACAAGGCATCCACCATATGTAGCTCATAGGTTAACAGAAATTACGGAAATAACCGACGCTAGTCAATGGCGTTGGGTCCCAACAAAGGAGAACGTCGCGGATGACGCGACAAGAGCGACATTTAACCACAAAACCAATAATGACCGGTGGTTTAAAGGTCCAGCTTTCCTTTCCGAGAGTGAAGAAACGTGGCCAAGTGAAACTGGCGAGCGACAAGTGCACACTTTAACCATAATCGAGGATAAAATTGAAAAAATCAGAAAACAAGATTTACCTGATATCGAAAGATTCGCACAGTATGAACGATTGATAAGAGCCACGGCTTATGTACATCTATTCTTACATAAGCTCAGAGGTCGTAGTGGCCAACTCGATTTAAAAGAAGCGGAAAGTAGGTGGATACGAGAAGCACAGGAACAAAGCTTCACAGATGAAATTAAAACCCTGAAGAAAGGAAAGCCGATCAAGAAAACCAGTCGTTTGGCTAAATACGACCCGTTCCTTGATGGAAATGAAATACTACGTGTACGCGGGCGGTTACAAACACCGATTACAGAAGAGATAAGAAATCCTATTTTATTAGATGGGCGCCATAAGCTTGCAAAATTAATAATTTTTAAAGAACACAAGAGGGCGCTACACTCTAACAATGAACGCGTAGTGAACGAGATTCGTCAGAAGTATTGCATACTGCGGCTACGACCTACGATACGTAACATTGCACGTACATGTACCCTGTGTACGCTACGGAAAAAATCGCCAACGAAACCAAATTTCGGCTTACTACCAAGAGTCCGAACAGAAGCTTATATACGACCGTTCACCAATTGCGGGATGGATTATTTCGGCCCGATTGGCGTTACAATAGGACGGCGACATGAAAAGCGATGGGGAGCGATTTACACATGCCTTAGTACTAGGGCTGTACATATCGAGATAGTCGCATCACTTTCAACTGACTCAGCGATAATGGCATTAAGAAGAATGGCGGCCCGACGTGGATGGCCGCAAATTATATATTCTGATAATGCAACCAACTTTAAAGGCGCCGACAATGAACTCAAAAAAGCAATGGAAAAATGGATGCCAGATCTAGAAAATTTATGTTTGGTTCAAAGGACAGAGTGGCGTTACATAGCTCCGGGACCCCCACATCAAGGCGGCGCATGGGAGCGCTTGATAAGAACAATAAAAGACGCAATGAGAATTATTTTGACTGAAAAGTACCCTAAAGAAGAGACTTTGAGCACTTTGATGACAGAAATAGAATACAGTATAAATGCGAGGCCACTAACACATGTTCCAGTGAATCCGGACGACTCCGAAGCATTAACGCCTAATCATTTTTTGCTTGGGGGCTCAGATACAATGCCTATACTGGGTACTTCGATACACGTAACTAAAAGAACGTGGAAAACGGCCCAAGCACTAGCTGATGAATTTTGGCGGAGATGGATTAAGGAGTACCTACCTACGGTGAACGCCAGGGGTCATATACCAAGAACAAAGAGCGCTATAAAAATGGGTGATGTGGTGATTATTATGGATCCACTTCTACCGCGTAACGTGTGGCCCCGCGGGATAGTTACGAAAACCTATAAAGGACCCGATGGAGAAACCCGATCAGCTGAGATTGAAACGAAACTGCATAAGCTAAGACGACCGGTTACTCGCCTCGTTGTCCTACCTACGGAAAGCTCCACCTTATAGAGATTTCGCTGAGGGGAGACTGTTACGGACAACGAGCATGGTAATTTGTAATAGGCAAAGGCGAAGACGGCAACCAGATGTTCAAGAAACTAATGGTCAGCGGGGTGCGGGCGCGACGGGTCACGGAGCCATTTTGTAGTTTTAAGTTTTGAATTATATAAAGATAGATAGATTTACGCAGCCGTTCCGGACGGACGTTAGTGAATAAGCTGGTGTAATCTGTATGGCACCCACTAACGTTTGATAAATAAAAAGGGAACGTGTTAATTAATACCGCTTCGAGTTTTATTCAACCATCCGTAACACATCTATATATAAGTGTACAATCTCTTATAAATATTCTTCAACTTCACACGGCTAAGAATAAAATCCAAAAAATTTGAAATTCGAATATCCTAATGTCAAAATATATGTCATTCTTAGATATGGCGCGTTTTGCTGTCACTTGAGTTTAGTGATTGATTTTCGGTAATGGTGAAAATCCATTCGGTTAAAGGAAAACATCGCGGGAAATTTAAGTGTCGTTTACGTATGAAAATATTTGTGTTCGAGGTTGAAAATTGTCGTATTTTTTCAAGTGGAATATTTTCCCGCGTCCCGCGGGTCGTGCGCCATTTACATATCACACACAATAACGCTAATTGCAAATGGTGGAATTGTGTCACTCCCGAATCCAAACAAAATTTCACTTTTATGACCTTATTTTTTTGAATTATTATTTCAATTTTAAAAAAATCGTGCGCAGCGTACAAATTCCACTTGGCCAACACTGCTTTTTATCAATGCGTGTTCTAACAAATTAATGGTAAATCATGTGTAGCTTGCCTGGAAGAGATCGCTTATTAGCGATAAGGCCGCCTGTTTCATATTAATTTTTGAAAAAGTCAGTAAACTGTATTTGGCGTTTATTTTTTTATATTTTTTTTTTACATTTATTTTTACATATTTTGTTACAAAAGGTATTTCATAGGTTGAATACAAATTGATAAAAAACCACCGCAACTCCAATACAATAACAAAAATATGTAATAAAATTAAGATCACTAAGAAAGAGAACAAAAAATAACATATAACATTACATAGTACTTGACAATCTCATATATTTTAAGCAACTTACAAATATAACGGTAATATAAAATGATATTCTGAGCACGTGTCTAGGTAAGCTCTCGTTTCACGTTCCGTATACCCAAAACTGATCTCAAAAAGTTTTATTAAATCACGAATTTGCCCGCTTTAAGAGAAAATCAGAATTCTCTTGACGGGTATCAAGTTCGTTGACTATTATAAAAATGTGTTTTACAACAGTATTCTTGAATCTTTTTTGCAGTATATCAAATACAATTAGAGAACTCATGATTTTCTTCGACAACTTAAAACCATACCAACAAAATCTTAATGATTTTTTCATTGTAATTGTAACCGTCTAATTAAAAAAAACGTTTATACATTAAAACCATAGTGACGGCGTATTTTGAAAACAAAAGAATGGTAGCCATGGCAAAAATTATTAATGTTTAAATAGTCCATGTATTGTATATGACTGTTAGACGTAATATAATTTGTCTTTTGCGATTATTCCTCAAAATCTACTTAAATAACCATACTACAGAATAAGTGAATTAAATTTGAAAGTTGTTAATTAATTGTTTATCAAGTGCTATAATCGTGTAAAGGACTATTTAAAAGATAAAAAAACATCTGGTAATGAACGATCGCCATGCTGAGGACATTTATATGAACCAGCTGAAAATCATCATCATCTGATAGCCTGCAACTCAGACCAGTTTATTTTGGAATCCTCGTAGCCATAGATTATAAGAATGTTATTGACGTAAACAAGTAAATAGTATAATTGACTTAACCATAAACAACACAATGTCCATGTATCGATACATAAGATAGGTGAAATGAACAATCAAAAACTTAAACCGAACACAGGGAAATATCGAAGTTTTTAATTCAGTAAAACCAGTTTGCAATTTAATTCCAATTTGAAAGTTTCAATTTACGCTTTGATGTGGTTCATTCATGTAAAAACATCCTGTCAAGTTCACGATTGTACTTGTGGAAAGTATATTAAAATACTTCTATACATGGCTTAACTACATGGCACTAAATATGTCGTCCATATGTTTAATGCAGGTTATATAAAAAAAGCTAAGAAACAAATTGAAAAAAACAAACAAACTTGGCGAAGCTCTAGAAAAATATATCCTTATTTTTCACAAACATGTTGTAAAGGTAAAAAGCTCAACATCGGGCCAGTTAAATTGAGTAAAGATGAGCTTTTTTTGTAATTTGAACATATCATGTAATATTGTATTTTAAAACTTTAGTGTAATGGACAAGTTATCGAGTGTCCGGTCTTTATACAAGTATCTTTATAAAGACCTACTTTGATAAAGATATTTTGAGTTTGAACCGACTAAGACAGACAATATTTTCATTTAAAATTTCGTTTTTGTAATTTTTATTTCGTTAAATAAGATATGGCCGGAAAAAATATTTTACGACGTTGTTCACTTATTTAAGTGAACGCACGCATTTACAGTGTGTAAGCGCTGATAATGTTAAGGACACATTATTGGAGATCTTGTTCCATAAGTACTTAACATCATTCAAAAATCATTACATTAATTCTTAAAATTTGACACAATATATATAATAAAAGTGTTTACCTGTACAACTTAACTGTCAATCCTGAATATGATTAAAAACAAAATGAAAAAGTCAAAATATCTCTTTTCACCTAACTTTTTTAACGATTCACTTACAAATTTAAATCGGAAAAAAATATAATAAAAATGACTATACAATAAAATTTTCTGACAGTTCCCAAATAAAGAGCATACAGCCGACGAGAAGAACTGGAAAGAAACACTCAGGAACTGTTTTTAATTTTGTGTTACATTGAATTATCGAATGAACGCACTGAATTTCTTTAGTCCAGACATGCTTAATATTTAAGATATATTTTACATATAGTTAGCTCCAAGTAAGGTATATTCTGTCATGGGGGTAATAACAGATAACATATATAAACCAAAATTGAATCGAACCAAAACTGAGTATAGCCCAGTATGGCACATTTCACTTACTTTTTATAGACTGCTGTTTTTACAACATAAAATTAAGCGGAGATTGCACTGTTCAATGTTAAACCAGCTAGACGGAATGCATGCATACAAACTATCTTCAATGCTTTGGATTGACGCCAGCTTTAAAATATTCAAGCATTTCTGCATAATATATGTTTAAAAAGGAAAGATTAAACCGGTGTCACTTTTTTACGGCATACATCAGAAACACACACCGACAAATTCATTCAAGCAATTCTTCAATCTTATAGGATGTGTGTTCGTCTGTATTTGAAAGAAATACTTTACTTTGTTTAAACCCATTTTAAACCACATAAGTATAGGCTAGTAGAAATATATATTTTTTGAGGAGACGGAATGTTTTCTGCGCACCATCCTTTTGTGGAACCAACTGCCAGCACTATCCCGAACCGATACAACTTGGGCGTAGAGGAGAGTCTCCCCTCCCTTAAAGGCCGGCAACTCATATATTTTAAGCACTTTACTCAAGTCACCGTCAAGACACCGCTTCACATAAATAAAACTGGGAGGCTTAAACGATTTGCATTATTATGTAACGGTTCGTTCTAATAACAGATTTAAGCAGAGTTAAGAAAGTAAATTTATATTTCGCCTTTTGGATTAACATTGCCTTTAATAATCGTAACAGGGCTGATCTCTATATTTATATTAACGTGATAAGATTAATCCATTAGTATCCATTAGGAGCCCAATATTGCTTTAATGATAACTGTTATTATCATAATCCGATATTTGGCAACTCGGTTTTATATTAGTGATTATTATAATCCAGGTCCACACTTTATGGGCGGCCCCTGATATCATGTTGTTTCATATATTATTATAATTAAGCCTTTTAATCGGGTTTAATTACTAATTTATAGATGTTAATCTCAATTTAATGTATAATTCTTCTAAAGGTCCCTCTCACTCTACCCCTCATCACTACGATGGCGTACCACTAGCAGCCATAACATGTCCAACTTCTTATTCTTCCATCGTCTACCATGCCGTCTTCTGTTTCTCTTAACGTAACGTGAGCGTCATTCTGTTACAACACTGGACCACTTCTCCCGAACACCTCTAACAACTTGCCCAGTCCACTACCGGTATTTAATTGTGGTTTCAATGTCCTTCACCTCGAAGATCTTGATTTCTGCATCTATCGGCTATTTATTCCAACCTAGCTCTTCCGTAGCGTTCTGCTGGATGTATTATGCGTATTGTAATAGATTCTCCACAACTATGTCTTATTCGTCACAGTTTATCACTATTAACACCTGCCGTTAGAGGTGGTATTTAAGTTTAGTGAGTTGAGGTGGTAGACGTCTGTCAACGTCATTCTAGTTCGCCACAACGCTCACTGTCATGTCGCAAAACCCTATTCATATGAGGTCTAGTGGCACGAATGCTTGTTCCTACGTCTTTAACTGAAAAATAGACAGTTTTCTAGGCTGGTTGGTCTGTTACTAACAATGATTAAGATATAGATGCAATTTGAGGGCAACACCAATATGGGGGACATTGAATTATTATTAATATATATTTATTAATTCACACTTTATAACACTTAAACAGTAGAATGTTAAAAGGTGTTAATATATAAAAGAGCAACAGGTGACCTTATTGCTAATATTGCGATCTCTTCCAGGTAACCCCCTTTATGTGTATTTTGTCCTCGTCTTTTTTAGGCCGATATCTATTATTACTTTAAAATATTATAAGAAGGTTATTCTGTATTTCAAAATACTACGTCTCAGATTACTAAATCGATTAAATAGGCATAGTTCTTCGTCCAAATTTATTGTTCTCTCTCCGCTGAGCCGTGATATCGGAACGTTTTGTTCTGATCCAATGAACCAATCCAATTTCACTACATACAATCATTAAGGATAAGGAAAAGATTTTTGTTTTTATCTAATATTTGTTTAGCTAAGGCTTGCAAAAACAATTTATTATGTGTTCTTACCACACAATAAATATTATTTGTTATAGAACACACAAGAAAGTATCTAAATAATGACATTGGATCTATGGTAGTCTATGTTGGATATACGAGGTAATACTATGCTCGTTGTCGTTGTCCTGATGTAGTAATAATATATGTTACTTAACTAATCCTTGTTTTGTATTCTTTAACATTTTATAAAACTCTGGTACTTAGTGACTGATGTGTAATTAAAAATAAAATAAAACACAAAACTAAAACAAGTTTTAAAAGTTTGGGCTTTGGCAGAGTACCCAAAATGCTGGTATTTCCTAGCTGTATCGCGATTATACGCTGAGCGAGATAAGCAACAGCTCTTGGATCACTGGTACCAGGCGCCTACTTAATTCCTTAATAAGCGCCTGTGCACTACTGCAGGGTCCAAAAGTCTCTATTCCAAAGGGAACAAAATCAAAGTTGAAGGAAAGACTTTTGTACTTTGAGTACAGTAAAAAAGAAATAATAATCGGTGATCCAAGAGCTGGTGCTTTCCTTGCTCAGTACCCACAATGCCGCCTACATTGTGGTACTCTTTCACATGGACCAAACTTTTTAAATTTGTTTTAGTATTGTTTTTGGTTTTTTTTTGAGTTACTTATATGAATAAGTTAGGTTAATATTATGAATATTTTGTGTTTATATAATATTTTTTTCTAACCTAAATGTAGTGGATTCTAAAATATTTATACGAAGACAAATTAAATTCATGTGAAAGCAATCTTATTGCGAACCATAATTGATGGTTGCATCTACTCTGTAATTAATTTAGGATTTAGCAATAAACAGTAGCAGTAGTGATATATTAAATTACATAGGCATTTGTCTAGCTAGTGCTTAATTGCCATAATGACTGAACAAAACAATCCTAATATATAGCTTGTTCAGCAAGCTTCCCCGACAAAGTTTGGAATTTGAAATAAATATAAAATGTAATTATAAAAATTGTGTTTAATCTACCGTAGTCAAAGGAAACGATTTTACCAATGTTATTAAATTGCTTTGATCTTTGAAAATTTCATTCGTCTTTTTATTCCTGATTTGAGGTTTAAGAATTTGTACCCAAATATCAATTTAATATTGATTCGCGTGTAACTGTTGGCCAAGGCATGTCTCTCCTCTTTCTGAAAAGAAATTCTGAGTAAAATAAAATATAATTAGGGTCTGCAATATTTACAGTCTCGAACATTTTCTGTTTTGTAATTGGTGTAATAAAAGATATCTTAGAATTACGTCTTTACAGGGCCGTTGTATCGGCCTTGAATAACACTCTTAGAGTTTCATTTAATTTTTTATAATTAGATATTTATAAGTAATTATTCCTGTCAGGTGGGAAGGAGATGAAAATTATATAGATAATTTCAGATAAGTATGGTAATCACTATCCAATATTGAATGGAAATTTATACAGCTCCCCGGATTAAGCGGTTGTATTGTTTAAGTTCAGGTTACGGCCCTGTAACTTAATGTAATTAAAAACATACCCTACGAAGCGTGAACATGGAATGGCTAATATTGTACAAAAGTTTATTAAAAATATTTTTAAATTGTTGAAAGTCATGTCTAAAATGTATATTTAAATTTTAACGATTAATCCTAGAATAGTTTCGCCATGTGACGTGTTTGCACGTTCTTATTTTAATAGAAAAAAGCTTGAAAACGAACACACTATCTGGGCTTTCAATTAAGGTTATTAAAAAAAATGCATGATTTTAACTAATTAATTAATTAACTATAACGTTTTTTTGAGATATATAAAATGGTTCTTAGCTTTTACTATAAATAAAAAGAAAAACTTATGATTAAAATTCGAAAAAACCATTCATTATAGAATCAAAGTCCATGGATTTGTTATTCATGAATTGAATTCTGGCGACAAAACTCCTCGGTAGGCCAATCCCGGCTTAACCGTTCCATACGTAGTTCCTTTCAGAAAACATATTGATATGGAAACTCTTTTGTTAACGTAAGTATACGCCTTGTTGTCTAACGTTTACGTTATTTTTCGTCCGTTTATGAAAGCTCTAACGCTTTTTCATACAAGTTGGTCAGATTCACACGAGATTAAGTCCTACATACCCTCACTCATGGAACGTTTAAGTTATATACAAAATGTATGTGTTACCTTTATATGTTTTTTTATTGGTAAAAGAAAGTTGCCTACAATGCTCCTGTCGCGTATACAATAAAGTTGTTAATACAACTTTGACCCTTCCTTTTTCGTTGTATTATTATTAATTATTATTATACTTGTATATGTCCTTATGTTTGTGCTTATTAAATAAATAAAAGAAAGGTAAGGTGTCGTTAGACAATCACACTATAGACGCCCATCGACGTGTGTGTTGTGTGATTTTTTCGCACTTTAATATTAAAATAAAAATGTTTATTGTTAAAAAGTACATGCTCTATGAAGGCGCTTCAATGTTTTGACAGTGTCAAGAGACGTAAAGAATGACAATGGCGGGTTGACGTTTCTTCACTCCGACGCAGCTCCGGGCTCTCTTGGCGTGCAGCGTTGGAACGAAGAAAAACCACGATCATTGGAGGATTTAGATCCGTTCGCATCGCGCCCAATTAAGACGTGTTCGGTGGAGTGTCACTTTGTCCCACTTAATTATATTGTGCTGATCATAATTCTGTTCATATTTGTGAAAATCATAATCGTACATTGTTAATTATCTTCAGCGCGTGGTTTTAATTGTCCTCGTCCGCCAACCCCCGATAGCTCGGCAGCCATAAATACAGAATTGACTGATGACGACCACGTGTCGTTATATACATGACAATTGGTCACTGGTCACATTTACAGTGATCTTAATACCAATGTACTAGTGAGAAATTATTTTTCAAATCAAAATATTGACGTACAATTCGTAATCACTTTCTCAAAATACATTTCAATTCTTAAACGGTGTGTTACTGACACAACGCTTATTTTCACAAACAATTAATTGTCGTGCCCCTGAATGGGACAGTTCTAATTGTTTTATGTGTATTACAATAAGTATTATTTAATCTTAAAGCTTCATAATTACGTAATTTTATAACAAAATCGGTATTTTTTTTTATAAATAATTCCAATCTATCAAAAGACTACTACTGTTCAAGTTATTTAAGTTTTTTTTTAATACAACAATGAAATGAAAATTATATTAATCTATGTATTAACTCATCATCGAGTAACTGCGGCATAAGCAAAGTGTTGCACAGTTACAATGCCTGGAATGATAGGTGGTAAGTAGCTAGGTAGGTAGGTAAGATAAAGTAGAAGGTTAGGTAAGGTAGAATACCTTTTGTGAATTTTGAAAGATAACTACAACGGTCTACAGAATTAGCTTAGTATTTAAGTGCAATTAGCTTTTAAAACTAAGGTTCTACAAAATGTTATTCTACTATATAAGTAGCCTTTGACGCCTGAAACACATTCTATTATATGCAGAATATATTATATTTACTTTGCGAAGTGTTTTTTGTGAGTCAGTTGAATATGGACGGTTGTAAGTAGCATAGTTTTGTATGAAATATTTATTTTAAAAGAGCAGCTCGATCGAGGCATGCTGGTTCTTCTCGGTAGATGACTGCCTTCCGAACCGGTGGTAGTGTAAAAATTTACGATTCAAAAGTGTCTTTATAAACACCTACCTGAATAAAGATATTTTAAGTTTGAGTTTGGAGATCAATTTTGAATGCAGGCCTCAGCCGACAAATATATTTCATACCATACCATGCCATATCAAATATCAAACATAGGACGCTCTATTCGGCAGTCCAGCATGGCATAGTCGTCCTCCACCAAGTCGTCTAAAAAATTCTCAATGAGGGATAATAGACAAAACCACTAAGGTTTTGTCTATTATTCCGTTATATTTATTTGTTATCAGCATTTTACAGTCGGAGTATATAAAAGAAATATAACTCTGAAAATAGGCTGTTTATAAAAAAAAATAACGTAATTTTCTTTACAAGAAGACTTAATCCATATAATCTTCAAAGGTAGTTAAATCCGTGTCCAAGTGCTTGCTTAGGATATGAACGTGGAGGTTCTTTGATCAGCCTTAAACACTTTAATACTGTATAACAGATATGTCCAAGAGATATTATTAATATTTAACTAGGCTTTTATATTATATACATATAAAAAAGCTTAGTTAAAGCTTAGTTTTATTTTGTTCTTTGAAAATAATATGATTCTATAAAAGCATTTTAAGAGTAATATTGATAAATTTACCCGGGAGCTTATACAATGTTAATTTCTGTAATTGATTCCCGTCCTTTACATGGGATTTCCAATGTATTTTATAAATTAATTCAGCCTGAAGCAATAAAGGATCGATTGACATCACGGATGGAATAGTTGTTTTGCATTTATAACACAGACTGCGTTGAATAGCGTTCGCGAAATTAATTTTATTTTGTCACGGTATTTTTTGGAGCTTTTAACTCGACTTGTGTTTTTATAATACTTTGGAGTATGGACCAAAACTTTTTCATACCAAAGAGTCTCTGTTTATATTTATTACTAGTAAACTAAATAATAGACAAGACACAAAAAAATACTTAAGTATGATAATTGTATAATAATACAAAACGGAAAAGTTATAAATATGTAGTTAAAATATAACAGATGAGGTTTTTAGCGTGTATTTCGTTACACATTTTTACCTTGAAGTCTAACAAGTATATATTTTATGGTATGCAAAAATCATTCTTAAAAGCATTCATAAACTTTTCACAATGAATTCTGCTAACACTGAACGTGGCTGCGGTGACCTTTACTCAATTCTCTTCCGCATCATCATCTTTCAAATTTAAGGGATTATTTTAAGGAAAACATTACATTACATCAACAAGCAAATAAATACTACTTAATGTAAAATTATAATTTTATGAATTTTGATACATTTCAGATTACAATAATATTCGTATGTATTATTTAATTTTTGCACTAATAATTGATTATCATTATTATTAAAATACACTAAAACGCATAGGTTTGAATTACAAATATCCCAATACAGGGAATGTTTTGAAGCTAATACTTACTTGATTAATTTATTTTAATACTATTACAGACAACATAAATATAATATATGGTGTAATGTGCGGCATAATCGCTAATAAGTGATATTTAACATTATGCAAATTTATTGTCTATGCCAGTGACGCCATCTTCTGTGCTCCTGTGACGCCATCTTGTTTGCCCCTGCCAATGTCATTATTGTTTTGTTTCGAAAGATCAATGTCGCTTCGTTCATAAATTTATTAAATAGTGTGTTTTAAACAATTCTAAATCATTTCGTAATTATTTTACTTTCGTAATAATTGCCATCATCATAAATACAGTTAAAATAAATAAGGGGAATTCATTGGAACACGTTTTTCGCGTAAAAGGTCAGAAATTTGTTTCTTTTCTTAAATTTTATGATCTAATGTAATTGGTATGTAACTATTCTCTGTTTTAGAACTAGCAGAGTAAAATAAAATATAATAGATATTGTTGATAGTAATATGGAAGAGAGATAAGCGAAGCGTGTGAAATACAAGCCGGGTTGTTAATATAATAAGTGTAATTATCTGTATCGCGAACATTTACTTCGACATTGTATACTCTGTAATTACATGAGCGTCCGTCCGACATCGCCGACACTTCATCCATTGCCATAGTTGGTAACTGAAACTTTCTTTTTGTACGTGATGAATACAGCTTAAGTATTACAGTACCTATTATTATTATATCTGAAGACCTATTTCATATCCTTTATTAACAATCTACACATATTTCTTAATTTAATCAAATCAGCTAGTCTGCACACACTCCTATATACGTAATAGAAACTTACACAATGTACAGTGTAAACGCTATATAATGACACTGAAGGGACTGGATTTCATGACGTTATAGAGAGTGGACGTTAAATGGAGAGAAGAAATGTTATTGTATGGCATATAAGCCAAAGCCATTTGATTTTCACGCTTTAAAGAGTGGTTGCATTAAACCGACTGACGTTACATGGAGTATACACTGTATATATTTTTTAATGTTTTTTAGGAGGATCGGGGCGTTCCCAACAAAGGTATCATTAAAGGTACCTACTATTTTTTTAAATGTAATAAAAAAAAACTTTTTAACTGACTTCAAAAATAATTTCTGTGCTTTTTAATATGTATATTTTAACTCTAAATTAACGTTAATAACATTTTTATAATAGTCATTTATTATAATTACTTTTAAAATCTTCTTAAGATTTTCTTTCTCAGAACTAACCTGGTTCTGTGTTAATTCTTAGAATAAAACTCAAAGGCGAAAAACATCCTCCATTTTCTGCCAGCGTTTTTCGAATTTTCTTTGTTGCAGCCTTTTATCGTATATTATTTCTTAATTTGCACAAAAAATAACATTTGAAGTCATATTTTTATAGAAAACAAATGTACACAACTTTCTCAAACTTTGAAGGTTTGGGATTTTTGTTCCGAATTATCGTAGTCAAAAATACGCGATGTAAAAGCCTATATAAAAGCAATATAAGCCGAAGTAAATAAGGTTTCTGTGGCTAATAACGAATTAGCCACGTGTAAGCAAGATTTAACTCGATTTGTGATCTAGTTACGATAGCTTGGATTCAATTCAGGAACACGCTATGTTAGTTGGTTTAAGAGGATTTGTAGTTACATAACGTTTTTGTATATTTCCATATGTCATTCTAAAATCTACGATATGTATGACATCACTAACGTAAATTTTAAGTTTACGCATTTTAATAAATGTAAAAGTGTAAAAAACGTAAGAGTATATAATAAATGTGGAGGAAAAACTTGCATCCAAAACCACTGACTGGCCAACCCGATAGCCCCAGTATATTTTATTTTATTATATCTGTCCCCAGACACCTTATGTCCTAAACACATTTAAAACAATAAACTTACGAGATAACACAACTAGGTTTACACATAAGACAATGAAATGGGAACTTGAGATATATACAATAACAAAATACAATATATATAATACGAACAAGATACGACATACATGTGATCACTACCAGGATTCAAAGGTTTGTTTTTTTTAAGGCGTTCAAAATGCCTCTACGAAAGGTATGTAGAGAGTCGTCCACATTTACAATACTATTATAAAATCGACACAATCTGTTTACAGGACCGTTAAACGAATAGACAAGACGTGGGCGTGTAAAAAGTAAGATTATGTCTCGTGCGTGTGCTGCAGTGAAAAGGAATTCTGTGGAGGAGATCCGTGTTGATGAGTGGTTGACTTTTTTATATAGGTAAAGTAAATCTAGTAGGTCTCGCCGCGATTTTAACGAAAGTAAATGAAATTTGTTAAGCTGACTTTTATATGTGGGAAGTGAATCTTTTAAGTGGAAACGGCCACACTAAATTTAGTTTTATGGAATTTAGTAATATGGAAAAACACATATTAAAGCAGTATAGATAAAAAGCTAACTTTCTCATTAATACAAATGAATTTGATTTGAACTTAAGCGACAATTATGAAACAGAGATTAAACATTTTTATGCACTCTTGCAGTTCATTCTAGATTACTATTCATAAAATCTAGGTAAGGCGACGAATTTTTCCGTTTATCAAAGCACCTCTCGTTTTACTGATTAAAACTTTAGAGCATCATTGCAATTCATATACAGGGTGTGGTTTATTAAATGTGTAGTGAAGTAGAGGTTGTGATACCCTCAGTTTTCGATATTCGAAATTTTCGAAAATTTTAATGTATCCAAATGTAGGTATTTTTTTAAATATTTAAGATGTCACAGTTAAGGCCATTTAATCTTTTTACTTTTCCAGTTTTAAAATGAAATGGCCGGCCTGAAGATCTTTTTGTGTTCGTCATAAGCTATTTTATGTAATAGGAGGCAAACAGAAAAAAATAATAATAACAAACAACTATCAGAAACACGCACACATAAAATCATTCTGGTTTGAGTTTTGTGATTGTATTCACATATATAGTCGACCTACCTGAAACTACTGGTTTTATAACGAATGTTATAATAATAGTAGAAGTAGTAATAATTATATATATATATATATATATATTATCTATATATTTAATGGGATTAGTAGTTCTCCGGTTGTAAGTTTCGTTAAAGTAATTTCTCTCTAAAAGTAAATAAACTGGAAACGCTCAACGTCTACAACCACCCGTAGAGCCTCGCCTGTGCGACGCCAGTCAAATTTGATCGAGTATTAGTTAAGAAAATCCCATAACCCTTAGCAATTAAAAACTATCGTATAGTTTTTTTGTTTCTAAATTCAAATTAATAATGGTATACTAAAACTTAAATAAAAAATTTAGAACTAAAAATAAAAACTTTATTAATTCGGATTCATTTAATAGTAAAGTCTTTTTTTTGGATATTTTTTGCAATTATTACTCTTAATCTATTAAGTCAATGACAAATTCTTCATCCGCATGCCAAGTGGCGCACTTCTCGTCATCCCTAATATACCTACGAAGGTTCTATATAAAATATAGAACTTCTTTTCTTTCTCCTTTTTCATATCTTGAAAATAATATATCTCTCTTCAACCAGCATAATTATTCAGACATTATATAATAATCATTTTATTTTTCTCATAATCATCATCCTCGACCTCGATTGCTTCTTTTGAAAATAATAAATTCTGTTGTACTGATTAAATTGTAGCAATATAATAAAATTAACAATTTAATAATCGTAATTATAAATACTTAATTGTACAGATATCATCGGTCAAATGATGTCGTCATTTCGATGCTAATAAAAAACAACATATTCTTTGTTTTGGTTAACAGATAACTATGTTGTATATAAAATTGACATATATAACAGAAAATCTCATGTTTTCCAGACATATGCCTTTTATATCAGTGTCACAGTAAGCAACAGATGCCATTAATCATTTTGTTCTATTTGCTCCTGTTTCTAGATGATTGATGAGAAATAATGCAAATCGTCTGTGGAGTTCGCATTCTTTCAATCACAAGGTTTTATTTATAATATTGAAATCACTGAACATCTTGTGTATGGGATGTACCGAGTTCTTGAGGTAAGAAAAAAGGGAGAAACTATCAAAAAACAGGTTACCAGGGAAGTATCGGATAAAAATTAAAAAAAAATAATGGCTAAGCATCGAAAACAAGGTTATCATTTATTCGGTGGGATGCTTATCAGTTTGTGAAGACTTAAGATTATAATGATTAAGGAAATAAGTTTCAACGCAACACATCGACAACTTAATTACTGTTATTATTAATTTATATATAGGTAATTTAAACATTTAAGATTATATATATTTTAGCGAAACTGGATTACTGTAATGCTTAAGCTCTAATCCTAATATAAGGTTTGCTAAAATCATACGTAACCAATTGAGTTTTGTGGGCAAAAACCTGTCTGTTTGGCACCCTCATAGCCATATAAGAAGAAAGTTAAACACCGGAGTATTCTGCGAAACCTTTCATGGAATCGGGCTCTTAATCTTCATGTACTTTCTTGATACACAAGTCTATGTGGAAAACATATTAATATTTATTTTAACATCAAAGGTAATATGATTTAGGTATTGAAGTAATCCCACTCAAGCTTAAATCGAAATAAGTTTTGTATGAAAGAGATATTAAGTAAAATCTATTTTTTGTAAGAATTACTGTGTTTAAGTAAAATGTATTGAGACTAAATTTTCTTAAAATAAATTAAAGAAATCTAAAGCATATTTTTCAAGTGGAAGTAACTATTTAAGAATGAAGGAACGTCTTAACTTCGAACTTCGACACACTGTCTTTGGTAATCTAGCCATAGACAGTGTTGGTCTAGGTCAGAATCGGTATTGCGAATACGACCTGCACTTGGCCAATTTTGATATTATCAGGGATATAAGAAAAGGTTAAATTATTAATAAGATATAGTGAAAGTCTTGGCGTTTTCATCACTACGCTTAAGCTAATGTAAATGGTAAATTGTTATATTAAAAAGGAGTGTTCAAGAATATGAAACGAAGCCTTAAAAGAGTCTTAAATGCAACTAAAACAAAGTTAAACATTTAACAAAACCACAGACTTGTTTGAGCTGTAATGAGATAACGAAAGCTTATTAGGAACACAAGTTTCACGGTATCTTGCATCAAAGGCTTTAGTTTTGTAGGTTCTTGTAAAATAATTGCGTTGTTATGCATTCAGTTTTGAAATAAGTTGTCTATTATTTTGGATTCAATTACTCTCGTACTAAAAGCCTACAATTAATACACAAAATTATCTTTAAAAGCTTGTTAGTTTGTAACTAAAATTAATTAACATTTATGAATTGTTATGTTTCTTATTTTTAATATATCTTTTCCACTTAGAATCGTGAATGAGAGTGCTTGAATATTTATATGACGGAATAATGTTAGCACTTATCAACTTTTTTCTTGTAGTTAAGTGGATCTACAATGTTTTATAATATTAAATTACATTATAATTATTTCCATGTAAAGCATGTTTTGCAGAATAACATAAAATAGTTGATATATTGTTTTTAGTACTTTGAAAGGAAGATACAATTATGGACATATCCTTTTTCCCAGGTGTAACACCATTTCCACATTCCCTGATCGCAAAGAGAACGAATATGTGGGAGATATGGTATAATACCCACCTGCTGCATTGAAAGGTTCCTAGATAATAAGCCTTGACTAGCTGTGGTCATACTAGCCTACCACAAAACAGATTTTGATTTTGACGTGGTTTTATACACAGGTCTTTATTAAATGTAATTTTCTTCAATGCTTAACCAAAATTGATATTGACTACACTGAGTTTTTTATTGAAACATCCACTCATGTAAATTGATAACTCTTCGGAATCAGTTAAGTACAGTAATAATGTTAACAAGCTTCAGCGTCTAACGTGGCGTTACGATTATGACGCTGTTACAGTTAACGATTGCGATGCAAATGTGGAGGTATATTCGATTTTTGTGTGAAACAAACATTTTTTTTTCTATTTATACATATCGGCGCAACTACAACAATTAGTCTTAAATTAACTAGAATAATTAAGTTCAAACATCATTTAATTGTCCTAAAATAAGTTTAAACACATACGTTGAATACTTTACGTTTGTTACTCTGTGAAATGTCATCTTTATTATTTCAATACGACGTCTTTGTAAACAAGTGCTTGATCACTATAAATATGGTCGCATTGTAACCGCACGACAACCTCCACTACGACCTAGAACTCCCTACCATAGCCCAATGGATGAAGGAACCGTCGTACCCGGTACGCAAGACACAGTATAAAAATAGACAAAAAGAGCCTCGACACGCCCTAATGGATCCGGACGATCCCATTACTGTAGCTAACAACACATTAGATGCCGCCCGCGCGGCCAAACAACCAGATAGGAGAGCTAGGGTTAAACACCGCCTTCGCCGGCGAAGGCGTGGTCCCCTATTTCAAGTGTCGCTCACTCCTACAGTGAGCTTCCGTCCAGCCCCTCAGGCTAGTCCCCCCCGTGACAGCCCAAGCCGAGGTCCGAGTCTCACAGGATACGCAGTTGCGCAAGTCACGGCAAACCACATGTGTCACGGCTGAGCTAAGCTCGCCAACCAGCCCGAGCTGAGCTGTAAAGGCCTCCTGGCCAACAGCGAGATCCCCCTCCAAAAAAAAAAACCACACGACACAGTCGTGCTCAGGCCGTTTTACGGAACGGACCTCTTTTCAAATAGTGAAATATAAATCTTGGAAACTATCATTGAAGTGTTTCTTTAAATAAGTGGTTATTATGACCGACTCAATCGTGATGTTGGCAATGCTGATGCTGCCTACGCCTTTTAAAAATAACCCTACAGAGTAGTGAGGTTAGCGGTAGCCCTAGAAAGGAACTCACCTCGTTATACATATTAAAAAGAATCCTCATCGAGTTCAATAAGTCAATTTGCCTTTTTTTAGAGGCGAGGAGCAAACAAGGCGGCACATGATAAAGCTTAAGCCACAACTATAAAGTTTGCGCTGGTTGGCGTATTCTTTCTGTTCATTCCTCACAGAATTACCAACAACCTAATAAAGAAACAGAGGCGGATGTAGCTTGGCTTGCAGATTATGTGTTAAAGACGGTGAAAAACATTATTTTGCACTAAAATATTTCTGTTAATTAAATTGATATTATGAGTTATTTATAAGGAAAACCTTAGTAACTCTATAATAAATTGTTGGTGAATTCAAATTACCAACGACAAACATTGTGCTGTTATATAGGTCAGCTACAGGATTCCTGATGCAGAATGCAGTATAATAGACATTCTCATTGTAGAATTAAATACTCAATTCATCCATTTATCTATAAATCATATTAAGTTGATTATGATTGATGCCTGCATAATGTATTGATGTTAACACAATCAAAATACCCTAAATCTTGCTAACCACAATTGGTTTAAAACGGTTTGGTTTAATTGGTTTAATTGGTTTAATTGGTCGAAACGTATTGTGTAAATACTATAAATGCTTTTAAATCTTATTAAGTTATTTATTAGGAATATAAAATTATCAACGCACTAGTATGGATATATGGATAGACAATGATATAAGATTTTTCAATTGCCAAGAAAGAGCTTTTCGCAGCTTTTATCGAGATGGATGTTCCTAAAAGTTTGAGCGGGTTAGAATAAAAGTTTCTGTTCGTGTTTAAAGTAGTTCACGATTTACTCGAGCCTAAAGGTTAAAAATCATCGTATCTATTTAAATCTGTAATAAGTACATACAGCGTTTCAAGTAGATGGAGACCTGGTGGTAGTACCTCTTCGCTGAAACCTCTTTAGAAATGGTTTAGTTACCACATTCTTGTTCTGATCGGAATAGAAAATATGAGCAGCCATGATTTAATATATGTTTTGTATTGAGTATAATTCAATATTTATGAAAAATTGTTTTAGTTGTAAAAAATAACGTAGATTGTAAAAAAATAAAAATCTGACATAGATAAAGTATAACAACTGTAACCGACTTAAGTCAGTTGTTATTCTATATGGAAAACTCTATATTCACGATTATTATTAATCATTTAAAGTGAAATATTATATTATTGTTAATATTGAATTATTATATTATAAGAGTTTTCGTCAATAATACAATCGATTCTAAGGTGTTAAATGAAATACAGAAAAAAACGATCAACTTTTATTCCATTCTCAACGTTTACATTTTAAATATCTTCGATAACAATTTAATAATTACATTAAATACACTACACATCGAAATGTTTCTTATAAAACTTGAAATCTCAAATCGGATTGGAATCCAATTTGAAATTGGGCTCATAAGTTTCAAAAGAAACATTATAGGCCATTTGGGATACTTGCGTTAGTTAAAATTGACAGAACCTATGCAAAAAATAATTACTAAACAAATTTAAAACATCTGATTACCTTAAATACTATCACAGAAGCAACATAATTGCAAAGCATATTTACACACAATTTATTTACAATAATAAATACACATGCAATGTTCATTCGTTGCGCGACGGTGGACTCCTGAAATATATAAATAGATTATAAAAACTCAGTAGCTTCTTTATCTAGACTAGATAGCAGACTTAACGTTAGACCTAATATGGATTATTGTTCATGATAATCTTGAAGGGATAATTCAAAAGGTTTATTAAGGCCAAAAAATGTTGTGCAAGTCCTACTATAGTGTAAATAAATACTTAAAGCTTCTATAAGAAGTTTCGTAGAGGAATTTTAAATACCATAAAAAAACCTTTAAGTCCTGATTGTGTTCGCATTTAATATTGTGTGTATACCTTGTTTTATTATCTTATATGTTTATTGTTTGTTAATATATTAGGCACATAAGATGTTTAGGGACAGATTTAATAAAATAAAATATAAATACCCCTAAATGATGTTAAACAGAGATCACGCTTAACCTGATTTTGTTGCGTTATAAGTAGAAAGTTACGTACAGTGATCGCTGATACGATTCTTTGTGTTAATATATAAATACGGAGAATGTTTTATGTAGAGTGACGTTCTACCAATTGGCAATCGATTATATTAATTATGTCTGGTAGTTAGGTCTTATAGAATCTTTCAGCTCGTTGATAAATTAGCCCGCCCGTTGCGCTTAAATGTATTAACATCATCTACTTCTACTGTTCCAGTGCAACAAAGTGTGAAAAAATAAATTAGGATTATAGTACAGATCAGGCACATCAATCTCCGGCATCTTCTATTCTATGGTAGTTAAAGCTTTTAAATGGTTTAATTTAAAAAGTCAGAGTGGAGAAGTTTCATATCGGACACTCTTAGGACTCTAGTGAGTAAGAAAAATGTCTCCTCGGCTTACATTCTACGCTTAAGTTACTGCGGTTAAACCACTCACTAAGGAGACGGTAAGTCCTACATAAAGTCTGTATGTATAGATTTTTGGATATTTGCTCCAGAAAGTAGTGAAAGGGGTTATTTAAATTGAGAGCAAATTTACATAACATTACGTGTAAATAGTAGTCCGGTGCTTTTAGGCGTACCCTTACCAAATCTTTGAGATTTGAACAAAACTTTAGCTAGTATTACCTAAAATATTATCATAGTAGTATAATATTTAGCTTTATATGTTGGATACACTTTTGTCCCGTATTCATTTATTTATTTTACGGAGACAAAACAGACACATCACAAAAGTACAATAACAGAAAAAGATATATGACAAAAATGCGGAGGCATCCTAAAACATGTTTCATAGATAAAATAGGTTATATACACAGTCACAAGTACAGAAACAAACAAAAAGCCACGGGAAGAAAAGCTAAACATAATTATTCTATAAATTAAAAGTTACATACTTATAAGATATATTGTTAATACTATATAATACACAAAAATTTGCTACAACAGTGATTTCAATTTCGATTCTATATTACACCTGAACGCAGCAGAGGGGCACGAAAAAATTTCTAAATCAAGAAAGTTATCGTCAAACGTTTTAAACATTATTTGGCTAATGGCACACGAAAACCGATGTTTGTCTTTGTATTCAACATATATTATGATTTGAAAACTAAAAATAACATTAATTTGGTGTAAGTTCATAAATGTAAATATAGAAACAATGTTCACCTTTGTGAATAACTTATTATTAACTTTATTAGTTAAATAACTGAGTAGTGATTAAAACGGTTATAATAAGATTTAATTCAGAGGTTTTGATGTTTCAGTTTATCAACAGAGTTTGTCAGCGTGTATCTCGTATAGATATTTGTTAATTGACGCATTGTTCACATAAATTGTGTAGCTTCCAATATTCCTCTATTTAATGTAATTAATAGACTTATTATGAGGATTAGTCACAAGCTTTTAAATTGTAAATTTGTGACAAGACATAGGAATCGGAGATTAAAGCTTTCAGACATATTTCAACGCAGCTTAATAAAAAAATATATTTATTGCTTTTTAAGTTCGTTTTGATAATAACAGGACAGGCCTCCATTTATGTAATAATCTACCTGTTTTTGGAGAAAGCTTAACAACTCAATTTTTAGTTACCTCAAGTCTAAGTGGTATCTTATTTTACTAACAAATGTATTTAGTGTATAGTTTTGTATAGTATTTGACATAATTAAATATTATACAAATATTAATTTAACATATTGTATTCATTGACAGAAATGTTTTGTTATATTGAACAATAAGCATCGGCTTACTCGTATAGGCTATAAACGTCAATACTATAGCATAGACGTCACAGTTCATAGCTAATATTGACGTGTTATTGTTTCAGTTAGAACTAATAGTTTAAAGCAACATAATAACCCTGAACTAAGACTTAATTTTGATATATCAAGACTAAATAAGGCAAATAGAAACGAAGTTTGATTAAGAAAATGAAGTGAAAACTGAAGTGATTTTTCTTGTCTAGATTGAAATATACATAGTTAAAAACTTTATACAAATCGGCTAAGCCTTTTAGTGATTGGTTCACACAGAAGTTGACACATCGTTTGATAAACGATAAAAATTGCCCTATGTTAAAAAAATATTTTTATTAAATATTTTGAAACTAAGTGTACGGATTACGCGAACCCGGGTGAGCAAACAGGATCTATCACTGGGACATGACTGAGTGCAAACATTTCAGAGATTTGTACAGCTGCTCTGTAGAGTTACTTTCGAGTTGATCCCAAGGAGATTTAATACTTCACTTCGAGTACTTCACATTGGAAGTTCTTCTAAAACCAGACTGTTTTGAAGCGTTTTGTTACTAATGGTTATATTATTATTATATTTGAAAAAAGTTTATTTACATTACCACAATATTTATTAAAATAAATAAAGTCAAAGTACCTAACAATAGGATATTGTTCAATCGTCTTAAATCTAAATGACTCTACGCGTGCACGCAACCAAAGAAGCCGGCAAGAAACTCAGTTTGGTTGTTTTTTTTGGCGATGATCCAATTGAAACGAATTATCAAATTCCTACTGCAAATGTTTAAAGCAAACTTTCTGTGTTCACAACTTAACTTGTATGAAAAGTCTTGTATAGTTCAGAAACATTTACAGAAATATTTATTAGTTCTAAATACTCATCACAAGACACGCACGTGTTATTTAACATAATATCAATAAAATTTGAGCAAACACTATCATACTTACACAGTTGTCTCTTTCGGATCATTAAATTGTGACTCCTCATCAATTAATTGCAAATTTAAGTTATCATTCTTGATCACTGTCTTATCTTCTAAAAGGATATTTTCACCGTCATCCTTTTTGCCATTCCCATCTAACATCCGATGTTTTATTGACGGCCCTCTATTAAAAGAAGAAGCTAACAGCGTCTCCTGAATTGTATCATTTCCGTTACAGATTTTATCTGCCTTATGTGTTGGCATTCGCCCGGAGTGATAACTATTCCTCACCCCACTCGTCGCCTCAAAGAATGGTAACACTTGTTTGAACTCCTTTCTAAAATTATCATTTAACCACGCGTACAAAAATGGATTGTAGCATGTCGACGCCATAGCCATTGAGTGCGCGAGGAAAAATGACACATAATAATAATTCCATTCCGTCATCTGGGCATAGAAGTCGTTAAATATGTTAATTAGATTAATAGGAAGCCATGATATACCAAATATCGCAACCATCGAGATCAACATTCTATTCGTTCGTTTCTTCCTATCTCTATCAACCTCTTCTCTTCTCGTGTTTTTAGCGCCTGGTTTCGTACGTGCGCGATCATTCAAACGTATACTGACACACGTATAACATACAGCAATCACTAAAAACGGAATAAGGAATTGTAGAACGGTTGTGCAAACTCCAAATATCTTCCTCGACCTATCCGATGGCCAACTCTCTTCACAATATGTCTTGTTGTTCGTGATTTGTATCCCCATGAATAAACCATACGGACATGTGACTACCAACGAGAAAAGCCATATGAATATTATAATGAATATGCATGTATTCAGTTTCATACGTGGATGAAATGGATAGATGATAACAAAGAATCTATCTATGGCAATTGAGGTCAGGGTGAGTGTGGATATATATACGCTGGTCCCTTGGGCGTATGGCATTAGGTGACATAACAATCTTCCGAAAACCCATCGGCCGAGAAATGTGTACATAGGTGTTAAAGGTACTGCAAATATACACAGTAGGATGTCTGATAACGCCAGATTTGTTATGAACAGATTTGTCACTGTTTGCATTGCTTTATTTCTAAAGACTACGTAACATACGAGGACATTGCCGAACACACCAAGGACAAAGATTATTGCGTATAGGATACAGAATGCGACTTGTACCAATTTCACGTCGATTATGTCTGTGGTTCTGTTCGATTTGGGCTCATCTAAAACTTCTATTGATTCACCGGTGAGTGTTTTCACAATGAGAAGTCCTCCAACAAGAGCTGTGCCGTTTAGAGCCATGGCTGCATCATGACTAACGCACCTTCCGAAATGTGTTCTATTGCCGTAGGAGTATGAGTAGTTTCTGATAGTGTTGCCAATCCATCTGAAACGGAGAATTACAAAATTTTGATTATGTGAAATTTTAAATCAAAAGTTACATATAATACAGCTTTAAAAACAAAGAGCGCATAAACTTAATTTATTACTGATACCTGACGGGCTAAGTTAACATTCTACCCGCGTGCAGATATCTAATTTGGGAATGCGTATCAAATCACCTTATTACATGTGAAATAGGAACGAAAGTTGTGTGAGGTGTTGCTAGGGATCACAGCGTGTGCTGTTGCCATGGCAACCTGTATGACCCCATCAACTCGAGGATACATTAACACATATAGTATATCGTAAAGCTGCGGAATAAATCGCACAATGGGTGTTATGTTATTGGATTGTCAATGTGTTCTATTCAGTCAAATTCTTAAGATGTATCGTTTTGGTATATTTCAAAAAGCGAGGTTCTAAAAATTGCCTATTTTAGTTCTCAACTCTCCGAATAATTAAAGCGCTACAGTTTAAAGTGATGAATTAAATGGTTTCTGAATGAAAAAGTTAATTGAGTTGCACGTGTTGTAAATTGCTTAATTGCTATTTTTCCACAATAAAATTGTTCGCCTCAGCGAAGTTAACTTCCCAGGTAATAGAGCTTGGATTTGTATTAAAAGGTTGAATTGTACTTATAATGTTTAAGCGCTGAGTGTGGCAGATCCGTCTTAAGTTCTTTCTTCTAAAAAAACATTTGTAACGGATTTAAACGGGATTTAATCACATTACTAATGTAATTAATAATATTTAAAAAAAATACTGGCTATATACTACATTTTGAAATTAATTAATTAACTAATAAACTACATTAATTTTCTCATTAAAATGTATTAATTAAAAAGTTTTACGTTTCGGAATGAACGAATCTTAGCTGGAGTTCTATTTACGATAATAATTGCTCGTATAAAGACAAACATTTTAAAGAAGTATATAAGAGTAAAGTGATTTAATCGGAGTCCAGATCAAGGCTATATCGCACTACTAGAGTTATATATAGTTCAACATAACGACTATAACTTAATAATTTTGTTTTGGCACTTAATGGAAATCAATTAAAAAATATCTTCATTCACATTGGTTAAAAAAATCTTTACATTTACTGCCAGTTCCCAAATAAAGGGCGTAAAGAGAAGACGAGAAGAACTGGGAAGAAACTCTCCGCCTCTCCTTTAAATTGCCTTACTGTCTGTAAACCATATTCTATTTGTTTATATAATCTATAAAATATCATTTCAAATATCTAGTAGTATTTTAGATTATCTATCTGTAACAGAAGATAATAATTTCCTACATTTTAAATATGGAAAATACATTTTCCTTTCTAGATGTTTTTACGTGTCCCCTTGTACTAAGCAGCTTCGTAGACAGCACGTTGCGTTTTTTAAAAAGGGGAGATATATGCGTAGGCGTAAGAGGTGCTGCAAATAAAAGGATACTGTATACAGATTTAATACCTCGGTTGCTTATTTCAAAGGAGCTTTTTACCAACGTTTCGAGCCAAACTTGTGATATACCTATTTTAAATATAATAAACGTGTGTAACTATCGTTTTTTTTTTATTATTTACGGGTGATACCTGTGTGTATTATTCTTGTATTGTTTAAATCATTGTTATAAAAAGTCAATTTGAAATCAAATCAGTCAATTGTCAATGTAAATATCTCAGCAAAATAAATTTACTTTTATTGTTACTTGTATGAATACGTCTTACGGTTTCTTATATAAGAAACTAGCATCTAAAATACAGGCCCGAACTTTTAGATGCTAATATACAAAGATTTATATGAACCCATTTACATGTAAGATAAGTTTAAGTGTGTGTTCTATCTTTTTTCAAAAATACTTTTAAGTAATATTAATAGATATGTATATAATTTTAAATATTTTCATCCTGACCTATCAAGATCCAATATGATTTTCTAAATAAACGCGATTGCAAGGAGACCCCATTATATACGGTACTACATACATAATATAATTTAACAGTTCATATAATGTACTTAGCTCTAAAAGTGCGACGCAATAATTAATACATAAGTCAATTTTAACATATTATTTGTAATTAAAAAGTGTAGACTGGTCAAGTTGTAGGAACTAGAAGAAACGGTCCAGTGTTCTGACGAAAAGTGAGTACATTACGTTACATTACAAAGAAACAGATAAAGGCCTCGTAGGCGATATAAGGATACATTGAAATATTGGGAGATTTTGGGCAGTGTGTGACACGATCGTAGTGAATGGGGGAAGCCTTTGCCACTTGGCAGTGGAAACTTTTGAACAATAGTCTTAAATGAGACTAACAACCGTAAATGTATTATCTAAATTATTATTTGAGGTACTTCCTAGTCTGTATGACTTGCAGAGTGGTCGTGGTCGGTATACAGAATGGATATCCATCAGCTCTGTGTGCTGAAACCGACGTTTGCATCGCCACAGCCCGGCAACATTCTCTGTCCTCCGCGTCACTACAGTTCATTCATATCATTATGAACTCCCACTTTATAATGATGCAACATTATTCATATTTTTCGTCAGGTTACTGTACTTGGAGCTGGAAGCTGTGTAGTCATCGCACTTATATTTAAAACGCTACTAAAATGTAGCAATAAAACATTTGCAGTCGTAAAAGTAAATGAATGCCGTCGCAAATTAATGAAGAGCACGCGAAGAATTCAATTTACGTGATTACGTCCACTTTGAAGGCTTACTAAATTAGTGTTTACTGTATACAAAATTAGGCTCTCAATATGATGAAAATTGATAGAATTTTTAAAATATTCGACTATTTTGCAGACAATGCAATTGGAATATGATGAATTGTATAATACTACTTTTTTGGTCGTACATTAAAATAAAATATTAAAATGGAGATGGGCAGGGCATACAATGCGAGGCTTTACTACATTTAGTATAGCCTCGCATTAGAGTCCTCGAGTTTTTTTTTTTTTTTTTTTTTTTTTTTATAGAAGAGGGGGCAAACGAGCAGGAGGCCCTCCATAAAGGTGAAGTCGCCGCCCATGGACACTCAAGTGGCTGGGAGCTCATGAGTGCGTTGCCGGCCTTTTAGGGATTTATACGCTTTTTTCTTGAAGGACCCTAAGTCGTAGTGGTTCGGAAATACCGTGGCGGGCAGCTTGTTCCATAACGTGGTGGTGCGTGGTAAGAAGTGTCTTACGAAACGCGCAGTGGTGGAACGACAGACATCAAGGTGATACGGGTGGAATTTCGCATTCTGCCTTGATGTCCGAAGATGAAATTTAGCTGCAGGTATTAATCCGAACAACTCCTCCGAACACACCCCATGGTAAATGCGATAGAAGATGCTGAGAGATCCAACATCTCTACGCAGCGCCAAAGGATCAAGCCGGTCGGAGAGTGACTGGTCAGCGACTAATCGAACCGCTCTACGTTGAATGCGATCAAGAGGAAGGAGCTGGTACTGGGGGGCTCCCGCCCAGAGGTGAGAACAATATTCCATGTGGGGCCGAATTTGCGCTTTATAAAGTTGCAAGCGGTGGCCCGGAGTGAAGTATCGTCTCGCCCTACTGAGCACACCAAGCTTTTTAGAGGCAAGTTTAGCCTTTTCTTCCAGATGACCGCGAAACTGAACATTGTCCGATATGTCGACGCCCAGTATTCCGATGCTGGCTGAGGCTTTAAGGAGGGTGTCTTCAAAGAGAGGAGTAGCGACAAAGGGTGTTTTTTTAGTGGAAAACGCGCAAACTTGTGTCTTTTTGGGGTTGAATTGGACTAGGTTAAGTCGTCCCCAGTCCGAGGCTACACCTAGTTGGGTCTCGACTTCAGACACAAGTTTGTTCCGGAACTGATCGACATCAGCCCGAGAAATATTTGCGCGGCCTGTGTATAATGCATCTCCAGTACTATCGTCCGCATAGCAATGAATACTGCTATGCTGCAGCAGATCATTGATATGCAGAAGAAAGAGGGTCGGAGATAAGACACGGCCTTGTGGGACCCCGGCATTCACAGGTTTGAGGTCGGAACAAGCTCCGTCGATAACGACCTTAATGCTCCTATCAGCCAGGAAGCTGGAGATCCAATTGCACAATTTCTCGGGCAACCCATACGCAGGAAGCTTTGAAAGAAGTGCTCTATGCCACACCCGGTCAAAGGCTTTCGCTATGTCAAGACTAACTGCCAGTGCCTCCCCCTTGGACTCTATTGCCTCCGCCCATCTATGAGTTAGGTATACTAGAAGGTCACCCGCTGACCGACCACGCCGGAAGCCATACTGGCTATCGCTAATCAAGTGGTGGCCCTCTAGATACTTCAAGAGCTGGCAATTGATGCTGGATTCCATTATTTTGGAGAACAAGGAAGTTATGGCTATTGGGCGATAGTTTGACGGATCGGAGCGATCGCCTTTTTTAGGGATCGGGTGTACTGAAGCGATCTTCCATCCGTACGAGACGATGCCGAGTGAGTATGAGAACCGGAAGAGACGCGTTAGGACCGGAGCCAACTCAGGAGCACAAGTGCGCAGAACTATCGGAGGGATGCCATCAGGCCCGCTCGACTTATGGATGTCCAAGGAGAATAAAGCCTTGCGGACCGCTCGGATCCGGAATGCAATTTCCGGCATAGAAGTATCACACCGCGGGATTAACGGTGGTGGTTTACCATGGTCATCCAAAGTCGAGTTTGACGCAAAGAGGGTGCCTAAAAGATCAGCCTTCTCTTTCGCAGTATGGGCCAGCGAGTCACCCCTCCCACGCAAAGATGGAATGGACGGCTGACAGAAATTCCCTTGGACAGCTTTGGCCAGAGACCAGAACGCACGAGTCCCAGATGGAAGGCGAGCTAATCTCTCACCAAAACTGGCAATGTGCTCTGACTTTGACTTGGCAATCTCTCGTTTTAAAAACCTAGACGCTGAGTTATATGCTTTTTTAAGTTCGGCGGACTCTAAGCCGCGAGATGACACCGCGTCTGCCCAGGCTCGAAAGCATTCTCGTTTTCGACGTGAAGCCGCCATACAAGAGCGTTTAAACCAGGGCTGAGACTTGCCACCGATCGGCACTGCAGAGAATGGAATAAAGAGTTCCATGCCTTGCAGCACCACCTCGGCGACAGAGTCAGCAGTGACATCTGGAGAATCCGACGAAAAGCATAACAGCCCCCAAGGGTAGGATGCATAGAAGGACCGCATCCCATCCCAATCTGCTGACTTGTAATGCCACACGCGACGACAGCCCGCAAAGCGAGGCCGTGGAGGGCGCGTGGTTGGCACTCTACTCCGGACCACGCAATGGTCCGACGAACCCAAAGGAGGGTCGATGGAGACTTGGTAGTTCTCCGGATGTGAAGTCAGCAGAAGGTCCAACAAAGAAGGTTTATGACCCTCCACATCTGGTATTCGCGTAATCGCAGGGACCATTTGTGTCAGATCATATGCCAAGGCTAAGTCGTGAAAGGATCTGCCCGCGTGATCGGTGGTTTCAGAGCCAAGCCACTCGGCATGGTGGGCATTGAAGTCGCCAAGTATCACGATTTCAGCGGTTGGAACCCTTTCGAGCAAGGAATCTGTCGCCATTTGAATGTGCTCGATGAGTCGGTCAGTTTCGGAATTTCCACTATGGGACCTATACAAGCAAGCGTAGAAACGCGGATGGTCATCGCAGTCTACGCGTAACCATAGGCTAGATAGGTCCACGCCTTCAAGCGTCCCGAGGCGCCGAGAGCAGACATCCTCCCTGACGTACACGCAAACTCCCGCCCGCGGCACAAAGGAATGTTCCAATTTATACCCCGGGTAGGAGAGGTAGGAAGTATCAGCCGGAGAGGATATCTGGGTCTCAGTAAGGAAGAGCAAGGCCGGCTTCGCAGTCTCTAGGTGGTGGTGGACTGCGTTGATGTTGGAGTTGAGCCCCCTAATGTTTGAGAAATCCACAGTGAGTGAGATGGGGGACGCCTTGGAAATTTTGCCCTGTTTGCCCCGAGAACGATGTTTTTTATGTAGCGCAGAGTTGCCCCCCCCAGAGTACGAAGGGCAGCCTGTGCGGCCATCAGCGGGTGTTGAAGTTCCCGTTGGTGGACGCCCAGAGGAGGATTCTCCACCGCTGACACGAGTGGTACCTCCCTGGGGTAGTTTCTTTTTGTTCTGCACCTTCATTATTTAATTTGGGTAGGGGAAGAGGGATGGGCTCCGGGAATCTCAATCACCGGACGAAACGCAAATACAACAGGTGAAGCCCATTGTACCGCTTCACGCCGGTCTTCAGTAAGACAGTGGTACTGCCCCGGTCGTGCCTGCCCATTCGACTGAAGCCCGAAGGCAACAGTTTGACACTCCCACTAGGAAGGGGGTTGACTGATTGCACTGGTAAAATAATCTCTGTCACAGACTATTCCACCAGCGGGCGATGGGGTCGTCACATCCCTACGCCGAAAAAGAAGTAAGAAGAAGAAAGAGGCAGACCACTGAAAAGGTGGGACGATGACGTAAGAGAGTTGGGAGATAGTTGATCAGGAGAGGAGATCGGAATGTAGAAGATTGGAGGAGGCCTTTCGCAATGGATCTGCAATAAGTAAATACACGAATAAGATTTACAATTTATTTATAAGATTAAGTTATTAGTAGTTTATGATCTGAATAAAGGCTCGTATATATTTGTAAGATCGTTTATAGAAATCCGTGTAAATTACATTTAAGTTGTGGGCTTAGAAAAATAGTGTAACAAAACTCGACGAAGCTGTGAGGCTTATGTCAGCCTTTAAAGATGTGGAACGCATCCTCATAGCCTCTTATGTTGTCGTTAAAAACACAACGACTTAAAATGACGTAAAACGACTGACACCAGAACAGACATTTCGTGTTTTGTCTCGATGTACGAAGGTGTAGTTGAGATTCTAACTCAAAATAGGTTTACTTAAGCAAAGGTATATGTTACACTTTCACTTTATTTCTGTTGCTCGTAATGTTAATAAACCTCTAAGAAGAAATTAACTATGGTATGTACCTGGGAAAGTTACATGGTATAAAACTTTGTAAAAGTATGTATGAAGATTCTGTTACTGTGACTTTGCCATATTTCTCTTGTATATATCTCTTTTGTAATCGATAAACAAAGCATGCAACCTTTTTACTTGAAATCAAATTAATAAGATTGAAGCTTATGATTCATTGACGTTTTTCCTCTATTTTTATTAATATTAACGGTATATTAAAAAGATAATTGTTTTATTAGAATTGTAAATGGATAATACGATACCGTCCACGAAAAGTATATTTTTAGATAAATGAGTGTTAAAAATAATGATAACAGTGTCACATAGAGGGCGTTGTGATCAGTAATTAAGAAAATTAAAAACCGACTAAATTGAATAGACTTACATAACGATATTACTACTATTAAATGAATTTAATATATTATCGTATTACTCGCGCGGCGACAAGGCGAAAATATGAATAGCCAAAATAATTTCAATATGGTATACTTTGATATAATAATGCGATATACAATAATGTCTGAATAGGAATGATTTGTACGTTCTTGTGAACTTGGCGGAATGTTGATCGAGAAAAGTTTTTGACATTTGTACTACCCGTGTATTGAGTTACAAACTATCGGTGGATAGTCTGTGGTGGTAAACTTTGTATGTGGCTTGACGTAAATTCGATTTTCCTTAGGCCTCTGTTAACAAACAAAAGCCTTGTTCTTAGTTATATGGATAGTAAAGAGTGTGTTTGTTTATGGCCATGCTCAGTTCTTATATGGATAGCTAAGACAGAGTGTGTTTGTCTATGGTGATGCTAATATTGTCTTTGGTTCAGTATAATAAAAACTTCATGATATAAACGCGAATTCAATCCGTTATTTATATCTTTCAAGTACGTTTAATCCATTTATTATACACGTACCTTCAAACCCAAAATGTGAATATGGGAAATACAATGCTTGGATTTACAATGCTTGGTGTAGCAGTGCTATTTTTTTTTCTAAAATAACATATAACATATATATATACTGTACATACATATAACATATGTACTGTGTGTTTGCGGGTTGTTTTCACTATATCGTATCGGTAGTAGAGATTTTGTTTTATTGTTCTATATATATATACCTATATACCTATATTGGTATATACAGATATTGATGCATTCGCTGGGGCATGGTGTAATAATTAGCTACATGCTTTAATAAGAGTTTCTTGCCAGTTCCTTTCGTCCGTTCTACGCCCTTGATTTGGGAACTGGCAGTGAATATACTTGTATGAATAAAGTTATTCTTTTGATAAACTATGAAAGGACATATATTTAAAAAGCCATCATGTAATAGAAAAGTAATTTAAAAATTTAAGAAAAAACAAGGGTTATCATCGACAATAGATTTTGAATAAATAATTTGACAATTTCCTATTAATAAATAAATACTATTGGTGTTTGATTTGAGGTATAATAACCCGATACTTTTTGACAATAAAAAACAAATTGTTATCTTTGAGTATGCAATCAACTGATAGATCAGATACATACATGATAACATTAATGGTTTGATATATTGTCAAAATAAAGGCACATATTTAAGAATTCTTTGATTTATCATACATTATTTATACACACAATCAACAGAAAACAACGATTAAATATTAATATATATAAACTGGTGGCTTTATCGCTAATAAGCGATTTCTTCCAGACAATCAATAAAAATAAGATAATTCCAGGGGTTATATGTGAAATAAATACCACAGTTTAAGTAAAAAAATACATATATGCATAGACACAGATAACAAAAAGTTTCATAAGCCTTCAGTTTTAACCGATTTATATTAATTATCTAGGCTTGCTAATGTTTTTAACTGGACGCTATTAAGCAGGGTCACTTGGAGTAAAGTGCTAACCGCTCATGAATATGCAAAACTCGAAAGCTAAGAGGTGTGTTGCCGGCCTTTGATTAATGACATTTTTTTATAGTGGGCAAAGTAGCACACCATTAATGTGAAGAGAAGGTAGCCGGTCTGTTAAGGAAGTGGTACGCTCTCTTCTTGCAGGGGCATAAGTCATTTTCGTTAGGGAATACCGTGACGGGCAACTGGACATTTAAAAATTATACGATATACGTGGTTTTACATAATTTCGCATTGTATTGTTGTACTTCCTAGGTACAGAAGCATTTTTTAAAATGGTATTTCCTTAAACGTCTTCAAATTTGTAAAAAGGCGATCTTTGTTGTGTAAAAAACTCTATAGAGAAAAAAAGGTTTCTTTTACGTTATGACCACAGACAAAATACTATAGTATTTTAGTGTTACAATACGATCGCGACGGGGGAAACTCGAAAAAAACTTTTTGCCAGTTGTACTCAAGGAAAAAAATATCCTTTTTATATTTGTTATAAGTTTATGTATATAATTAAAAGTAAAATAACTTTTTATTGCTCTCAAACTAATATAAGGATAAGTTATATAACTTGGGTACATAAAAGGTTGTGTGATCTATTGATAATTTATAATATATTGGTTGGTCGGTTGCATATGTAAATACGGGGTGTAGTTTTGGTGGAAATCGGAAACAGAGTGAGGTCAGCATTGCCCGAAAACCATCTGCTGTATTTTATAGTGGAACAATGGTGTACGCTGAGCCTCAGCCAGTCCGAGTCTTCCACGTCTGCCATCCACCCTGGGACCAGCTGCAGCCTATCTAGAGCTGCAGTATGCAGGGCAAATGCGAGCATTCTGCGCTATAAAACAGAATTCAATCTTTAAGGAGGATACCTGAATAAAACTGAGGTCTGAATGGCTGTTTCGTTACCAGTGTAGAGCCTTCTGCTCTATTGAGGGTACATAGGATCTTAAGAAAACTTGTATATGTGTGACAAGATAATGGTAAATCGTGTAATTGTGGCTATAGATGTACGTGTAATACATAATCGATGTTCCATTGTATATTCAATCCTATTCAATCGCAAATGACATGTCATTAGAGGCCACTCATTGTCAATCAAAGTTCGGATAACCTCTTCGATCGGGTTTCAAGGCTTTAAGTGACGTCATGAAGTATAAGGATAAAATATAACATTCTCTTATATATATATATATATATAGCGTGACTTGAAACAGCGTCGTTCGATTCCCGGTTGTAGATTCCCGATATGTTTCATTATCCACACACCCACACCCACACCACACCAACAACACACATACAAAGATAACCGGAACAAAATTACAAAATAAACACACAATAATATACTATTATATAAACATCACAAGTGTAGACTCTTGCTCGGATCGTGAAAGCATTGTGAGGAAAGATCTTCATAAATTAAGTATTGGGAAAGCTAACTTGACTAGCAACACTTTGGGTAGCACACATTAATTTTTCGTTTATAAAGGCTGTGTGTGCGTTCTAAATATAAAACTTATTCTAAGTTGCTTTTGATATTAAAAGTTGAATTGTGTTTTGCAAATCAAATGGAATTTCCATTGAAAATTAAGTGGCAATTGTAAAATTTAATTCTTGAATGTTTTAAACCGATCGTAGTTGCATTTTTCAACTTAATGCAAATGTAGCGATGTGGAACGACTTTATAGTCATTTTACTGAAGTTTACAATTGTTTTTTTTTTAAACTGTACGTTATTGATAAGTCTTTAGAATAATTGAATTTCTGTGTTTCGCACAAAATGTTTAATACAAAGAAATATTTCAATTGAGAACAACCACGTTTTCATGCCACTTTTGATTAATAATGGAAAATGTTTTGATTAAGTACTACGCAAGCTCACGTTACCAACTTTTTCTCATTAGTACGGGGCAGGTCACCGTTGGGTTTCGCATCTAGGTCATTGATGCCTAATGGCTTTAAGCTTATACAAATTTTAGTAAACAAATTTACACAAAATATCTAAATACTATTTTAAAAACCTGAAATTATAGTTAAAAATAAGGCAGACGCTGGACCTTAGGATATTTCCTGTATTGTGGGTGTCCAGTCTTTTCCAAGGTGCATTACATGCATAGGTACGTGTGTGTGTCAAAACGATGTGGCAAACGAGGATTAGGCTTTTATTAAAATTCTGGTATATTTATAATCTGTGAAACTGTAAAGATTTAAAAGGGTAATAAAATCGTTATTGAAGCTGCAAACTTCCGTTCGGAAGATTAGATTACCATTATTATTCTTACATTTCGACACTTCAATTTACACTTGGTTGGTGGAAATATGAAACACAATAATCGAAGCTTTTCCTTTTTCCTAAACGGACTTAATATATGATCATGAAACAAATAGACAACAGAAATCCGATCAAATATCAATGCGAGTGTTATATTACGCGAGAGCTTTTTAATTTTGCTGATGGCTTCCCTGTAAATGACCGATTTGAGTAATTGACATTCTATTTATTCCGTATAACATAACATGTTATTTACATATATATTTAACAGTAACTGTCAAAGTGCGCACATAAAAAGGAATAAATATTTATTTCATTTATAACTTTTGCACATAGAATCAATATATATAGGTATTAGACGATCACTTGTGTACGTCAATAACTTTCATATAATAATCAAAGCCTACGAAGGTTCAAAAACTTCCCTAGAATGGAGCTTAACTTTTCTTAAAGGCACAGCGTGTATGCTTATTCCTTGTATCATGACATCAGCATATTTAATAAATTTATCTATATTTTATTTAAAAAAAAAGATTTTCGTAAATATTTTGATTATGGTTATTAGTATTTTCTTGAATTTAACGATTCTCTTGGTACATTGGTCAATATTTTGATCCTTAAGCTCTACTCTCACCAGTATTGCCAATCAATTGATAAGCCAGTCTTTGTATTTTTTCAGTCTTAATATTGAAATAGGACTTCGTCAATCTAAGTTACTAAGACTAATGTGTGCAAGGATGATGCAAATACAAGCTATTCATACAAATTTATTGTTACAACTTATTTATATTTCATATTCAGAAAATTAAGTTAAACCTAAAGAATATTATTATTATTGAATTTTCCCTTTTGCAATTAAAACCAATCTCAGACGCAAACATAATCGTTGTGTAATGCGTACGTCACATTCATTAACGTTTCCTTTTGATTCTATAAACAGCTTTGTATAAAGGAAGTCGTAATGTACCAAATTGTGAAACACTGCTTTAAACGTTAAATAAGTCTTGTATCATGGGTATGGTTATTTGATTCATACATTTTTTACACTCAAAATATCTTTATTCACGTAGGTCTTTATAAAGAGACTTTTGAATCGTAAATTTTTACACTATCACTGGTTCGAAAGGTATCTACCGAGAAGAACCGGTAAGAAACTCGATAGCTATTCTTTTAAAATAAACATTTTACACAAAATTATTTTACTTACATGACCGATTCAAATAACTATAGCAAAGTAAGACTACTAAGAACAAAACTGTCTCAATGCTGAGCTAATTAACGACACATTATAGGGACCTTTAAAAGATCCGCTAAAGAACTGCTATTTTAATATACAATTATTTGTTTAGTATAGTTATTTCATGCTTCTAGTTGTTTTCATTATTGAAGAGAGAGAAATCCGGCCGGTGGCACAATAGATAGATAACAATAGCCTCCACAAATTTGCTTCTACATATGTGATTTTTGAATATCGCGGTTATTAATTACGTCGTTGTTTTAATAATATTAGCTTTTGAAGAAAACTAAACATTCCCTTAAAGTATGGGATGGGATTTTGTTTTGGTTATTAGTATTGTGTGAAGGTGTGACAAAAACAAAGTCTTACCTCCAAGTTTGAACAGATACCCATTGGTGTGGAGACTTTTGAGTATATGGTATGGCGGTTAGGGTATAAGGTACCCTCGTAGTCAGAGGTGGTGCTTTTCTAGCTCAACGTATCGCAATACAGCAGGAAAATTCCGGCATTAGGGACACTCTGCTATATGGACCTTTTTATGGAAAGCTTTTTACATTTATTTGAGTGTTGAAACACTAAAATGAAATTGGCATTTCTTCGCTGTATCGCGATGCTTATACGCAATAGAACCAAGTCTTGCGTCATTGTTTTTAAATAGTCTTGTAAGAAAAGAATTGTATATTGTTTTAAAACAGTACAAAGAATAGCACTGCTATCCATCATTTTCAATAATAGATGGACGGTTCGTTTATTATTATTGCTTTTCCTCATGAATGATCTGTCAATAAAACTTTGTGAATGTAAGCTTTTACGTCTTCATAACACAAACATTAATGAATAAACTCGCGGTTTTCTATTACGTCAAGTTTGAAAGCACATTTTTAAATATCAATCTATTCTGTCTTTTACAACAGATGTTATACGATGCGACTATTACATATTATGAAAGATATTGAAATTTTTAAGTATAAATTAATTCGAACGGCTATGACATTCCTAAACTTGTTACTACAACAATACAATGTTGCAAAGTATGTAAAAGATGGAAGCAGTTATATAATAAAAAAAATATTTGTAAGAGTGAATAAGTTAATAAACTTCCTGAAGATTTGTGTCTTTCATGTGCCTATGAAAGAAATAAAATCGAGAAACTTTTTGCTTATTTAAATAACGATCTAATTTTAACTTGATTCGTATGGCTTTTATCTGTACTAATTAAATAACATTTTGAAGAAATGTGTTCTATATTTTTGTCTCGTTTTGTTTATGATGATGTATCGAAGTATATAAATATCAAATTAAACATATTACACAATAAGGCCAGACAAAGAGCTTTCAAGTAAAGTAAGCGTCCAGGTAATGAAATAAAAATGTTACTAATATTTTTAATTGATTTGCAAAATAATTAATAAAGTACGATTAAAAATTCCACTCCCTAAAAGGCCAGCAACGCACACACGAGCTCCCAGCCACGTGAGTGTCTATGGGCGGCGACTTCACCTTTATGGTGGGCCTCCTCCTCGTTTGCCCCCCCTTCTATAAAATAGTGTGTGAAGAATATACTAGTTTATAAGTACCAATAAACTTAGTACTGATAATTTTAATATATCAATAATCTAAATATAATATCAATAAAATAATCTAAAACGCCCACGAATCGACTCATAGATACAACCTTGAAAAGATAAATTAGATTGGCGTTTTAATCAAAATAAAGCTCTGAAAATTGAATAAGTCTGGGCGCGTGTAATTAATCACAACCAAAACAAATAGAGCTTACACAGGGTTGTGCAATAAAAGCAATTACTTCCACAGTCTATTTCTACCCTTAATAAATTTATTAAGGGTCAATTGAAGATCTCTGGTTATTGTGCACATTGGATTAAGATGTATGTGGTGCTTATTATACTTTAATGAATGAAAATTATTAGTTAATTGATTTTTATTTGAGTTTTTTTTAGAAGACGCAAGAGGCACACTTGAAAGGTGAAGTCACCGCCCATAGACAGTCGCGTTGCTGGAAGTGCGTTGCCGACCTTTTTCCGAGAAATATTACATATTATTTGGAAATGTTATTTTTCAAGAGAGTTAAAAAAAATGCTAGGTGGCTCATGCTTTACCTAAAAAAACTCTGCGTGACTAAGCCATGTAGTATTTTTAAACGTCGCCGCCAAATTTAACTACTCTAGAAACAAAAAGTTCGAATGAGAGCTTTGCAGTTAATGTTTCTTATGAAGGTATTATTTCAACACAATGAAAGTAATGGACATTTCAACTTCCAATATATACGAGTATATATATATATATATATATATATATATAACTAGCTGATCCCGACAAACGTCGTTTTGCCAAAAAAAAAAAATGTCTCTAAAAATAGATGTTGGCCGATTCTCAGTCCTACTCAATATGCTCAGAAAATTTCAGGAGAATCGGTCAACTCGTTTCGGAGGAGTAAGAGAACGAAAACTGTGACACGACAATTTTATATATTACATATATATTTTCTTTTTTAGTTCGTTATGACAATATCAGAATACTGCCTACATTTATAAAAAATAACACGTTTAATATATCGATAATATCAATTAACCATTGAATAATGAAGACGATAAGACCAACGAAATGTTTTTTGTTTCTAGATTTATGCTGTGTTGAGGTTTAATTTCGTGCTACCTTGATACATTATCTCGTTCCGTAATGTCGTACGTGTGACCAAATGTGGCAACGTGAATTAGGGCACCAGCATAGCAAGACGATATTATGTACATACTCGTTCGTGAGGTTTGGTTTATTTTGCACAACATTTTGTATAAAATTCAGCATCACCAATTTAAGTCTCCTTAAATACTAGAACAAAATAAAGTGAATGGTGGTCAATAAAAGTTATTGTCAATGGTGCTACGCTGTCAGTAATTTGCTTATGAAACTAATGATCTCAAACTTGTGTTATGTTTTTAGCGTCCCTTTGGTAGAAGGAAGGTTGGCAGATGAAAGAAGTCTTGATTACGTGATACAAAATGAAACGGAATAAGTAGAGATGCGGAGCCATTCCGAGAATTAAAGGTACAAAGACTAGCAAGGTGCTTATCCATCCTTCACTAATTGTTGAAGCACTCAGAAGAAAATTAAACTTATTTATTTAAAAGATAAATAAGCCAATTAATAATATTTTAATTCTTCTGGTTAATACTAAGTTCAAACTTAATTGAGGCGCAGCTGCGGTTCTGTAATACTCGTATTTGTTAGAATTAGAGTAACTGGGTTTCAAAGAAATATTGGCGAATTGGCTCATTAATTTGAAGATTCATTTTGAAGTTAATATACGAGTAGATTTACATTGTCACTTAATCAAAATTAAGATTGGATGTTACTAACCTATCAATGACTTTAAATGATAGTCCGCCAGTGATATTTCTACTCTATTTACTTCCAATAGATAGAGTTACCTAGTACCCAGTACTTATATATCTCGCTTTGAAAGCGTTAGTACGATGCAAGTGTTAAAATGTTTCACACTTAAAATTGTTTATTATTATTATTATTTACATAAGTAACATGACCAGTGATCGTGATCAGAGTTATTTAAGAAGGTTGTACGGATTGACAAGCCTAATAATTTATCTGCTCTAGACAGTCAAAATAAACGAAAAAGCCATGTAAATCCGCTCTATCATATTTCCATTGTTGGCGATATGAAATGGTAATTATTCATCCTGACGTAATCCATTGCAGGGAACAATAGGACTATCATCGTTATTCGAATATGAAAATGTAGTATTTCATTACTTATTTTCCGCGTGTCACTTCATGGTCTGAATATCACTTTATTTTAATAGAAGAATTGTAATTATTTTAAACAACAATATTCCATATCTTGGCTGATTAAAAAAATGGATGTTAGGCAATAAATTTTACAGAAATATATTATAAGGTGTGAGTCTGAGTCTGATTTCAGTGAATACACAATTAATATTATAATATACTTACTCTAACTTAAAACTCAGAGTACATTTACTACAATATGCTATAAAATATATTATAATCAACAAACCAATCCAAAAATTTCTGTGCATAATATTTCATACATTTTTTTCATACTTATTAAATTAATTTTAAGTCGTCGTCATATAGTCCCACAACGATCAATTTTCTGATTGTGTTATGGTGGTGCTAACATAACTGATACATTGTATAGCTTACTTCTTATAAGTATATTTTATTTTTATGACCTTCTATGACATTCTCCCAGAATGGGCATAACGCCATAGGCATTCGATAGGTAGAACATAAAAGTTTATTAAGGAAGCTTCTGATTTCGTAGTAATGCTACTAAGACATCAGAAATAATGCTCACAAACGTGTAGATAAATAGATGTCAAACGGTATCCCTCATTAGTAAAACGTCTTAAAACTCAGTAATACAAATGGGTGTTCCACAAGGATCTACTTTAGGTTCATTTTTATTTCTCATTTATTTATTTATGTAATAAAATTTCCAAGATAATAGCTTAGATCTACTGCGAACTAGGTAAAAATCGTTACTTAACTTTTGTTGATATTAAAGTAAAATCTATTTTGCAAGAGCTGCACGTACTTCATTTAATTTGGGAGCTAGGGAACCGTTAAGGACTCATTTTAAAACAAGCCATATTCTCACAGTAGCTTTACGATGTATGCAACATTTTGTGTATAAAAAGGTGCATTTTTTTCACTCAGTTGATATTAACTATAACAATACTAAGAAGAAAGTTTTTAGTCTCAGTAAATATAAATCTTTTATATCGATGAGAATACGTTCATATTACATAATTGACTATAACCAAATTAACTTTAAAAGATATGCTTATAAAGAAAGTTCTTTTCTTTTGATAGGAAAAGTACACGAAATTAAAAAATATTCAGAGAACAAAGAACCTTGGAATCTGTCAGCAATAGCTTACCATCGAGACTGTTAAATTCTATAATTGTCAATGCTTTTATAATTTGAATTTATCATGTGAGTAACATTATAGTATTGTCTATGACTTGTTTGTCTATGACTTATAACTGTAAATCTGGATGTAGAAAATAAAATTAAGTGCCTTATAGCGCAAACGGATTCTATACCTTCATACAAAACTTATGACGTCAAAGGTGGTGTTACCGTAGTACATTTTGGATCTAGAAAGCAAAATCTCTTTTCACAAAAGCGGAGCATTTGTGACGTCACTGGCTCGTGTTGACATCGGGTATACTTTCAAATTTAGAATACGCCGCGGAGAATTTTCCAAACAGATTGTTGAAAACTTTTCCGAATTCTACCGAAACAATAGTTGGTACTCTTTTGTCTTATTACTATTTCAATTGTTCCGTCCTTTTCTATCGCTGGCTAACAAAATATTTTTTATCACGTGTGTGGTAAACAAGGCTTTGTTTACCACAATAAGAATGAATGTTATTTAACCTTAACAAACCAGGAAACATTCTTAAGACAAAATATAAAACATTATTTGAGAATATATTTATTGTTATATGAATTTTTTCTTGGTACTATTTAAAGTATACCTAACCTAACCCTATGTATAACATTAAGTGTATGCATTTGTACATAAAGTTTGTTTCAAACACAAATTTATTTAACATTTAAAAAATGATTGAGTCGCCTCAGTCTAAATTCTTAGACATTTATTGAACACAGAGATTCGGAATTTTGATTTGTGAAGATCAAACGAATTGCTATGGTCAAAGCTTTCCAAAGACTGATTGATTGATTGAGTTAAATTAAAGTGTTTTATTCAAGCAAGCCATCCTGCTGGTGTAGTAGTTACCAAACATGTCATATATTTTTCTTATTAAGGAGTGGTCCGGCGTTCAGTTGGTGTTACGCATCTTACCCTTAACTTGCCCACTCCCAGAACCATTATAGGGTTTCATACGCCGATCTATAGAATGTGCTCTTCCTTGGATTCACACCCTTGAATCCGATGGTTATCACACTCCTCTTCAGCTTCATTTAAGAGCGAGTTGAGGTAGCAACTATTGTCATCACCAAGGTAAAGTTAATGGTTTCTCTTTCAACCAGTTGTCTCCGTGTTATTTATTTGCCATCCTGTCATTCTCTTGCCATTCCTGTAGTTGCTTATTTTCATTTTAAATCAATAAATCTATTAAAAATTGTATACAACATAATGTGTTCTAGTTTATTCATACGACATATGTCAAAATCGTGGTTCAAATATTGTCTACAAGTGAAGGTATTTGTGTGAAACGTTTAAGCTCCGGAAACCGGAAGTTTACCTCGCTCAATATCCCAGACTTGTAAATTACATTTTCGGACGTACACCGACCTACATATTTTCGTAAATATTTAACAGGCATTAATTAAATGTAATTTGTTATTCTACCTTCATTATTTATTAAATATCAGATCTAGGGAGTAGTTTTTATTTGGACACCTGTTTTTTAAACTAGTTTCTTTTTTTAAATTAGTTTAATACTTTAGAAATGTTATACTGTGTAAACTCCATGTAACGTCACTCGATTTAACAAAATACAATTGGCTTTGGTTTAGCTTGTTTTCCATGTAATGTTTTTTTTTCTTTTCCTTCGACTCTCTATAGTGCCATAAAATGCACAGTCCCTTCAGTGTCATTAGATAGAGTTTACACTGTATATGTATGTATATATGTAAGTACCTAATGTGAAAATCACATCGTTATATATTCCTTCTATTACAATAAGATTTATCGATACTTGTTGCAGCCTTGTTCTACGGATCATTACATACATTACCAATAAAAGAAATAAATATTATTCAATCTAAACATATCCGGGCATTACGATGCAAATACTTTTCATCAAAACACTCTTTAGAACAAAATATTGAACATAATTTGAGAATACATTTATAGTTATATTAAAAATGATTGGTGTTTTCTAAAAGCTTTCTGAGGGTACTTACATAAAACGGGTAAGATGGTCATGCACTGATTCGATGGTTTGACCCAGCGGAACAAATCGGTTTGGACACCGCAAAGCATATTTATCGACGAGGCTGCCCGTTGCTCATTCCTCAAATCAGGTTTCGCTGTTTCAAATAAATTACTCATGTGTCTTTTTTCAGTACAACATACTATTTGTATGTTGTGTGTTGCCTGGAAGAGGCGCTTATTAACGAAAAGGCCGCCCGTTGCTCTAATATGTATCACGTCTACATTTTACTGTTTAAGTGCAATAAAGTGTAAATATATATTTGATAGAAATATATACACGTACTTAAATTTTTCATTAAAAAAAGATCTTGAGTGATGTTAAGCTTATCTTAAATGTAATTGGAGTGTAAACTCCATGTAACGTTAAACGACGAACTATCTAAAGCGTCGAAATCAATTGGCTTAACTTGTATTCTAATTCTGACTTTTCTCATCTCCATTTAACGAACAGTCTATATAACGCTATAAAATGCACAATCCCTTCAGTGTCGTTATACAGAATTAACACTGTAATTATTTGTATATTAGCAACATACCATGCCGAGCAATCTTAGATGTTAGTTCCTTACAAGAAATCATATTGATAAATTATATAGATTAAATAAAAAGCGTTATACAATTTTATCATTGAATACATCCACTTTATAGGCTGTCGACCGATATCAAATTTCAATTTGTAATAGAATTTCAATTTGCTGGAATATGGTATGATAAGTGAGCTAACGTCGGCCGCAGGAAAGCATGTATCGTGTTGTCGAACTGATTTCCGAGTATCAAATGTGTGTGATAAGTTATTTGTAGTTATGTTAACATTTTTTTTTTATAGAAGAGGGGGCAAACGAGCAAGAGGCCCAACATAAAGGTGAAATCGCCGCCCATGGACACTCATGTGGCTGGTAGCTCATGAGTGCGTTGCCGGCCTTTTAGGGATTTATACGCTTTTTTCTTTATTTTATAAAAACTTTCCGTGTCACAATGTTAGTTACCGTACTCCTTCGAAACGGCTTGACCGACTTTTAACAAATTTTTCAATACGTATTCAGTTGGATTGAGAATCGGTTGCTATCTATTTTATGTACCTCTAAGTGATAAGGGTTGTTCAAGCTTTAATTTTTTGATGATTTTTTCTTTTTATAGGTTTAGCATTAAAAAATACATACAACCTTAAATTTTTACCCTTTTATCACCAACCCCTATTTTCAGTATTTAATATTTTTTCGGCCCCGGTCGATAAATAATCATTCGTCATTTAATTAGTTATGTTTGTCTACACTAGAAATAATTTATATGGCAAAACAACATATAAAAGTACTCAAAGTTAAAGTCAAAATATCTTTATTAAAACGTCTTAAATCTAAGTGATTCTACGTCTGTTCATAATTCGCCTCGGCTTGTTTGCTTTTTTGGTAATGATCAAAGTATTCTTTTTGAAGCAAGGCTAAGCTGGAGCAAATTCATTCCCATTCACACTGTTGGTAGACAATAACAGGACGATCTTTCACACATACGGTGGCAACCCTATTCGGAATACATACCCGATATAATATTGGCTCTTATAGAAGCAACTTTAAAAGCAGGATATTTTCCAAATGCATGTAGAAATAAGAACACTCAGGAGAGACATCATATTGAATTTCGCACACATATTGCATTTTAATAATAGAGTTATGCTATATTCTAGTAGGTCATATGCATGAGAATAAATAAAAAGTTCCTATATATATAGGAACTCTTTCAATTGTTTTCTTTTTTGTTTTAATGACGTGATCGTAGTAGTTGTATTTTCTGATCATAGATGTCGCTAGAGTTTTATTGAAAATACCTTTTACGAAAAGGTAATTTAATGTCCATGTAAGGAATCTCCATGTAAATTGGAGAGATTTCCTTATTAACTTTTAAGCTTTAAACTAAAAAATACGAAGTTTTATAACTTGATTTCTCGGCGCGAGAATAAAATTGATGTTTTCTTGTGAATTGCTGCGGGAAGTTTTTATCGTGTTGTTTACAATGTTCGCTCGAACAACACGATTTACTTTTACCTCTGCCCCATTATGTCTAATATGTGTCAATTGTTTATTTTCTATGACATATAATAAATTGGAAAATAATTATTTTGACGTAATAACGTCTTATAATTCGATAGAGCGTCACGCACCAAAAAACATGACTTATGCGGCGTTACCGCTCTGAGATGTTCCATTTAAGGCTTAAAGTGCAAGCGAGAGCGCGGCACAAGATGCACGGCCTTTGCGTTCGACATCTGTCTCTCTCCTACTAGAGTGAGCAAGTCGTCCTTTCTTATGTCGTTGTCACGTTCAACTATTGTCAGTAAACCGACTTTATTTATTAAAAAGAATAAACGCTTAACCGAAAGCCAAGAAAAGGTTGAGTTTGCTTTTGAAACTAATGTACCTTAAGCCTACTTAATAAACATAGATAGAAGTATGAAGACTTTTCGACGACGACTTTCTTAAAGACCACTTAGAATCCCGAACACACTATCAGAACAACAAGATGGCGCTCAGACCCCACTCAAAGCAGCTCTGCTCTGATTGGTCAATTTAATAAACTTACCTCTAATGTCTTAAAAAAACGTTGTAAACGATTAAATAATTAAGAAGAGACTTATCAAATGGTATCAGTGTTTCAAATTTACTGAAGCAATTAATGTTATCATATATTATGTAAGTATAATAAATTTCAATTTTTTTCTTACATATGTTCAGTTTTAGGTCGATAGGTTCGTATTTTATATAGGTAACAGTAATGATTAATATTTTATTAAGTGTTCTTTAATAAAGCTTAAGGATTGCGTTTAATCGTAAATCATAATTGCATGCATAAACGCAATATGAGATTCATGCTCAGTCATGTAATAAAGGGTTGCTTTGCGACGTATATTTCCCGTTTTAATAAACAGTTGCAGGTATGGCTATATGGCAGACTTATTCCTATTGCGGTAAGCTTATTTACTCATCAAACAAAATTGCTGTATGCGGTTGCAGAATTTATCAGGTATATATTTATTACAGGCGTTGTCTTTTAGAAATCTATGCATAATTGCATCTATGTTTTACATTACTTTTAAGGTAGATTTGATATCGAACAGATAGATTTGAGTAGCCCGAGTTTTAATCAATAAGTTTGATTATAATTTGTGCATTTTAACGTATGAAAAAAAGGAACAATTAACCTCTGATAGGAGTTTTGTTTCTCAACGCCAATATTACAATGCAAAGTAAATCTTTAAAATTTAGAATGTACCCTCGTATTTCACTAATTATAGATTTATTGACTTGTGTACTATTTATAACTATTGCAATATAAAATGAACGGTACTTTCGTTTTCTTAACTGTTTCACACAAACAAACAGCGGGTATGGTATAACCAAAAAATGCATAGACTAAGCAACGCATTTTCTGTGCTAATGGAGATATCAGATCCAGATATTTTTGTACAGATAACGAATAAATAGTTACGTATACAAATAAAAACACTGCCTCTGTCAATGTTAGTGCGAACTAACAGCCATCTTCCGGCGTTTTGTGTCTTTTTTTATTACTTGAAAAGTTTTTAATTAGATTTTTTCATACTCATATGTGTATTTTTCTATCATAGACGCTGTAGGAACGCCGTTGATTTCATATTTATAAATAAAACACGGTTTAAGGATACAATCCGAAGGCAAGACTGAATTGTTACATAAATAAACTTTCTTGCATGGAGTATACTAGTTCCCTATAATTGATTATTATAAGTTGAATAACTGTATATATTAAGCATCGTTGTCATGATGAGGCGTTTTCCTACGCTCTCAATGTAAATACCATAATTTGCATACATATTTCGAATCTTGTTATCTTAATTGGTTCTCAATAGAAGCGTGAATAAATTTTGGAAGGAAAATAGTTAGTAATTTTGCCAATATTGGCTCAATTCCAATTTTTTACGTGATATTCATGCCGTGACGTATAGAAAATTACAATTTTGGACATTTATAAGCAGGCTCATCTGGCTTAATAAGAGATGCTTCAATTCAAGGCTTTTAAAAGTTTCATTGATGAATGAATTTCGTAATTCGAAATTTAAAAAAGTACTTTCCGTTCAGATCGAGCCAGCTGTTCCAACATGGCTTCACTTACCTCGGTAATTAACAGAAGTTTGCTAAAGCTGCTCTGACGATTCGGAAAACGTTACAATTCGAGGTGTTCATCACTTAATGATGTCGCTCTGGGTTGACATTGTACCAAATCATGGTTCATTAAAAATAGAAAACTTATATAATAATACGCCCATGTTACTCTTAGGGCGCAAGTAAGAAGAACATAATGTCTTTGACCCAATAATTAACCTGATAGAAGTTATATGCCTATATATATATAACCTGATGTTATATATATAGTTATATGTAATTTATTTATTTATTTAAGACTTTATCGCACTTAAACACTAGAAGCAAATGACATTAACAGCTGTTAGAACATATAAGAGCAACGGGCGGCCTTATCGCTACAGGATAAAAGAATACTTAAAATATAATAAGACAGGTGCAAAGGGTGCGAAGTATATAAAAAATACTAATAATAATACAGAAACAAAAAAAACATACATTAAAATAAGAAAAAGCGAAAAAAATGCTAATTTAAATCTAGAATTATAAATAATTATATTGAAGACAAGAAATGCTTACGAAGAAGTGATTTGAAAGATGATAGTGAGGATAGGATAGGTAACATTTTCTGTAGGATAATTAATTTTCATTGTAAAGTCCTAAGACATTAGAATAAAATGTCTTTGAAACCAATTCCGTGTTTCTTTTGTAAACACAAACTTCCGACAATTGAATTATGTAAGCAATTGCTAACCAATTTTCCAATTTGTTAAGCCAATGCCCCCACAAATCATCTGAGTCTGTACACTTAAACATTCCGATATATTTTAAATTACATTTACAGTTCTTACAAAACTATAGTATAAGTATGCTACTTACTATGTTATATATTGTATGTAGAACATACACTTACATTTAGCATTCATACATACATTAACATTTGGCATTCTTAATTTTAAACTAAAAATATAAGTTAAAATAAAACATAAACAGTTTTAAAAAGTTTGGTCCTTGTGGCAGAGTACTCATAATTCTAGCGGCATTACGTCGCTGTAGATTGAAATACTAATAAAAGTCAAGTCAATAATTCTTTATTCAGTTAGAATTGTTAACAACCAGTTTTGAACTTCACTATAACCACGTTTACATGGGTTTGGTTTGGGCTTTCAGCTGAGAAGAACCGACAAGAAACTCAATGGGGTTGTCATCTATAATATTTCAAAATTGTGGTATCGTTAAATATATATCGGGCATTTTACACCACAATTGAATTTAAATCTAAAATCCTTTGCGGTAATAATTTAATAATATTGAAATGTAATTATTGCATCGGACGTTTAAAGTCATATTTCATAGCATCGGAACGTTACAACTGATCTGTCTATGTAATAATATTAAGAGCTTTCAAACTATAATTGTAAGCTTTTTGTTTATTTCATTTATTTTGCTTCTTTTTAAGTACTAAACGTACACGGGATTTCTGGAATTAAAATGTAAATGATATTTATTTGCATTTAAAAAAAAATTCTAGAAGAAGGGGGCAAACGGGCAAAGTCAGCGCTAACTTAAGTAAGTTCGGAATGAACGTGGCGGACAGCTGGTTCCATAATGTATGGTAAGAAATGTCTCAATTAATTAAATTTCATGTATTGTATTTTATATAAATTTGGTGTATAACGTATTGAATTATGAACACGCTTGTACACTTTTACACTGTACGAGTATACACTGCATGGTCCCGGCATGGATTTTGCTTTCTTCATTACTATTTATTTATTTTTGGTTATGTAATTACGAAGTTCCTATGTCCCTTCGATGGGACTGATGGCATGTATTTTAATACTCCAACGGTATTTCCTACGCCTCACGTTTTTCGTCCTCCCTCTCATCTCTAAAAGTATGTCAGGTCTGTTTGGGATGGTCTCATTTGCGATTCCCTTGAGGATTCCAGTCAAGTGCCTGCTTGCGAATATGCTTGGGATCCAGGGTGACTCCAGTTTCTGCGAAGCTTGATGGTCATTGCAATTTACTGTTTCACAAAATACCTCTGAGAACATCACAATTTGAAAATTCAATACAAAAATATTCGTTTAAAAACTACGTTTAAATTTAAAAATGTGAAAGCAAACAATTTTAGTGTTTCGTAACGTAATACGAGCACTCTATACTTATTTACTTGGGAATAAACAGATTTTTATGTATCTCCGGGACTCAAGACAGAATTGTAATAATGTGATTTTGACATTTCGTAACTTTTTTCTAATAATTTAAGCTTCGATGTCTTTAAGGATATGAACATAAAATACTGGTTGTCATTAATTTTTAGCCAACAATTTGAATTTGGAACGTCCTTATCTCCTAACCAACTAGACAAAAGAGGTCAAACGATATTGTAAAACTATTTTAAACACCATTCGTTTACAGATCATAAACGAGATAGAATACGAGTATCCTTTAAACATTTTTAATTAAGTTCTGTACTGTAAAAAACGCAGTAAATATTCTATTTTTAGCTAGCAATTGCGCAATGCATACAAATTGCATTGGATTTCTGAATGTCTAGCTTTTTTAAAGACGTATTTTAAATAATAAATGAAACGATAAATATATGTTATCTATAATTTCTGACGTGAGACGGGTGAATATGACCCGAGGAGTGTAATAGAAAGAAAGAAAATATGTTTATTTGGACACACACAACATCACAATAGATTATAAGTACAAAATTAAAATTAACTAAAAATAAACTCATTGCATTGTTGCAAGTGCCGCGGGCGTGCGCCAAATGGGGTGCTGCTCAGGATTTGTGTGGAATATAGTATTCCACACCACTGATTTTCAGCAGCCCCCAGTTCTCGCAAACCGCTGCACAGCTCCAAGTGTTAACAATGGGTAGTGTTAATAGTGGGTATTGCTTACCCGGTATAACAACGAGCAGTGGATGCCCAGTGTTACATACGATTTTAAACTCATATTTTCGAGGCAAGAAATGTCCTAACATATAATATTCCTTATGAAATGGACATTAGAATATTTAGAGGAAAATAATATTTTAGTTCTCAGCACCAGTACAGTTTAATTCTAGAGTAGACGAACATTCTTTATTTTACTTGGTACATAGCATTACACAAAATATTTACTTTAAAAGCGCAGCTATCGATTTTCTTGCCGTTTCTTCTCTATAACTGCCTTCCTGCCGCTGGTAGTGTAAAAAATGACGATTCAAAAGTGTCTTTAAATACCTATTACAATAAAGTTAGTTTAGCATTTATATAGGTAATAAATATCACAATTTGTCACGTAAAGTTAACGATTTTAAAATGGACGTTTGCACCAATATATTGAAACGTGAATATGAATAATGATATTTAAATGCTGTTTCTGTGCTATCCTGATAAATGGTTGCGTGCGTAGAAATAATAAAATATTATTGTTAAAAAGTGCGTGTCGGTCACAATTGTCTCCTAAGGGTAAAGGTTACCAAACACTTTGTAATATGAAACGCATACATCCACGTGTAAGAAATCATTGGTAGTCCATAATTATAAAATCATTAAATATATGTGACAAATTATTATTATGGACTAGGTTTACTTTGACGTATGTATTTTTATACATTTTAAAAGGTTCAAGATAAGTGATCAAAAAAAAAGGTTGTATTAGGGTTATTACAACTTCATACATGTGTTTGTAACACTGACATATTGAATATTGGGTTAAATGATCCGTCAATAAAATAATTCGCCTGTGTTAATATGTGCAATTTCTATGCATAGATGCATTATGTTACTTACAATGTACCAGGATACTTTCTTTAAGAAAAGAGTTATGAGTGGTTAGAACATTGCTCACACAAACTTCGCTACCTCAGGTTGCTTGATCGGGTTTATTTTAATTATTGCCTTACTATTTATATGTATAATTGGTTTATTATTTTTTATTTTGATATTCAATGTTAATTATTATATAGCTTAGTATGTTTTGTAACTCTGTACCTAAATAAACAAACAGTTAATGGTTTATCTATCTTGCTATAGATATGTTTTACAATTCTCCAATTTAGTTGGTCTATAATAAATTGTATAAATTTTTTAACAATGTATTTATATATTTTATAGCCTATAGGCTATAAGCCCTTACTGTAAACACGGTAAGCAGTGACGATTTTTTCCAGATACGACTACATTCAACTTAAGTACTTGCTGTCCACACCGAGTTTTTTAAATTAGGAATGTCAAGAAAATACCTACTTACTTATCTACTTTCTGTTTTTGGTTGATCTGCTCTTTAGTACCTATCTATTTAAAGGACAAAGATTCCTTTAATGTGTCGGCAATTGGCTCAGCATCGGGACAGCTCAATTCTTGAGAAGCCTTACAATGCTTTGTTATTTTAATTGTCAGTAGCACAATTTTGTATTAATTGTTTATTTTAAAAGAGCAGCTATCGAGTTTCTTGCCGGTTCTTTTCGGTAGATGAGTGCCTTCCGAACCGGTGGTAGTGTAAAAATTACCTACTTGAATAAAGATATTTTGAGTTTGAGAGTTTGAGTTTATCATGTTTTACATGAATCGACCCGTGACCACCGTGATATGAACGGTAACAATGTGCGAAGTTAAATTTTCCATTAATTTTATTAATTCAGTCCAATCTTGTAATGTGTCCCAGGTTTAGGGTGGAAACTTTAGCAATTTATTAGGTCACACCCTAATTTCAGTCTTTAAATGTAATTTTTGGACATGCCAACGTGAACGAGTAATTATATAATTAATTGTTTAGAAATTTTTGTCCATTTTAATTTAATTTCTAGTCTGATAAAGTCTGCCAGTAGATAATAAACGTGGAATATGTAAAATATCTATTCTTTATTCAAGTAGGTCTTTATAAAGACACATTTGAATCGTCAATTTTTACACTACCAGCGGTCCGGAAGTCATTTTTAAACATGACTAATTCAGATAACAGAGCATTGTAAGGCTACTCAAGAATTAAACTGTCCCGATTTTGAGCTAATTACCGACACTTTAAAGAGATCTTTGTCCTGTCCCTTATTGCACATAATACATTTTCAAAAAGAATACTCTCTACTTGCTACGTAATTTGTATATACGCGCTGGGATTTTAGTATAAAAATGTATGCTCACCCCTACAAAAGATTTATGCACTGAGACGAAAAGCAGATCGACAGAGTACGCTTCTAGTAGGTAAAGACACTTTTGAATCGTCATTTTTTAAATAACCCAAACAAGCTTCCTTTCCCAAACAAATACACTATAATCGATGTAATAAAATGAAGAGAGTTTGGAAATCGTCTTAAACAATAACTGAAACCATAAATTTTATTGGCGTTAAATCTTTGTGATTTGTTACGCACTTCAGGCTTTCTTAAGTTTAGAGTTTTATGACTTGTTTTTCAAGGCAGAGTTGAGTGTCTTCGTCATGTCGTATAATTCTGATGGAATCAAATTACCCGTTTAAAACTAGAATTAGTTGGCCAAATAATACCTGTGTATAAAAATCATGGCAATTAGCTTTTGGCTTAACGATAAAATCTAACATCGTCAAGAAAATGCCAAAAGACATATCTAAATCCTACTGGTCTATAAGAAAAACAAATGACATTCAATAGCGTCAATCCAGGGCGATATAGTTTGGGTGTAGTTTCAAATATCCCATAATCCAAAATTGTACCACTTGATAGCTAACAGATCAAAGAACTAATTATAAGCGAGGATATGTATTGATTTAACGTTTACTAGGAATCTCGATATATCTTGTTTGGGTCGTATAAGCATTTAATTAATAAAGTTATATATGGTAACACAATAATTATTAGTTTCCTATTATATATACATAAACCAATATTTTATTTTAAAACATTATCCTTAACACAGACGTTTTCACGTATAACCTACGCGTTTATGATACACCCACACCCAATTGTAATATTTATATTTTAAAAGAATTATAAAGGTTAGAAACGTTTCCTTAAACTTTGATTTTGTTCCCTTTGCAGACTTTTGGATCCTGGAGTACGATTGCAAAGGAGCTTATTAGGACATTAAGTAGGCGCCTGGCAGTCTGCCAGTAGTGACTCAAGAGCTTGTGCTTTTCTCACTCAGCGTATAAGCATCGCGATACAGCGAGGAAATGCCAGCATTGAAATACCACAAGAAGCAAACTTTAACAAAAGAATTCTTAAAAAAAGAGCGTATTTTAAAGTTTTTCAGCTCACTGGCCTAGCGTTGCAGGTTTCAAAGTGAACAGCCTGCTCATGTGCCTTATCTTTAAAAAAGATGAAATTCATATAAATTATTATGTTGGAAATAAATGGTTTATTACATAGGAAATGTGTATATATTTTCAATTTCATTAACACACGATATAAAAAAAAATTTAAATCTCTTAGATTTCAATATGACATCCAAACAGACAATAACCTTATCCTTTGTAATATCCGACACGCTGAATAAGCAATTCCGACAATGTTGGACTACTCAATATATTCAAATAATACGCTTATATTCACAAGTTATTTGACCAGGACACTTGTATGGGAGAAGAGTGAATGTCCTCACAGGAAAAGTCCTTATTTAGTTATCGGTCTTCTGTTGTTCTTTATTCTTATTGTCTGTGATATACTCTCTTGGTTGTATTGGCTCGTTTATATCATTATATAAGTTTATTTATTTTATTTTTTATTTCTTAAACCTATACAGCTTATCAAAAAAAGTTTACACAACAAAAATAGATTATAAATAAAGATAAAATAAGGTTAAAACATAGAACCGCAAATAGAATCTACGAACAGAAAAAACAATAACAAAAAAAAACACGAACAGAAATATATATATATATATATACATATTAACTAGCGGAGTATATTATATGAAGGACAAGCATTTAAGTGTGTGTGTGTGTATTAGTGGGTGCAATGGTGTTGCTGTGTGACTGAGTGTGCGAGGTTGAGTCTTAGTCTTTTTTTTAAAAGAAGTTTGATGCGACTTTTTCATTTTGCGCCCACGCTCATCCAAGTTCTCAAGCTCCCAAGTTCCCAAGCTCATCCCACCCCTAACCTACCTCATTAATACATGGTTTTTTACAAGTTAAGTTTTATATGTTTAAGCATAAATCAATAAATTGATATAAAGAAATCACGTTTATAAGCGCACACACGGAAAATACAACACAATAGATAAAAAACAGCTTACAGCTAACTAAGATAAATACATGTTAATCAAATTAAATAAAAAAAAAATACATACATACATAAATATTTTAATAGATATACTAAATAAGCATATATCATTGTTGCAACGGCCGCGTGTGTCCAAAATGCTCAGAATTTGTGTAGAAAAGACATTGCACACTTCTGATTTTTAGCAGACCCCAGTCGTCGCAAATAAAGACAACAAATATATGTCACATTCCAATGTCTACGTGATAAAATCTATTCTTCCCAGAGACAAACTTTGACACTGTCGCATCTGAATCACCGGAATCACAAAAGACAAATGACCTTTTATATGCCAGCAGTATATACATAAAAATAGTTAATAAATGAATGAACCCGTCTGCTCGTTTGCCTACTTTTAAATAAGAAATGATTAAATGTGTTGACTCAAAAGGTATTTAATTTAAACAACTCGGCAATTTCATTTTAAAAATTAATTTAATTTATAGATTAAATTACTTGGCAAATAAGGTATCTGTTCATGCTCGTGACAGGTTTATTCTATACAGTAATATCCGTTTGCATTTATTGTGAGACATTTATTTCTGTATGTGTAATTTATTAGATTATAATGGTAGAATCATTTCTTTAGTCACACAAACAGCTATTAAACATGTTATTAAGTTATAGATTTAAATAAATAAAAAAAACTAGAAAATAGTGTGTTATAAATAATAATTAATAATATTTATTTATAGTTTTGTATGTTAACTCAAGTGTTCGCTATTTCGCATTTATTTTAGTTTTTTTTATGTAAAGTTATCTATGTATTCGCTGGAGCATGATGGGTAGCAGCTCTTTACAACCGTTCTAGAGTTTTCAAAGTTCACTGCCAGTTCTTCTCGTTCTTAGTACGCCCTTAATTTTGGAACTGGCTGTAAATATTTTTCACAATTCATAAGTATAAGAAGGTTACCTATATGAATAGGTATATTTAGTTATTTTTTATTTAGTTAACATTACATTTTAATGAGTGTTTTGACCGCAACAATTATATAGTGATTCAGGTATAATATAATCTTTTTTACCAGTTTATTGAAAATATCTACCAGAAAACGGTGTATAAAAAAAGTTGCTTGTCGCTCGTAACGACTTATCAGTCCTTTTAACGTTTATAAGTGTAGTTTACATTTACATCCAGCAAATAGCATGGATTTTGTTCAGGAAACTAGCTAAGCGAGCCTTAAATATCAAAAAAATATATCTGTCGACATATATAGTTCATTACTAACAGTATTATTTATCTCCGGATCAACGTATGAGAGAAAAATTCCACCTGATAACATCTAATACCATAATACGGGTGATCCTGATAGCTTATCAGAGCGTAATCTTTTCATTTCGGTGAAAATGTAACATAGGTAACATAATATTGAAATTATATTAACTGTGCCAACATATGATCACCATGCCATGTCATTTATTATACAAATAATAAAACAAAAATTTAAAGAACTTAATCATAAACTTTGTCAATGTTAAAAGCAATCTTTAAAAAAAATATGATTTAAATGAATCGAACGAGTGATGTGATACAGTAGAATGTTCAACATTCATTCAAAAATCAAATGCAAGTATTGTAAATAGAAAGCGATGATCTGTTTTATAGATAAATTATTTGTCTGTATTGTCCCGCTGTCATCTGTAAAATACCCCGGATGATAGACTATAGAAGGAATAGACAATATTCGATCCCAATTGAGTTCCTGTATTGAATTACATTACATACAAAGCTAAGTCAGGCATTTTATAGAATTCCTTATGAGTCATAAGTGTAAGAAAATTACATATAAGAATGAAGTTGTTTTAATGTAAACATATTTTATGACTTGGTGTCAGAGTGAGTTTGAAATGAGGACATTAATTAGACTAGCCTATTTCTCTACGATGTTGAATTCATTGTATGATCAAGTTTTAATTACACAGATTGGTTTATTGTATCGCGAAACCTCTAATTACGTCAAGGCTAACAAGCGAGGTTCTTGAGTAACGGCCAATTTAACCGAAAGATAACAATTTTGTTATTATAGGACGCCGTATATAATATTATATCATACTGTGTTTACATTAGGATCATTACCAAAAAGGATTAACATACAGAGTTGGTTGCGTACTATACATATAATTGCCGCGTCAGCATAGCTCAGGTTGTGATGAAATAGTTCGGTTTAAAGATTCATCGCGGTAACTCATTGTATAATTTTATTGATGACCATCTAAATATATTCTTTCTTTTTAAACCAATGAAAGGGTCAGTCATATATTGGTGGCAGTGGTCGGAATAGCTGAAGAGTCAATTAGATTTACGATTCATAATGGTCCCATGCACCTTACTGAATAAAAAAGATTTGATTTCGTTTTTTTTTATGTTTCTCAAACTATGTAGTGGTGTAAATGTTTTTTTATAAAATACTTTCAAATTAATTAAGAATATGAAACTTTGTATTATTACATATATTATATTGCTATATATATATTATTTACAATATAATATGGTTAGACAATTAAGTTTATTATTAATTCCGTAAAAACAAAAGAGGATCGAGCAAATAATGTTTGTTTAACAAGTTCTAATTGAAATTCTACTCACGCAATCAATCTTTAAGTGAATTTAATTTCGGAGTACAAACAATAAAATTTCCATAAATGTTATATATAAAACACTAAACTTATTTGCTTTTTATTCAAACTAAATGGACTCGGAAAAAATGTTGCCAGAATATAATATTACGATTAATTAATTCCACAACCTACGTTCAGAATATTGTTAAAAGACGGGAAAATTTGTCTTCCAAATTTGAATACAATAGAAATTGTCCAAGAATATCATATTTTTACAAAATAAGGAATCACATCTTTGTTTCAAACCATTTTTATATTTGGAATAATAAAAATTGCCAGAGATAATTTGTCATCGCATTTGTTGTGATGTGATTGTGTTCCTTTTTTGAAATGAGTTTGACTTTGACAATTGACAAAAGCTTTGACATCTGGAGGATAATACTCAAGATTCGTTTGTCAGTTATTTATTTATTATGGACCCACCTTTTAAACCGTATCTAAAACTAGAATAACATAATGTTTGTTATTTATATATCAAAATAGAAAATACTGAACACACTATAATAATAATCAATAATCAAATCAAAAATCACAAGAACATAGGTAACTATGGTTCACTTATAAATCTTCAAACTAAAAAAAAAATGGAAATTTTAATATTTAGTTCGAAATTTCAACTTTAAATATGTTTGTGAAGAGACTCTATATAAGTTTATGTACATGATTACTTTATTGTCCTACCAAACATTTGGAATTTGTTTGCTTTACGCTCTCCAGATCTTTATTTCGTTCGATTGTCCCAAACAAGATAGCCAGAAATCAAATAATACCTATTCTGTCTATACGGTAAACTACCGAAAAAAGGTTATACGAATAAATATTGAGAGTGTGTTTTTTTCTATTACAAACAGTTCGTAGACAGCCATCAAAAATTTAAACGAATGTAATTTTTTTTACATACACACTGCATTCACATAACTTCATATTTTCCATAAAATCTGAAGTCCAATTCATCAGATTTTATTTTCCTTCAATGTACGACCACCTAAATTGCCTTAAGATTTCGTTCTAAATGTTAATAAATATATTAAAATTTAAACTCTACCAAGGCCGTACGACCAAGGCCTAGGTTTTTTCATCAATTAATTAATATTCATTAACTTGTTTCATATGCCACGTAAAAAATTTTTGTATGATATTGTTATAATAATAATTAATTAGAATTAACTATATATAACTAACAATCTATATATCTTTTGTTTATAATCGTGTTTAATACCTTTTTTATCAATTACAAATTAAATATATTTTTAGTTGGTTAACAGCCAAATATGCCCATCATGTTTGGCTAGGATCTAACCCGGGAGCCTTGTTAAGAATCCCAGCATTATAACCATTGCGTCAACTGATTCGTCAATACATAAATATGCAGAATCATATAGTTCTATAGTTTAACTTAGGATCAGTTACACTTATAGTAAGCGTATAACTTGTGTTAGTGCTAACACAACTGATGAACTAACTAACTAACACATATACCCACAGAATATTGTAAAAAAAGAATTAACGAAATATTTTCTAAAATATCATAGTGTTAAGCTTAACATAATATTTTTCTTAATTTATTTTGAAGCATGTAACGATGAAAGAAACTCAGGACTTTTTTTGTATATGTATGTTCGTTTGGAAAAAATAACATATTTTAATATTAAATACATATAATATAACACCCAAACCATACCCAACAACTCTCACATAACTCACATAATTCTTAACTGTTCCGGATCGAACACGGGACGATCTGTTCAGCATTTCATGGCCTAGTTATGTATAATACGTGATAACTTATAGAAACCCAATTAAAAAATATGTAAATAAAAAAATGGTGTCTAAATAAAAGCAAGTATGTAACATACAAGCATAAAAATACCTTGAGAATAGTGTCTGGTCGTTATTACAACACTAAAACACATTTTCTTGACACTAAGTACATAATAAATTTTATGGAAATTCATTAGTTTTATGCTTCTACGTAAGTGTATATAGAATATTGACGATAAAAGTGTAGGTATTGTTATTATCTCATTTTTAATATATTCATTGTTTATCGTAAATTGTATGTTTACATTATCAAAAGTTTGTTTTATTCACGGAATATTGTATACGTATTATCGATAAATTTCCATTTTCCAAATTTATCTTTCAAACAATTCAAAAACTTTGTTTTGATAAAATATCTATTAAAGCCCAAGGATATAATGCAAGTACTATGTAAAACATATAAAATACTATTTGAATGATAAAAAAGCTTGGGATTAAATCGCCTTAAACGCTGAGATATGGATATTTGTCAAAACAGTGATCGCGCTTAAAAAAACTGTATCTTCTCAAACCTGGTTTAATTTGGAAACCCCGGAGCCTTATTTATAAGAAAATAGGTATTGACGTACATAAGTGATCGTTTATACGATTATATGTGAAAAATAATGCAAACATAATGCTAAAAAAAATACAACATTTCACTACAAATTTTAACTATTCAAATAATAATAGTATTTAGAAGTCTCAATCTAGTTCAATTAATAATTTTCAAATACCATGAATATCAACATATCAATGGCCGTCAGAAGGTAAAACAAATTAAAAATACATTTCTGGTTGAATAAAGTAAACGATTCAAATATTGCAATATGATCAATGAAAATTTGTACCAACAAGTATCTTATAAATATTTAATAAACAACTCACCTTTAAATGGTCAAATGAATAAACTGTACAGAACCACCACAACTATAAGTATATTAATGAACTTTAAATTATAAATATCATAATTCCCGCTGAATACAAAAAGTTCGCGTGTACCAAGTTTGAAATGCGTAGATACGTGCGCGCCGTCTGATATCTGTAATCGGACTGAAGAGTTAAACTCTTCGGAGTTGAGAAACACGGCGTGGCAGCCTCCTTTCGCGTATGTACTTATACTCTATGCAATTTGAGTAAAAACTCAATAGGTATATATATAACGCGAATTTTAATACTGTTATAGATGTAATATTTAAATTGTTTATGCAGGGTGTGGCAAGAATCTATTTTGTATATGCTGTAAATACGGTGATATAATTTCGAATCAGGCATTTTTTTATATTAGCACTCGTCTGACTATATTTATTTTGACACCAGGTTAAACTGAGCAGAAACGAGACATGAAATTTGTGTTTGATCTTTGTTTAAACAACAAGCCACTAAAATCATAGTTAAATACGCGATAACTTAATAAAAATCCCAAATTATATAATTAAAATATTACAATTGTTTAATTACAATTTAGATGTTAATAGGTTTGATATAGTTACACAGTTTACAAATAAATAGGTTCTTAATTAACATCAAAGATAAGGATTTGTTCAGATGCAAAGATATGTATTAATCAATGTACATATTAAATGTGTGTTCTTTAATTTATAGGAACAATAATAATTATTACACACAAAAATGGACCTTTTTTAAGCGAATATTGTTTGTCGAAGTGAAATCATTTGCAAGAATCGTAGTCTAAATAAAAAAAAACAGGAATGTTAACAACGTCTAACAACACAACAAACAAAACAACAATTAACTCATATTTAACGACGTATTATATCCTTCACTTCTATATCGAGAAATATTCTCGTATTATATGAAATAGAGAAGTATAAAATGTGAAGCATCTATATCAATAAATCGTGTAAGTATACGTTTGTTTGGCAGATTGATAAGTTCCGCTGTGTTACGTAAAATAAATATAAAATCCAGTAACGTATTTTAGTCCTATGGACGAAATTATAAGCTTAAAGGCAGAACTACGGGATATAAGACAAATGTTATTCTATATTCATTCACAGATATGTAACTAGTGTGTTAATAGCGCAACTACAAACGATATGATGAGTACGGAGCGATGCTTTTTTAAAAATTCTATATTCTCCACAATATTATATTACAGTATGCCAAAAAAAGCAATCAAATAATATCATCCGTATTTACCATGATCCTATGTGGCGGCGGAACGAATATGTCGAACACAAAATCATTTCTTCTTTATATCGCTATGCTTATACGTTAAGCGAGAAATCCAGCTCTTAGACAACTGACTACTCTTTATTAGTATTGGTGTACCGATTTTTAAAAGGCCACGTGGAAGTACGAAAAGAACTTTCTCCCCCTACCCCTATATAGGTATTTCTGAACCTAGCTTTTAAAAAGAGAGCATATCATTCTTTCAAAAGCGGAGGGTCTAACAAGCGGTCCATTTGCGGTTTATCGGCTCGTTTGCCACAAAAAATCAACTTGAGATTATCTACAAAATTTACGTGTTCTAAACAATTGTATTGTGTTTATCATAATAACATTATAATAGTAATGATATTTTATACTGAAGATCCAATTATATCGATGTAAAAAAAGCCAAAGTACTGAAATAATATCTCGTAGCTAACCCCCTCGTAGCATGGAGACCAGGCTACGATGCTACGATTTTATTGAACCAATCAATGCTACAAATTTGGGTCGGCACTATCGGATGTTAGGCGGTTGAATTTCGAGTCAACACTATAGCCTACATTCAACATGGTTACATAAGTGTATTGTGTATGGGGATTCAATTGTTTGAGCTTCTACGTATCTAACGTTAAATTTATAAGTCTGGTATAAAGTTATATAAATAAATTAACAATTTTAACAAATATTGCGATATTAAATTTAATTGCCTCTGCGAAGCACTTAGAATGTCGATGTTTTTGTGTAATGTAATTTTTACTTTTTTAATTTCTCTTCTTAAATTGTTAATATACAAACAAATAGGCATCACAAAATTCGGTTCAAGAGACCATTATTACGGGGTCAAATAGATAGTTTTTTGTAATCAAATGATCTACATTAAAAAATCACATAAATTTAAAATTAGGATAGCAACTAGTGACCTTATCTCTTTCAGTGATCTCTCCCAGACAACCATAAAGAGCATAAATTGCATGAATTGCGAAAACTATTGTAAATATAAAAAACAGAAGTGAAGATAAATACAACAAAACGATACTTAACTAAGGACTTTAGATAATAATCGATTACTATGATATTAAGGAATGACTTTGATAGACTTAAATGAAGGTAGGATAGGAGCTAAACGGATTAAGACGGGAAGAGAATTCTGTAGACGTGCAGCGGATACAGAGTACGAATTAGAAATGAAGGCAGAGTTGGCTAACTTAAGACGTCTTAAGAAAGGACGTCCTTTTTTTGAGTGGAAGTGCCATGCTGTTACTTAGAGTATCAGCCGAATGGGCAGGCACGGCCGGAGAAATACCACTCTCTCATAGAAAACCGGCGTAAAGTGATGCAATTGGACTTTGTTCATTTTGTACTCGCGTTTCGTTCGGTGAGTGAGATCTTCCGGTGCCTATCCTTTTCCCCTTCCCTCGTCCCTCTCCCCTTTCCTCTAAAGGCCGGCAACACACTCACGAGCTACCAGCCGCGTGAGTGTCTATGGGCGGCAGCTTCACCTTTATGGTGGGCCGCCTGCTCGTTTGCCCCCTCTTCTATAAAAAAAGGCATGTCAAAATTGGAAATCATGTTCGAGTTATAAGGTAGTTTTGGGATAAAAAAGAATATAAAAGAAGGAAGTTGTGAGCGTCACGAAGGCGATACATGTGGGTAATGTACCCCAAATATTCTCTTCAAACAAATGGTGACCTTACTGGGAATAGAACTATATGCCAATTCAGTATGACCTTTTCTCTAACTAGTGAAACGTTTGCCTCTTCAATATTTGCTTTTGGAAAATATATCCATACATCCATGAAAAATATATAAGCAATGTTGTAGTTTTTTTTTTCAATTATTATTTTTTTTCGATTCTTTTTAGTATCCTGAAGTATTTTTTAGTTTTTATTCTATAATCATATTTCAGGTGCTTATCGTTTTTCAGCGACTAGTGTTTGTCAACTGTTTCTTCATTTTTGACTATTCATATATCATTTTCTTATTCAATCAGTATTCGTGTAGTTGTTTTATTATTGTTTAAACATTCATTAAACAAAAAAAATACAGTACGATTATACAGTATTTATCTTGCAAGGGTCATTTGCATGGAAATGTCAAAACATTGGTGTAATGAGATATTTGTATACTAACGCGATACTGTGACGTAAATCCGCTATTCTTAATTTTATGTATTTACGTTAATTTTATGTACGTTCCCCATTAAATGTTTTAGAATAAGCCTCGCACACTCACTCACACAGCAACACCATTGCACACACTAATACACACACACATTTAAATGCTCGTTCTTCCATTAAAATACTTCACTTGTTCATATGTATATATTTTTTTTTCTGTTCGTGTTTTTTTTTGTTATTGTTCTACGTTTTAACCTTATTTTGGCTTTATTTTTAATCTATTTTAATTGTGTAAACTTTTTTTGATAAGCTTACTGTAGAGGTTTAAGAAATAAAAAATAAAAATAAATAAAATAGAATACCAACTCAACACAAAATGCAAGTAGAAAATATTTCAAAAAAGGAACGAGCGTCTTTTATTGTTCGTTTTGATCGACTTCCGGTTCAACTTTTATATCTACATTTCAATAATATTTGTTCAAATAACTTACAATTATTTAATGAATAAAATCTCAATAAAGAGACGACAAAATGCGAATACCATGACCATTTTATCTTGTCCATTAGAGGTTTTGAGATCACGTCCCAAATAGAAATTTCATACACTCGAAATTTAAAAGCGAAACACGTTCTTATTTCTCCGGAAGCACTTTAGGCGTGCCTAACGTAATTCTCTTTTTAAATAACTGAAAACGTATTCAAAAATACAATTCTTTAACTGATTTTTTTATGTCGCTATGGTCATTAGTACGGAACGATAACTGATGCGCGATTTCCGGTTCATGGCACTGTCGCCATATTGTACTTAACTGCTAGAACGACCTAGCGGACGTGGATGGACCAAGACTGAGTTAAGTCGTCCACGTGATAACTTCTCCTCTAAGCTCCTCTAAGTACTGTTTCTTTCGTTACGCTGTACGGTGTGATTTAAGTGCAATAGATTATGCATAAAAAAAATTTACATCTGTATATATTGTACGTATTAGTAAAACTATATCGTGTATATGAGTAGGTAGTTGAAATTTTTATAACCGATTGATTATGTATTAAGTAAACTCTACCTTTCTATATGTAGAAATGATTGTTGATATATGTGAATAAAATAAAATATATGTAAATGATTCATATATGTAGAAAAATAGTGTTTACGCAGGTAATTATTAAAAATGAAAGTGGCAGTAATTAGGCTATAAGTTCGCGGGTTAATATTATTTGAAATAACACGGTTATGGGGTACCACGATGGGTCCACGCGTCATCAGTTAATTTATATTGGAAAAATATTACATTAGAAATGGTTCGTATAATCGGGATATTTGGGATAAAAAATATAGTGTATGGAATATTGTGTACGAGAAATAAGAATTTTGAAGATAAGAAAAATAAACGAACGATTTACTATTTATATCGAGCTGTTTATTACGTTTAAGTCCCGCCTACGTTAACTGAACTCAACATTCGAATAAATATCAGACATAGCAATTATGATTGCTATAAATAGAAAATGATAATCCAATTATTTCTTGAGAAGTATCTAGGTAACAAGAGATGCCTTGCGTGGAAACTGACATGAAAAACGTTCACAGAAGGCTGATTGCCTTATTAACTATAATAAAGTCATCATTTTAACAGATTGAAAGTTAAATATATATATTTGTAATGTCAAGTGCATACAGTGACATATAAAATTAAAAAAAACTAACTACGTACCTCAAGGCTAGTCAATATCCTAGGTTAATAGTAATTTAATTCATTAATACACCTAAAAATAACGGAGTTCTTTTTAACGCATCATCATGAGAAGTAAACTAAATTTTCATTAATTCAATTATTGTATGTATGTCGTAGTGAATGTATATCAACGCCATCTGCCGAGAATTATAAGCGATTTAAATATTCAAAGAACGGTAGGATGTTTGGAGCAAAAAAGATACTGAAATTATCAGAATTAAGTGCAGGATGTCGCTACATTCCTTCTTCTATACAAATATATTCAATCAAAGAGATCTTTTATCCGTTTTCGTGTCTAGTAGTGTCTCTTAGAGAATACTTATCGTTAGTAAATTAACAATTTAACAAAAATCATTGATAACTATGGGAAGGACGTATCTGTTCAGTCTCTGTTCGTCATTCCATCTTCTATAAAAATATTATTCAAATACAAACTAAACAAAAAATCTTATACGTATAATTTTATTGAGCTGTAATGCTTTTTAACTTTATAATTTGATCAAAACCCCTTTGAGTTTGGAATAAAACATCGATATTGATAACTTTCAAAACTTCCCAAACAACAAAAGAAAACTTGCATACCTCGGAGATTGATTGTTTATCAGGTACGTAGTTAAGCTGCTGGGGCTTCATTCAACATATTAAAGGTAAAATTATTGAGATAGGGTAAATTATATTTACTACCATTTCTAAAATTAACAGATGTTAATTGGTCGAAAAGAACTGGTATATCACCACTTCTTTAATTCGCCAAGTGTTCTGTTTTAGAAAAATCGTTAAAAGGAAAAATCTAATATCAAGTTCATTTGCTAGCTTTATAAATCTTTGAATTATAAATATAAGTCAAGAACTTGGGTGGTGCACAGCGAACGCCTGACACTCGTTTCCATATTTTGAAATACGAATAAAAAAATTTCGTGCTAATAACAAAAGCTTCATTGTAATTGCATTAACTTATCTAGTAAAGCTCAGTCGAAATTTGAATGAAAAGTTTAAACGTGAATCTCTCTATACAAATATTAATAATAGATCTACAATTCTGAACGGATAGTTCTACCTTGTCATACGAGCTTGCTTGCTAGGGCCCTAGAAATCTAGGGCTTTAGATTTCGGTTTAAATCTGATAATGTTCCTGTGCAGATAATTTTAGAAACATAATAAAAATTTGGAACAAAGGCCTAATTTTTTTAATTAAAAATAAAATACAAGAAGGTTTAAGGTCGTGTGTAGAACATATTGGTGATTAATGGTTTAAACTATGTAAACTAATCATGTTCTATATAAAAATAAGTAAGTTTAAGAATATTTAATGAATAAATAAAAATGTCTTTGCTAAAATATTGGTATGCCAGCCGTAATGTAAGCGTAAATTTGTCAATATTATGTATAAAATATATTATCGTGCTTGACAAGGGTCTGAGCGGAACGTTATTACGTTTTTATGTACTCGTAGTTTATAAATAATACAAAAAATAACTTAACTACTAATTATTGAATAATAAAAACCTGTATTAAAAAATAAAAACTAAAACAAATTTTAAACGTTTGATCCTTGGGTTTAATGTTCGCAATTGCTGAGTGTATCAGGTTGCTTGTACTATGGACGAGAAAAGCACCAGCTTTAAGGTAATGACTACCAGGCGCCTTAATTATTTATATGCACTTATTTTGGTAGGTATTGTTGCATCATAATGTTAAGTACAATTTTTTTTTGGAAGGAGTTAAGTGGTGCGATTTTATTATACCCTCCGTAAATAGGGCTTAGGGTAGATGTTTGTAAAGAGGTATATATTAAGAATGTTTTGGTAACCAGCTGAGTTTGTTGGTATCTTCTCAGACCGATCTATTTTAAAACCCTCGTCGCCTTAGATGTAAGAATACTGGAGTGCTCACTTTGATAGGCAAATAAGGCTTCGGGCAAAGGGATCGCAGAAATGGTTCTATGTAGAAAATATATAAATAACTTTTTAATACCCTTAGTAGCTTATTAGCGGTGTGTATATAAACTGTATACAGTAACTTTATATAAAATAACATATCTACGTTATAGATATAAAGATATTAAGAAATTGGATATTAGGATAAATAAAACGCTTGGACTTAAGAAAAAAAATGTCAAACCAATGTTATTGGGTTTATATCTTTTTCCAAAGTTCATGTTGATCCAGCTTCAAAACCTAGAAGCATAATAAGGTGTTATTTTGTAATAGAGATTAAGCGAACCCTTTTTAATGAACACCTCAATTTAAATGAACTGACGTTGAAATCAAGCCATTTCGCCCTTTTGAACTTCATTCTCTCCGTGAATTTCCTAATTATAAACATTTTCTGTTTAAAAAGTACAATTATTGTTTGAGTATTCAATTATTATTTTTCTAGGCCATTTCCCTTGGGACTTGCACGTTCCATATAGATTAAGTAATTGAATTTTGACGGGGTAGGCTTATTTTAAATAGAAACTAGATATACATAACGAAAGAAGTATCTCCGAAGGGGTTTTGGAAGGCTAAGCGTCAAAAGAATAAAAACAACACTTCGCTGATATTCGCCATGTTTTATTTTCACTATTAGATGGCATGCAGTTACAATGCATCCATCTTTTATAATAATGACATGTCCGCACTTGTTTTTATACAGACTACGTATTAAAATAATAAGGATGACATTTCACAACGTAATAAACTTGAATGAAGTGAGTGTGAAATTTATTATACTAATATTTTGGCGTACTGAATGCAATTAATAAAAATTATCTTAAATTTTGGCCCCCAAAACGGTTCTACATAATCGAGACATTAAATAGGTACATTGAAAATGAATTGAAACGAGAAAAGCATATTTTATTACTATCAAACGAGAACGGAGTTATTATGAAATATAGGAATTAAATCCTTTTTCCAAGATGGCGGAAAATGCACAAGCTTATTGGTCGACAATTTGCAGTTAAGCTTTTCTATTTAATTCTAAAATTCTCGTTTCATTTGCATTTTTCACTTGTTTTTCTCGGCGTAATGACTACCAACCCAAGACCGTTCTCGCTACCACATATTCCTTTTTCACTTGACAATTTTTTTACAGGCACATACAAAAGTAATATAATTATAAATGAAAGTGTAAGTTATAAACACATTCATGATGTTTCTTTATACGTTATTTGTCTGAGAAGAAGCAAACTTTTGCTATAAAGCGTCTTAGTATTTTATAGCTTTTAGTTTTTATATGATTAAGATGAACTTGCACAGTCTTTTTAAAATAAGTTTTGCACCTAATAAACTGTGTTTTTTTTTGGAATGGGAATATTTATTTTTACTCATGCGTACTGCTACAAAAACAGAACGTTTTGAATTTATTTAAAGTTATTTAAAATGTGTATTTAGGTCAAGTTATAAAAAACTGATGGTTAGTTATTAAATGGTTCATAAACACGTTCTAAATATTAAAACGTTTTCACTTTACTATTTATGTTTTTTTCTATATTTACACGAAATAAAAAAAGCGATATTTATGCGAACACCATAACATTCGCATAAATATCGTCTGTAATTAACGTTCTCGCATTTAGCGGATGTTTGCAGTGATCTATGTTAATTCAGCGATCTATCATTATATCGTGAAATTAAACGTACAATTACATCATCCGAATGCTGATTCCGTTAACACATATCGTAGTATATGTCGTCATTTTGCGTACCTCACCGTTACAAACGTCAATTGTCAATTCTATCGATAAAGTGTCGTTGAATGTAAAGACAAATATAAATCAGAGTCGAGTCAGATTTTGTTTCACGTAGCGGTAACGTTTTAATCGTCTCACGCTAAACCTGTTCCGTGAGAAATTAGTAAATAGAGATTATTTAAGCCGCGGAATACACTTTTGGTCACGGATGCAAACAGATTTAACGAAGTATGATATTTGTGGAATTACTCATCCTCTAAGTTTTGTTTATATTGTATTTTGAAAGGTAAATAGAATACAGTATAAGACAAACCAAATGATTAATGTGACTTCAAATTTATTTATATACACAACAAACTTTTTTAAGTGTGACAATTAGTACCATCAATGGACTATTTTCACTATACTATTAGTTAACTAAATATGTGGTAATAAACATACAATTTATATATGTCGGAAGAAAACAATGCGTATACATTACATTTCTTACAAAATTATAGGTACTGTATTGACCAATCAGAGCAGAGCTTTGAGTGTGGTCTGGGCGCCATCTTGTTGTGGTGACACGTTGCTCGAAAACCATTGTAAAGCACGTTTGACCGAGTTGAGCCGTACACATCTGTTGACAATGAGATCGGCGCCCAGAACCTGCTGCTCATCATATTATATATATAATACCCGTGAATAATGTTTCTTCTCCGAGATATTACATATTAAATAAATCCATATAGCTTATATATATTTCAAACAAACTATGACATTAACATTTCCACATTTTAGTGACACAGATATCTTTTGCATAAAAGGTTTCCCAAATCAAACAATTTTAATGTATGCTTATAATGAAAAAACACATTCTATGTTTGGCTCGGTTAAACAGACGAATTGGTTCACGGGTTTTTGTTACCGTTATGAAAGTCACGTGACTGCACGAGCTGAAACGATTTCAATTCTATCCACCTTTATGGCTGGAAATTTACTGCAGCTCGCTTTGTGGGGCATTTTCTTTTTGCCAACTGCCTCGTTTGCAAGTGTCTTCCAAGAAAAGCTACTCTTCTACTCCTTCTGTAACGCATCTGTTACTGGGTGTCCATGGCGTGTTACTATCTCATAAAAAAGCTAGGACCTGCTTAAAATCATACATTGAATATTTTATTGATGCCAACCTCAGACCTTTATAGCATAAATAACTTTATTTTAAAGTTTCTCTGTATTCCACTTAAATAGAATTCGCGACCTCCGCGTTTGACGATGTTCAGGAAATAGCAACCACTGTAAATAAAGAAACTCTTAACTACTTTGAAACTTTGTTTACTATATAAATTGCAAAGTGGTTAATTTAATATATGGTGAAGTTAAATCGTATTTCGCGCGGTGTGTGTTCCCGTAACTATAAGTTAGTTGCAGTTGCGCGAACACATTAGATTATCTAACGGGAAATCCGATAATTAGATAAAGTTTTGGCGCTTATAAACACGTCTTCTAAATTACTGTCATTTTGTGCAGTTTGAAGCGTGAGTTTAAAGTGTTACAATTAAAATGGTTTTGACAATTGACTAATCAACGGTTGCTACAGATCATACAATATTTACCAACTATAGTTATTAATACTTAGAGTGTGTTTATTAATAAAATCAATAACTATCCTTAAAAATCAAGCAAACCGAGTTTCTTGCTTGCTTCTTGTCAGCTTTGTCCCGTACGAACAAACGTAAAATCACTTAGATTTAACACATTTCAAAGTAGTCTTATATACCTCAATCAATAAAGAGATTTCGATTTTGAATAACACTTAATGTTTTTTTACTTAATTATACCACCTACTTTTAAGGAATATTTTTTTCAATTCAAAGTGAGGAATTTTAAAACGTCACTAGAGTTTTAAATAACAGTATTTGTCTACTCTTCTTACGAGTTGTACTGGTAATCCAAATTTTCAACTATTTTACGTGTAATATTAATTTAAAAAGTTATACATTTTATTCATAGTGATATAGTGGGAAATAGGCATAACTATAAACTGACGTTTGATTAGTCATATGTCAAAAAGAGGGTGAACTTTCTATATTTTATAATATGTAAGTGTACATAAAAAGTCTACCTACATTTACATTAATACGAATTATTGCAGTATCTACTACAAAAATTGATGTATTATTATTTCAGTCCAAATCTGTCACAATCGGATTTTAAAAATTACTATAATAAACTGTTATAAAAACTTATTTCGACCGCTCGCTGGTTATTATTTGACGTTAATGTTTTCATACAATCTCTGTAGAAAAAGATTTACAATATCCAAATTCCAAAATCACTTAAAAAATCTAAGAAAATAGCTTTCGGAATGGAAGCGATAATAAATTTCGTGTCTTCGCGCTTTATACGGATAAACAAAACATTAACGCTTTAGAATCGGTTTGATTTATTAGATTTCACTTGTTTTTTCAATACTTATAACCAAATTGTTTGTCTTCCATTATTCACTTAGTTACTAAGAAAAAATTTAGAACCCCGAGATGCTAAGCCCTCGCCAGCTCAAGGTTTTCGCTCCATCATTGTGGCATAGTACTCGACGTCTACTTTTCACTGCGTTTATACTTCTCTCTGTATTATATATAAATAATATGTTCTTGTACATATTTATAAGTTATAAATATAAATTCAAATGTCTTTATTTCAAATAGGATCACTGACAACCACTTTTGAATGTCACTAAAACTAAGCTTACATGGGATCACTGCGCGCCCTATTCATATTATTATTAAACATATAGTATATATAAACTTGCAAATTTGCTTTTTGAAAGTATTATGTGAAAGTTAAGCATCTGAAAGCTAGCCTAGGGCTAGCTTTTATGCCACTTTTTTTGTCACAAAAAAGATTTATTATAAAGAATAATATATTTAAACTCAGTAAATAAATTAGGAAGCCCACAGTTTTGCTCTTAGCATCCTACGTAACCACAACTCACTAGAATTCCTGACGCACAATAACTATCAATTAGTCCAGCAGCTTCTTAAGAATAATTCTATTAATATAAAAAAAATGGTCTTATTTCAGTATGATAACGATTTTAATGAATTTAAATCGTATAACAAAAAATGAAAATATTTTATACAAACCTATACAGTGTTTAATAATTTTAGAAAAACAACGCGAGTAATTTCATATAACCCTTCTACCTAGTGTAGCGTAAAGCGTAATTAACAATACATGCTAGTAAAGAGATAATTTTAAGAGATTCTATTACATTGCAATAAAATAAGTCTACATTACAATCTAAAGGTATTTACTCTCTTATTAGTATTTTAAGAGACAGACATATATAAATTTATGCTTATATAGTTATTAAAGCAGAGCTTCACTTTTCACAACTTTGTCAATCAAACGTTTTAAAATTTTCATATAAATTTTAAACCTAATTATAATTTGTACTTTTATCTATATACTGCTACTGCTACTTTTATATATTATATGTAATCAAAATATAACAAAAAATGTAAATTTTTATAAAAACTATAAAACTTCACTTTCGAATAACGAATATAGAGCTGAATAAACAATATAATCTATGGTTTATTTTAAGAAGCCAAGGAAGAGAATGACTGACCGAAGAATGATTTATGCGAAGTCTATTAAAATGCGTGGTAGATTTAAAAATATATTCGAATTCCAACCTGACAAGTGGAATACTATTTGCAACTATAACGACATCTATCTTAATCTACAATTCGAATAACCACTTGAGAATATATATACACCGCTCTATACATTTTATTCTTTTAACCAATTCCAATGTTGGCATTCACTATGGTAATTAATTCGAGAATTCGTTACTATCCACACCCCAAGAATTGCGATGGAAAATAGATCTAGTGTCTAAACCAAATAGTACTAACTAAATACTAATCGAAGAGCGAATTGTCAACATCAATGAAACCCGGTATTTTTAAATTTCTCTAGTCATTCTACAGTACTAATTTCACATGTTTAGTGAAATTATAAAAAAATATCATATTTTGTTATATTTCTTAGGTTATAATTATTTCTATATTTAAAATGAAGGAATTGATGATTGATAATAATTCACACTATAATTAGAATACTGGAATTTGACTTTTATTCTATAAGATTCATATTAAACTGTATTATTAACACATGAATTAATGTGTTAAAACACCTTGATCAAAGGTCTAGACGCGCGAAACAGTTGCCACGTCAATATCTATCGGTAATATTATCTATGATAAAATTGCATGCCATAAAGATATTTTATGTTGCTCCTTTGTAAAATAATGTATCTGTCCACTGTCGGACGCGGCTCAGTCTGTGTTCTGGAGTCTTTGCGTTCGCATGTTGTCATTTAACGCGTAAAGCGCGGGAAACAGATTCTATTCCGTGTGCTATTTTTGGATTATTGTTTTGGAGATTCGTTAAACGTTATTCTTTGTATAGTTCGAACGATTTTTTTGGGTAAGTGTTTAAACATTATTGAATTATAATATATATGTTAATATTAAATAATACTAACAGTTTTAAACAATTAATTAGTAACGTACTTTATGAGTCATTTGCAATTTTAGCATAATTGTTTGAATTATATATAGAAGGTACTATGTGAAAAAGTATTTTAAACCAAAAATATTAATACGTTAATACGTGGATTGAATTTAGCTTACTTTTATTATTTTGGGTAGTTGACTGTCCAATAAGAATACCTAAAACATCGTATCATTTTCTAGAAACAAGGAAACATTTGTATGTACTGTGGTTATAAAGTATAATCAGACTTGTTAATAAGTCGTGATTGACCGTATTTGCCAGTTAAGTGAATCAATAAATAACGTCAGAGTCACAGTATATTATTACCAGTACCTATTAGGAACTATTACGTCTATAAAATTTACAATACTCCACCAATATGTTGGGTAACTGTTTTTAAAACGTAAGAAAAACTACACAAAAACCGTTTTTTTTTCTTTGTGATATTCAAATTTATTTACGTGCTCAATGGTAATGTTCAAGGGTGTTGCATTAATTTCGTATCGTGTTATGACATGTTTCTAGGCTGTATTTTACAATAAATGCTCGTTGTAAATGAGCAAGATTTAATTGAATTCCCGACCTAGATAAAGTGTCTTCAAGAAGTCCTAGTTGTATTCAATTTCATTACTTTTGAATCTATAGAACGGCAACAATTCGTCTTTGTTATATCTTCTTTTAATACTGAATATATCTGCTATGTATGGTATCTATAATTTTATGTTAAGTTTTAATATAAAGGTTTCCTTAACAACTAATATATATATATATATATATATTTATATGTACAATTGTAATAAGAGTTCTAGATACCTAGTCACACAAGTGAAGTATTCAACTAAGAGGTAAAGTGTTCGAATAACTATATATTATTATATTATCGGTAAACGTTATAGCCGTTATATATATTATAGCCCAGTTTCGAATCATCACAATTATGGTCAAAGACTATATTTTGATACGTTTGGATTGATTTTATCTTATTTTATCTTATCTTGGTTCGAGTGCAGATGATTGGCATGGTGACCTTAAATAATATGCTTCAAAACAGTGGAAGAAGATAATGGTACCTCATTACTATATCTAAATAGATTAACTATTTCAGAAGTAGATTTACAATATATAAGTTTACAAGAATCATGTATTCTTCTTTCTTCTAAGTCACTACAAAAGAGCTTTTTTAATATAGAAAACATTGTCGGAGGAAATAAATTTGAATTCTGTTCTACTCGTATCTATACAAAGATATATAGATTTATGAGCTGGTTCATGGCTATATTTGGTGAATTGAGCTACAAGTAGACCATTATTGTTGCATCACCAGGTGAAAATTGGTCTGCGTCAACTGGATCTCAACGTTAACAGATTGAAAGTGCTCCTTTGAAATAAAATAAATGAACTTATTATTAAATAGACTCTGCGAATGATAGCGTAATAATTTTTACAATAAAGAGAAAAGTAACTGGGACACTAAAAGGGTTAATTGTAAACTAAATTAATTAGATTAAAAACAATAATTACAAGTATATGACCAAGATTCAAATGTATCCTAAGTAAGGAACGAATATTTTATATGTGTGTAATAGTGATGCTGAGGGAGTGAATGATTCTTTGTTAAGTTTGCTCTTGAAGGATTCTCTTTTATGACTAAATCCAAGGACAGATAATTTATTATAGGATAATTTTATTGACAAAACAAGCTTCATTAGTCAGAGTTTCGAACAGAAATTTGTCTACAAAGCAAACGTTGTTGGTAGATATTATCAAAGAATTAACCATGTTTCTCGCTGACATCATTTCTTATCACTTATCTCACGTCTGAGATGATCATTGTAATCTTGTATATTTTATCAGAATCATTGTAATAGATGTATTCATTTTATATTATCGTACTTTGTAGTTTTTTTTCTTCAAATTTAAGTAAACGATTGGCAACTACTAGCGAAAGAACGAAGAAGAAGAAAATAAGGTCACAATATAAACGTCGCAGGCCCGTAAACACGTCTTGGGTCAAATTGTATGCACTCAAAGTTCAGAATATTTGCGTTGACTCGATTTTGTCTTTAGATAGTATGGCAGTCTTAATAATATTATTAATGAGAGAACAAGCCTTTCTGCAACTTCATTATTCACAAAAATGATTTTTTATTATAAATAATAGAATTTTATTGAAAAGTACTTAGTACATTAGAAAGTATTAAAGTTTTTAAATATCAAACAAATAGTCTTTTGAATGAAATATTTTTTATTTAATCACAAAGAGTTGATTTCATACAAAATTCCAGACAAACAAACTCAGTCAACCAACCAAAAAAGTGAAAATACAATGTATTAAAAAAAGAAAGAAAAAAAAACAAATTTGAGACTAACTGTATTATTTTAAGGAATGATACTCATACTGAGGAAATCAAGTATATATATTATATTTAAGAACATGAGTGAAACAGAGACAAGAGACTCACTGTATTATTTTTAAGGACTGATACTCATACTGAGGAAATCAAGTATATATATTATATTTAAGAACATGATTGAGACAGAGCCAAGAGACTCACTGTATTATTTTTAACAACCAAAGATAAGAAGTAATAAAATACGAATACCATATATCTATTAAAATTGAAAATAAATAAGAGGTTCACGGCAAGCGAATATGTTACATGGCAAATTTTGATGCTCCTTATATAAATATAATTCACCCTAGGCCTCTGTTGGAAAGTTTAGTAAACTTAAATTTCGCTTTATTGTTGTTTTTATCAAGTCAAAGGAAATTGAACGAGTTGAAGTATTTCATGATTAAATTTCCAACAATATTGGATAAGATGACCGAAGAGTATAATGAGGCTGGCAATATTAACGAAATTCTAACTTTAGAACTCGATTATGCAACAAACAATTATATTTGTTTATCTGATTGCATAGTTTTCTAACTATCAATAAAATTAAATAAAGTTCTCTTAGTTTTGACTTATGATCCTATGTCCTCTCCACTCTCCAAAAGCATCCACAGCAATCCTCCATGGCTCTCTATCCGAAGATTCGTATTTCATCTCGCTGCAAGTCTTACTAGGCATTAAAATTAATTATAACTATTTGTTTATATGTATCTTATAAATTACGTGAAACTATACATACGGACAGAAGAAAATACATTGTTAACCACCAATGTATTTTTATATTTTCACCAACATTTGTTTGGTTTCTCAAATTTTTTTAAGTTACTTTTTTACCAGATACATATATATATGTATTCTTTGTAGTTTTTATATATATATATATATATATATAAAACTAAATCGAACAAATAAATAAATCTAATTCAGATAGATACTTTTTATACAAACCTGGCGAGAGGTCCACTTTAAAACAACTACTTAACAAAAAACTAAGAAATTAGACTATTTAAATCTATCCAGTATAGTTAAATTTGATAATATTTTTGTTATCTAAACTTGTAAACACACATTCGTTAAGCCCACACTTCATTATTTATTTGATTTAAGTGTTTTATAACGTTTGAACAAAATTTTGACTCCAATCCATGCAAATTAATCAACTCACGTCAAAAGAGTCACGTACCGATATTATTTGGGTTTGAAATTAAAATTCCATTTGCATGGATTAACAAAACCCTGAGCTTTACTAAATTGTTTACTTTAATTAAAAAAATAGACAATACATTTTACATATGAAGACTCAAAATCAATTATATTAAGCCGTCCGAATATTTCTACGCCAATTACTTAAGAGATACAGGGTCTGGTTTTGACTTAAATTTTATAGGATTTAATGGATCAATTGCTTTATTTAACAGTGTCTCTGTGCACGTTTATCGATTCTTTTTCATTTGTTTTCGTCGTGCAAGCACAAACTACGGATAGAACTCAGTTTGTAAATCCTATATACACACACTTACATTACATGCTCGTTCTTCACTTGAAATACCTGACTTTGTCATATTGTTTTTATTCTTGTATATTTAAGTTTACTTTTATATTTAATGTTTTAACGATATTTCGGACTTGTTTTTATTTTTAATATTAAGTGTGCTGTATGAGTTTAATAGTAAAAAAAATTAGTTTGTCACATGAAAATATTATAGCACGTACAAAAGACAATCAAGGTAATCTATGATTATTGGACGCAGCCTCCAAATGTTCACACTAAATCGCAATCACATTGTTCACGATACTACACCTATACCTGAATAGAATTTTAGGTAGGAGGAATTTATAAATTCCAGTCACTATTAATATCTACGTAAAGCATTATGATTCTAAACCAAATCAAAACTTTTTTTCCTATAACATTCTTACACATAATTGGCGAAACGTTAATTACATTATCAGTTCCCAAATCAAGGTGTAGGTAGAGCGGACGATAACTGGACTACAGACTCTAAATTTTAATCGCCAAGTACGTACGCCAAAGAGTTAACTTATTAACTATATTAATAAAATAAATTGATAATATTTTGGCTAAGCTCACAAGTATGATGTAATTATTTCTGTATGGATAAAAATAAATCAATTATCAACGTATGTCACATGATACAGTAGCTGACGTCATCACACTGAATATAATGAACTGTTTACCTTTGCGTATATCATTTGGGTACAGGCCACTAATCGGCTATATTTTGTACTAATGAGGCCACTTGTGGTGACTTACTGATTTACTCAAAGTCCTTTGAGCAATATACAGTGTTCACTGAATCAAACTCACGTGTCATATAAATCAAGCCTCGTAGGTAAAATCTTCTCAAAATGTTGTATGACTCAAGTTATTTTTGGTTTAACTTGTTTATTGTTTTGGTTATTGATTAAAATACTGTTTATTTATTGAAAGAATTATTGCATTTAAAAATCGAAGAGAAAAATACATTTAAAAAAGTGCGCTATGTTATTTGAGGTGATTTTATCAAACATATAAATGCCAATAAATGAATAACACAGATTAACATGAAAGAATCAAAATAACATACATACATTTAGTCAAAGAAAATAAAAAATTGTATGTTTTTCGAATATTTATCGGGTCAGCAATGTCGTTAGATACGTAATGGGGTTATCTCGCCATTCTAATGGACTCGTAAAAATGTATTGTGCATTATAACTTTGTTAAACATTTGTAGAGAAAATATTTTCGCACTTTTTTTTAATTCGTATCAAAACAGAAATTGTTAAAAAATATTCTAATTATACTGTGGAAGACTCCAAACGAGGATATATATATATATATATATATATATATATCGGCGCAACTACAACAGTTGGTTAAAATACCTAGAATAATTTAGTTCAGGCATCATTAAATATCCCTAAAATAAGTTTTAAAACATAAGTTGAATACTTTCAAGTTTCTTACGCTATGAAATGTCATCCTTATTATTTTAATACGTAGTCTGTATAAAAACAAGTGCGGACATGTCATTATTATAAAAGATGGATGCATTGTAACTGCATGACAGCAATAGTGAAAATGAAACCTGGCAAATATCAGAAATATAATTGTGAAGTTGGCAATGCAGACCACGCCTTACAAAAACCCTACGGAGACACTTCTTTCTTCATATATGTGTGTGTATAATATACTGTATTTGTGGCGAAACAAGAACAATTTCATTTCTTAATGCAAACAAAATATTTGTATAACTTGCGAACGATTCGATTGTTGGAATTAAATTGAACTTCCAATACGATGTTTCACAAATACAATGTTGGCACTTTAATTACCATTCTCAATTACACAACATCTTGTAATAAGGTTTGGATTTATTTTTACAATTGTGCAGCCTTGGTATGTGGATTCTCGTGCAGTAAAGCTGATCATTGTTAAAATATTGTTCAATCTCAGTATAATTACTACCAGACTGTGATAGTTCATTGCATTCACAATTAATTTGAGTTACTACAAGTTAATATATTAACTTGTAGTATTTCTAATGAGAACTAATAAGACTTAGGGTTATGTAAGAACCGTACCGATCTTAAAAAGGCAGACCCCGTTCCGTAGTCCATAGGCCAAAGCACAGTTTAAATACGTTGTTGAGACGTCTCGTTAGAGGATTTCTCCAAAGTATTTCAATAATTGTTTGCGGTTACAATAATATAAAATAATTACGCGAAACATCGTGATAAATTCGCCTCACATATTTCGTGTTACAATTCAAACTTGAACATCAAGTTCTTTGACAAGAAGTTCTAAGTGTTATAGAAGTTTAAAGACGGTTCCATACGGAAACTAGAGGTTGCGTAATTTTATCAGCTAAAGATAAGATTATATACCCTCATAAGTATTATTATTCAATTATAATGAGGTTGCTCATGATTTATTACATATAAGTCAATATCTATTTTCCATACACCTAGATGTTGGATACTGCATTCAAAACTTTATACAAGCCTAAATTTATGTCCTTCTTTGATAACGTTTATTTGTTATTATGTATAATAGTTCATTAGTTATAGTTATATATAATATACTATTAGTTATAGAATATTTTGTTGTTATTATTTCTAGTAATATAGTTGTTTTGCAAGGTTTTTCTTGTATTTTGAACTCCAAATAAAAATATCCATATAAATCTTCAAACAACGTCTGCTGGTTCAACGTAGTTTTATTATATACGTGTTTAAAAGCATACAGATTCCATACTAATATTATAAATGTGAAAGTAACTCTTTGACGCATATACTGAACCAATCTCGATTAAATTTGTTATGAAGATAAATAAAACATTAGGGAAGGGCATAGGGTTCAGAAGATGAAACTTTGTATACAAATTACACCAGAACTCTGCCATTTATCAACCGATTTTGTATTGCACGTGCATAAAGTCGCGAGCAAAAGCTACGAGTCGTCTATATTAGGTATCTAATGACTCTCTAAACAACGTTGTTAGAATATTTTCCCTTTGCAAAACGTAAACCACATCAATCATGTTACAACATTTCAGTAGCATTAAATACAAGCAATGGGGTTGAATTTATTTGTGTACTTTATGCTGGTTTTTGCTCTCCTTTTGATTTACCAATTATTTTTTTATGTTAAAAAGATGAATTATTCAATTGTAAACAGCTATAAAACTTTTAAGTTAAGTTGATAAGCCCCAGGCTCGGCCTGGGAAACATCAGGTAGTTTAATAATTAATATACTTACTATTTTAGTCAATGTAGTTCACTAAAAACACTTTGTTGTTGTGGTCTTATTTTTAACAAAATTTCTTGATTTTGCTTTGCTAAATACATTCAGATATTTATTAATATATTTTCCACACAGAATAGTTACGCGATCACTTGTGTATCTGTGTAATCAGAAACCTTAAATGATATGAATTCATGTTAAACTAAAATATTACCAGCATTATACACACGAGAAACTTAATATTTGTTACCAAAGTTAATGGCTATAACTGTTTATCATTCATGGATGAACTAATGTCTCACTTATTTATATTAAAGATAATAAATAGACATATAATAAATAGATATATATATATATATATATATATATATATATATATATATATATATATATATATATATATATATATATATATATATGTTATACTTCAAAAGGCGGAGAACGCGTTCCTTTCCACATATGACTTTGAAACTTACAGTAATTGTAGAGTCGTAGTCGTATTTTTAGACGTTCTACGAAACTTAACTGAATAAAATTCACTTTCATTTTAATATATACACTACACGCTTAACATTATTCCTGGATGTCATAAAAGGAAATATAATGAATTCTAATGTTTATTTATTTTGTCTTTAAGATATGTATCAAAGATTATATTTTAGAATTTTATAATTTGGAAAGATTAATTATTAAAATTTAAAAGATTGGTTTTAAGAAAGATGGAAATCATCTTTACCTTTCATTATACTTAAGAGAAAATGTCACAGATGGTCCTCGTAAACACAAGAGAAGAGATTGAAGACCATGGCAAACTTATACTCTGACTAGGTACGTGGTGGAATAGAAAAGTAGAAAACAAAGGATACTGATGTCCAAGATAAGTTAGTAGTACGTGTAAAAAAGTGGGGGAATTTGGAGGCATTTGCCACGAATAAGGCACAAACCAGAGTTAAAGATAACATCAAGTTTGTTATGTGCAGTATCTGAAATAAACACCTTTATTATTATTATACTTAAAGTATTAGCGGATCTTCTTAATGGAAGACAAAAATTACCATAAGTCGACCGATCTACGTATATTTTGTGTGAACGTAAAAAAACGTGGATTTTTCTCAGACTTCACTTCATTCTGTTTGCCAATTGTTCGATGCCAAAGAGACAATTTTAATTTAAGCTAATATATTGTTTGTCAATTAACATATCGATCACTTATGAAGCAAAGCAGTCACACCTTATATTGTCAAAAAAACACCTTTTAAGGATCCTTTACCCCTTAAAGAGTATCCAGTATCCAGATATATACAATAATTGATGATATAATAGACATTGATCTCAAACCGCTTCAAATTATGTCGGCAAGAATTTCCTGATTTGAATACTGGCGTGAAGCCTTTGATGTTAACAAATTATATTATCTTTGATAAAGGGTTTTATTTTCTCCAAAAAGCAAAAGAAATTAAAAAGATATTATTGAAATGGCTTATTTCTGTAAAGGCCGGCAACTCACTTGTAAGCCTCCTGGCGTTGCGGGTGTCCATGGGCGGCGGTTGGCACATCATCAAATGCAGTCAGCAATAATAAATTCACGTTATAATCTTTTTCGATTTATTAATACTTAATAAAAATTTAATAAATTCAAAAAAGTCCCGCTCAAGTCACAAGAATCGGTGACTGCCGCTGCTGACCAAGCATTGGTCATTACCATTTCCTTGGTATTGACCAAGATAGGGCGTAGCGACATGAAATTTATTCATTTTATTATATTAAAACAACATATCTTCGAGAATATACATTTTCTATATACATTCAAAAAGAAATGTTTTCATTTTCAAGTTTAAACAGGATTTTAAATCCCCTCCCAAGTTTCCTTTCAGATCTTAATAAACCCAGAATCTATTAAATCTTATTCAGCAAGGGTTTATCGATTAACCCCTCTATTTGAACTCGGTTTAAGTCTAATGAGATTTACCACGGTCCCGCTTTATAAACTAGTTAGTTTAAGAAAATTGTAGCCATCTCTAATACTATTATCAATAAGGAAAGCAGACTTATTTGAATAAAATAAAATTGTTATAGTATTAAAGGGGTTTCAAAGGACAAAGCTTTGTATTATTAAAGTACTATATAAAGTTATATTAATTTAAAATTAGCGTTTACTTTTCAAAATAAAATTGTATACACTATTTTCTTTTGAAAATGTACCTCAGTTTTATATGTACTGAGCTTGAAAATCGATTCACAGTAGAGGTCTACCACAGGTACTATATTTAACTTAAACAAGCGTATATTAAAAGCTGGAAACGTATTCAATAATTGAATATATATATAATCATATCTACGCAATTAGTTTCAATTGTAACAAAAGTCAACATATAAATAACTTAAAAATATCTACCCAGCACGTAATGTAGTGTAACTAATATTCAGTAGTGATTTAGTGTATTTTTTATTAATTTGAAACACATTATATATTCATAAACCTATATACACTGCCCTTCATTAAACATTAACTAATGACCCGAAAAAAATCATTCGCCCATAAAGCATCCCAGACATCAATATCGCAAAATGAGTAAAAATTACATTTTTATTAAAATCGCTTCTAAGGTTACTTTTTTGCCTTCAAAATCATGACAGACAAGATTTATAGTACCTATTAAATGGCGGGAAAATTTGGCTCGTAGTATCGTACGTAATTTGTGAGCGTTAATGAAATATCACTTCAATAAACATCAAGGAAAATAATATGTGATATCTTTTTTGAGGCGAAAAAAAAAATTTCCACCATCGCAAAATCCGAAGGGGATGCGTTTTGCTAATTACATCTTTTCAAATTACGGGATAAATTTTTAATGTTAATAGTAATGGTACATTGATTTCAACACACACACACACACTTAAATGCTCGTTCTTCACACAATATACTGCACTTTTATATATGTATATATATATATTTTTATTCATTTTTTTCTGTTCGTGTTTTTTTTGTTGTCTATTTTCGATTGTATGTTTTGACCTTCTTTTGGCTTTGTTGTTGATCTATTTTTGTTGTGTAAGCTTTTTTGGAATAAGCTGTATAGGTTTAAGAAATAAAAATAAACTAATCAGATCTTTTTTTAATACAAATAATTAAATTTATGTAAAACAAAACGTAAATTACACAATTAGTTAATAACACTTGCACAACCGAATGGAATCACCGAAATGAAATAAAATTCTGAATGGGCTGGTATATTTCATTTAATTTATAATAAACTAGAAAATTAAGTCTTCAAGGCATAATTCTTTATTCAAAATATTAATTTATGAAAATTAAATATAAAAATATTAATGTTTTAATGATTGCTTAGAATGGTAGAATCTGCACAACGGTCGAAACGCTGTAAGAAAATCTCAATTTATCCGTTTCATAGCTATAATATGAGTTCCGATGAACACACTGAGTGAATATAATTTAATAAGAACTTTATTGAATATCAATATAGTTCAATTTTTTTTAAATTTTATAAATAAAATTTAAAAAAAATTGAACTTTCTAAAGAAAAACGTTTCTATGGGAAGAAGAAAAGTGGTGTTTTTAGGGTTTTTCCGGCAATTATTCGAATTTTTCTCAACATTAAAACCTTCCCTAGACCTCGACGGACATTACCACCTCCACAAGACCAAGATAAGATAAATCCGTTCAGCCGTTCTCGAGTTTTAGCGAAATTAACGAACAGCAATTCATTTTTATATATATATAGATATGTATCAATCAACCACCAGAAATCCAAACAAAAGTTAATGTTCATTTAAATTGTATTCAGTACGGCATAAATAGATATATTTTTTTTCTTTTAAGTTTTATTTACTTTAAACCCTTTTAGTATAACGTAATAAAGCGTCAGAAGCACTCGTAAATTGCTTGATAAAGCGAGACAGTAATCTGCTTTCTCCGGTTAATATCACTTTCCATTATAACATTCTTTTAATAACGAAATGGACGCCTTTAAAAGCATTCTAGTCCCTAAAGACAAGTTTGTTTATGAATTTTCCCTTCGTTTACAGTGTAAAATATACAGTGGCTTCCATACAAAAAATAAGGTGGATTGTAACTTATTTTAAGATAACTTTTTTGCATTTTGTACGTTCGTCAAATAAAAGTGTTTCCATTTAGGTAGTTTGTATTCAGTTGATGAAACAATGTAGTGTGTGTATCGTGTTATGTGTAATGTATTTACACACAATTGTAGAAGGTAACAATTTTTTTATGAAATCCTTAAAATTCATAAAAAAGACACATTTTTAATTAAGTCATACAATTTTTCATGCAAATACATGAATGTTTTATAAAAAAAATTTTTTTTAAATTGTTACCTCGACTTGTGTGCATATAGTTTTTTTTTAAATTCGAAACATAAGCATATATAACAATCTTTATATATTTATTGTATATGTTGATGCTAATAAAGCCCGTGTACCGTGATAATCTAGACAGAGCTTTCATTCAAATATTTGTAGTAAGCTTGTTGAGCTTTGAGACAATACCAGATATCTGAACCGGATTCTATCCACAAGGCTTTGTATACCTTACATATGAGACATAGAAAGATATATATCTATATAATTAAGAAATATATCTACTAAAACATAGCTAACAGTGCAGATGTTAGGGTCAAAGTGCACTCAAGTAATAGTTAAGTCGAATTTCCGTCCGTACCCACATACTCCTTAACAGATATATCTCCTGTCCATTAATCTAGAAAATACGTATTTTCATAGATAAATAAATACTTCCAATTTCCCACTCGAGTCAGACAAAAGCGTTAAGGAAAATTGTGGTTAACCGGTGGGTACCTCGCATTGTACTCAAAGGCTTAAGCTTCAAAGATGAGAACGATGCTCTTAGATAAGGGCGTCTGTCATTCTCAATACAATGTAAGACAAAAATTATCTTTGTTTTAAGAGCACAGCTTTCATATGCTTGATGTCATTAAGCCTATTTATACTGTGGCTGTTGTTTGATAGGTTTAATAGTATAAAATGTGTTGTCTGTTCTGTGTCATTCTCCAGTGAATGCCATGTTACTGTAGTCTTCTCATCTCATTCACGGCCTGCACCCTTTACTTTGTACTGCAAAGTCTTTTGTCTCAATTACCACTTTCGTTGCACTCTGAAAGCTATAAAATCAACTGTAAATGTAAATCAACTGTGTCCCAGTTGTGTTCACTTAGTGTCTACAAATTGAACTCTGCTAGTACTATGCATGTTTCTCAGCACTAAACACGTTAACATTAAATTCAGTTCCTACTCCTAACATCCATTAACACAGAACGTGACGTGTATTCCTAGTACTTTACTAACCTGACTTATAAGTGCTTTTGTTTCTGTAAATTATAAAACAAAAGCTTTAAGTATGGCTTCTAAATGTATGCTTTGTTTGTGTCATGTTACATAACGACTGGATTTTACTTCAACTTTGACATTTGTTATGGTAGTAGATCTGACATCGCTCACTTTTCATCAATTCTCTTCATTCAATGACCGAGAGAAATCTATTAGTTTTAAGAAAACACGTGTGTATAATAAATAAAATATGTTATACGTAAAATAAAATACATGATGATAAAAAATGTATGAAAATATATCCTTATGAAGGTGACAAAATTGCGTTGCGAGATTAAGTTAACATTCAATTTCACACTCGTTATACTAAAAATATATTTTTATCACGCGTCCTTTTTAACAAATCAAATATTATTGGATTATGGAAACATTGAATTAATATCAGATAAGCGAAATTTTATACGAAAAGAAATCACCTAGTTAGTTAGGTTAGGTAGGTCGCGTATGATAGTCTATTTTTATTATTATACCAGGCTGTAGACGTTAGTTTATTTCATTCGATAGATTATATACCTTCGCGGTGGTGTATTGTATATAATGATTGTATACACATACACCAGATAACAGTCTTTAACAGTCGTTCTTTGTGCTAAGTGTTAGTTTTTAAACCCACTTATGATAAAGTTAAGTAAAATTTGTATATTATTGAAAAAGCGCCTCTAGCGATTACGCCGGCTTTTCTATACAAACTCGACATAACATACCATAATCGAGTGTTTTTAGCTCACACTTAGCACACTGTTTCCAGATTAAAACTCGCACATACAGACGGTAAACTGACGAGATTCTTCTCGGTTGATAGAGAACTGCCTTCCAAACCGGTGGTAATGTAAACAACGACAATTTAAAAATGTCTTTAAAAAGACCTATGAATTTGATACATAAGAAATATGAGTTTATTGACGTTCCGTAATAAGGTGAAAAAAGCATCCACAAGCGCTCTTGAGAGTAAATATTGGTTATTGAATATATATCGTTAATTCTTGGCATGCCACAGAGCGTTTTAAGAACACTTCATATTTTTATATGTTTACAGACATGAATGTTATTTATGTTGTTCGGACGAATGGTTCCCGCAATAAATCTTTATCGTACGATTAATTGTCAGTTATAAAAGAGATAATAATTATAACAAATGTATTCTGTACTCACTACTACATCAGTACAATAATTAACAATATTTTTTCTGTTTTAGATACATCCTTTTATGTCCCTAATAATTTAGGTCGGTATACGATCAACATTTCACAAATGTTATTTGAAATTCACATTGTGTGCCCCAAAATATGAAATCGATATTTATTATATTTAAAAAGGGTCTTAGGGTTCTCTACCTGTTGGTTATGAGTCAGCATATCTATGGATGTGTGTTTTGTGACATCAAAGGGTTTTTTAGTGAATTGAACAATCAATCAAGCTATCCCTATATATATATAATACTCTGATGACATCGTGTAATGAACCATAGTTACGTTACATTTTTGGTTTATATTCCCTATAGCCATATAGTGCTTTAAATTAAATAATTGATATGTTAATTAATCCCAAACAATTTGTTGAGTTAGTCAGTAAGTAAATTAAAAAAAGTAGTTAAACGGAATCTTTTATAAAAAGCATTTTATAAATTGTCAGATTATTTTGATGATGAAAAAGTTTGGTAATGAATTAACCTTGCTTCAAAAGTGTATTGGGATCATATCCAAAACAAAAAAAAATCGACCAAGCCGAGTTTCTTGCCTGCTTCTTCTCAGCTTGGTCGCGTACGATCAGGCGTAGAATCACTTAGATTTAAGACGATTCAAAATGGTCTTATGTACCTTAATGAATAAAGATATGTTAACTGTGTCTTTGATTGTCATTCATCAAAATTGGGATTATAGGAAGCCTATATTTAACTTTTAATACATTCTGTATTTATGTCAATGTCAAAACTGGAAACTTGAAGTGGAACTATTTTTCTATATAAATCTTCTTACCGGAAATAAATTGCGTTGTGAAGTTACTTGTGTATGATACTTGAGTATGATAATGTGTCATGTTTTAACTAACATCAAAAAGATTTATGTAGAATAACAGAGGAATAAAGATTTAAAATTAAATAAAAGATAACAGAAGCTTTAACATAACATACACTGACAACACAACGTCCAGAAAATGGACAAAGGAATATAAATTGCGCGTACGTATTTGCGGTCAGAAGTTGTGGTACAAACATAAGCGATCGAAATAAAGAACGAAATAAATATTCACAAAACATACACATGTAGGAGCAAAGTCAGATTCAAAGTCAAAACTTTACACTTTTCGTTTGTTTTAAAATCTACTTACGATCTTTTATTCTATTAGTTTATACCTAATTATTTAAGGATTTAAAACATTTGTTGAGAATTTAAAACTACGTTTATTGTATTGACCAATCAGAGCAGAGCTAGAATGTAGTCTTGACGCCATCTTGTTGTGGTGACAGTGCTAGGTTAGGGCCAGTCTTTTGATAACCATTGTATAGCACGGTTCACCTAGTTGGGTATTAGACACTAATGAAAGTTGGATCGATGTCCTGAACCTGCTATTTTTTATTTTATTATATCTGTCCCCAGACATCTTATGTGCTAGATACATTTAAAACAATAAACTTATGAGATAACACAACTAGGTTTACACATAAGACAATTAAATGGGAACTTGAGACATAATAATCTTAATCCTATCTTTATAATTGTGTGTTACTATTGTAATATCCGTTATTTTTGGTCGTCTGTTGTTTTGTATGTATCAACAACTTGGGCTATGAGTTTTATCCTGGTATCTACTGTTTGGCGTTAATTGTGGAATATATTGAGGGCAATGTAATTAATTTGTCTCAGTAGAAAAAAATTGTATTTCTGATGATAAAGACGAGTTTGTTTTCAAACTATTAAATTAATTTTACCCAAACACTAGCGGATCCGGCAAAATCGGGGTTGATCATAGAATGGCGAAATATTGAGTGTTATATGAATGTTTTTATTTTGAGTCATGACAATATAAAATTCGTGCCAATGAATAGTTTATAATTAACACAAAGGCCGGCAACGCACTCTTGAGATCTCAGCGACGCGAGCGTCTATGGACTTTATGGAGTGCCTCCTGTTTGTCTCTACTTCTCTAAAAAAAATGTCATATACCTAACTAAATAATCCGTTGAACTAAGTTCGTTACTATTTGAACTAAAGAATTGATTAAATCATACATTAAAGTCACAGTTGTTAGGAATGGTTTCAGTGATTAATAGGATTTTAGTTTGAAATACTGTTAAAAATTTGTTATGACTAATGCATTTTCGGTTCTGTTAACTGAGCAACTATTGAAACATCGGGTAAATTTAGGCCATTTGTAAAAACTTTATCTTTTGATGTAAGTTCATCTCTTACTGTCAAACTATGCATTTATAATAAGGGAAAATTTATTTCTTTAAAAAAATACTGTGTTTTTTTAAAGTTATCCATTTATTATTTTTATTAGGGCCTTATTTATTATAAAACCCGAAATTATAGTATCAATCACTGAGATCTAAAAATTTTTGATATTATTTATTTAATAAGGCACACGAACAACACACATACAAACATAACCCGAACAAAATTACAAAAAAACACACAAGGCATGTATGTGCATAAATTATAGGGATGCATAGCATTACAGGTATACAATTTTAAAAAACAACCAAACAATCATATTTAAAACAAAAAAAAATAAATTATATAATTAAATCAACAAGAATTAGACGTCAATTTAACGCCAATACTTTCTAGACACAGGTTAAACCAGAAAAATGAAAGAAATACACGCGAACATCAAACATTTCACGATGTACCGCGTTATTGGAAACTTCTCAGTGGGAAAATAAGGAAATGCACTAGAAATCCTCTTAGAAATAGAACGCACGATTTCTCCCGGTGTTGTCTGCTTCAAATATTCAGTTGCCAGAAAATACATCTATACATTTTTGTATTTTAAAAGAAAAGCTCAATTGCTCTGCAATTATAACTAAGTTTTATAATAAAATCAAAGTTGGACACACAAATACTCTAATGCGTTATTGCGGAATGTCTTGTCTTTCAATGTCCTCAAATTGTGAAAAATAATATAATTGTATTGTGAGAAAGTTAATGGTAAAATCGTACTATGATAAATATTTCCTCTTTCCTATAAAATACCGCATTATTATTCACGTAAATTCAATGAATATTTTCCTCTGATACCGTGTTTGATTTGTTACAGCTTTGATTTTCTCCAATATATAAATTAGATTGAGTCGAAAATAGTATTTTTATTAGCATCCTTAGAATTCCTTTGAACCAACCAACACTTTGACTAAGACCACTTTGACTAAGACTTCTTTCACTAAGACCACGTTGGCGGAAGTCACGTGTCCATTATCCAAAATAAACAATTTTCTTTTTAACTTTTATTTGTATTAGGGTTATTAGTAACCTTTCATAGACACAAAAGTATTTTAAAAGAAATATATGCAAAAATACTACTCTATTGAAGAAAAGCGTTAAAAATGTATAACGTTCGAGACAATGCGAAAGTTCCATTTTCAAAAACTAATTCAATTTAAATAAAAAATATAAAATTCTGTTTCACTCCAAGAAGTATTAACATCGGGTGCTTAAAGACATTAGTGCTCAATAAATTACACAGCCGTTCTTGACACGGCTGAATTATGGGAGACGATGAAAAAGTCTATAAAATTGTGTTAACTGAAACGGAGTGATTTCAAGAATTTGCCCTGAGACATTGAACTTATTTCGCATCAGACTTGATGGAGTTTTACCCATTAAAAAAACATTTTAAATGCACAACGAATATATTACTAGACATCACTTTTCAGAATTGGAAGCCGTAGAAAAACAACATTGCAAAACAGACGAAACGTTTTATATTAATTTAATGTACTACTAATCATATCACTAGACATATTGGAACAAACAATTCTCGACGCTGACGAATGAACTTGAGTTTAAAACTCACAAAAATAGTATTGACAGCTTCCGAATTCAATTCTCGCGGCCTCGATAAAACATAGTTGCGCTGTATTTGTTAACTATGAAAGAGTAACGTAAATCACTTGTGAATATATATTTTGAATTTGGAGCTTAAAACCATTAAAACGGTTGACGATTCAGTTGGTTCAATGGTTACTACGCCAAATAGTCGAACACAGGACGCGTTCGATTCTCGGTCCATGTGTAATTTATCAACTGTGGACTTATAACACTGAATTATACTTACCGATCACAAATAAATCACCGAGAAACAGTATATATATGTTAACATTGGTAATTAATCATTCAGTTAAACTAAGAAATTGTCATTTTTTAAAAGTCTTTAGTTGTCTTTTTGACTCAATATTTATGGTAATCTGTGCTCCAAAAGAAATCTATTGACAGTTTGTAAACGTCGAGTGCATGTTTTTGACAAGTGGCGTGGCGAACGAATGAGGAAGCGACTCGTGTTTATTATTGGGGAAAAGGTCTAGTTTTCTTTTGGCTGGCTTTTGGGTGGTAGTAGAAAATGGTTTTGTTTTAAAGAATGCTCTGCCAGAAAGCGTTCAGGTCCATCGAGTCATATTCATACGTGTTGTATACCCTCATCCGACAAGGTCGCTTCGTTACCATTATTCTCGCAGGACGTGCGTGTGTTTATTTACAATAAAATTGTATCAAATACATTTGTGATATAAGCTTACATAATCTAAGTGTATATCACAAAATACATATGTCGCCACTTAGTGCAAATATATTTTTTATTAGTGTGGGTCTTAATGCATTTTATTGCCCAGCATTTAGATACGATAGTGACGTCATTATCGTGAAGGTGATAATCAAATGTACGTACGGAAAATATATTTTCAGTTATAATTACTACCGAATACATACACTATTACAGAATAAAACTGAAACTAATACAAAATATAATTACAGATTTTTGTATGTTTGTATTTTGCCACTATAGTTTCATTCAAGGTTACTCAGGTAAATAAAAAAAAATAGTGTACACTTTAATTTCATATCTAAATCCGTGAATATACAAGATATGATAACTACAGTATTAAATAGATATAAATTATTTAATTAATACTATTTTTAATCTATGTATTAAAATATTACATTGATGTGAGAGCCGTTTGAAATATTACCGTGTCTTAAATATATTACGTAGTAGTTAGTATTACGATTTTGATAAATATATTATGTGTTTTAAAATAGTATAAGATTATAACTTTAATACATATGTTGCGATAAGTGTTGACTAAATTTAATAATTAGATATTATTATTGATGTCGTTATGAATAATAAAGTAATAAAAAAGTGTAACATTTATTTATATATTTTCCACAAAGAATCGTATCAGCGATCACTTTTCAATAATTTCTTATATCTACGAGGGTTTCAAAATAAGATAACTTTGAGATAACCACAATAAACTCAGTTACCTAATAATATTCTTACGTTAGCATTATATAAAAAATATATTGCAAATACTCACAGTTTCACATTATAAGGTCATAAAACAAGTTTGTTGAATCCATTAAATAATGGAATAACGGATTGATTCCATTAAATCCAAGAAGTTGTATGTTTTCATATGTAAAACTTCATTATTCAAAACACCGAAAAACACATAAACAAGCATTGAAAATGTCATATAACTCGTAAACAGCTATAAATTATTATTACCAAAATCTCATTTGTTTCCCTATATCATAACGTCTCGCTATAAAATTTTCATGAAAAACAATTTCCCGGAGTAAACATTTATAATTCACTGTTTTTGATGGCACGCGTTTCTTTGCATACGTTCTTGTAAATTGTTTACAAGTTAACGACATTAGATTTAAGACTAAAAAAAGTAGTACTTAAGATTATAAATTTGCCTTAAAGCCTTAGTTAAGCCAGCGTGTCCTCATGTGACGATTTGTTTTAAATAAAGTCGGTGATCATTTCTCAAACGTTTATTTGGAGACTTTGAATTTGCCTTTTGGAAAAGAGCAAACTTTATTTCTTAAACCAATTAATAATATTGGGCAGAAAAAAAGAAAAGGTCAAAGTACAAAAGTTTTTCCCCCAACTTTGATTTTGTTCTCTTTGGAGTAAAGACTTTTGGAACCTGGGGCACAAGTGCACAGGCGCTTATTAAGGAATTAAGTAGGCGCCTGGCAGACAGTACCGGTGATCCAAAAGCTGGTGCTTTTCTCGCTCAGCGCGTAAACATCGCGATACAGCGAGGAAATCCCGCCAGCATTGTGGGTACTCTTTTTAAGTTTACGCGGACCAATCTTTTTAAGTTTATTATAATTTTGTGGTTTGTTCATTTTTAAAGAGCACCTATCGAGTTTCTAGTCGGTTCTCGGTAGATAACTGCCTTCCGAACCGGTGGTAGTGTAAAAATTGACGATTCAAAAATGTCTTTAAAAATACCTATTTCAATAAAGATATTTTGAGTTTGAGTTTAAAGAACCTCAACCAAGCTTTATCATAATTTGCAAAAGTCAAATATTACGAGGCTAACAATAAAAAATGTACTGGAATACCTGTGAATCGCATATCATATCGAATACATTTCTCATGCAAAAATCTTTTAGCTTGCCAATAATGCTTTCCGTAGAAATTTCAACAGCTGGATATTATTCAGTTTATTTTTATATTACATATAAATTTGTATAACGATATATATTCGTTTCATTTCTCTTTTTCTTACAGAATACGAGTACATTTTTTTTAATGAAAATTATATATGAATTACTTTCATATGAGATCTAGTTTCTAGGACCACAATATCTTTTAAATGACTGACGTCTAAGCTCCGGTATATTTTTAATATTCACCACTATTCCAACTATATACTTAAAATACAATAAACGTTTGAAAGAGAACTTTAAATGCAGACGTACTAGCACTTGCAGTTCTTACATTTCTCGTGTTAATTTCCATCAAGGTTTTTATGAACAGTGTTAATGTAATTAATACAAGTAATTAATTATTCGTGTAAACGTATAAAAACCGATCACGAAAATGAAGATTTTCGCGACTCCGTATGTTAATAAACCTCTGATAGAGAGCTGAGTAAAAGCATCAACATAATATTATATTGTAATTTTCTTGCAAGATTGACGGACATAATTGAGGAAACTCTGTTTTCACAAACACTTAAATGTTTCAGCATGCGAAATACGTTCGCTTCGGCTAAAATCCTTCAATTAAACCATCACTAATCCTTCAATGACGTCTAAAATATTTTATCAACGACAATTTTGTCTATCTGTTGTTACAACTCCATCATATAAAAACCGAATCATAGCTCAGTAATTGGTCGTGTAACGTAATTTTATATGAAATGTTTAATTTAAAAGAGCGGCCATCGAGTTACTTGCCGGTTCTTGTCAGTAGATAACTGCCTTCCGAACCGGTGGTAGTGTAAAAATTGACGATTCAATAGTGTCTTTATAAAGACCTACTTGAATAAAGATATTTTTAGTTTGAGTTTGAATCAGTCTAAGTAAATGTATGTGTAATGTTATGTTATGTTCTTACAGCGTAAATACAAAAGAGAATTATTGTAGTAGCACTTACTCTTAGACAGCGTTATACGTAATGTAACTGTCATAAGTCGTATTCTAAATACTCTAACTATATAAACATGAACAGAAAACAAAGCCTTAAGAGGAAAATGTCGCATGTCCTAACATTTCACATCGTTATTTTTAACATGAATGGACCATGGATTTCTTTTCAGAATATTATTTATAAAACCTTTATGAAACATAATATATATTTTTATATGTCTTTCATACATGAATTATAGAAATGAAACGATTTGAAAAAGAGTCTCTTTTTCAATTATTAATCATTATCAAATGTATAATATAAATTGTAAAAAAACTTAAACGCTATGTTATGGAAGTACTTAAATCTAAAATGAATGAATAATTTAACAAACAAAACCATTCAAATACGCGCGTAAACAAATCATTTTAGTTTAGACAACTGCACGGACACTCCCACGGCGCCCACGGGCACACACGTCCTCAACAAAGACTTTCAGAATACTGCCCCGCCTTCGCTTCTACAGTAACGATGTTACGTAGCCGGCCAATTATGGCCCAAAAATAAAATAAAGTCCCAAAGTAGGATCTGTCAACCAACGCCTCAATTAATACAAACATCAAATGAATACCTTATTTTATTAAGTAGTCACTGTAACCAATTTGACCGGGGTTACAAAACTTCTGAAGTTACAAATAAAGAAAAAAGATCACGATGCAAAACCATGCTTCGCTATATGTTTTTCACGTTCAGCGGTATCTTATCGCCGAAATATTTTTTGTGTACAATGCTGTTAACACATTTAAACCTATGGCTTTGAGTACGGCCTTATTAAACGTTTTATCTATTGCAGTATTAATATTATATTTTTGATACTGATAAAACACCGTTCATACACCGAAGATTTAAATCGAAGGATATTTTTGGTACTTTAAAGTCTTAATAACAGATACAGACATATTTTTAAATTGCGTACTGTCTCATAGACAATCATTTTCGCTTATAGTTTCAACTTATTATAAAAAGCTACACCATTTTTACGTGGCTGGTGTGTGTCGTTATAAAGTTTGCATTTTTACAATTCAAATTATACAAGTGTATCATATTTTTTAAGTATCAAGTGAGAAAGCAAATGCAAAAATCGATATATTTAAACTTTTATTAGACGAAGTTCAAATGCTACAGAAGAACGTAAATGTAAACCTCAAAAATTAATAATCCGTTTTTATTTGAAAACCATTTCCTCCAAACGATTTGGTATTTATTAAAGACTCAAACAAGGTCTTATTGGGACCTTATTAAAAGCCTTCTAAAGGGTACTGTTTGTCGGATCCTGAGGCCAATTTATACGTTTGACCCTTACAAATGACTCGTGAACTTCTCAACCTCGTGTATATCAATAATAAAGGAAATGTGAAGTATATTAATTAAATTTTAGAAAATCTGAGCAATGTATTTATGTAATAAGGTTTAAGGTTTTGTTATAAAGTATTTAAATTTTTAATTACGTTGTAACATGCCTATTAATAACAAAGTGTATACGAGTGTTTAAGTATTTATACCTAGTCGGGTCGTAAGTTCGGTCACACAATTAAAACTTTTCAATTAAAAATTCTGACAACGATAATTTTTTGTAATTTTCTGTTTTGTAATTTTAATTGAGAATATTTATGAAAATATATATAATTTACTTTGTTCGCGTACTGTTTTTTTTATCAGACATATGAAGATACATATATGTTAGATATGCAGCGCTTAATCGACACCAACGCTAGAAACAATACCTGATAGATATCAGTTCTAGCGTAGCTGTCAGCTAAGCCGTCAAATACTATTTTCTACAGAGGTAGCTTTTATTATTGAGTATTATTTATTACAACAGCCTACAAGGTCCCACATGGGTAGATAGTCCATTGAATTACATTTCCTTTACATCTTTAAGAGGCAGCATTTTATTTGACCCGCGGCCACCATCTTGGAAAAAGGGGTGAAAAATCGCAATATCGCAGAAATTGTGATATTACAAAGAATGTTTGTTTTAATTCCCATTCATAACTAAGTATGTGAAACAGTAGATTGCCATATGATATCTCTATAGGACTATTAAGATGCCGTATCAACAACTTAAAGTCTAATCTCTTATTTTCTTTTTCAAAGATACATCTGACATGATTTATCGTTCCACACCTTTGATTATTTGTAAGAAGAAGGTCGTAGAAAAGATTGATAGTCCACTAAGAATATTGAGAAATAATCACGTAGTTCTAAGACTTATTCTTTTTTGATTTAAGATTAATGAAGCTCTACGCGATCTGTGCGCTAATTAAGAGAACAATAATGATATTATTGTTCCTTCTTAGCATTTAAAATGTTTAAGTTCATATTTACCAGGGAAAATTTATTTAAATAGAAAATATAATGTTATTATAAATAATAAAATAATTTTAAAAGGGTTGTTTGAACCTTTGGACTTATATTATAAAATGATAGACAATAATTATCTATATCTTTTTTTAATATTATTTATAAATTTATATAAATAATATCTATATATTTTTACTAAATTTTTCAAAAGATTTATAGTATAGAATAATAATTTTTAAAGTGACGTATAATTAACCCTAAGCATTCGCCAGACCAACGGACTACCATTTTATTCGTGATTTGGACAATTTACTACGACATAAAAAGTTTTATTACGAGCCAGTGTTTATTCAAATAAATACATTAAATAAAACTCGATCTTGATCACAACTATTTCCAACAATTTAATTATTACGTCAAAGTTTCAAACAATGTTTAAAGGCATCAAAGGAATCGGAACTGTAATTTAATTAGCAAACTGTAGTGTTTATTGACGGGTCGTAACGGAGTATTTAGTGGCCCATTTCATGTTTAATGTCTCAATTATCTACTTAATGTAATAACGTTCCAGCAATGGCCTAGATTTGCATTGAAAGACTGTTGTAAAGTACGTTTTAATAGGATACGAACCGAAACTTCATAATAATCAGTACACCTTTCATACACAGTCAGGGTAGGCGTAATAATATGTATTTAAAAAAATAGTTAAGTGTGGTATCACTAATACAAGCCATAAGTTCCTTACCTTGGCGCTGACAAAGCATATAAAATGGATACATGGAATAGACATTCGGTCCGTCAAATCCGGGACATATAAAATGGAACGTTTTTATCGAAATGAGATGTTAAATCACATGAATAGTGTAAATCAAGAATGTAAATTCAAATTTAATGGACCGGAATATACGATTGTGTCAGTCTATTGTCCGGTAATCAGACATATCCTTACCCAAATTGAAAGGAAAACGGAGCATATACCGAAAAGGTTATTCGGGAATTTAATGTAAAACTTTTTCTTAAATTTTTCATGTATTTTGTGTGAAACTTTTCGCATGTGACATCGTGTATAAATACGCAATTATTGAAACTCAAACATGAAATATCTTTATTCAAGTAGGTATTTTTGTAAAGGCACTTTATAATCGTTTATTTTTACACTACCACGATAGATGCTCTTTTAACATGAACTATCATAACATAAAGCTAATTACTTTATCTTCAGTATAACGTCAATAATGTTTTTCGGTATATAGTAAGTTAAAATATAACCTCCCTCCCTATATATATATACCGTTACATCACAATTAAATTATTTCTTCTTTCTTTTCAGACAATTTGGCGTCAACCGAGTCACAAGTAGACAATGAAGAAATACAACTGATCTACGGGAACATCAAACACAATTATTAATATGAACGTTACATTCGTTTGCTCAATCTCAACGATCTATCACGGTTGGCTTAAAAATGCCAACATCAATTGCCTTACACAATTTATGATGCCAAGTTAAGAAACCCAATAAATTATGCAGACCGAATGGAATACCAACGAATCCTTGTACAATTCAAATTATACATACAGCCATGATAATATTACATCACCACCTGACCCGATCGAGGACAAAGCCATTCAAGCCGCTTTTTGCACAGCCTACACAATTATATTCACAGTCGGCATCTTTGGTAATGCACTCGTTTGCTACGCTGTGATACGGAACAGAGCCATGCAAACGGTCACAAATCTGTTCATCACAAACTTAGCACTCTCTGATATATTGCTATGTGTTTTTGCGGTGCCCTTCACGCCCCTATATACGTTCTTAGGCAGGTGGGTATTTGGGGGTCCCCTCTGTCATATAATGCCCTACGCCCAAGGCTGCAGCGTATATATTTCCACTTTAACACTCACCTCTATAGCAATCGATAGGTTTTTCGTTATAATATATCCATTTAAACCACGAATGAAGATAAAAACATGCATTGGACTCATTATATTTATATGGGTGTTCGCTCTAACCGTAACCTTTCCATATGGTTATTATATGACACTTCAGGATATTTTCTGCGCAGAGGAATGGCCATCGGACCAGATACGTAAAGCTTTTGGTGCTGTTACCACTATTATGCAATTCGTGATACCATTTATAGTGATGGCTTTCTGTTATACGTGTGTTAGCATAAAGTTGAATGATAGATTGAAATCGAGGCCCGGTAGTAAAAATAGTAAGAAGGAAGATGCCGAGAGAGAAAGGAAGAGACGAACTAATAGAATGTTAATAGCGATGGTCGCTATATTCGGTCTCTCATGGCTCCCTCTAAATTTAATTAATATAAGTAGTGATTTTTACTCTTTCGCTGAAGACTGGAAATATTATATGGTACTATTCTTCGTAGCACATTTCATAGCTATGTCGTCGACCTGTTACAATCCCTTTTTGTACGCATGGTTGAACGAGAACTTTCGCAAGGAATTCAAACAGATTTTGCCCTGTCTCGGTGCGTTAGTGACAAAGAAGTCTAAAAGGAATTACAATCAATCCGATAGGACAGGAATGTACCGTTCGGAGAAAATGAACGGAAATGAAACCGTACAAGAGTCCTTGTTGACGTCAACTATAAATAAGATGCCTTCAGTTAGATATAGGATAGAATTAAATGATAAAATTAAAGTGTACGAAGACGAGATAGACAATGGGAGTCCGGATGAAAAGCGAGAGGACAATCCTAGTCCGAACGAAGACTGCGTTAAGATGTACATGTTGGTAGATAAGACTGTAGTATCATCTGATAAGGAGCCGATTGTATCTGCGCTGTAAATACTGGTAAGAACATATTTGTATATATATATTTTGTTTTTATTTATTTAACAAGAGCCAAACGAGCAGTACAAACCACCGCCCATAGACACATGCAACGCCATGAGGCTTACAAGTGAGTTGCCAGTTTTTAAGGGACTTCAATTTTCTTTTATTTTGTAAGTTAATTAAACTGCTTATTAAGAAACTTTAATTAGCGATAATAAATATGAACGTCTAAAATTTATTTGCCAACTGTAAGCATCGTTATTTCTCAAAGTAAAACTATTATATCTTTAAACACAAACACTCACTCCAGATGTTTATCGCACGAAGCTTTATGTACGTTTATTCCTATCGATTGTGCTATAAAGTGAATTCCAATATTAGTATAGTACATTTTCGTGATAAATCAATCTCCTATAAGTTTTGAAGGCATCAGTGGCTTTAAAACTACGTTTTTTTTACTGTGAACATATAGTTTGTTTTGTGAAAAGATTAAAGGGCAAACCATAGACAAATCGGCAGGAGGCCTTCAATATTAAGATTTTAGAGGATAAAAGCCTAAGCCACTACTCTCAATGTTTAAATAATTTTTGAGATGTATTTCTTTTAATAAATAAAATAATTGTATGTGGTAAATGATTTTTAAAGTGTTTTATAATTCCTTATACTACATATAAATAACAAGATAATTAGTTATCGCAATTAAGGCCCTCTTATGTCAATAACTAAATTAATTTTATGTTCCTTTGTAAATGTAAGTTACTTTTTTTTTCATTTAATTCGTAACTACAAACATTTCACTATTAAGGAAAATGATAAAAACAAGAAAATATATTTTTGCCTACTCTACTCCTTATCTGTTAACAATACGAGATTACAGCGTTATCTGATAGTTTTTCTCACATTATTTTGATTCGACACAAGTCATTACTCAACGTTTTTCTGTTGTATTTATCTTAATATAGAGATAAGCTTTAATTTGTTCCTTAACAGCAAAAAAACACCTCTTGATAAAATTCTTTCAGGTTGAATTATTTAACATTGTTACCAACCATTTAATAAAAAGGGTCTTAAAAATACATTAAGAAATTAGGTACATTCCATATATTAAAAAAGCCGTGTGAGGCTCATACGTGCTCTGCTCAACTGTGACGTTATTGGGGGGTGGGTTTTTTCTTTATTATGGATGTTTTTATTATTTAAAAAAGTTTATTTCACACCCTTAAAGACAGGATCGCGTGATAACGTTAAACGGTTTCCATGTCCCGAGAAAATCATTATTCAGTAAAATGTTTGTGATATTTGGAATTTAAAAAAAAAACTTGCTGTTACAGTAGACAATGTGAGAGAATCTAGGAAATGCGTCAGTAACAGAAGGCTGTTCACCTCTTCGTCTCGAAATAAACGGAAATCGTAAGACCCGTTTGGTTGTAACATTTTAATACTCCATAAATTTATATTTTCCTAAATCATGAGAAAACATTCAATTTTTTATATGTTTAGTTTAATTTTTCAATTTAGTATAAATCTCCTCCAAGAGATAATGGAGGATCCTCGAAGCACTAGCCTGCCTGAACTCCATCACTGGACGTCAAGGCAGAATACGAAATTCCATACGTACCATCTTGACATCTGGCGCTCCACAACTGTACGTTTTTAAGACAGTTTCTGCCCGGAACCAACTGCCACTGGAGGTGTTCAGGAGCCACAACGACTTGGGAGTATTCAAGATAAGAGCGAATCTCTCCCTTAAAGGACGCCAACTTACTTGTAAGCCTCGGCGTTGCTGGTGTCCATGGGTGGTGGTTAGCACTTCACTCAGAGTGACCCGCCTGCTCGTTTGCCTCCTGTTACATAAAAAAAAAATGCCAAAATGTGCTTAACAGTCGTGAGAGCGCGCGATTCAAATTAATCATATAATTGTTTGTGTGTATACCTTGTTTTATTATCTTATAAGTTTATTGTTTGTTAATATACTTAGCACATAAGATGTTTGGGGACAGATTTAATAGAATAAAATAAAAATTCTAGATTCTAGACAGAGTCGCTGCAATATAAGTAAACCTATATATATCTATATATGTTACTAGTTGCCAAATAAAAAAATAACATGTATTATATAGACCAATGTAATAATTCATCGTGGATGCCCGCGTATCGATATTTGTCATAGCTATTCAGTTTTATTTATTTCGCTTACGATAAAATTTGCGGTGTGAATTCAAAAGCCTTTTTTGAAAATAGTTGAAGAATTTGATTTTTATACATTTCATTAAAATTACTAAATTGAACTGTCTCAGTTTGTTCTTGTGTTCAATAGAACACTTTTATACAATCATATGAACAAATTTTTAAATCATTATATTCTACAAGCCACTATAGCGTACTAAGTGTAAGTTAAACTCGGTTATGTTAAAATAAACTTGAATTTGTATGGAACTGCTGGCTTAAAGAGTAGAGACTTATTGAATTCCACACAAATTCACACTAAGCAAATCCGTCGTGATACATCGCCCTGATCGTACACTACCACCTAGCTATTTGCTCTATAATCTTGTTTATACCGATATATATTTATAAATCAAGGCCATTCTGAACAATTTAGTGACGTCAAACTCTAAGTACTTATCAATAAATAATGTCTCAAAGGAATTTCACGATCTCTTTCTTCGATAGATAAGACCCGTCAATACAATAAATAATATATGTGTCGTACAGTTATCACGAAAAGCATGGCACTTGCAATTCTCATGCGAAGATTCATTATACATATATATTATTAAGCATATTACATGTGCGTAAGAGTAACTGCTAATTCACCATACTCTTGGAATTACAGAATCTCTACGGAAACATCATTAAATGTGTCTACGTTTTCATATATGTATGTAATGGGGTATCGTGATATGTGTTTATGTGCGAACACGGGTATTCAAGTATAATCGATTGATATGTTACTATTTAAAGACCGAATTAGGTATTTATTTTATTTTTGGGACATGTTTGGGGGTCAATAGAAGCTTAACTTTAATATTGTGGGGTCAACTTGGAGAAAGGGGTGAAAACATTATTTACGTAATATATATAATATCGGAAACTATGCGTCTTACAAAGAAATTGTTACGGCACATAGTATGTTTATCTTACGATTTGCCTTCAATGAAAAATTATTTTTTTTTTAAACTATTGAGGTGTAAATTTCCGTGTTTCAGTAAACCTTACGAATTCAAATTCACGTTTACGTACATAATAATAATTTTAAATATATTTTTATACTTAAGTGATTGAATTTTCAAATCTGTTGACAGCAACGTCTGAGTCAAACAGATTCAAATAACAACGCTGTCTGACATGGTAACATTTCAAAGAGTGATTTACAGCGTTGATCTTCTGAATTATTTGCGTTCTTTTATCTCGATTGAAAAGAGAAACCAATATTCCTCGACTTGAACTTCAGTACCAGTTATAATATCATTTATTTACTTTTTTTAACAATTTAATAAATTAACAGACTAATAATATCGAAAAAAAAAACAAAATTGGATTAACACAACAATAAAAATATATTTATTGAGATTTAGATTTTACCCCGTGAACAGCATTTGAATGATTTGAATTTGGAATGTGGAATATTTTCATCCCACAAACGACTAGCCGTGAAATAAAACGCGAGCGCTAAATAAAAAGTATTGGTTAAGAAAAAACGCGCGAAATTCGCTTTGTCAGTCGGCTGTACAAAATTTGATATAGGTGCTTGCTTCTAACAGTATGTTAATTAATTTCACATAACTTTATTCATAATGTTGAGTACGTGTATTTAACTCCAGAGAATTACTTTAACCATTATAGAGAATTCCATTTTACAATCCTAACTCTACCTTAGATAACAAAAATACCCGTCTTAATAATGGTTGGATGCTTCGGTTAACAATGTATATAATTGAAAACTAAAACTACTACGTTGTCATAAAGAGACAATTGAAGGGGGTAATTTTCTGATTAATGAAATGTAAATATACATAATTGATAAATAATTACATTAGTCATCTTAAAACAAATATCGTATATCTCAAAGTTTAAATCGATGTTGGTAATAAGTCTATATTTAACGAAATGTTATTTATAGTAGCCTTATTATTTATACGAGTTTAATTATCAATAGCCAATTCTCAATTATCGGGATTTTACAAGATCTAACAACTAACTAGACAGTAGGAGTCTCAATATTATTAAAAACTCCCCTAAACGTAACAAAGTTTGAACTATTAAACAATCAGGTGATTCATACTATTATAGTATGAATCATTTGTATTCAAATATTGAATACACACGATCCAAATAATAAAGATGCTCAATAAAAATACAGAAATAATTTTATAGCTTCAACCACAGATTACCATCACGTGTTCCACGTTTCAAAACATTCACCGCTTAGGGCGTTGTTATATGTAAAAATAAATCTTCTCATACTCTTTTTCATGTTTTTAAACCATAAACAAAGACAGACTAAAAGATCATGTATTATCCAAAGACAACGTTAAATAAATAACTTGTTGAACTCATACAATATTATATATAATTCATTTTATAACAAAACAAACTATTTAATGTATTATTTTTATACTGAAACATAAAAAAAATCTTCTAATCAGTCACAGACAATAAATTAATCCTCATTTAATGCACTGTTTAAATAATTTATTTTTTATCTGTCCATACTATTTTACTTCTTTAATATCGTCTGCATAGTCCACAGACTTCACATCTTAGTCCACAGAGTTTATAAGCACTGTATTTCATGATTTTAACCTATTTTTACTTTGTTTCAGATACTTAGCGTGTTGTCACAGATATAGATGAACAGCTTTAAGCATATAGTGTGTAGATATAATGTAGAAATAATAATATGAATGTATAAATATGTTATTAAGACATTACGTACAGGCCGACTCAGCTTATGTATATATATATATATAAACATATTTTTTTCATACAAAGCCTTTGTTACAAAAATAACTAAAATCGATTTTGTTGTCAACACATCCCTAGTCCAATATTTATGGATATGTGACGTATGAACCAACGTTTCGTTTTACGTGTTTATTCATTAGAACGGTATCGAGTCAACGCAATAATGACAGATGTCATTTATAATCTGTATTATTAAAATATGTTCGATTCACCGCTGAGACAGTCTGTACACAAAATAACCTTTTAATTAGAAAACATTTTATCTTGCTATTTATTCAACGTTCATAAGTAAGGAATAATAAAGTTTTTACATCAATACAGTTTTTCGAAAACTTTGAGCCCATTGGTGTAAATACTTAAAATGTATGTTGTGTATTTTTATAGCTGTTACATAGATAAATTGTCAATGGAAATGTGCAATTCGATGTTAAAATTAAAGTATAATTTTTGTTAAAATACTTTTATTTCATTTAAACAATCATACAATCCATTTCTTGATCAGATTCAAAATATATTGTGCAGGAGGAATCCTAGAAATTGGCTATCAATGGTCCTAACAGGAAACCCTCATCCCATTAGGAAACAGGTGAATCATAAACAAGTTTTGGATTTGCACTAATAACAACAACCAGGCTGAGTTTTTTCCTCCTGTTCCTTCTCATCTGTGTGTGTGGTTGCGTACAGGCGTAGATTTTAGATTCAAAATGTTCATAAAACTTTAATGCCAGCAATAATACCATATTTAGTACACTCTATGGTAGTTAGATTTATATTGTGTATTAGAACAAAGCATCTACCCAGTAGTTATTCAGTATGTAATCAGCAGCCTCAATCTAACTTTATTCAACAAATAAATGTTTATTAGTTAAATGTCAATCCCAACCCAAGACTTTAAAAGGCCGGCAACGCACTGAGTGTCCCAGCACCTAAGTGTCTATTGGCGACAACTTTACCTTTATGGTGTACCTGCTCGATTACCCCCTCTTCTATAAAAGCTCATTCAACTTAGGTGATTTAAGCTTTATGTAATAATAAACTATAAAGCGCTAGTTAATGATGAGCATAACCACGAGTTATTCAAGTAAGTGCAATACGTCGAGTGCTCATTGTTCACTTTTAAGTGCAGTTGCGAAATAATATAAAGTTTTATATGAAAACAGAGTGGCACAGTATTAAGTTTCACAAAAATAATATGTGTTCAACATATTTACATTTGTACGGTAATTGTATGTTTTAAGTTCAGCCATTTTATTTTATTGTGTGTTTTGTGATGTGTCTGTTTTTTTTCGTGAAATAAATATAAGGCAAGAGGTTATTTTTTTCTCTTTATTTAACGGGAATAAAATGAGCAGACGATTGGGTCACTTCCAGTGTGGTAAACGCCGCAAATGGACACCTACAACGCCAAGAGGCTTACAAATGAGTTGTCAGATTTTAAGGGAAAAGTACGCTCTTCTCTTGAATGCCCTGGAGTCGTGCCGGTTCGGGAATCAGCGTAATTACAAATTTAACCGAACCAATAGCGATACAGAAAGAAAATAAATCGTGCTCATAATTCGATGCTGAGAGCGATCACATGAATCAATCAAAAAATCATTTTAACGTCAAGTTATCATTATACCAACCTTTTACGGTCCGTAAGGCATTATCGTCTTTGATTTACTGAAGTGTAGTCTCTCTCGCATCGCTAACCGTTTGCTTCTAGTAGAGGTCACAATAACTAATATTGAATTATGATGAACACAACAGATATTCTTTGCTTCGTGTAGCGAAACGTGAGAATGTTTTAGGCGTAAAATCGCAGAAGGCAATACTTGACTATAATTTAACAGAAGTGGCAAACGAACAGTAATGTGATATCGCCGTCAATAGACATTGAAGCCATATAAATGATCTATATCTAAAGCTTATGGTTGGAGCTTTTATTATTATCAAAAATACAGTATACAATAAGTTTATAAAAATGAGGTTGTATGTACAACATCAGCGTGTGAACCGCGGCATAAGCAAACCGTTGCCAGTTTAAATGCCTGCTGTTAAAATGAGTTAAAAAAGTGTGAATTTTAACATAAATTTAAAAAAAATATGTTTATCTATATATATAGTGTATACAATAAATACACACAATCTTAAATAAAACTACGACGGAATATTGTAGGTATTCCAATAATTTTCTTTTTATACCAAACAATTAATTTGTGTAAACTTTTGACGAATATCGCAACGTCGCCTGTTGGACATTTTATTTGTATTTAAACTCTATATTGGAAAAAGTTAATTTTTTAATAAATAGTAGGACTAGAAAACCATGTAATCTTTTTTACACCCAGATAGCGAGGACAAACGTAGGTTGTAACTGTCCACTCATTAGATGCCTGTCATCGATGAACTGTGCTCTGAGGACATGCGACGCTGATCCATTTAGTGATAGTCTCCATGTCTTCACACGCAAATTGTTGCGGACCTTGTTTCGCTAATAGACTCCAATTTAAGAACGTTAATTTTTTTGTTTTATTTCTATGTGTAGAGTTTTATTTTTGTTTTATATATGATTGTTTGGTTGTTTTTTAAAATTGTATACCTGTAATGCTGTGCGTCCCTATAGTTTATGCACATACATGCCTTGTGTGTTTTTCTCGTAATTTTGTTCGGGTTATGTTTGTATGTGTGTTGTTGGTGTGCCTTATTAAATAAATAAATAAATAAGTGTACACATAAGTATATACATAAACATTTTTATGAATTGGTAATGGGATGTTGTAAAAATCTGTGCATTATGATTTACAAGATTTCAACGATCCCATAACATTACTAGTACTGTAAGTTAGACTTAGCTTATAAAGTAGACTAGCTACAAAAGCAACTTTGTCAGAGAATCAGTAATGTATTAAATAATTAACGGTGATTAATTAGTAGTGGCAGAGTCAAGACAGTTGTCATTAAACTAATAACGTTGACTGATTAGTCGTGATTGAAATAATTAGTTAGCTGTCTGGGGATTTTTGAAATCCTGTTTTTGGACGAGGGTTGAAAGTAACTAATTGTTTAGGGGCCTACTTCATAGTGAAAGTGTCTCAGTTTTAACATTGTTTTATTCAAATATATATAACTTTTTATTTGTCTCACAGTCAAATTATATATTCAATTAGGATTGTTAACAACTTTTCTAAGCGTCAATAAGTTTACATGGGATTTAAAGGAGTGGCGGAGAGTTTCTTGACATTTATTCTCGTTCGCTCTACGCCCACGATTTGGGAACTGTATTTTATAAGTTTTAACGAATCATATGCGTAACCTATTATACCTATTTCAATAATCATTTTTAAGCGTGATCACTGTTTTACATAAGTCTTTATGACATTTAGAGCGATTAATTTTAATGCTTTTTTATCGTTTGAATAGTTTACACTATAACAGAACTTACTCAAAAAAATCCTTAATAAATGTTTTGAATTTAATAAAAAACGTAATTTGGGAGTTTATTGAAAACGAGTACATAATTTTTATAGAAAGAATAACTAAATATCTCTTCTCTACTGTACGTATTTCAATCTTATTCTGTGTGTGAAAAAATCTTATATTAGCTAGGAAAACATAGATTAAAGATTATCCGACTCCGATGGAAAATTCTGTGAAAGATTATCTTACAAAATTGAGTCTTTAGGGACATATGCTTTTATCCTTACAAATTATCTCTGATGAGACAGCAGTTTTTGTCCGATCATATTTTTCTACAACAGTCAAAGAAAGTCTGGCCTATACTGAATACTGTTATAATAAAAAAAAACAATATTACTTTTGAATTTGGAATCTGTCTTTTTTATACGATTGTTCATTGTGTTGACTTATTTTCAGACTCAAACTCAAAATATCTTTATTCAAGTAGGTCTTAATAAAGACACTTTTGAATCGTCAATTTTTACACTACCACCGGTTCGGAAGGCAGTCATCTACCGAGAAGAACCGGCAAGAAACTCGATAGCTGCTTTAAAATAAACAATTAATACAAAATTGTGCTACTGACAATAAAAATAACAAAGCTAAAAATTGTAAGGCTACTCAAGAATTGAACTGTCCCGATGCTGAGCCAATTGCCATAGGTAGCCATAGGTAGGAAACAGGCGATCAGATCCATAAGTATAATAATTTAAAGTAATCCTATGCTATCATTTTATATTTGGAGAGTGAGATAACACCAGGAACCATGTCAACGAAGATGACTTAAGCTATAGGTAAAACAGTGATTATTTCTTAACTGATACTATAAGAAATAATAGTATGGAAAAATCAAAGCAATTTCTTAAACGATACGTAAAGGGAGGTCACAGAAAAATTTCGTTTACGGATGAGAAGATTTTTAGAATTGAGCAATATTTTAGCAAACAGAATGACTGTATTTATACTAAAAGCTCTAAAGATGCTTCCCAATTAGTCAACAGAGTACTACGTTTCCATAGTAGGCTCAGTGACTGCGACATATTTCTGTGAGAAAGGTATCAAGATCTTGAGGAGGTAGGCACTTAACAATACCAAGTTGAATAAGCCATAATTGTCTTTTCATGATGTGTCGCTGCTGGATCATTCCTCAAACTGGACTTTACGTTATCTAGTCCTGATCTTTACCCACTGAATTATTACGCAAATCTAATTTTTATAATATATATATAGATTGTAATTTTTGTCTATAATAAAATCGGCCGGTAAAGAAGCAAATTGCAAGTTTTGTGCAAGATCAACTCTTGCAAATATATGCATTTAGTTAATTTGATTTCGTTTAACGCGTTCTGATAGTCACAACACTAACATTATATTCGCTAATTTGCGTAAATTTATGAGTAATTTTAACGGCTTCAAATTTAATGCCTGTTTTTACGCAGCGCTTGACCCATTTCAACCGGACCGTTAACTATAAAGAGTTCACAGGAGTTGTTTCTGCATCCCTCAATTTTATAGTATTTTTTTATTATGAGGTTGAGCTCGTCCATTGTCGACACCAGAAAAATACTTTATATTGAATTGCTAATTATTTATTTATTTTATTACATCTGTCCCCAAACATCTTATGTGCTAAATATATTTAAAAAAACAATAAACTTATGAGATAATAAAACCAGGTATACACATAAAACAATTAAATGTGAAACACAGCCAAAATAGTTTTCAAAGATCTGTAACATATTCTGATGAAAACAACATGACATGTCGAACAATGGAGAAATATGACATTTTCTATTCCTATTTTATTATTCCTAGTAGGTGTAGTAATACAAGAAAGTACTTGTAGTGATATCTACGATCCCGAATAACAAAGTACTCTCATATTAAATCTAAACTGGTATTTTATAACGATTTTTTAAAACATTGATATAATGATAAAATTGATTTTTGCTTTATCGAAAAAATATTCATAGATAAACTTAATTTTGTAGTTATGATTAGCACCACAGGGCTACATATCAAAGTACATGCTTTTAGTGTATACGATAATACCACAGATTATACTAAGATCTTAATTTGAGCTGTTTCACTATAGATAACAAATTAAATCTATCCACGAAGCAAAGTATATGCGGTTTTCTTATCATGTATCGTCTAGAGTCGAACTATAATTGGCTAGACGAAACAGATTATAATTCAAAACATTAAGATTCGACATTCGTCTGAGGATTATTAATGTTTCGTTTCTTATAAGCACAGACAATATAGGATATTTTACCTACAAACTTTTTACAGACTGGCAGGTTGTTTTTGGTTGGATCGATATTTTTTTTTAAATAATCATAACCTAAACTTAGGCTCTTATGTGTTCTTATTTTTTTTCATCATGATTTAAGGTTTTGTGTTGATATTTTTTTTGTGATTACCTTTTTTACTTCAAGTCGCGGTGCTGCTAAACTTCTCGATTCTCGTCAAATTGTGTACATACCGAGTACATCTGAGATTCGATCAATTTATTTTTCATACCCTTCAATCAGCTTTTATTGTATATGAAAATAAAACCTACATTTTTACGCTTCTACGATATTTTTTATTTGATAATTCTAAACTTTTTTTTGCCATAATTTTTCTCAAGACGTACGAATTTACATTCATATAACTTACGTAAGACAACCTAAAATCTAAAATATTACACAACGTTGCTAAGATTTGTTTATGTAACGCATTTCTTTGATGTGCTGGGACTTTAATTATCGGCCATGTTGCATCTTGATTATTTATACACATGAATCATGTGACAAATGTTAAATTAGATTACACTATTTCTAGGTCGGTATCAAAAAAATAATCGTTAATTAATTGTTATTCGCCAATGACATGGATTAATTGTTTTCTTTCATTTTGGCTTTATTTCACGGGTATTCATGTGGGAATAGTTTTTAAAAACATCAGTTAAAAGAAAAAAAATATAGTTTCAATATCAAAGTCATATAAAACTCAGCAGACAATTGTTGAACCATTTAATTAACAAGAATAAGTACTGTTGTAGCTAGGTTACGCTCATAGAGCGAAAATATTACAGAACATAAAATGTTTGGACACTATTTTATTTTAAGTATAGGCTAGATTATTGTCGTAATCTCGTAAAGCCATACTAGAGGTTGGCTTACGAATGAAGTTTTAAACACATAAATCAAAAGCTCATTTATTATGAGCATGTTTCAGACAGTTATAAATTTAAAAACTTCCTAATCACTTTAATAATTGCGTCTGCTCTCGTCACTTTAAGACCCTCACGGCGCAGATTGTAAAATAAAAGTATTTTTCACCAACCTCCTTTACATTGTACGATAAATTATCTTAATGCTATCTATAATTTTACCACTTAAGATGAGATACAGTACCTTTAGCAAGGGTTCAGTCATAATATAGTCCCTCGACAGAAATTTCACATTGCTATTGTAATAAAATATTATTTTAATACGACAACATGCCACACAGGCTGCGCAATAGCCATAAGATGCAACTTGTTAGAGTTGATAGTTTGCATACAGGTTTGAATAAAGATTTCTATCAAATATCTATACTATATCTATACTTCTATCTATCTATACTTTAGTAATAAGATAAACCATAACATAACGTTAATTTAAGAGTTTAAGTTTGAGAAATTAGATTACAATTTTAATATTTTACACTTAGTACACTTAGCTACATTTTCTTATCAGCTTAACATGTAGCACAGGCCTGCAATTAGCCAATATAATTAATAACAAAGCCTAACCATATGCTAGGCTATGTAACTGCTAACGCTGCCTCGACCTAGACCCATCGCAATCTGTGCATACAACCCAATGTTGTCTGAAATACCTAATGCTATACAGGTATGTGTTAACTCTAGCAATGATTTAACTGTGTTGCTATAGGAGTTATCCCTACGGTACCACAACAAAGTCGATACTGCACTATCATCCATAACAACAATTGCAATTCAAATACGTTAGCACATACGATATAATATTGAAATTATACGATATCGTGTCGTATAGTATAAAACCAGCGTTAAGGTGTCAAGTGAATGTTGGACGTGAAATAAATTTGCATGACATGATTGCTAGTTGATTTTATTTATTGGCCACAAGGGCGATTTTCAATTTATGATATTTTACACAATTAGCGCTGACAAAAGGATTTTATGCATTGGTTATATAAATGCAAATTGAACTCGTTTTTCTATGTTTAGATTTGAACCGAGTTTAAATTTACTTTAGATTGATTTAGAGCTTGCTTCTAAAGTTTATTTACTGTTAAAGAATAACTTATTTTAAATAAGTATTAATATTTGTATGTTACAGAGGTTTCTGTCAAAGCTATAGTTACAATCAGCTAAATAGAAGGTTCTCGGTACTATACTTGAAATAACAACATCCGAAGGTTCACATTAGAATCGGTTTATGAAAGCAAAACTCTCACTCTCACACTCATTAGAGTTTTTAAAATAATTATTGGTTTCATAAACGAGGCCTGCCTCTAAAGTTATTACCGTAGTTGAGCTTATTATTGCAAAGGCCAAGATAAAAGCATTCTATTTTAAGATTTCCTCAACAAAAGAAGACATATATATTGTCCTATGAGCATCATCCATTAAGCATCGGATATCAAATAATGATTATTTATTTTTAACTTTCCAGAATACCGATATATATTTAGGCATATTTTAATTATTCATTTCTTTTTAATTTCAAAAAAATGTTTCTATTGGAGTACTAGTACAAGACTTTCGGGCCTTGGGGTCCATAATTAAATAATTAAGTAAGCACCTGGTTGTCAGTACTGATGACCCCCGAGCTGGTGCTTCAGCGAGGAAATACCGCCAGCATTATAGGTACTCTGGTACAAAGACCAAACTTTTTAATTTTTTTAAATAATTTTTTTATTTATATTTTAAGATATTTCATTAAAATCTGATTTAGTATAAAACAATATTGTTAGTAGAGAGAGGGAGTGTTTTCTAAATAAAAAAATATTTTTTTTAAATGGAAACACACTAAAATATTATTGTGGTTACAATCTAAGAGAGTTAATGTATATAAAGAATAAATATTTGCAGCTAAAATATATTGATACAATTGATAAAATACCGTAACCATGACATCAGATGAAGGCGGGCTATGAATAGATTAAAGAGATTCTACGTTCCCATTTTGACATGGTCAGACAAAACATATTGGATTTTGAAACATAAAGATTTTTTTTTGAAGAAATTACACTTTCTTTTTGGGTTTTCACCGTACAATACAATCTCACACAAGGTTTACAAAACAATATGCATTGTCTCCAATGTTTCGTTTAGTGATATCATTTAATTCCCAATTATTTCGATCCTAGAACTTTAGCTGGTGTAAGTAAAGTTAGCCATAAATAGGAATAAAGAACCCAATCATACTGTTGAAGATTAATCTGTCGTCCTTATATAAGTTTCACTCTCCCGATAGTCCTGAAGAAGCTTAGATTAATAAGCCAGGGATTACACAAGCGACAATTTTCGTTTACTTTAAGAACTAATCAACTAAGTTTCCGAACCATGAAATAAGGTGAGACATTGCTTCGACATTTGAAAACTATTTTAAAATTTTACTTTGTGCGTTATATTTTATAATTCTTAAGGAATTCAATTAGGATTTAAATTAAAATTAATTAATAATGAAATACTAAAACTTAAATAAACAAATTTAACTACATATATAAGTTAAAGAATAATGATTCTCGTGACACATAATACCGCCATCCATCGCGATACTTATTCGTTGAGCGAGAAAAGAACCAGCTTACTGGTACTGACAACGCGCCTACTTAATTTGTTAATAAGCTTTTGGACCTTGGGATACAAGTGCACAGGCTACATTTTTATAGTTATAACAATCATTTTTCAATATATACTTAATATATAAAATTTTCGTGTCACAGTTTTCGTTCCCTTACTCCTCCGAAACGGGTTGACCGATTCTCCTGAAATTTTCCGAGCATATTGAGCAAGTCTGAGAATCGGCCAACATCTATTTTTAGAGACATTTTTTTTATTTCTTTTTTAAAAACGACGTTTGTCGGGATCAGCTAGTATATATATACTCTGCTGGGACAAACATAATGAGAATACCTGCATGTGAAACAGTGACAATAGTGGCAGTGGAACTGGATTGGTCACACTTCGAGGAGATCCCAAACATATTCCCAAGCAGGCACTTGACAGGAATCCTCAAAAGAGGCGGAAGCATGGCCGTCCCAAAACAGTACCTGGCGATGTACTGTTGCAGATGAGGCAAATGCAGATGGGGACGTAAGTAAGTAAGGCGGATTATCAATTTGTTTATAAATAATACCAGAGCACATCTAAAGTAGCGGAAACTCATGTTACAAGATTATTATTAGTTTCCTTTATTAAAGATCCATTTAAGCTTCGATGTAATTGAATTCTTGACATTTAAATTTCCTTCAAAAAAGATATTATAAAAGTAAATCATTTAAAATACAGTAATATATTGTACATTATATATAAACATATATATGTGTTTCGTGATATCATAGAATAACACATAAAACTATATTTTGTATGTATTGAATCACAGTGAAAGAAACCGTGCCCTTTCAAATCCATTTGGATAATTAACAACCGTCTGAGTGAGCTTTTAATATGTTTTAGGATTTTGAAACTTTGGAATATTTATGTGCAAAAGCTCGAAGCAACAACTGGATACGTCTGCAGGTGACGTATTAAATATTGTTAAAAACAGAGGTTTGCTGTTAATTTTATCAGTACTAAAAATAAATAAAAACTCTTTCATTTTATAATTATACTTAGTCTTGCCATAAATATTGTTATAAAGAAAAGCACGATTTTTTTTTATACGTAACATTTATTCCTTTCATAGTGAGTTAGTTTAATACATCAATATATAACTATTAAAAATATACAATGTTTATTCGAAGTGGTCTCCATTGGCTGCAATACAGTCTTTTAAACGTTGAGGCCAGTTATCAATAGCAGCACGAACTCTTTCTAGAGGAAAATTCTTCACTGCCAACCGAATGGATCGTTTTAGGGACTCCAAATTATCATGGCGTTTAGAGCAAGCCTTACTCTCTAAAACTGACCATAAATCATAATCCAATGGATTTAGGTCAGGACTTGACGACGGCCAGTTTTCAGTGCTGATAAAGTCCGGAACGTTAGTTTTCAACCAAGATTGGGTGGATCGAGCTCTATGACCCGGTGCCGAGTCTTGTTGAAAGCACCATTCTTTGTTATTGAACATGGTGTTAGTTAAAGGCTTAACTACCGTCTCAAGAATGGTATTTTGATAAACTTGTGCCGACGTTTTAATACCTTTTTCACAAAAATATGGCTCAGTCACCCCTTCATAGCTAACACCCCACCAAACCATCACTGAAGTGGGATAATGCCCACGTTGTACTCTGTTTACTAATTGCGAAGCTTCTTTAGAGCTTCCAGCATAAATACGGTCATTTTGTTTATTAAAATACTGCTCAATTGTAAAAAATTTCTCATCCGTAAACAAAATTTTTTTGTGACCTCCCTTTGCGTACCGCTTAAGTAGTTGTTTGGATTTTACCACCCTATTCTTCTTTAAATTATCAGTTAAGAAGTGACCAGTACGTCTCTTATAGGCTGCAAGTCCTAAGTCATCTTTTAATATACGCGACATGGTTCTAGGAGCTATCTTCATCTCCCGAGATAAAATCTTTTGCTTACGGACAGGATTTCTTCGAATTCTTTCCCTAACTGCTTTAATCACCTTTTTCACACGAACGGTACGTGGACGGCCAGATCTTTTTCTGTCACAAACAGAGGAGGTATCATTGTACCTATCAATAGCCCGGTAAACAAACATTTGACTAATACCAAGCGGGTGGAGGGTTTTAAAAATTGCACTTTTCTCCATACCTACTTTATGTAAGGCAATCACAGCGATTCGGTTCTCTTTATCACCCCACTCCATTTTAATATAACAAAATATTTAACAATATAATGGCGCGAAAATAAGAAAACACATCAAGCAATCATATAAAAATGACAGATTCCAAATTCAAACGTAATATTTTCTTTTTTTGAATAGTAACAGTATTTATGGCCAGACTAAGTATACAAACATTTGAAAGATCTTTCGATTTATAATTATATATTTGCAGTTATCAGCAAACATTTAAAAGGTCGACAATTAAAACACAATCAGCTATTCTGGCTGATAAGCGACATCTTTCCTTAAAAAAAACAACCTGCCTGGATCATTTTTGATAATAACATTATACAATCGTCAGTGAATTTTCCAATTTGTGTTTCATAAAAAAAAAATCGTAACGGTATTCTTGGGTGACCTAGATCGCAAATTGGTTGAGTGATAGTAATCAGTGAGGCATTCAAGAGATGAATAGGCTGAATATTTGTACGCTAGCTATAATTAAAGATATGTTTTTTCAAAATATACATGGTTCTAAATAATATTGAAAAATTAGTTACTTGAAAAACATTCATGTATGCACTTAAGTTCATGTACAAACGACGGCCTTATATTTGAAAAGTGATTTCTTAGCAAACGGGGAAACGAAATATGAGGGTATGTTTGAAACAAAAAATATACATAGTTTATATAAACTATTTTATCAAATATATAGATTTATATTAGTATCGTGAACGTTATATTACTTAGTCCATAGTAAATGGTATCGCTCATTTGTTTAAAAATTAACCTTATCAATCCTTTTTAGTTCCTAGCGGTCGCACATATTTAATATAATTATTGAATCCATTATTACAACTAACAATATTGTAAAACTGTTTGCGCACAAGTAGAAAATTTTATGATCACTGTTTTTTGTTTTTTTGTTCGCCATAGGCGTAACAAAGCCAAAGCGATCACTATCACCTGAACCATATGACTAAATAAAGGCTATGTATATATATATATATATATTTATATATGGATAGACTTCAAATCTATTAATATGGAATATTTTTGCTCCCGTATTAATATAGTGGTAATATTCCCTGTTTGTATAATCATTATAAGTTTTCACGCCAGACTCAATTAGCGTAAACCAAACAAAAACCGCACCCCGTAAAGCCAATTAGCTTTACACATATCGCCTTTATGTCTACAATATAATTATTTAACGCACCAACTAGTATATAAAAAAATCAATAAACTTTGGACCTCACGAAAGCTCCGACATCAAGAATGTTGAAGCTATTAAGCTCCTTAAAGCCACGGATCGAGTGAGACGTTTAATCTGAAAAAAAAACCCGTTTTAATCAGTGATTTAGTGTCAGCGCGTTCAGTGTTAAGTTTAATAATAGAACACAAAATGTTTTCCTTAATAGAGATTTAAAGTTAATATCTGTGTTGTAAAAAAAAAATAAAACAACTAGGCTTTAATATCTTGACTACTTGGAAGCAGATTATCTAGATCATTTGTAGGTAGATAACCACATACCTTTGTAGTACTACTTATAATATATGAAGTCCTCCTGTCACAGTGTTACTGACATACGAAACGGCTATGCCGATTTTCGTGAAATTGTATATGTATGTTCAGTATCGAGAATCTATCGTGAACTGTATTTCTAAAAAACTCTTCAATCCAAATTATAATGTATGCTGAATAGAGAAACACCATATTACTCGTAGAATGGTTGAATTTTTGTATTAAACAACCATATATGAAAGCAATGACTCGTCTCTGACAATAAAATAAAGATTCTAACCTAGTTCATACATAAAGATAGTTTATCGACGAACTTTTACTATTGCAATTCCGAAACTTAAGGTTTAATGTATTTGTAGATGGTACCTATTTTATATTTATACTGAGTGTCTTTTATATATCAAAATAATATTTATTTTTAAAAGCCTTAGTTGATTAGCCCTGCATTAGGATCTGCAGCTCAAAAAATTACCAAACATACGAAAAATAAAAACATAAACAGTTGATATTGGTAACTTTCTTAAAACTAAAAAAAAATTGACCATATTATACATTCCTGTTCCTGCCTGTTCCAAAATTAAGGATGTAGTGATCGAGAGGTACTGACAAGAAACTCACCGCTACTGCTTTACAAGATTGGAGTATCTGGTTTCATTATAATCACCTCAGGAGTCACGTGATACTTTTCTGACGTGATTATTCTTTTTTTTACGATGCTAATGACCCACGTAGACATTGATAGAGTATTAGTCATTGTTAGATAATATAAAGCTTACGGTACTACCAATCTGTCAATCAACGACCTTAAATCCCTGTCATAAAGCTGCGGACATAATACATGAAGTGTTTTAAAGCTCTTTTCACATTTGAAGACATGACGATTTTGAACACGTGATGTTACTTTGTTATATGCAAATAAAAATCACCATCGACATCTACAATGTCTTTAACTTTTTTTTCCATTCCAAGCTTTTGATTCACGGCAAAAAATGCAAACGAGATACAATTAAAATCCAAATAAACAATGTATTAAATGAATTTGTACGTTTCATTAGTATTTTTATTGTTTTATAGCAGCAATTGCTGTGTGTATTTAGGACTGAAGGAAATCATCTAATCATTTTCAGGGAGTTTTATAGAGGCACCATATCGGTATCATGTGAACTCATATGACACCTATTTAAGCGTAACTAATATTATATATTTTTGTAATAGAGAAGTTCAAACGAGCCGAAGGTTGTAATAAAAGTGAAGTCACTATAGACAATCACGTGTGTGGGAGCTGTTTACGTGTCTGAGAGAAGTAAAGCTTTGAATGATTTTAGTATTGGTAAGCTTAACAAAATATTGTACTGTATATTTTTTACCGGCTCAGGGGGCTGAGGTATGGTTTCGAACAAGCCTCCGCTGGCAAAGCCCAATTCCGCGTATGATCGCCCTAATGAATCGTTTCATTAGCTCTGCACCAGAATGTGACATTTTTATGACAGGGTTAGGAATGATAGTGGACGAATATGAGAGCTTGTTAGATTTAAGTTAAAAACTGTATGTGTTTTTTGGCTTCGGCCGTAAATAAATAAATAACTCCTTTATAAGTACCATTTTGTCAGATATACTCTAGCAGTAAGATAGACGTAATGAGTAGTCTAGAGTATTGTAAAGTAAGTAAATCGTAATATATAATACTTACTAACCGTTCGTGTCTAGATACAAACTTGATTCTTATGCATTGCGTTAACAAATTCTTTAAATGTTTAATCTCCATCCGAAATATAACTAAGGTTACAAATCAAGAAGTTAATTAATTAGGAAAACGTATTAATATTTCAACTGGCATTATATGCATCTGAAACGTAATAAACATACCCACATACCGCAATACAGAAATGTATTGGAGCTATATTTAATTGTGAATTAATTAGTGCTCTGTTAATAGACTAACAGCCAGTCTTTATAGCGTACGTCAATAAAAATGGTTAATCATACTTTACCGTAAAGGAATATTTAGCGGAGACATATATATGCCTTTAATGTGTGGGCAATCGGCTCAGCATCGGGACAGTTCAATTCTTGAGTAGCCTTACATTACTTTGTTATTTGAATTGTAAGTAACATAACTTTGTATTTTTATTTTAAAAGAGCAGCTATCGAGTTTCTTGTCGGTTCTTCTGGTTAGATGACTGCCTTCCAAACCGGTGGTAGTGTAAACCTTTTAATTTAATAGGGAGATAAATCTTATATACTAAGATTGGCTGTAAGATCTATGTACTTTAACATAATCTAACAACTTAGAAACAAATTGAATACGATTTGTGGTACGTAGACAAATAGGAGTTTAGTTAAACGAATGAGACTTAACAGATAAATATAATGCGACTTTAAATTAATGTACACATTCCTAATATTAAAAGCAATTAACTGAATAAGTATTTATTAATTATTATAACATTAATTGTATTTTATATTTTTATTCTAACAGTGATCACGCTTTAAAATTGATAATAGACCAGCCGATTGTTGTCTTGATCTCATCAGTCATGTAGCCGAATAAAAGAAAGACAATCATTGACGCAAACACAATTGCTGATACGATTCTATGTGGAAAATAAATAAATTCTTCGTGTTTTAATTCCCAAACTCGTTCGTAAATTCTTTGCCGTAAGAGGAAAAGTTGCCGGTGCTGCTATCTCAAAATAAGCACGCACAATGTAAATTTGACAATTGACAAACTTCAACTACGCCGCCATTTATCGTAAATGTAATTAAATTTAATAGGTTAAGGTTGCTTTTAACTGGAGGCTTTTATTACAAGACAAGCTGTCGCCCCATATACATGGCTCACAATCGTAAAATCTCTCAATTTTCATGACATATAAAAAAGCCAGAAAGAAATTGCTTCATAATTTTCAACGATCATAAAAACATATTGAGTCGACAAAACGATTTGCAATACCATGTAATTTGGATAAAATATGGTTTCTTATAGTAGAATCACTCATATTTAGTTGAATTATGTTCCTATTTTATGGTGCAGAGTTATCATAAAGTTTCTTTTAAAACATAACATCCATTTAAGATCTATATTTTTTGTAACAGAAGAGCACTTTGAGTGAAGTGCTAACCGCCGCCCCTGGACACCTACAACGCCAGGAGGTCTACAAGTGAGTTGCCGGCCTTTAAGTAGAGGAACGTTAAAGATCTAAGATGCCATCTACAAATAAATAATTGAATCAACTAGAACCACTTGGTCCATAACTTCATAGTGTGTTCTTCATCTCCATATTAAAACTGGCCTAGAAAATTGAATTACAAATTTTGACAATTCATTATTGACAGTAAATATCTGAATAGCCAACTAAGTAACGCTTAAATTTCATAAAAGCCATCAAATTGGTGTCATCGACAAATAGATTTCAACAATTGCCAAAACTGAATGCCTACAGACAAATCGAATGTTAACTGCAAACTAATATAAAAAGAAAATTTTTTTGAGCCTTGGTGGAGCTTAAACGTTAAGATCAAAGACGATACATCTATGTGAGTAAATCATAAAGATACATAATAATAGTAAAGTGGGTTGTCTGGAAGAGATCGCTTATTAGCGATAAGGCCACCCGTTGCTCTTATATGTTCTTACATCTGTTAATGTCATTTGCTTCTAGTGTTTAAGTGCGATAAAGTGTTAAATAAATAAATAAATAAAGCCTTAATTTCCAGACTAAACGTTTATGTATATAATATATTATCTTATTCTATATATAAGTTTTTTTTTGTTGGATTTTTTATAAAAGAGGGGACAGACAATGAATACGCTAGAAGATGCTAACATGCCTGTTAGAAAATGCCTCCTCCAATCTTTTCCAATCTTTCGCTTATCACTAGTCCATGTAATACCCGAAACTTGCCTCTTAGTCCCACCCTTTTGCCCTAAAAAACATACCTAGTTAGCTTGTAATTTCGTTTGTTGTAACCTACCGTATATAAAAATACTAGAAATATCGATACACTTAGTTATATAAAGCTATTTTCTTTGATTTAACAATCTCTATTCATGAATGCAATAAAGAGCTTTTATTCATATTCCATTTGTCATAGAGTTCGTATCAGTCAACTGATGGACGATGCGAGACTGAATATCTCCAGACATACCCAAGGGAGACAATCTTATTGGTCTTTATTAGAAGCATCTATTGTTTTGACTGGTCTATCAGAATCCACGTGCTTTTGTTTTTCAGCCAAACTTACGAATCGATGGCCTATTTAATATGATATGATAATAAATAAAATGCAATTAAAAATATTTATTTAACACATGTATCCATTATAAAAGAGTAAAATCAACAAAACAGTCTAATATCAGATAAAATCACAATAAAAAATACAAATTAAATGTTTCTTTTTAAAGTAATTGTACTAACACTTATGAGTCTTGGTTACCTAATAAATTATTAAAAATATTTCTTTTTTAAAGTAATTGTGATAAAACGTATGAGTCTTGGTTACTTAATAAATGAATAAATTATAAGCGATAAGATTTACTAATAAGTTTCACTGATAAACCATCTACACATACCAAGTTCTCAACACTTGGCTAATGACTCCCCGAAAGACTTTCAACACGTAACAACCAAATGGCGTCGAGTTTCCAGCTAAATGTATCCCTACGACAAATAAGGCTGCGTACATAAAGGATAATATGGATACACCATAAAGTCTGTAATACAGAAAGCTTGTTTGTTTTGTAAGCGCTCCTCCAGACAATATTTTGTTTCATGTGGCGCCCAAACGATGAGTTACATATCAATATAACTACAATTTCAATTGTATTTGACTTCTCTTTATTCATTTAGAGACTTTGTCACTGTATCCACATATAATACAGCTGTTCCGTGCATTTTCTTTGTATATACATTCTTAGTTTATTAGTAAATGAAGAAATACAATTCAGGGTCCTTAAAGAGATAAGCGTATCACCCCTAAAATGCTGGCAACGCATTCACCAGCTCCCAGCCACGTGAGTGTCTGTGTGACTTTACCATTATGGTGTGTCTCATGCTCGTTTGCCCCCTTTTCTGTAAAATATAGAAAAAATGGTGGCTCTCATACATACAATTGTTATAAAGTCCTACAAATTATAGGCTTAAAGTTAAATCTTACATCTTGTATCGCATTGATAAGGATGTAAATCTGTTCAATGTTATTGGTTAAAATAATGTTAGTTATCAATAGCCGATATCTATTACCAATAAATAATAATACTCATAAGACAGTTTATTCTATTATGAATTTATAGCATATAGAACGAAAACTAGAAATATTAATTCCGGTGTGAAGTGGCATGAAAAACAAATTACGTAAATTTCGATAATACAAATTTAATAAATACGCTGCAGTGAATAATTACATTAATTAATATTAAATAATTTGTGAAAATCATGTTTCCAACAGAATGAGTATTTATTTGTAAACTGAAATATATAAAGTACTCGAATTACGCGTTGGTTATCCGTTCATAATGTCGATTGTCCTGGATTCGATTCCCGGTATAGTAAACATAATGTTATTAGTATATTTGTCTGGGTGTTAATATGTATATCACAATTATATAATATATATCAGCGCAACTACAACCGTTAGTATTGAAAAAACTAGAACAAATAAGTTCAAGCATCATTTATACTTTATAAACATATGTTGAATACTTTCAAGTTTATTATTTTATTTAGCTGTGAAATGACATCCTTTTATTTTTAAACGTAGTCGGTGAAAGGAAAGCAAGTGCGGACATGTCAGCATTAAAAAAGATGGATGCATTGTAACTGCACGACAGCTAATAATAAAACCTGACAAATATCAGCAAAGTGTTGTTTTAGTATAAGTGGTAATCATGAAGTCGGTAATGCAATGCCTTACATAAACCCTACGGAGATACTTCCTTCGTTATATAAGTGCATGTAGTTAGTTTATCTTGCTATTAAATTTATTCTTGCTAACCATCACGCCAACCGAATCGTCAAAAAACTATATATGTATTATATTTTCTTTACTTATTGATTTTATTCATTTTCATAGTATATATTGATATAAATAAAAATGTATGTTTTTATACCTTCTAACCTATTAAGTTGAGAGCAATCCTAGCCAGATTCGCAATACTCAAACATAAGCTTCCCTTCCCGACTCTCAGAATGTTGTACAACGCGTTGGCGGATTCAATTATAGGATACGGGCTTAGCAGTTATGGAAGAACATACAAAACTTACATGAAAGATATCCACAACCTGCAAGTTCGAATACTTAAAACCATTGTCCCCAACGGGATAAAAGTATTTGAGTATTGCAAAATCATGAGCATTAGACAGAAGGCGCAATATTTTCTGGTGTGCGAGGAGATGCACCACGTGAACTCGCTGAAGTTCTGCGAGAGGCCACAGTACCTGCGCATGTTAAACTACATGCCCAGATACGTAGTGCCTCGTTGCAACAACAGCTACGGCGAGCGCACGTGGGAGTATCTCCTACCCCTTTATCTCAATAAATTAGACTCGGACACCCACGCTAAACTGTTGTCTGCACCCGAAAAAACCAAGCAGTTTTTAAAAGGCATGTTTTTGATGCAACGTGGGGATGACGCGGGATAGGGTGGGTGTCCTCTTCGCACTTCTGGTTGGATAAGGTTAGTTGAGTGAACAACGGCATGGACAAACCGTTGCGCGGTTTTTAATGCCGTATAGATTAAGTGAAAAAAATTGTATTTGGATTTGAATAAATAAATAAAAAAATAAAAAAATGTGATATCCAGAAATTAAGTATTATAATTAATTAAGGTCCTCATAGTGTAGAGAGATAATCGTCATATTAATTATAGTTCTTATTGATTCTATGTGATTTACATTATATACTAGTGAAGTTTAAATAATGATATGATAGGCAGGTATATATATAAGTGAAATTAGTAGTAACTTGAAGTCTTTCGTGACGTTTTTACAGATTGAGTTTTCAGTGTAAACAGGTTAATAAATAAGAATAACACACAGGGTAAATTAGTAAAATACCCAACCGCTCCACAGACCACGGAAAATTCATTACGTTTACCCAAATGTTTGAAAGTGGAACACAAAAATGTCGCAATTAATCGTTGGGTCTTAATTTAGGTTTCATTAATAACACGGCGACCTTAAAATTCACTTGTTTGAAAATACTTTCAGTATTCTAAAGTATGTTTGTCTCTTTTCAGCACATTAGATGGTGCTCGATATATATATGATAGTATCGATATCGATAATTAAGTGTAAATTCGACACAATGATGATATAGTACTAGTGAAATGTGTGAAATAAGATTTATTTTTTTAATAAAGTTTTAAAATAAAAAAGGGGTTAAGTATGAACGAACCGTTGACTGATTATTTTTTGTTTAAGACGATCTTAATTGACAAATCGATCTTAAATTTAAACAACCGCAATATTCACATTGAACCTTATTTAGGGATTTAGATTATTCAATTTGTTTTGTTATTTTTTTGATATTTAATAATCGCATCCCAAAAAAAAACAACTAAAAATAACTTATTTGAGTAAATGTTTGAGGTCGCTTATTCAATCTTAATAATAATAATAATAGCCTTTATTTACAATAATTTAGTACTAGTTACATAAAAACTTATATATATATATAAGTTAAAATTATCATATATATATATATATATATATATATATATATATATATATATATATATATATATGATAATTTTAAATATTAGACAACGGTTTCTAGATTGGCTTGCTTTCCAGCATAGGCCTCACCAAGTGTTCTCCATAAAGATCTCTCTCTTGCTTTTCTCATCCAAGTCACTCCTGCTACCTTTTTAATGTCATCTTCCCATCTTTGATATTGTCTGCCTTTATTTCTTTTGTTATGGTTTATTCGATATTTTATATCTATACCTAGTATTAGTCTTTTTTCTTATTGTTGTTAATCTGGTTTTGTCTTTGAGTTTGATGTTGAGTATGCTTCTTTCCATACTATGTTGACAGGTCTCTAGTGCTTTAATATTTTTGTAAGTGCAGCTCCAAGTTTGACAACCGTACGTCATGCTGGGTAGATTACATGAATTAAATATTTTTCCTTTTTGCTTAAGTGGAATATCCGGGTTTTTCATGACTTCCTTTAGAGCCCAATATTTCTTCCAGGTCTGTAGGGAGATACTATTTGGCCCAGATATATATACTCTTTTATATATTCTAATCCAGTTTTTGGGTTGAATAGGAGTATCAACAGAATTAGTCATCAACTTTGTTTTTCCTATATTTATTGATAGTTCAATTCAATGGTAATAAATGATTCTAAATATTGCTATTTACAAGTTCCTTCACTGGAGGACGTAAATAAAATTATTTATGCGTACAACGTACGCCCAATTTTTCGTTAACGTATACGTGCTTCATAGAAACAAATATTCAGTCTTAGTAGGAATCGCCGGTGGCGTCGCTCGGCCGTGTTTTATGGTCGGCTTCCAGTCACATTAAACTGACGCCGACAGGATTCTTACAATAAAGCCGAGGACATACTGTAAGATTTATGTAATGAGGGAGAAAAAAAGAAGGATTTTTTGTTACAAATGCAGACAAGACGTTTAAAGCTTAGCGTTTTAACTTGGTCTAAAGCTTCCATAATACTTAGTATTCTCGACATTTGAAGATCTGAAGAAATAACTTGATCAAAAGTTATAAAAACCCTTACTGAAATATACATTTTATTATTTATATTAACGACAAACTCTCTAAAGCGTCGAAATCAATTGGTTTGGTTTGTTTTTGATTGGTTTAACTGGTATTTCAAATTTTTTTTCTTCTAGCGTACACTTAACGTACACTGCCTATAACGCCATAATTGCACAGTCCCTTCATTGTCGCTATATAGAGTTAACACTGTATTACATAAAGTATGAGTAGAAAAATTTATATGTAAAATATGTTGACTGAAGTGGAGATATACACTAGGCTTAAAAAATATGTGAAAGTGGTCGTAGTGACATAATGATGAGCACACAGCCTAATATCACTGATAACGTAATCAAACCTTCATGTTACATAAAAAATACTCATGTATTATTTAGTTATATGTATTCTAGTACTTTAATTTTGTTACGTTAAGCTAAGAAACTCCATTACAAAAACCGCGAACCACTCTTCTCTTCTATATATTGCACAAATTCTATAATATAAAGTATTAAGTATTGTACAAAGATAAATAATACGAGAATATGTTCTCTAATTTACTGAAGTGTATTGAATAAGTTATAACTTGTTTAGTATCGATAACCAATAAGCATATAAATCCCACGAAAACCTATTTTACAAAATTGTCTCACAAACGTATGTGGATTGCCTGGACGAGATCGTTTATTAGCGATAAGGCCGCCCGTTCCTTTTTATGTACTAACATCTATTAACATTATTTATTTCTAATATTTTAGTATAACAATGTGTGAATAAATGAAATAAACAAACATCTATATAACCAAATTATACGGTAGGCGGTATAAGCTACGGAGTTCTACGGATTCCGTAGCGGTCTAATTAGCATTGCTACGATATAGGCCTATAGTTCCATACAGCCTTTTCTTTTCCAACGTGGAAATGCATATCCACTTTCTCTGGTCCCAAAGGTTAAGGGATATGTGGGACTAAACCCACGCTGGTGTCTTTGCTTTTCAGACACGAGGTGGGCAATACCCAATTAAACCACCTCGGGTAAACCTACAAGTTCCATACAGCCTAGATTAACACCATACACGATATTCTGATTGCTTCATGATGTTTTCACTGCAGGAACATGTGTTTATTATTTGTATAGAAAGAAAAATCGTCTTGTGAGCGCTTCCCTCTTCATTTTTCAGTAAAACATATTAATCAATCTATATGCCATTTGAATTGAAATATTATCACATACTGTCAATATTGACTTGTTATTAATAACTGGTTTTATATGTAAATATTTTAGCTTATTAGTACTACACTATGTATAATATACCATGACTGGATATTCACAAGAGAAGCGTAAGCGGGGCCGTCACAAACAGACGGCTGGATGATTGCTGTGGATGCCACAGCCCCATCGACGGGACATATAATCAAAATTGAGAGATGAATTTCGATATATATATATATATTATATATACAATAATTAATTATTTACTACCAACAATTTTTAGTTTCGTAATAAGACGAACAAATAACTTTTTATCTCAGTTCTGAACTGTTTAGGTATGGAGGCATACTCTAGGGACACTCGTGTCCACAATTCAATCACACATACCCAATCATCTACTATCAATGCAATTAATAACTTTATATACAATCCTTTGGGTATAATCTTATAAAACTTAATAATACAGTACGGTAAGGTATGCCTTAAGGCAAATATTGTGGGTGGGTGGTTATCGTCTCCGATTAATAATAATGGAGTTGAGATCTCAGAAAACATCCGGGTCTAGTCCATTCCTCTTTATTTGTACAAGTTTAAAAAGTAAGATTTAACTGCAGTTTTGACCTGCTTCGGGAACTAACTGAATTGATAAAGAATGGTTTCTGATAAAAGAAGTGTTAAGGTAAAGGTCTCACGAGTTCATTCCATTGACCAAACATTACACGAGCTTAGGACAAATAACTTATAAATCAATACACAAAAATAAATGAAACATTTAGGTACTTACAAGCTAGGGCTGCGCTTTACAAAACCATGCGATCCGAAGCGACCTTGTTGTAAATGAAGTCGGTTCCACTATCAAGGGAAGTTGTTGGCAGTTAGCCAACGAGAGTTGTTAATCTGAAAATGACGATCTTGAACAAGCTGGTCCAAAATGGACCCAATATAATGCTTTAAAGGAACGTAAAACAGTTTCCTCTAAAATAGGGGTTTAAGTATGAAATTTCCGTTTTATTGTAAAAGGTACTTTGATATAGAACCTTCATGGTCGGACATTTTCGAATTAAATTTTTAACACATGGAATTATGTACTGTTAAAAATGGTATTGTAAGGATACGATATTCGTGATTACGGGTCCCGACGAACTAACCTCAAACCTAACGGGGCAAAACTCAATTCCAATTTTGCGTTAAGAAAGGGGACTGCTAATGATCGCAACGTGGTTTTCGTATCAATATATAATGATTCTACTAGCCATAGGTCTATAATTACGAAATAATTGACAAGGTGTACTATTACTCCCATTTAAGTACATTATCCTTGTTTTAACCTAATTCTTATTAATAGACTAGAGGTCATACGTTTTAAGGCAAAATCACACATGCTACTTTAACAGTTCACGATATATAAAAACACTTAACCGAAGATTTATTGTATATGCAATAAATCGAAAATTTAATACATTTTCGTTATTTCTATTTGCATGATAATAAAACGACGGGTCTTGCTTATCTCGCCTTAGTACTCTTATATTTCAACGACGTATTTGAAAATGGTAATTCAAAAGCTTAGTTCAAATAGCAAAGTTCAAAAAACTCGTCTTACGCCAAGAAAAATAACATTAAAAAATGTTCGGTCACCGTTTTGTGGAGGAGACGCTGGAGAATGTTAATACATGGTTGATTGTAAACAACCTCTTTTATTCTCCAAAAACATAGCCTTTCATTTAATATTAACAAGCTAAGCGGCGGTGAACTGACAAGTAAGTTAAATTAAGTGAAATGTAAGTTATTAAAAGTAATTTTTTTTATGTCATATTTTTCTTATTGTTTTGCTTTTTCACATGTGTGTGTGTTAACATGTGTGTTTTCCTTATATCTTGTTTCTTTCTTGGTGTTTATTTAATCCATCTTGAACGCCGTGAGCGCACACGATGAGACTATTATTGTCAACAATATTGCTTAAAGAAAACTATTTCTAACTACGTTTGAAGCTTTACCGAATATGGATTAAACAAATCATTTAAGATTATTAATACTTATTCCCGTGTAATGGGCCACAGAGGTGGCCAAAGATTAATTGTCGATAAATACTATACAAAAAATACATAAACTCATACAGAAAAATCACTACAATAAACCATATAATACCGTGTATGCTGTTGGCATTATAGTTGTTCCGAGGGCTTGGTTTTAGGATGTAGACGACTCCCTTGGCGAATAGGTTAAGCTAGTAGCCGCCTCTTTATGATAGCCTGGGCTAATGGATAATATAAACTGTAGGTAAATATTTTCTTGTAAGCAGACTCTTCTTTAGAGATTTCGCTGTAAAAGTAGGTTTATGAGATTTTGAAATACGTATAGGACTAAGCTTAATATAATAAATTATTTATCATCTTTTTTCCATAATAAAGTATTTAAAAAAAAACTTAAGACACAATATTGAAAAATATGTTGATTACTTTGTATTAAAAACATAATTAAGACAAATAAACATTACAAATATTATGTATAATCTAAAGAAACAATGTCTGAACTTAAATCACTTCTAGTATAAAACTGACTTATGGCAGATGGAATACAATAGAATATCCCACACATTGTACAGTCGCTTAGAAATAACTTTCACATTTTTCACAATTCCTTCGATGACAGTTGCAATTTAGCTTACACTCCCGTAGCGCTTTCATACTTCGCTCTATTCAAAGATAAATAATACGTATACGATTCTAACAAATAATATACTCAACTCAAAATATCTTTATTCAAGTAGGTCTTTATAAAGACACTTTTGAATCGTCAATTTTTACACTACCACCGGTTCGGAAGAAAGTCATCTACCGAGAAGAACAGGCAAGAAACTCGCTGGCTGCTCTTTCTCAATTAATACAAAATTGTGCTACTGACAATTAAAATAACAAAGCATTGTAAGGCTACTCAAGAATAACAACAGGATTGTACTGGATATTATTTTAGCGATTATTTAACAGCTACACGACTATTATATATCCCGAAAAGGCCGGCAACGCACACACGAGCTCCCAGCCACGTGAGTGTCTATGGGCGGCGACTTTACCTTGTCTCTTTATCGGTAGCCTACAAAAAAATTTAGTGAAGTTAGTAAATGAAGTTAGCGTTACACTTTGGGATAACGTATATTAAAATTCAACAGTTAATTATTTGCTTTGTAAAGTAGTTACAACCTTTATATGTATATTAGAATAATTGGACAAGTGTGATTATTTCACTTTTAAAATAAGTATTTTAATTATGGATAGATCGTCAACGTTCGCGATTTCCGAAAGCTTATTGATTCAGTCTCTGTTAGTCCTTTTAATTTCTCTTTAGCTAGCTTTAGCTTTTACTTTCTCATTAGCTAGTGACGACCGGGGAAATACCAATATCTCATATAAAACTAGCGTTAAGTAGTATAGGTTTATGCGGTTGTACTAGCATTTTGTGTACTTAGCATTCCCTCCCCTTAGGGACTGTTACACCCTCGCTCAGAAAGCGAACAGCACCGATCCCTGTATAAAACAGAAGAAAAAAACTTATCCTTAAAGGCAAAATAAAGGAACTTTATTATTCGGACAGCTCCGATTTTTTTGACAGATCACTCAAACCTCCGTAACTTGATGAGCGATAACTCTTGTTTTTCATAAGTACACCTTTCATGAAGATTAATATGGGTCTTGTGAGAATAATAAATCTACGTTTAATGTATTTGCACCTTAACGTGAACAACTGTGAATGCGAAAAGTTTTATAACGTTTTAATTATTAAAGTGTTTCAATGTGCAAGGGTTACAACTAAACTACTGTTCTATATTTGGTTCAAAACTTAACTGAAAAGTCTTACCTTATAAATAAATAAAACGTGTTATATTATTAATAGAGATTAATAAAATATTATTAGTAGAGTCTTACAAAAACAAACGGTTAAAGTCAACATTATTCTTATAGTTAAACATTTAACAATACTTAAGAACAAGTTAAAATTGTCTACTACCAACTTAAACAAAGCATTTAACTTCCTAGAATTCGGTAAATTGTATTACCGGTTTAAATTATAGCTAAATACCCTCAATTTCACCTATGTTAAATAATAAATATTACTAAATAAAAAAATTGATTTTGACATAATTTAGGAACTGAAATTAGTGCATACTATCCACCCTGTTTTGCCGTGACAGCGTATACCGGTATTCGCGATCTAATTTTATAATCGACAAATTGGCAATGGTTCGCATCGAAGGCAGCCTGGCGGTCTGTACTCAACACAATTCTCCTCACCGATGCAGGCATGGTCACGACACACGTTAAAACTCTGCAAACACGACCGGTACGCTGTAACAAAAGATCGCTGATTAATTGATAATTCAAACTTTTCACAATTTTGTCAGATTATGAGTTTTCAACTAACTATTAGTCAAGTGTTCATCGTACAACATCACTGTCGATTTGTTTGGATAACTAACTAACTAAATATATTGATGATGTTGATGTTTTTTCCGACTCCCTACTTACCTTTCGTAGTAGCATTTTAAACACCTTAAAAAAACAAACCTTTGAATCCTGGTAGTGGTCACATGTATGTCGTATCTTGTTCGTATTATAAAGTATATTGTATTTTGTTATTGTATAATGTCTCAAGTTCCCATTTAATTGACTTATGTGTAAATCTAGTTGTGTTATCTCATAAGTGTATTGTTTTAAATGTATCTAGCACATAAGGTGTCTGGGGACAGATAAAATAAAATAAAATATATAATTTAAGAGGAGGTTTTAATATATTTTAGAGAAAATAGAAGAGACAAGAAGACTGTTTTTAAAGGTTGTCTGTTATGATTAATCTGTTCTATTCCAATTACACTTACGTTTTGGTTAAATTTTATTTCCAACTAAAACATATGAAAGAACATTAAAATTGTCTGTAATTATTAAAAGTCAGAAACTCGTTAATAATTTTTTCTAAGATACATAAAGTAGACAGTTAGTGAAATTATATTTATATATTATATTTTATTTATAGCTATATTTTTTAACTCTTTCTGCAAAGCTAGTATGATTTTTATATTTACTGATTAAGCGTAACTAGGTTAATATATCGCAAGTGTTGGTTGGATTTTTATCTTTAAAACATTGCATTTTTATCAAGAGAAACTATAGTAAAACGGAATTTGTCTATACAAATAAAAGTTCTAAATAACTCTCATTGGACTTTTGTAACTTTCAACCCTGGTTAGGTATTAAGTGAAAAGTTAAATTTGAAATAAAAACAAAGCGATACTAAAGAAACACCAAATAAAAGATCAGCAATTCTGAAACCTAAGAAACTGAACAGAACGCATTGTAACCGTCTTTTGTTTTAAAATTTGCAAGTTTTCACTCCGCACTGTTTCTACATTTACATAAACTTTCACTGTTATAGAAAGCTAACCAATTTCGTTTTCAGTTAACTAGATATTATGTACGAAGCTGATTTTGCAATGAATTTAAAAGCAATACATAAAACACTTAATTTTTTTTAAAAAATCGTTTTTATTGAAAAAAAATTAACATATTTATTAGCATCTAGACTAGGACGTACCAGTATTTTAGATTCTAGTTCCTATAACTTTTCCTCTTCCATTTTACTTCAATGCCACTCGTGAACTAACCTGACGTTTTTTTTAAAAATAACTTCTAACAAAAGAACTCTTTATACAAAAAACACCAGAGATATAGATAATAATAGAACGATAATTGTCTCTGACTGTAATAAACATTAACTTTAACCGATTAACGGTATTAACTAACAAGCCTTGTGGCTGTGCGGTTGTCTATACGCGGCGACATCGCCATTCTGGTATGAGCAAAAGCTCATTAGCCTAGTTTTGGGAATGAATTTGCTCCAGCTTGGCCTTGCTCCAATAACATTGTATTAGGATCATCATCAAAAAACAACCAAGATGAGTATCTTGCCTATTTCTACTCACCCTGGTCGCATGCATATCATTTAGATTTAAGACGACAATCCTATGTAACTTATGTATATAAACTTTAAGCACTTAACTATGTTCAAAAGTGTTTAATCAATAAATTATTTAAACATAGTTGGCTTAATCAGCAATTTGTCTCAAGTTCCCATTTAATTCCTATGTGAACCTAGTTTTATTACCTCATTAGTTTATTGTTTTAAATGTATTTAGCAAATAAGATGCCTGGGGACAGCTATAATAAAATAAATAAATAAGAAAAAAAATATCTTACTATCAATGCAATGTCCTTCGTAACAGCAACCGCCGCAGCATTGTTCCTGATGACTACACTGAAACAAAAATCAGATCATATACTTTACTCTTTATAAATTTATCTATCTTTTATTCATTTAAACCCCCGAGGGTTAACTCCGAAAATCCGTGATTTGATTCCCATATAATGTTGAATAGATCGATGGATTGCCACCGTAAATCGTATATAAACTTTATTCTATACATAACTTCGTTATCGCGATTCAGGAATGAAGGCTTCATAGTATTGAAAGAATATAGATAGCCACAAAGTGTTGTCCAAGTGAACAGTTGCTTTCAACCCTGCGGTCATGTGTCAGATTCTCGGCTCAACAAAATAGCTCTCAAAAGTGCATAATTAAGGAAACTGATAAAAAAAATCTAAAAAGTCTAGCGCTATTTTACCACAGAAATGTGAATGTTGGAGAGATTTCCATTTTAAAATACGTACAATTCAAAAGATGTTGAAAACCGTGAGTCTGTCATTCGTCTGTTTTTCTCTGTGCTAAAGAAACCGCAAAATAAACCGACGAGTTGAAGCTATGAATGTATAATTTAAAATAAACTCAAATATTATAATTCACAGAACTTTATAATTTTACAATACTGTGATTCTTAGTGAGACTTAGTAGTAGTTTTTGTAGTAGTATTTATGACTCAAATTGAATTTAAAAATATTAATTGGTCCTCGGATTTCCGTCTCTTTGATTAGTTGTTAATATAATACAAGTTGGCGATCAGCCTTCTGTGACTGGAACAATAGACTAAAATTATCGAACGGTGGGTCCACAAGTTGTATAAGCTTATTAAATTTAGGACCGTATTAATAATAACAGAAATGCGATCGAGCGATGAGAATTAATTCGTTTGCATATAAAAACCACTTATTTGGCAAGCAAGTAAAGTTACTTTAATATATATAACAAATAAACTTATATAAGTTATTTGAGATATTTTTAGTTTTGTCATACGGCACACTTTTGTGACATATTTAAACTATATTTGTAGGGACATAGCTATTCAAGCAGACTATAAATATGGGGCTAATTCAAGGAAATTATTATAATGACAGTCCATACTTAATAGAATAATTACAAAATCAAAAAATATTGACGTCAACTGATCGCTGATACGATTCTATGTGGAGGATAATTATAATTATTCGACACTCATGCGAAATGTAAAATTATACATTACAATTTTTTTCATTTAACACAATGTTCCAAATTATTGTTCAAAATTATTAATGTTCCAACTTGTACTTATGAACTAAGAGAATAAATATGAATTATTCAAACGGCTCTCAATTTAAAGTTTTTGCATCAAGGGCACACGATAAGGACTATCAATAAACTCTTCCTTTCTTTATATTAGTCAAGATTATCGCTTGAAACTTGCAACCATCAGACCATGTCGTTGAACTCATCTTGAAGCAAAAATAATATCAAACACCTCTCACATACCAGCCTTCAACACATAATTCCTAACCGTGCCTGAAAACAAACCGGGAAGAACCACTCCGCATGGTAACCGGTCGTAAAAATAAATTAAAATAAGTCCACACATCCACACACACAAGTCCACGCATATCTGATACATTTTAATTAATTTAATTAAATTGAAAAAACTCTCACCGTCTGCCCACTGGTCCTGCAATCCTGCGCACTTATAACACCAAATAAAAACAAAAATACACATAAATACATCGTATATTCTTATTATTGTATATTGTAGAGCTGATTGTCACGTGCGCATGCGACCTCGCCTTGTGACCGAGTTAGATCTAAGTGTGTAACTAATATTTATTACCTGTATTGTTCACAGTATATGTGCCATTTCAGTTTGAAGCCACAGAATATATATTAGTTTTGAATGTTAAGCGATTAAGTGATAATTACGCTCTCGTATTATATAATCAAAGACAATTGTCGAGAGATAAATTCGAGTAAAAAATAAAATAATGACAGTCCATACTCAATGGTATATACTCCATACTCGTATATAGGATATAGGATAAAAATTATTGACGCGAAACATTTCTTTACGTTTGTTTTAATATTGTAAATTTTCACTCAATACTTCTTTACAATCACTAAATATGAGTAAAGACAAATTACAATCGAGGCATTATTTTAATTACGTGTGTACGTAATTAATGCGGGTTATATTTCGACAGTGTGATAACTATAATTTTCAAGGTTTTAATGGATTTCACGTGTTTTGAAACGGAATTACATTTATTTTTCGTTTTTATTCAAATATAGTTAAAATCTTAAGAGCAGTTCGTCAGACCGTACAAATCACAGCACTTACATTGAAGAAAACCATGGTTATTTAACTGGCCTGTCTAAAAATTGTCGCTTATCAGCCACTTAGATGTAACTAGTTACCTATAAGCTTAAAAATATCGAGAACTATTTATCTATAGAAATCATAGGTGAGATTTTTATAGGAATAATAATAGTTAACATAACACGCAACAAAACTCAAGTAACTGTAAGCAGCTAAGTACATTTGGTATTTTTTTTTATTTCTTCTCTAACCCGTTTTCATACCTAACCTATAATAATTATACAACTACAACTAGATAGATAACTATAGTAATATAAGTACTATGACTGTACTATACGGTCCCTTCAATGTCGTTATATCAGATTTTAACTGTACTTCTTAAAAAGCCAGCAACGCATGCACGAGCTTACAGTGAGTGAGTCTATAGGCAGCGACTTCACTTTTATGGTGCGCCTTCTGCTCGTTTGCCGCCGCTTCTATAAAAAAATATATTACAGAAGGAGAAGAGACCGCGCAATTGGCGTACATTTAAGTAATATATTATTATTATATATATCATATATTATTTTATAGCGATAATTTCCACTCACGTACGATAAAGATATACGAAAACTTTTTCAAATATGAACACTTTCATACAAAATTACAATTTCAAATTTGTTCTCACAATCCTACTTTTTTACTTGCACCTTTGCAGTTTGCAAGAAATATTCAGAGTTCTGCAGTCTTTGAAACAACTCTGATACTATAAACACATTTTATTTCACTCCAGCGGCTCGTACAGCAACTATTTATTCTCAGTCCACAGACTCTTTATAATAGTAAGACCCAAATGACAATTTTTGTCAATAAAAAACCTTAAAATTATTTTTCTGTGGTTTATTAAAAGCTTATTTCACAAAAGAGTTTTTGTTTGACTACAGGTTATTTTTGTATAAAGTTTTGCAATGTGGCTGCGATGTGATGTAGGATGTAGGAAAAATAGTAATACTGTGGATTTCACAGTATTACTATTTTTTTCAAAAAATATTTTTGTTAACACACCAGAATCCTATAATATCAGTATTGGTTTTATATGGCGTAAAGTAATCAATATTTAATTAGAAATCTGTATGAAGCCGTAAATAAATCTTTTTTGCTCTTAATTAAAAACTAGATCGAACTGCATAAACTTAGAACGGAACCGGAAACTTATAAATGTCTTTCTTATAACAGTATAGAAATTGTTGTATTGGCTTTCAAGTGTATTTACTGTGCCGCTTCCGCTTAATAAAATTGAAAAAAACTTTTCAACTCTCTAACTTTTTTAACGAAGTTCCAAATATGCTAATATTTTTCTTTATTAAAAACAGAGTCGCGACGGTAATTTCAATATCAAATACAAAACAAAATTATTAAATTTATTATCTTTTTTTAATATATCTAAAATTCCTAATTGCTACGAGACATTATTCTATATAAAATAGGCCGCGTTATACCGGCGTGGTTCACTATCGGATTTACCATCAATAAACATAGACAAAATGTATTGTTTGAGAGTTCGTTGAGCCTTGTAAGTCGACTGTAATTTGTGTCCAATCGACCGTTACGATGTATTCAAACAAAAATAACGAAGGATCTTGTAATACCATTACATCAGAACGGTAAGAAGCGAAGTTCAGTTATTTTAAAGAAAATTTAACTTTATCACTAAATAAATATATAGTTATATTCAATATTCTCCATATTGTATTGGTATTTCTTTCATTATTCATTTCATTATCAGAACCGTCAAAACCATTTTTAATATGTACAACAAATCGTGACGACTTTTTAGCTTTGGCGCCTTTTTTTAAAGTGTTAGATAGATATATGTAATCGTAATATTAGTGACATTTAAATAACGAGGTCTAAACAAAGAGTATTTATATACTTTTTAATACAACATTACCGATGCGTTGTGTTGTTCTAAATTCAAAAAGCACGCCGATAATTGTTTTTGTTATCAGATTTCCGTTTTTTCGATACTTCGCGTATTCTTTATTTAACACTATGAGAATATTTCCATGCGTGTTCTAGAAAATATACATACAGCTAATAATGGCGCCAATATTCTGATCAACCGAGATTAACGATGTCAATTCAATTTTAATTTCTTAACCGTTTGTTTAAAATAAAGTTTTATTTCCAGCATGATTAAATAATATTAATTATTTTGCGTAATGAATATATTGTTAATAAGTAGAAACTCAAACTAGCTGAAGTTAAACTGAAATTACGCCGAGAGATTATCATGGGACAATAATCACTTAACAGAAATTTCACTTGTTATATTCCTTAATTATAACCTGGGAATTGGCGTACGTCGTACGTGTGGATTTTGTTACAATAATAGTATCTACACAGATACTCATATCCTTTTCAATTTAGGTCAATAAATATTCATTTCATACTAATTTAACAGCACTATACGGTATATGGAGTGAGGTTTTCGGCAAATTGAAGTTAATGCTATGAGCGGATTATTGGATCAGAGTTTATAGCTGAGGTTTTGTCTGACCGTGTTTACTGGGACAGACAATCTAATCTTTAAATGGAGTAAGCGAGTTTATACTTACTTATGCTCTTAACGGGTTTCTTACATTTATTAGCGTGTTGTTGAGTTAAAGTGTTATAGTTATAATAAAGTTTACTTTAACAAATATTTTTAAAAATAAAATACAAAACTATGAATAATCTCATATTTATATTTAATATATTTTTTATAACATTAATTAAAAATTTAGCAGGTTAATTGACTAGTAAAGATATATATATATATATATATATATAAATAAACATATCTTAAAATGTATGTGTTAACTATTTGTGATTAAATAAATTTACAGTACGTTTTCCATTATTTTTCTTCACAGTGATAAGGAGGTGCAAAAGTTGAAAAAAAAATTACTTATATAATATTTTTAAAGTAAACGAAGTAAACAATTAAATATGCAAAATAATTTAAATTTGTTACTGATTAAAAGTTGTTACTGATTTTTTCAATATAAGTTATTATGAAAGAACTTACGAGCGAGAACAATAAGACTTCTCGCACAGCTGCCACCAAAATTCTCCCTCAATTAGATTTGTATCTGTTACACTGTAACAAAACATAACAAATACACTATTATTTGACGAACAATAACGGAATTAAATATTTCTCATAAATAACAGAAAACAAGTACGAATTATAATTTACTAAAATATCTTTCTGAAAGTCCCAAACAAGTTACACAATGAAAATAAGTTTTTGTTTTTAAATTTGACAATTGACATGTCAAATCACACGTGTCTGCGAACCCACTTTATAAACATAAAATGGGTTTCATGCACGCAACGATATGTAAAGATTGTGTCGCCATCTAACGATCACTATCGTAAACATGGATGGTCAACTGTCATTTACATTTAATCCTTTTCACACACTATTACAATATATATTTGTGTGGTCTTCGAATTAATTCTTTAGATTAACTTAATAAACAAATCAAAGATAGCAATGACAGAATATGTATCATAAAAAAACTTGTAATTAAAAAAATTACTTCGATCGAACAATGACCAAGTTGGTGTTAGTCATTAAGCCGGCCTTCCAAATGTATAGTTCCAGGTTCGATTTATGGACAACATTAGAGTGATATATCTATTGGCTATAACTTTAACATAAATGTGTGTGCCCTTATTTCACAATGCCCACCGATGATAGTAAAGGTTATTTTTTTATTATTTTTATATAATATAAATATTAAGGCATTCACTGGTGCATGGTGTAATGGTTGCAGAACTTAACAACCGTGCTGCAAAACATGCTTGGCCAATTAAAGGCGTGGCGGCCCTTGATTTGGGAACTGTTAGTAAATATAGAATAATTTTTTTATAATATTTTGTTTTTTGACGATTCATAAGTGTACCTATGTGAATAAATATATTTTTGATTGATTTTGGTTGTGGTATATATCGATCTATTAGAACTCATAACACAAGCTATGCTAGCTTATCATGGAGCTAACCGACTGTGTCTAATATATCACACTACAGCTTCATAAGCTGTCCGATATAATAAAAGAATAGCATTTATATAATACTGATTTATTAGCTCGGAAAGTATACTGCAAAACGTTAAAAAATTTCCAATTTTTCTATTAACCTTTAACGACCGTTAAGTTTCAATAAAGGTTATATATAATGGAATGGGATTCGTACAAATTGACGATATAGGAAACCAACCAATTTCAGGTTTATTGGGTCATAATGGCAAGGAGCGTACCGTACTCTTTACTTGCTATGACTTTATATTGTCACGTATAATCTCGTGTAATATTCTTTACAAGGGACACAATTTTCCAGTTAAGTTACAGTGTTGCTACAATCCAGGTCACTTTTCTTTTTTTCTTTTACCAATCCTCGTTTCGGCCTTTACTTATAAGCCATGACAGAAAATGGCTATCTACACGGAATTGCAGACATTTTTCTTTTTTTAACCACAAGTAACTTAACACATAAATTTCCAGACACACAAAAGTCAGACAAACAACTAAAAGAGTGACTATAATATATCACCATAAATAAGAGGTAGAATAGAAAGGAATTAAGTAGGCGAATTAAGAGCTGGTGCTTTTCTCGCTCAGCGTGTAAGCATCACGATACAGCGTGAAAATTCCACTATATGGGCACCATTATGGGTACGCTGCCAAAGATTTTTTTCTTTATTAATTTATTTTGATTGTTTAAGTTTGTAAAGATATTTTTTAATAGCATTATTATTTAATAAAATGTACATGGTATATACAATGTACATTTTTTTTAATATGTTTTAAGTTTTAATTAAATCTTACATTCATTAAAGTTATTGTTTAATGAATTTTTGTTGTTACACCTGGACCGAATACACGTTTTAATTGTATAAAGATACATATTAAAACAGAAACAAAAAACAGTTATGATTAAAAATCTATTAGAGTACTATTCACTATATATTTATATACACTCGTCTAGACATGCACTTAATTAAAATCGTGTAACAATGTTTTTTATTTGTCATATCTACGAAATTACGAATACCATATTATGTTTATGTCACGGCAAGATCATATAAAATGTGTTTTTTTAGAAAAACGACCTGCCAGAACTAGCCATTTCATTTTTTAACAATCAATGTTTTGAAATATAGCATTACTATACGGATTTCATAAAAAAATGCATATTAAATTTAAAACACATTGCATTCATACATACAAGTTCCCGGAGCTTTGCTTTAAGTACCTACGCGTAAACATAATTCCGCTGTTATAGTTTATACAATTATGATTATTCCTTACGGCCTACTGTAAAATAAACCTAAATAAAAAATATTAAATTTTAAATATACCTGAAATATCTTAAATCTCGCCTCATCGTGAAATAATCATTTTTACAATCGAACCACGACGTGAAAACAAATCGAAGAAAATAAGGTTTTATGAATTATTCTGAGAAACTAATTGTGTGATAAAACCAATTTGTGTGTTTAATTTTTTGAGTGGGGTTGCCATGCTGTTTCTTAGAGTTTGGGCAGGCACGGCCGGAGAAATACCATTCTCTCACATAAAACCGGCGTACAGTGATGCAATTGGACTTTGTTGATTTTGTACTCGCATTTCGTTCGGTGAGTGAGATCTTCTGGTGCCCATCCTTTACCCTCCCCCTTATCTCTAATATATGGTTCACGCACCACGTTTTGGAACCACCTGCCCGCCAATGTATTTCCGAAGCAATACGACTTAGGGTCCTTCAAGAAAAGAGCGTACCACTCCCTAAAAAGCCGGCAACGCACTCACGAGCTCCCAGCCACATGAGTGTCTATGGGCGGCGACTTCACTTTTATGGTGGGCCTCCTGTTCGTTTGCCCCCTCTTCTATAAAAAAACAACTAACCTGAGTTGCTGTTACCTAATTGGATTTAGAATTATTATAACGACCATATCACGAGAATCGATCGATAAGAGGAAATATAATTATTGTCCTATCACATTGATTTCCGTAATTGAATAATCAATATATACTCTTTAGTCAAGATTCCAAATTAAGCTTGTTGAAAGAACCCACTGAGTTGTAGTATAAATCAATTTAAATCATTCTATATCACTTCAAAACACTTCACAATAACAATGGGAGTTCAATTTAACGCGAATATTTCGGTCATTACGAAAGCAATTTTCAATAAAATCGTACCTTTCAAATGCAAATTAAGACATAATAATGGAAGACTATATTGAGTTTCGTATTAATCTTGGATACGCAAAATAATCGGAAAGCTACTTTTATAAGAATTATTTAAATAATTCACTCTTATTAAATCATACACGCATTTTCAATAAACATCCAAGTCATTACAACATGTTTTAAACACTTTTAAGCTAACTGTTGTCAGTTCTATTATAGTGTAGGACTTTTAAATCAAAAGAGCCTCGTAATGAATCGCCCTAAATGCTGAGATAACGACATTTGTGAAATCAGTCTGATCTTCTAAGATCAGTGACGTGATCAGTGATCTTGACGTATACAAGTAGTCGCGTAAAAAACAATTAATTTAATTTTAATTTCCTCAAACTATGTAATTTTTTCCATTTGGGGTAGAGACTTTTGGACCATGGGGTGCAAGTGCACAGGCCGATTAAAGAATTAAGTAGGCGCCTGGTGGTCAGTACCGGTGATCCAAGAGCTGGTGCTTTCCTTGCTCAGCGCGTAAGTATCGCCATACAGAGAGGAAATGCCGCCAGCATTGTTTATACTCTGCCACAGGGACCAAACTTTTTCAATTTGTCTTAGTTTTGTGTTTTATTTTATTTTAAGTTAATTATTTTAGTTAGGTTAATATTAAGAATATTTTGTTTTAATTGTTGTCTAAGATAATTAAAAAATATTATAATTAGAAATAAATTAAATAAATAAATCATCGATATGCATGGGATCGAATCACATTTGTAAATAGCTATGATAAGCTAACGTTTGAATGCTACATTTTTGCCTTGGATTTGTTACCGTGTCCCGGCAATACGACAATTTATAGTTGTGACATGAGGTTGTAGTGTGTAAGCATAGTTCTATATCGCCAATACAGTCAGAAAGTCGATAAAAAAATTATTATTTATTTTACACTTTATTGCACTTAAACACTAGAAGCAAATGACGTTAACAGATGTTAGTACATATAAGAGCAACGGGCGGCCTTATCGCTAATAAGCGATCTCTTCCAGACAACCCACACGATAAACGAATACTTAAAATATAATAAGACAGGTGCAAAGGGTGCGAAGTATACAAAAAATACTAATAATAATACAGAAACAAAACACAACATACATTAAAATAAGAAAAACCGAAAAATATGCTAATTTAAATCTAGAATTATAAATAATTATATTATATACAAGAAATGCTTACGAAGAAGTGATTTATAAGATCATAGTGAGGAGGCTGATCGGATAGGATCGGGAAGTGAGTAAATATGTAATAAGAACATTCGAACTATTTAACTGTATTAAATATCAAAGACGTCATTGTATTCAAAATGTAATTATTAAATGGTTAATTAAATGTTTAACAGCTGTCTGCCTATGTAAAATTAATTAGTTTTGGGGTATATAAGATCGCACGTACACGTTTTGTCATTTACTTTAAGATGTATCAATTTTATTTACTCCTCACAACTGGGATCGTTGGTATGTTGAATTTTTTATTTTATTATATCTGTCCCCAGACATCTATGTGTTAAATAGATTTAAAACAAAAAACTTATGAGATAACACAACTAGGTTTACACATAAGACAATTAAATGGGAACTTGAGACAAAAAAACAGATTATTATTTTCAATCATTATTTAATTGTTTAACATTTTAAAAATTTAAACAAGAAATTCCAATATTTGAACCGCATGTTTTCTTTTTCACAGCCAGTACCGTTTACAATTTGCAATTGATTTCTTTAACACTTGATAGTGTCCGGAGCCTATCTATATCATTTCTCCTTCCCTCCTCCATCTCATTCTTTCCCATCCCTTATAAACCATTCCCTCTGCCCTATCGTAATCCAGCGCACCAATAAGCCTGTAGTAGTTATTTGACGCTTTATTTTATATATGAATATTGTATTATAAGATTTGATAATCAAATGTTATTAAGCCATCTGCCATGCGACAAATGAATCAACGAATAACGATCCCGACTCACGGATAGTCGGAGGCAGTGATGCGAATGAAGGCGAGTTCCCATATTTAATATCTCTCAGACGTCAACATGTAGGCAAAGTGGCGTATCACTTTTGTGGCGGAAGTATACTTAGCGATCGGTGGGTGGTCAGCGCTGCACATTGCACTGTTGAGTAAGTTTACAGTTTACATATCAGACTTTATTGACTTTCTTTCATCAAGGTTTTCATTAAAAAAATATTCAATATGTCGTCATGGCTGAGCCAGTGTTCTAATATTTAATCATTCATATAGGATATTATTTTTTATTTTATTTAATGCATCTGTCCCCAAACATCTTATGTGCTTAATATATTTAAAATACAATAAACTTATAAGATAATAAAACTATAAATTATATGGGGACTTGAAATAGATTATATACTTGGCAGCAAATAAAATTAAGATTATTAGAATGTATTAATAAATAAAGTTTTTTTTTGTTTTAAGCCTCAAGCCAAGAGACCTTTTTATAGTGGCGGGATCAATAAAACTATCGGAAGGTGGATCACCGTATGATGTAGAAAAAATTATCAATGGAAAATTTGAAAACAAAACCAAAACTGACGACATATCTCTAATCAAAACGAAAAAGACGATAGTTTTTAATGAGAATGTAAAAACTATTCAATTGTCATTGGGACCAGTGCCCGTCGGTGAAGATGCAATGGTAGCAGGCTGGGGATTTACTGATGTAAGTTTTTCAATCTACTTTCAACTTACAAATGATTAATATTACGTATTATACAGTGAATATAACTAATAAAGATTATAAAACCGTCGTTTTCAGACTTAAATAACTTTTACATAAGAGCAGTCCATGCAAAACCGTAAATAATATATTTATTTTGTATAATAATTATTGTTATTTCAAATAAAATATGTATATTTATAACTTTATATTATGCGCGTTCGGCATGAATAGTACAGTCTGATGCAGTGATGGTCGGTCGCTGGTAGAACTTAGTAGAATACAAATGTATACATTCATTACAAGTTAGTATAAGTTCTTAAATGAGGGAGTTGCGGACTGGTAATAAAAGTATGTAGAATGAAAAAAATACTCATAGAATCTGTGAACGAAAATCTAATTTAATTATAACTCTTCTTATAAAAGGTCTTACCAAAAGCTTTATAATTAAACATTATTGAAATTAAATCGTTACAGAAATATCGGACACAACACCCTGACAAGTTAAAGAAACTTATGGTTCACATTCGTCCCTACGCTGTTTGCTTAAAGGTTTTACCTAAGTATTTCAAAGATACACACACAAAGATATGTATACAAAGAGAAGAAGGCAAGGGTATTTGTCACGTGAGTCCTATAATCCAGTCACCTTTATTTAATAATTACAAAAGAATTTTATTTTATTACATCTGTCCCCAGACATCTTATGTGCTAAATACATTTCAAACAATAAACTTATGAACTAGGTTTACACATAAGACAATTAAATGAAATTAAACTCATCAAATAATATCCGTACCAAGTAGATTCAGAATAGATGATTTTATTATGTGTTTATATTTAAATCAATACACTGCGCCTGTGCACTTGTACCCCAAGGTCCAAAAGTCTCTACTCCAAATGGAACAAAAACAAAGTTGGAGGAAAGAATTTTGTACTTACACATTTTTTCATTGTTTTAAAATAACTGGAAAACGGGAAATAAGATAACGATTTCATATACAGTGTTAACTCCATATAACGACCTCGATTTAATGACAAACACTCTAAAGCGTCGTAATCAATCGACTTTGGTTTAACTTGTATTCCATACAATCATTTTTCTTCTCTTCATTGAACGACCACTCTATAACGCCATAAAAAACACAATCTCATCAGTGTCGTCATAACGACTTTACACTGTATATTTTTAAATTGTCTCTTTCATGAGTCCTTATTAATTACAATCTCGCTTATAATCTCATTACTTATAATTTAAGTCTAGCCTAGTTTACTGATAAACATATGGACATAACATTTCAGGGTGAGTCCGGTGGGCCTTTAATATACCAAGGGCGTCTGTATGGTATTGCCTCATTTAATATAGACAACAATTGTGGTGTGGGTGTGCCCAGCGTCTACACAGAAGTACGCCCATATACGCAATGGTTAAATCGTATTATGCATTAAGTCATTCACAACTAACTTCAAATATTAAAAATTAATATTAAAATTGTGTTATAAAGTTACCGTTAATAATTAGATTATTGAACAGAACCGAAATCTTTTAAAACTAAATAAGCTCACCGGCATTATATAATTATTATTGTAATTGTTTTGTCTTTTATCACAAATTAATTTCCGCTAATTAATTTCAATGCATTATTATTCTCAATTTTCTTTCTTGGTTTTATTAAAAATCATTTTTATAACTTGTATGCTCTTTCTTTGTCCAGCTCAAAGTCATTGTTATTATTCAATATCTATTTTCTAATTATTTTTTTTATTATGCCAAGATATTAATAAAATAACTAATATACAAGGACCTAATGTAAATATAAACCTAATATAGACCTAATGTGGGTTTAATGTACTCGGGAATGAACAGGTGTAATTAAAAAAAACCTACCGTAATAACTACATGTACTTCGATGCACGCATCTGCGTCGTAAATCCCTAACCATCAAATGTAATTCTCTATCTTGCTAACCACACTCTCATCTTAAGTCTACCATATATGATTAAGTCAAATCCGTTTATTTTATTTTGGCATATTGTTTAGCTCTCAAGCATATTTATGGAAGATCCTTGTTTACATTGTCTTAGTTTTTTTGCGTGAGAGTGAGAAACACGATCATGAGTCGGCCGGAAATAAATCAAAAATGGAGAAATTCCACGTCAGATGATGTGAGTAAAGCAATGGTGTGATTTGTATAAATATATGTGCCACTTTTATATGAATAAAACATAGACATGAAACTTACAATATACGTTTAAATGGAAAACTTAATAAAACGAATTCCCTTAAAACTTCAAAAGTAGAAATGGACAATAAATATAAAAAAACAGTCCTACAGAAACTACTAGACAAATTTTATGGCAGAGTTTTTATTCTCTATTTTCCAACCTCATACTGCACAATAACACAGATTACATTTTAATGATAGAAATAAAAACAAGGCCAATATAGGGTTAAAACCAAGAATATAAAAATAGGCCAATATATATATAAAAGAAAACAATAACAATAATATATCTAAGTGAAGAAATGGTGTTTATGACAGACAATGAAAAAGATCAGGCTGACGTGTTGTGTTTTGTCATACAAACTATATATTGCATATAAAAATTAATACAATTCCTGGCTCAATTCAGAATTTCAAACAAAGGTATGTATTACATGCAAATGAAAGCGACTTGACAAAATGGAATTCCATTTGAATAAAAATTAGGAAAATTCTATCAAAATGTCTAATTCATTGAAATTAATTGCAGAGAAAATAATTGGGAAGCGAAAGCTTTTAAATTAGTTGCTAGTACTAGCACACACACGAATATACATTTACCGTATATTAGAAATTAATAATTCAATATTAACTATTTTGTATCAGACAAAAAATCTTTTTTTTTCACATTCATTCTTACTATGTTTCCTTATAGGTAAAACTTCTTTATTTACGCGCGAAGCCAAAAACACATACAAAAAAAATAAAACCTAAATTATACTTAAATCAAACAACTGCATATATTTCTAAAACTATCATAAACATTTCACATTCTGTTGCAGAGGTAAGGAAAACGATTAATTAACTAAGTATTAAAATAATTTTAAGTATACAAATATTATACAAGATACCCGGCGTACTAATTGATTATTCCATATCATGTATTAGAAAACGAAAGGCTGGAATTGTACCAAAATCAACTGAAAAATCTAATCCAACGAAATAAAAACTTATAAAAGTGGTTAATGGAAAAACATAAATTAACAAAAAGTTATTTAAATTCACATATTAACGCTGCTTGAGTAGACAATTTGTTTTAAAATTTTACCAGTAAACAGTTTATATTTGGATAGAATTAAAAAAGGCCATGGTAAATTGTCAAATCAAATTTAAAATCTGAAAAATCCACGTCAACATATTGACGTTGACATAATGTCATACGAATAAAATACAAAAAAACACACACACTTAAAATTATATGTTAAATTAACTTCCACGATATTTAATAATGCCCAAGAAAGGCAAGGTGAAGGAGCCCGCTCCTGCCAAGACGGCCGTTTCAACTGGCCCCCCGCCCAAACCCAAAAAGATACCACCGCCACCAGCATGTTTTGGACCTGAGGATTTAGCGAAATTCAAAGAATTATTTAAAGCATGCGATGAAGATAATATAGATAAGGTAAACAATATTTTAAAATTTATTGTTTTTGTCGGCAACGTACTCATGAGCTCCCAGCCACATGAGTGTCCATTGGCGGCGACTTCACTTTTATGGTGGGCCTCCTGCTCGTTTGCCCCCTCTTCTATAAAAAAAAATACCAAAATTAATTCAAGGGTATTTTTTTTTAATTCGATACAATGCTCATATACTTATTGGTTGTGAACAAAAAACAAATAAGAATAACATAAAGCCTTATTTTTAGGTAAAAATTGAACAGATACCATTCATGTTGCGAAAGCTAGGGTTTAATCCAAAAGGTCAAGAAATAAGAGAGCTCTTTCGATTATTTTTGGAAGATGACTTAGTTGATACCGTTGAATTTCATGAATTCTTGTTTATGATTGAGGCGAAAATGAACTGGGGTGATGATTTCGAGTTGGCAGTGACCAAGGCAATGGCTGCACTTTCACATGATGATGAAGAAGAAAAAGGTATACGCACAGACTTGTCGAAGAATGTTTTAGAAGCTTATCAATTCCCTTGTTTGCATGTAACTTCCTTTACTTCCAAGTCATGCCATACCACTGAACACAATCCGATTTTCATAGTATAACTTTACAGGATTTGCGGATTTTGAAAAACTAAGAGAAGAATTAACAGTATGGGGTGATCCCTTAACAGAAATAGAATTTGTAGACTGGATAAAACTGTCATTGAAAGACAAAACATACAACATGGAAGATGGAATGTTTAATTACGTAAAATTTATAGAAAATATGAACGCTAAGGATGTTAAGTATATCAAAGAGCCGATAAACTTCTACAAACTGGATCAGAAGACCTTGGCCGCAATGGCGATACAAAAGGCCCAAGAAGAGAAACAAGAACAAGAGAAGAAGGATGCAGAGAGGAAGGCAAGGGAAGATGCAAAGAGACAGAAGATGATTGCCGATGGACTAATTCCTCCCGATTAGGAATGATTGTTAAATATCACGACATTGAAAACATTTTTTAACAAAAAATGTCCTCGTATGCTATAATACTACTCACTTTGTCTACCGGCCTCGAATACAAGACTTTTTTAACGTACATTATTTTATTATATCAAGGATTTATTTAAAAAAAACAAACACATTATAAACTTCAGATTTAATTTAAATAACTTTTTTAACGGATTTAAATGAGAGTCTTGAATACCTTGATGTTGCGAATGCTTGGTGGTCATGCTCGGTGGTTTATTACATTCAAGATTTAATCATAACAGTCTAAGACAGCAATTTAGCCATAAGCGAACATTACATACATATTCATCCTGCATAATCCTCATTGATGCGAAATGGGTCGTGAATTACACGAGTACGCTTGCATATATTAACGGTGGAAAAACACAAGACCGAATGCTGGAAAGCCATGTATAAACTATATATTTAAGACTTACCTGTATTATTTAAAAATTACTTATGTAAATGCACAGTTGTATCCTTCAATATTCTCCATATTATATCAGCTAGAAGCGGTGTGCTAATTGTGAGTTGATAAACTTGGTTATGGAATTACGCGCGTTACTTTAACCTTGCCTCCCAGAACCAATATTGGGTTTCTTACTCCGATCCATGAAATGTGCTCGTCCTTGCATTTTTGCACACCCCCTGCATCGACCTGTTTTCACTCTGCAACTTCATTTAAGAGCGAGTTAAGGCAACGACTATTGTCTTCAAGACATTGGTTGCTCTTTTAACCTGTTATCTCTTTGTATTTTATTTTCTGTTGTCGTTCCTGAAGTTTTATTATTTTCTTGTTTTTTTTTTAGTGAAACTAGTTTCGGTTTTTTAACATATATATTCATATTACACTAAGGAAATATTTAATAAATAAATTAAAGTAGGTTAAATTCTATACAAATTAAAGTTTACTTGAACATAAACGCGTGCGTTTAATAACGAACACTTAAGACGCTGAGTCATATCTGTGGTCTGCATATATTTCATCACAAGTGACAGATACTTTGGAGTCACTTATATACATTGTACTTAAAATAGTACATGAAATGGTTCAATTTAAGTACCGGATTAGGCATTTAATTTTTTATTTTTGCACGCAATTTATTTTTTGGGAAATTTTTGGGGGGGTCAATGGAAGCTGAACTTTAAGTTTGTGAGGTCATCGTTGGTGTGGACCCTCGTCTCCCGGACGACATCATGGAAAAAGGGAAAAGAGAAAGAAAAACAGTTTTACGCAATATCTCAGAAACTATGCGTCCTACAAAAATTAGGAACATTTCAATGTACTAATTGTTTACCTACATATAATTTAACATTATATAGAAAACTGAAGGTTAGAAAGATAAAAGTTTAATTAAAATTATTTCTAATTGCGGTTTTAATTTAATCGTCGCTACGAATCGAATGTATTAACGACTTCGAGATTTCATTATAAAGATCTTTTAAAATAATTGGGATTTTGTTAGATAAACATAATTGAAATAGATAAAAGGGATGATTTTTTTTAAAACAATTTCATTTAATGAAATTTAGGATTTAAATATACTTATATACTATTTTTATGTGATATATTGTCTATAAATATCCTATAACACTACTACTTCATTATTAGTATCCTTAGACTCGATATATTTTTATATGTAATCGACGATTATATTAAGTCCCTATTATATGATGTGGATATTTATATCATTGTTAAAATATGTATTACACCAACGATTTACGAGTTACAACACTTCTGGTTAAAATTTATTAAAGCTGCGTTTATAAGCTATAACAATTTTATTCGCTTGTCGTATGATAAAGGTGACTGACACCGAGGCCTGCCCGTAAAGTTAAAAGCAATTTTTATAGAAACCATTTAGATGCCATTACATCATAAACATCATAAGTAAATTTTAACGAACGTATAACATCTAGATCACGACGGAACTTTGGTGAGATATAGACTATAGTACAAAATTAAAGTTAATTTTAGAACATAAATGTTGAAAGTTATTATTAGAAATGTCTTCAATTTATTATTATCATCAAACGCGTAGAAATTGTGTAAAGTCACGATATTAGGATTTCAGAATTATTATGACGACATAGCTACTGCGTAAAATAATACGGCTTTATCGATACCGCTAGTAATAAATTGTACAACATAATTACAGTAAATTAGCGCGTCCGCGACGAACAAACAAACACACTAAGTTTTCAACTATTGTTTTTGGATCAGAATCAGGAACAAAACACAGCAAAAACTCTTTATTTACGCACTTTATAAACTAGACTTTGTTACAATTTTATTATATGTAAAGAAAAAAGTGTTTGTTCTGTATGGTGCTGACAGTTACTTGTTGGATAACCTGTGGTTACCAACTGCCCGTTTTAGTTCTAGCTATTCGTCTAGTTTGTCATTGTCATATCAATTAACAGTAAGGTACGCTAAAGTAAAGGATAACTCAAAATATTATTTGAGGATATTCATAAATTAATTATTATGACTAAAATAATAACAACTCTTTATAGCTAACAAGGTGACAAGGATAACAGAAATCTCCAAAAATTTTTTTTAGGAACTAGCTAATTTAATTTGTACCCGAGCGAGCAGTAAATATTAGGTAAGTTTATCTTTCGTTCTTAAAGTATTATTTTGCGTTTGCTATTTTATATATTTACCTCGTTTAAAATATGAAATGTAAATGGTGTTTACTCTCTGTTATAACTTTTTTTAAAAATTAATACAAACCAAGTGTTAGTTCTTAAATCTATCTTATGAAAGTGTTTCTATTTTTTAAATATTTATACACTGATTTTTATTTAATATATCTGTTACACAGCTAAAATGGCTACACTTGAGGATAAAATCCTTGGTGAAAAGCTGCATAACTACTGCAGTAGCAGTGAAGATGAGGGCTCTGAAGATGAAGAAAAAGTAGTTCAAAAGTCTGCTAAAGCTGATCTACCTCCAGCCAACAATTGGAACGGAACGGCAAGCAATACAGGACCCAAAGGTGTCCTTGAAGATTGGCGAAAATTTAAACAACTGGAAGCAGAAAATCGTAAAGTAATGGAAATAGAACAAATTGCACTTGCCAAAAAACTTACTTTGGCAGCAAAAACAGAAGCTGAAGATGACGCAGACAAAGAAAGAGATGAAATTGAAGATGAACTAAATGAATTAATTGATGAAGGCTTTCTGATGAAGTATCAACAGCAAAGGATGCAAGAACTAATGGCTCAGTTGCAAAAAGCACCAAAATTTGGTAAAGTGAAAACCTTAGTGAGCCAAGATGAATTTTTAAATTCCATCGACAAGGAAGATCCTAATGTTGCAGTAATTATTCATATTTACAGTGAAAAAAACAAAGCTTGTAAAGCCATGGATGGTTGTATAAATGTTCTAGCAACTGAGTATCCTACTATTAAGTTTTGTCGTATTGCTGTTGATATCACCGGATTAAGTCGTCACTTTCGAGTTGACGGTGTACCAGCATTGCTTGTATACAAAGGTGGTCAGGTTATTGGTAACTTTGTACAACTCGCAACTGAATTGGGCAATGACTTTTTTGCTACTGACGTAGAAAAATTCCTTATTGAGTATGGAATGCTCCCTGAAAATTAACTACAATAAATTATTGGGTCTGTGTTTGAAATAGTGTAATGTGCTAAGGGTCTTATAAACAATTGCAAGGTTTTAGGAATCCTTTAAAAGGGAAGTAGTTCTCTGATGTTGTAATTGAATTAAATAAAAATAATTTTTTAAGAATTGTACTTATTATGATGTAAAAAATTAATTGCGTATCCATGTTTATAAAGTAATATAAATTGAAAGTAACAGTTATATTTAATTTGAAAATACATTGTGCAAAGCATTTATTTATATGGCAAGAGAAACTTGTTTCAACTCCAGTATTACTATTACTGCCTGAATTAAAAAAAATAATTATACATTTTATTGTTTTATTAAATTGAAAGGTTCATCTTATATAAATTATCTTACAAATTGTCCTTAACAGTATTTTATATAAGAGATTTCTTGAAAATATTGATTACAATATTTTGTGTTTAATGTATCTGTAAGAATATATTCAGAACACATCGAATTATGAACATTAAATTTGAAATACAAAATAGGATAATTTCATTATAAAATTTAACATGTACGAATTGTATATATGTACACTATAAATCTACTTACTATTTTGATATCAATTGTTCATGCACTTTTGACAACCTTTGTAACATTGAAACATTTGGAATTAAATGATCACAAAAATATTTGTCAATATAAAACTACAGATCAATTGCAAATAGTTGCATCCTCTAATTTCACATGGCTTAGCAAAGTTTTCAATGCAAATATTTATGTTGTCCCCGAGACTTAATTTCTCTAACACAACTAGCAAGTGTTAGCTCGATGACACATTCCATGTATTAGAACAAAATGAAACGCACCTACAAATGTGAAGCTGAACATTTCCTGCTTTAAATAAAGTTGTCTAGTGAGTGAATTGAATTGGTTAAAATAATTGAATTACCTGATAACAACTCACAAAATCAAAAAAATTGTTGGAATTTAAAGAATCATGTCGGCGTTATAAACTATAGATTTCAAGTTCTGCATTTGGGCATACACGCCTATCATACTGCTAACACAACTCCACAATTTCATCTGACATTTCAACACGCCTGCGTTTTGGAGGTTTCGAAGTTTCCACTCCCTCGTCTTCCTCAATAATCTCCATATCACTGTCACTATCATCTTTGGGCTGAGATGGACCCGGTTTAGGTTCAGATCCATTCGCTCCATTTGTTGGTTTGTCTTCTTTCGGTGCTGGCATTGGAGCATCCATATCTGTCACTAAACGCCATGATTTCTCATCGTCTTCTTGTTGTAAACGGACTCTCACTTCATAGTTTTGAAGGAAATCATCAACAAGCAATGCACAACCATCGTTCAGTCCAATTTCTTCTAATGTCTTGTCATTATTATGGTCAGTTTCGCCTGGCTCTGAAGATAGCACAACCAGCCCCTTACCCTCCACGGCTGCGTCCGGTGCTTGCATGTTCAGACCTTCTTTAAGAGCCGTGTTCAAATCTTTTAGAGTCAATTGTTTTATGTTACAAGCCAAGGCCACCTCAGGTTTAGGTGCACAGACATAACACTTGGGATTTGGTACTGTAAGAGCTGAAAAAAACAAATTACATAAATATCATTAAACGGTGCAGGTATTTTTCATTACAAATATACTAAAAAAGGGTTCCTATTTACATTGAATATTGATAAAACAAAAAATATTAAAATTGCCTTATTATTATATACTAAATCAGTTTAAACAATTTTGATACTAAGCAATAAAAAAATGTTCTAACTAAAGTGTTAAAAAAAAAGCAAGTACCTTTCTCAGGCACAAACAATTGCCCACAATGGTTGACTTTGGGCCTTAGATAGACACTGGTGCAGGCCTGTATATTTCCTTTGAGTATACTCTGCGCACGCAACACAGCTAGTCCTGCTACTATCGCATTGGCTGTAGCTATAGCTGGTATTATGTTACCAGCCATTGCTGCAAAAAACAATCAAGCATATAATCATTGGGATACAAAATAGTAAGTGATTAAGCCTATATATAATAAAGATAATGTTCAATTCTAGGCAAAACTTTATTTCGGTTTGATATTTTGTTAACATAAAAAAAAGCTTACATTTAATTTCAAAGCGTGACTTCAATGGAATATTGAATATATGGGCACGAATGTTGGCACATGCAGTAACAAAGTCCATAGCACTTTTCTCATCTTTGTCCCACACCAGATGGTCACCATTGGGACGGCTCTTTAGGTCTGCTTCCAATGCTTTGCAACTAGCTGCAAGAACCTGTTAAGGAACTTCAGTTAGTATTGTGTTCAGCTCAGCCGTGTTACTGTTATTGAATAATTACTAATTTCATATATTAAAATTAATTATTTTTACATACTTGGGCACATTCAAAAACTGACCACACTCTTTGATCAGGCAACCCAGAATGCTGTGCTGGAGAATCATTTTTTCCAGGCAGGTTGTCCCATACCAAGGGTGTAGGTGGTCTCCTCTTTTTCCAAAGATTTTCCATAGAGAGCAGATAACGAATATCATCACCAAATAGCTTTGCAAACAACTTTTCAGGATCATAATTGGTTTCAGCTGCCCACATTCTAGTACTTTTCCTTTCAACATTCCCTGTGTCAGACTCTTTAGCATTTAATGCTGAAGCACCAGCATCACCTGATGCCTCAGGATCTGCTGTATCAGGGCTGACATCTTGATCGGGGTCTTCTTCACCAAACAGCTGGTTAAATAAATGCTTTGCCCAAACAATACAGTGAATGGGCTCCGAAGGTGTATTACGAATAGTACAGCCAGGGAAACTCTTTTGTGGAGCCTTAGGAAGACACTCATAACACTGGGTGAGTCCTTTTTTTATCAGCTCAACCTGAAGAAAATTTTAGTGTTTGTCATTGATTGTATTTCAAAAACACATTAGTATTATAAAATACATTAAATTTATTAACTTAATTTAAGTATTAAGAAAGCAAGACTGCTCATTCAGTAATTGTATGATTCCTTTAATAACCGATATGCCAAAATTGGTTATTCTACACATACCTGTCCAGCATAACCAGCAGTACCAGTCTCAACTAATGGTACACCAGCTGCTAAGCACATTCTGTTAACATGATTACGAGCAACTCTGTTGTCCAGGGCATTTAATACAATATTAAATTGCTTAAAGTAACTAACACCATAGTCATTGCTGTAAAGAATGTTTAATAATAAAATAATTAATTATCTTAGCTATGCTGAGTGCAACTTGTAATTAATTTTTCGATTGTTTAATCAAACTAATAAATAAAACATCCATACCTGATCACGCTATCATGATGAGCTACAATATTCACATTCGGATTAAAGCTGAGTGCACTATCTTTCGCGACTTGCGCCTTTGATTTACCAACATGTTCTTTGTGGAAAAGGAACTGACGATTTAAGTTGCTCACGTCGATAGTATCAAGGTCAATCTGGGAATCGTAAAAATAATGTAATTATTAATTTCATATACCTCGATTGTATAATTTTCAACACAAAACTTACAATCTCAATGTTGGGAAATCCAGTCAGAACAAGATTCTTTAAAATCTCAGAACCTATGCCGCCGGCACCAACTACCAGTAGTTTGGAATTAGCAATCGCTTCAGTAAGCTTTTCATCAAAAACGCCAGCTACCCTAGCGACCATGTTTTAGTCTGCTTTCGATTTGGTATTTAATAGAATATTTAATATATTTCTTTATATATGAATATTTTTGGAATTTAAGTTGGGACACACACCACAGCAATGCAATTGATGCTAAACGCTAAGCAATTCAAAGCATTTAGTATCTGTCAAAGTCGGCGTCCTTTTTGTCAAAGAGTATTTTAACTTTAAACAGAATATTTTTAGTCTATGCATCACAATTATTTTCTTACAAAAACAATAAGTGCGTAGACTAATACCATTAATATAACGGTTGTTATAGCCTCAGTACATAAATATAATTTCTAATACTATACGAAGGTGACATTCGATTAGAATCAATAGGAACAAAAGTCTACAATATTCTTAACTTTGGTGTTTAATGATGACAATTGATAGACGTGGGAGCATTATTTTACTATCATTTCTATATTTCAAATGTTCCAAAACGACTTGTACGTTTAACACGTCATGAATAACCGTTACAATCAATAAAACATTGTTATAATAATAACAATATATTCAAATTGATTGTTAAAAGAATATATTAAACTTCGATCTATATTTGACAATTTTCATTTGTTCGTTAACGCAAATTGTTAATTGTCAGCTTAAAAAATCAAAGCACAAGACGCAAGCGGCAATAACCGGCTCACAGTCTTAACTTTTAGCACTTCTTTATTGCCTAGTTAATTTAGGTTAGAAAATTATATGTTAGATACTTAGAAAGTTTTCTACTGCAGCAATGTTATCCTAAAACCGAATTTTTTACGTTCCAGAAATTCTTAAAAATGGCCGCGGCAATGCCAATAAACCCAAAACCATTTTTGAACAGCCTTACAGGAAAGGCTGTACTTGTTAAATTAAAGTGGGGTCATGAATACAAAGGACTTCTGGTATCAGCTGATGGATACATGAATTTACAACTTGCAAATACAGAAGAAATTATCGAAGGCTCATGTACAGGTTAGACTAGTTACTAAATATTCTTTTTGTTTCAAGAAAAGTAATTGAATTTTCAACTATACACCCCAACCAAAACATGTTTCATAAAAAAATATAAGGTATTAAATATTATAGTACTCATAAAATCCTTAGTTCTACAGTGGTCCTTAAAATATTAAGACATAGTTGCTACTAGAATTACTTCTTTTCTATAATATATGTTGGTAAGATTTGTTTATTCTATTACAGGTAATTTGGGTGAAGTATTAATAAGATGTAATAATGTGTTGTATGTCAGAGGTGCAGAAGAAGAAGACGAAGAAGGGGAAATGAAAGAATAGTTTTAATTTACTTTAACATGCTTAAACCTAAGGAAATATGAGTTAAATAAATATGATCATAACATTCTTAAGTCCAATGTTTTCTTGTATGTCTTAATTTAATAAAAGTCAACTATGGACGCAAGCCCCTTTCATTGTCAGACCAATAATGTATAAGATAGTATAATATTGTTTGGTGGAATGACTGTTTGTATATTAAATATAAGAAACAAATTACACTTTTTCACTTGTTTATTTATTTGTTTTTAACCTAAACACGCATTGGAAATCGAAAACTCATTTGCCTTGACCCAATAAGTGATAATATTTGATAGGTCTTTGTTTTGGGGTTGCATGTGTCATTATTAATGACTAGCTTTCCGCCCGCGGCTTTGCCCACGTGTAATTTGGTTATGTATATAGCGATTTTTAATGATCTCGACAGGGCTTTCTTTCACGGGCTAAAATCTTGTTACAATTGGAATTATATATAGCCTGTGTTACTCAGGAATGATGTAGCTTTACAGGATCGGATGATTCAGGGAAATCGAGGGCAACTTTCAAATTAACGTACAGGCAATTACTATTCTGACAATTTTATATTCTGATAGTCATCTTCTTATGTGGATGAGCTGATGATGGAAGGTAAAACTCCTCAGCAGTTAAGAGTTGAAAGAAAATTCTTACGAAGTTATGAGTACGAAATACGTACTTGTGAGGTTATTACTTATTAGCTTGACCAAATAATAAAAGGTAAGCCTCATTAACGTTAAGGATGTAGGTGGATAAATAGATGCGGACAAACGATAAACGTCTCTTCACTCGTTTCCTTTTATTTGTTTGTATAGGTAGTGTTCACTCAAATTAATCATAGGGTAAAACGTTAATGAAAGTTTGAAGTGCATGGTAGTCATTACACAATGGAGCGTCTTAATACCGCGATGGATATATTTGGCCTAAGTAGAAGTTCTTTAAAAAAAAACTAAGACTCAACCTCGCACACTCACTCACACAGCAACACCATTGCACACACTGATACACACACACGCACTAAAATGTTCGCACTTCACATAGTTCCACTTGTTCATGTGTATATATATTTTTACTTATTTTTTTCTGTTCGTGTTTTTTTTTGTTATTCTTTTTTCTGATCTTAGATTCTTTTTCCGGTTCTATATTTTAACCTTATTTTGGCTTTATTTTTAATCTATTTTTATTGTGTAAACTGTTTTTGATAAGCTGTATAGGTTTAAGGAATAAAAAAATAAAATAAATCTACGTTGACGAATTTTATCAACGCCATCTATCGAGCACATTGTTCAACACTTCAACGGCGCCCGCGCGCACTGCGTTATTTGTTATTTTTGTTACCTCTCATAAGTTCTAATATTAAGATTAACTTATATTAGAACATATTTAACAATATATAACTAATCAATCAATATAAGTGTTTAAAATTTTTGAAGCAGTGGTTGAAGTAAATTTTCAATTGACCATAACTTCTCTTTCTCTTAACCGATTTTGACAAAATAAACTTTTGACAACGCTCCCAATTATATGTAATTGGGAAAACCGCGTTCAAATCCGTTCAGTAGTTTTCAAGTTATAACGTACCAGACAGACAGACAGACAAGAATTCCAAAAATTGTTTTTTTGGTTTCTATGACTTTTCTTTAATTGCCTCCTTTCAGTTTTTTGGAAAAATATTTAATGTACAGATTTTTGATTTTTACTGTCTTATTATTAGTATAGATATATTATCTTTATGATTTATATAGTTAATCAAACTTTAGTGGCAGACACAAATCTACCACATACTATTCGCAATGCTACTTTCAAGAGTAAGTCTTAACAGAAAGCACTATAGAAATTGACTAATAATTTCATTAACAAAAATTAGGTCTTTAAATTTTGTATGTCCCAGATTAAATGGAGACTAATTGACTCTAAAATAAAAGCCCTCTTATATAGTTACTTTATATTTCTTAAATAACATTCAAAGTTACAGAATATGCTTATACATTCTACACACAGAATTATTTAAAATATCACATGGTAAAATTGATAATTTTCAAGATACTATATTCTGAAATATCTAATGAACAGTTGTCACTTTATTATCTTGAATATTGCTTCAATATTTCACGAACACTATAGTTAAATAGAGAGAGATGATCCGTAGTTTTAAATATTTTGAAATATAAAATAAACAATACCACTGAAATTTTGTTGAAAAATGTAGAAGTTGATACTTATTGTAATATATTTTCTTACTAAGATCAGACACAGATATTCAATCCGAGAAAATACAAAAGAAATAAAGTGTTAGCAAATGTGGGTTAATCATATAATATTTTGTCGCTTTGATTCAGTTAAAACACATAAGACGAAAAAGACTTTTTTTAGATAACATTTTTCAACTTTACACAATGTTTTTAATTTTCGAAATATCTAATCGTAAAGCGAAAACACATTACGTGTATATAGTCTATTTTGTGTCAATGAAAGGCAAAATTGAAACCTGAAGAAATGTTTCTAATAATAGTATGCTGTAATGGCTACAAATCTTCTGTCGAGAAAACTTTGTTCTATTTCAACTGAGCCGCCCGCTTCTTGTGCAATGGCTAAAATCTGAAAGAAATAATAACAATACTTTTCAAAATATACCGTATTTTATGAAATAAAGATACATATCTGTTAACTTTTATGACGAATCAAATTGTTTAATACACTTAAATCAAAAGTCAAAGTATCAAGGATTATATTCACTATTTTTCTACTAGGATTTTTTTAAAATCAATTTAAAACATATTTTTATAGAGGAGGAAACACGCAGGAGGCACACCATAAATGTGAAGTTGCCGCCCAAAGACACTCAAGTAGCTGGGAGCTCGTGATTGCGTTGCCGGCCTTTTAAGTGGTACATGGGTACCCCACATTTTTAAAACTATTTTTGTCTAACTCGACGTTTAACTAGAGTAAATAAGTTAAATAATTTTAACTCACCTGATCCGTCTTCGAGTTTCTTGGTAAGTAAAGTGTAACATTTGAGTTGATATCTCGTGCGACGCGCATCAATTCCGAAGCCGGTTTCGGTAGTAGCATTGTTTCGATATCGTATTTTGAATTCTGTAATTTCCATATGACAAAAATTAACATTTTCACAAAAAACAAATACCTCAAAACAATTTTATTCATATAGGTAACTTAACTGGTCCCAAATCAAGAGCAAAGTGCGGACAAGAGAAACTGTCATAGCTTCAAGCCAAAAAATATCCATATGTTATAACATATAACATATACTGATGTTACATATAGTATGACGATGTTATATATATGATGATGTATAATCATATCTTTAAATATGATTATACATGAATTTGTTAAAACCTCTTTTGTGAAATAAACTCATTAGAACCTCTTTTTGGTTAAATGAATTGATTACAAGCATTTTTGAATAATGTTCGATAGCTTTTGTTATTTCTGTGGTAAGTGGCTATTCTGGGTCCGATTGGCAAACGAGATAAACGTAAGTGTTATTCCTTGATTGTACTTTTGTAAAATTATTATTAAACAGTTACTTTTAGTAAATATAACTGTTATGACAATGATTACTGTGTTTGGTTGATATTGCTTTTTATATAAGTATTATAATCCTGACAATAGATAATTAATGCAACGAGATATATAAGTATTAAATAGTTGATTAATATAGAGAATAGTACAACTATTAGACAAAATATATGTAACGATAACACAGGCTTATTACAATAAAAGTTTGAATACTAACGTTGGTATAGTTCGGTCCACCCCATGGCGGGCTCAGGAACACCATATCAGCTTCAAGACTCGTTGCCAACTCAAAGAAATCACCAACAATGAACTCTATTTTGTGGCTCACTCCGTACACTTCTGCGTTATGACGCGCCATTTCTATTTTGATCGGATCTATATCAATCGCTATTACTGTAAAAAAAATTATTAATTTAATGTTTTTTTTTTTTCAAAATACACAAAAACTTATCACCACTTTCCGTTTGATATGATTATACAAAAAACACATATAGAATTTGTCATGTCACAATGTTCGTTCCAGTACACCTCCGAAACGGCTCGACCGATTCTCATAAAATTTTGCGAGTAGGTCTGTGAATCGGTCGACATCTATTTTTTTTTTTTTGGCAACACAACGTTTGTCGGGTCTAGTAGATATATTAGAATAATAGAAATAATAGAATAAAGACAATTTTGATTTACTACTTAAACCTTTGCCCGCGACTTCGTCGGCGTGGTTTAAAATTTGGAAAATCGGTTTATAAAATTTATTTCTATTTCAACCCCTTTTTTTCGCGAATAAAGTATATATATAGTCTACCACCTAACCAATTTTCATCGAAATTGGTTCAGTAGTCTAACCGTGACAGCATATGTCGCTTTAAAAATACAAACAAGCCTACAAATTTACCCTTTTAGACTTAAACCTCTTAGACAACAATTTAGCGTAAGTGTTTATCTCTATCTATAAAATGCACACATAATTACCCTTTTTGGAAGTGTGTGCAAATTGTATGGTGTTGCCACCTGCGCCACAAAAAGCGTCAAGTACCACGTCATACGAATATTTGTTCGCGATGTGACTGGCAACATTCTCCGGCGTCACGCTGAACCAACTTTCGCGATCCAGTTTTATACCTTCATCGAATCTGTAACAATCAAAACTATTTGTTAAGCTAGGTCGTTTTAAACAAGTATATACGTATAATATATATATATATTTATTTATTTAACACTTTATCGCACTTAAACACCAGAAGCAAATTACGTTATAAGATGTTAGTACATATAAGAGCAACGGGCGGCCTTATCGCTAATAAGCGATCTCTTCCAGACAACCCACACGATAAACGAATACTTAAAATATAATAAGACAGGTGCAAAGGGTGCGAAGTATACAAAAAATACTAATAATAATACAGAAACAAAACACAACATACATTAAAATAAGAAAAACCGAAAAATATGCTAATTTAAATCTAGAATTATAAATAATTATATTGAAGACAAGAAATGCTTACGAAGAAGTGATTTGAAAGATGATAGTTGTATATTGTATAAATATACTTTTTTTTTAAATTAATACAAAGCTTTCGGCTATTATGTATCGCATAATGTAACCTTAATTCCATTGTAGTGTTTTTTTATTGTCTATACATAATCTCTCTCAAGTCTTCTCAAATATTATCGAACATAGTTGGTAACCGAAAAAAGTATTCACATATATATATATATATATATATATAGACAACGCCTTATAGCTATTCAGAAACTATGTCATATTTTAATGTTTACACGTTTAATGGAATTTCTCTTTTCCTAATATTATATTATCTTGTTATTGAATGTTATAATTTAATTTTTTTTGTGACAATTATTTTTATTAGAAAAAAATTCTAAAAACAGATGTCGTCCAGGCAACCTTGTGTGAGGTTGGCTCTAGAAAAAAAAACATAGTTAAAGTGGAACAGACCTATGGAACAGCGAGTGACGTTTCTTCCAGTACTTCATCATTTTGGGATCGCCCCGCAACTCTTCGGGAATGTGGGGCGCGTTGCAATCCTCCACGTCGTATTTGGTATTACGCTTTTGGCGACGACGAACTGTTGTCTGACCTGAAATAAAAAATCATATATATATTTCCATATCGTGTCATCCAGGAGACAATTAAAGAAATACACTTACGTGTAACAAACACAATTGTAGTTGTCAAAAAGGTAGACTAGAAAAAAATATAAAAATAAATTACAAAAAAAAAAATCGTGCGGTTCGATTTCTGAAACCGAACATAGATTTTGGGAAGATGTCAAGTCCTATCACCATTCCAAATTTCATCAAAATCGCTTCAGTAGTTTACGCGTGAACACACATACGATCGCATTTATATTATTAGTATGGATTACATTTTCGTTTACACCAGTGTTTCTCAACATGGGGCGTCTGCCCCACTGCGGAGCAAATAAAAAACCAAAGGGGGCAAATTCATTATGAATGAATATTAACTTAATGGTAGAATATTAACTTTTAAAAAACAAAAAAATAGGGGGGGGGGGGGTGGCAAATCAATTTTATAAAAGCAAAAGTGGGACATGGCTAGAAAAAGATTGGGAACCACTGGTTTACAACAGCATTTGAACCCGAGTCCTCAACCAGTTGATCCACTTACAATTTAACTCTACAAGCTCACTGCTCTCTTTATCCCCTTCCAGATCTCGATTTGAAACACTGCCAGGACTTTCCGCCACATTTTCACTTGCGCCATCTTTATTTCCCTCCGACCTATCATTTTCACACTCCGATTGAATTTCGGGGCCTTCATCGTCCGTGTGCAAATATTTTTCATCCTCGTTGTCTCTATTCTGAAATATTTTTAATACTTATTAATATAACAACCATATTTATTATGCCACGTTCGTGTCTATGGGTTATATCTGCACTATGCCCCGATGTGGGGCTTTAGGACTCTTGTAAGTGTCTATGCACCGATTTCATATGGTGAGACGATTTAAATAAACTAAGATTATAGTTAAAAGTTTTAAATATTTTTCTACGGGAAGATAGTTTATAAAAGGATTGTACACAAATTTCTGATATATTCAAAATGAATTTTGTTTTAAATAATTTGTGCTAAATAAATAAATATCGTTTAAAAAGGTCCATTATGATGACGATAATAATTGATGTTTCAAATGTGAATTTATTTCTCATTTTAAAGAGAAGTCGAGAGAAGAAGAGGGAGTCGCTTTAATTAATAAATCCAAAAACTTTAAAAAAAATGGTCCCAAACAACTGAACCCACTATCAAATTTATTTTTATTGGTTGTAATACAGAATGTATGCTTAAATACACATTAAAAAGAATTAAAACCACATAAGAAAAACAATTTTAAATGTGTAAGCACTCACCGGATCCGAGCTATACGGATTCCCTTCATCATCAAAATATATCTTTTTCGGCTTCTTGTATCGCGGCGGCCTCAGCTTGCGCAGCCGACGGCTGAACACCACCTCACCCCGTGGTAACTTGGCCGGTTCGAAACTGAATCCCATAGTTTGGAGTGTTGTGCTCACCAGATCCGGCGATTCCTCATCATCATATTCGTGGCTAGAAATCGGTAAAAGGATTGAATTGCAATGGGTCTGATCTCCCGGTTGCCTATAATCCATACCAATATTATAAATGTGAAAGTAACTCTGTCTGTGTGTATGCGTTATGCTGTCACGGTTAGACTACTGAACCAATTTCGATGAAAATTGGTTAGGTGGTAGACTACATATATATACTTCATTCGCGAAAAAAAAGGGTTGAAATAGAGGTGATGAAAGTTTGTAAAAAAAAAATACCAGAACTCTGCTATTTTATAAACCGATTTTCCAAATTTTAAACTACGCCGACGAAGTTGCGGACAAAGGTTTAAGTAGTAAATCATAATTTATCTATATTCTATTATTCTGTATATCTACTGGCTGATCCCGACAAACGTCGTTTTGCTAAAAAAAAAAATGTCTCTAAAAATAGATGTTGGCCGATTCTCAGACCTGCTCAATATGCTCAGAAATTTTCAGGAGAATCGGTCAACCCGTTACGGAGGAGTAAGGGAACGAAAACTGTGACACGAGAATTTTATATATGAGATTATTTCATAGCCATATAAGGAATTGTTGCCAGGAAGAAATGGTCAGCCTGATTTAAAAGTCAGTAACTTTGTTTTTAATCTTACCTTCTCTTCAAAGTCACAGCCTTTTCTTCGGGTGGCTCATCATCACCATCATCATAACTCGATGGTCCAAACTCACTTTCCATAAACGAGTTGTCCCGATTGCAATTTGCCTCAGTATCTGTCGATTCCTTGACATCATTTTGTTTTCCATTACCAGTTTCACCAGCGTCAAGCGGTTCAGTGCCGACATCAGTTTTTACCAAATTTTGCAACAGTGCACCAATTGAATTTATTTGACGATAATTTGTTCTGTAATTTATATTTATAGGTAAGTGTATGTTAACATTTTAAACACTATTCAAAATGGCGGTACATTAGTGCTCGGTCCTTAGTGTTCGAGAGACATCATATTGTCTGTCAATGCAGACTTAATGAAAACTCAATTAAAAATATTTAAAAAACAAATGACAATATATATATATATATATATATATATATATAACGAGGGGAGAGAGTTCCTCTATAGGGCTACCGCCAATCTCACTACTCTGTAGGGTTATTTTTGAAAGGCAGGTAGGCAGGCATTGCCAACATCACGATTGAGTCGGTCATAATAACCACTTATTTAAAGAAACACTTCACTGATAGTTTTCAAGGCTTATATTTCACTATTTGAAGAGAGGTCCGTTCCGTACAACGGCCTGAGCGCGACTGTGTCGTGCGGTTACAATGCGACCCTATTTATAGTGATCTAAAACTTGTTTACAAAGACGTCGTATTGAAATAATAAAGATGACATTTCACAGAGTAACAAACGTAAAGTATTCAACTTATGTGTTTAAACTTATTTTAGGACAATTAAATGATGTTGAACTTAATTATTCTAGTTAATTTAAGACTAATTGTTGTAGTTGCGCCGATACGGCCATTCTGACAGGCGGTGCGTGCTCTGCACCGGCCTTGATGTTGACTGTTTATGGGTCTCGTAGTTCGTTATGGGTTCTCGTAGATCTGAAAGATTCGAAATAATTCCGAGTAGCATCTGTAATAATGATAAGGTTAGAAGGTTATCGAAGGTTCTGGTAGATTTCTCGAAGGTTCTTGAAGGATCTCGTAGATCTGAAAAATGTTATCCGAATAGCATCTGCATAAAGCAACTGTGTAATTTAAAACGTAGTTAGTGGTAAGTGTAGGTTAGTAGGTTCTCGGAGGTTCTCGTAGAGTTCTCGGAGGTTCTCGTAGAGTTTGTTAGTGTGTATGTTTCGTATGTTTAGATGCGTTTGTTTGTATGTTTTTTTTTTGTTTTGTTTCTTTGGTTTTTTATTACTTACGTTTTATCCTGATTAATCTTCCTATATGCCGATACGGTCAGCCGATTACCAGGTTAAGGAGCCTGACGTAGTTGACAATACCAGATTTAGACGTTTAGGAGGTACACAGTGTTTTCTTCGTGTAATAAGTGTTAATGGAGCAACACCTATGACTATGGGTTGTACGACTTATTGCCTGTTGAAGTTTCTCTAATACAGTGTGTCAGTTTTCTGCTTCATAGATTTTGATCATAATCAATGCATTATTGAGTTTTGCAACGACCCTTTCTACTTGGCCATTCGCTCGGCTAACTCCTGACACTGTTATATGAATATTTATGTCAAACAGTTACAGTAGTGTGCTTATTTTCTCTTATTTGTTGCATGATATAACAGGATGTATTTAGAAAACGCTTCCACTGTGATAATGGTTGTTCATCATTTTGTGTTACCATCTTCCTGATATATGCTTTTATAACTGCTGGTCGATTGACCACGCTACCTCCGTATCGATATTGCAACCGAGATGAGCTCAGGTACACATTTTTATTTGGTATTCATAAGCACGATACACAAGCACTTGTTATTCAAACACCCAATCAAAGCTTTCATAGCATGTTCTTCTAACAGTTTGTCTTTAGTGATTTTCGCCACAAGATCCACCACGAGACAAGAACACCGCGATGGTTTTTGTATCATCGTAAATATCCTCTCCGAAATGGACGATATCACGGGAGTATCTATTTTCAGGTTAAAACGTGGTGATAAAGTTTTTCCGTAACTCACGCCAAGTTGTGGAAGTTACCATCCAATTATCTATCCACATTTTTGCACGCCCTTTCAATAGGTTGCAGATGTTGTCTACGTACAACGAAGTCATCAAGTTTGCACGTGTCACTTGCTTGAACGATATGCTGGCACCATTTTCGCACACGATGTGGGTGTCAACTGCATTTCATGTGGAGGATATACTTGCAGTCCTTATCTTTGCATAGTTTTAAACGTTGAATTGGCAACCAACACAGGCTTTTGCTGCTGCATATTAGTTTCTTCCAGTTGATCAGTTGGTCGAGTTGATGAGGACGTAGCTTGAGCTAAAAGCTGCTTTCGATCCCACTTCTGATAACGAGGGGAGAGAGTTCCTCTATAGGGCTACCGCCAATCTCACTACTCTGTAGGGTTATTTTTGAAAGGCAGGTAGGCAGGCATTGCCAACATCACGATTGAGTCGGTCATAATAACCACTTATTTAAAGAAACACTTCACTGATAGTTTCCAAGGCTTATATTTCACTATTTGAAGAGAGGTCCGTTCCGTACAACGCCCTGAGCGCGACTGTGTCGTGCGGTTACAATGCGACCCTATTTATGGTGATCAAGCACTTGTTTACAAAGACGTCGTATTGAAATAATAAAGATGACATTTCACAGAGTAACAAACGTAAAGTATTCAACTTATGTGTTTAAACTTATTTTAGGACAATTAAATGATGTTGAACTTAATTATTCTAGTTAATTTAAGACTAATTGTTGTAGTTGCGCCGATATATATATATATTAAAAGTATTTTTAACTTACTTTTCTTTCGATTTTGTAACTGGAATCTGTTTTGAGTCTGTATGTTGAAACTCATAATTATTGATAACATTCCTTTCTTCATTTTCATTCAGTTTTAGGTCCCCTTGACTAACTTCAATCTTAGAACTTTCACTGTCGGCTGAAGCGCTGGTGTCTTCTTTTTGTTCTTGCAATAAATTTTGCAACAAAGCACCAACAGTGTGAAGCAATTTTTTCGATCTCTTGTTACGTTTCCTTTTGATGGGCTTTTCCTCTAGATTTATGTTTTCCAACTGTGTCTTTACTTCAATAACTGATGGTAACTCTTGGGAATTGCCTTCACTGTTTTCACAATCCACATCTAAACATTTCACCTCTTCTGTTTTCTTATCAACAGCCACTTCACATTGAATATTTTGATTCTCGAGATATTTTGCAAAATGCAAAGCATACAATTCACCAAAATGTTTCTTCCACAAGAATTGCCAATATTCTTCAGTGTCCATCTCTTCTGAAACTTGTTCTGAATTATCATCAACGTTAGGTACCCTGGTCTGATCATTGAATTGGTCATCAGATGTGGATGATGTTATACTAAAATCATCTGTTGGTGTTGATTCAGATGTTACATGGCTCGAAGTCATGTCATAGCTGGATACTGTAATCTTTGTAACATTTGTTAATGAATCAGTACCTTCAATAGTTCTGGGGCTCAATATTCTCTCATGTTCTGAACAAGACCTGCGTCTATAGTTAACTGACAACCATGTTTCATCATCATGCTTGTCCATTGTTTGTTTACTACTGTTATTACTAGAATCATCACATTTATGTCTATAAGGATTTACTTTAGAATCATATGAAAACTTTCTTTCCCTGACTATATCTAACTTTTGAATGTTACTGATTATATCAGACGAGTTCTTCTTGATTAAACTTTCATTATTTTCAATTTTATAAGTTGGGTTAATGTAATCACTGTATTTATAAATCCAGGACGCCCAGATAATTCTTTCACCATTGACGGACCAAAACTTCTCCCAAGTATTTTCAGATGTATAATCTTCCACATTCACTTTTGATTCTTGTTGGTTCATTTTTTCAATAACGTCATGTGAGGTATAGTCTGAATGATAGTCTTGGTATGTCAGATCTGCCCCACTATCACTTGGCTGTATTGTAGCAGGAAAGCTTTGTGTTTGCATAGGATCATGTTCATCCATAGAACAATAGTTTTCGGTATGAGAAGCACTACAATAGCAGCTGGCATTTTCATCTTTCTATAATAAAAAAAAAGAGATATATATGGTGAAGCTTAATAATAACTTATAATCTTAAATTTAACATTTATACACACTTCACACTTAACCTTGTGTGACGTGTCCAGTGAAAAATGAACATGGGAATGTTCATCAAACTCTTGGGATCGAGAACTATTTATAACATCAGCATCACTTTCACTACCATATTCTTTATCAACAAAATATGTAGTCATTCCATCTCTGTAAGCATAAAGGAATCATATTAAATTTCACAAATTTATACAGAGTATTTTAAGTATAAGGATTTCAATTTTCATTCTCAAAAGCTAATATAATATAAATAGAAAAAAAGTTAAGTTTTGTCTGAAATATTGATTTTGAAAAACACCACCTCACCTAATAAAGATTCTGCTAAACAAGCAGTATACATAGTTCTCCTCTTTATCGTTTTCATCCTCATTTATTGCAAAGTTTATTTCTGCCAGAGGCTCCCACCGGTAAGAATAATCACAATAACCAGACATTTTAATGGTAATCTATCATACAGAATGTAAGATAGTTTATAATAACACTAAATACACATGTTGATTATTTAAGGTGGGAATAACGACTACACGTTGAGAACACCAATACAATTAATATTTACTATACATTATGTTAATATTTAACATTTTTAGAATTAGAAATACATGGTTTTCTTAAAAATGTCAGTTGTACAGATTTCAATATCTAGGACGAGAAGTAATCTGACTAATATGTAATATACAACTGTCAGTTCAGTGCCTCATTTTTTACTGACAGAAAAGAGTCCGCCATCCCTCGCACGCTTTGAAATTGTCAAAAAAACACAAAATAATGTCAACTGTTAATTCTAGTCTTAAGTAGTTCGTATGATTGGGAGGAAACTCCCCAAACTTGGTGTTTTTATTGGGGAAAAATAAAAGTAAAACACAAGTTATAAAATAGATCACAGAACAATCACAATGTTAATGCAAGATGTTTTTTCCAATAAGGATGTATAAATTTTAATTCAACAAGACACTGCTGAAAAAGTTAAATTACGCCAAGAAAAAATTGTTTTTTTTATAAATAAATATATTTTTATTTCTTGGGGTTTTTTCTTGAACACATCTATTTGAAGCAGATTTGGATAGAGCTTTGAGGCGAATTCGTAACTCTAGTGTGGCAGCACTGGTTTGAAGCCTGTCTTTTGTAAAATATCTTGGCAATTGCACGTTGTTTTGAATCAATATAACCCATAAATACACCAAGTTCTTGTAGGATTTTTATAAACTGTGTTTCCAACTTAACTTTCAAAATGGGAAAGAAAAATAAGGATACCCTAGGTCGTTCTCTTATTAAAGACCGTTTTGCAAAGAATCGAAACCGTAGACATGTTGAAGACAATACCATGGTATGTAAATAACAAAATGTAATTACACCTTGTTATGCTTGATAATCCAATCTAAATTATCTTTGCAGCTGCACACTACTGAAGTAAATGATGGTTATGATTGGGGCCGCCTTAACTTACAATCAGTCACAGCAGAATCTTCATTACAAGAGTTTTTATCTACCGCTGAGTTGGCAAACCGAGAATTTATAGCTGAAAAGCTTAATGTCAAATATGTCAAATCAGCCCCATGTGCAGTGGAGTTACAGACATCTCAGCCAGATTTTGATGAACCACTGACGGTTCCAAGAAGGTATTATACTGACCAATTTAACAGCTTGGTAGCTTTATTATGTAGCTTTATAATTAATAGTATTTGGTTTTCAGACCACCTTGGAAGCCAGGGATTGCAGCTGAAGATCAAATTACAAGAGAAAAAGATTCATTTTTGGACTGGAGGAGACATTTGAATGATTTGCAAGCTAAACTTGGAGCAGCAGTAACACCATATGAAAGAAATATAGAATTGTGGAAGCAATTGTGGAGAACTTTAGAGAAATCTGATGTTGTTTTACTCCTCTTAGATGCTAGGAATCCATTACTATTCAGGTATTAACATACCAAGATTGATTTTGTCTCCATGATTTGCGCCCAAAGCTTGGTAATAAAGCATGCTTACAAGCTTTTTTGTTATTTTAACCATCTGTAAATAAAACCATATATTTAGTTGTCTTGCAATTCAAAAAAATCTGTATTTGTTATAGGTGCTTAGATCTAGAAAAGTATGCAGCAGATCAAAAGTGCAAGTGCATATTGTTGTTAAATAAAGCCGATTTGACAACTGAATATGTGAGGAAATGTTGGGCAGAATACTTTACAAAAGAGGTACTTTTTATATATATATATTATTAACATTTAAAAAAAATCTAATTAAAACCATGAAATATTTAAACAATGAAATCATTTTTTTTTAAATATTTATGTTAATTAGAGTCAGTAAATGTGAAATACAAATAAAATCAATTTTTCCAGAATATATCAATCATATTCTTCTCAGCAGCTAAAACTGTAAAAGAAAGGAAAATATCAGAAGAAAGTGTTACAAAACCTGAAATAAATATTGATTCGGGAACAGAATCAATAGATGATGATGATGATGAATCAGATAGTGAAAATCCTGATGATTTAAAACAAACGGAGGATGACATAGACACATTTAAAAAACAATTAGGTGTTTTAGATGAAGCCGTATCAAATACAGCAACAAAATTGTCTAATATACAAGAAGCTTTAGATAAATTTTTAGAAAATTTAAGGCTAGGCAAGCCAATAGAACCTTTAGAACTAAATCGAAATGTAGACAAGAATCCAAATGACAATTCAAATGATATTGGTGACTCTAATTTGATAAATTCACATGAAATATTTGGTAGAGATCAACTTGTTGATGTTTTGAAGAGTATGAAAGTTGATAAACTAAAAAATCCACCACGTTTGACAGTGGGCATGATCGGATATCCTAACGTTGGAAAATCTAGTACCGTTAACGTTTTGATGCAAACAAAAAAAGTAAGCTAAGTGGAAAACATTTAATTATAGGTAGAGCTATGAAAGATTGTTAAGCCTTCAGCTTATACTGTTTATCTAATACAGAATACTGTCTTCTGTGCTGTACATCTGCCAATGATTTTTTTTTGTTCCTTAGCAACATCTGCTTTCACTGAGTTTTAATCTTTGAATAAGTTTTGTATACACTCATTTATTTTGTGTACATTTATGATTTAAGTGTTAAATTATTTCAGGTTAGTGTAAGTTCAATGCCCGGTCACACTCGTCACATCCAGTCATTAATCCTCGATGATGATATTGAAGTACTGGATTGTCCCGGTTTAGTGTTGCCAGCGTATGCAGTTACACCAGATTTATTGCTAACTGCTGTGTTGCCAATTGATCAGGTATATTTTTTATATTCATTTTTTTAAATTTAATACACTAAAGGTGACTAAAATAAACTTTAATTATTTTTGATTAAATACAAATTAATCGATTTTGATAATTCACAGGAATATACCATTCACTGTTCAATACCTGAATTTTAACTTTTTTTTATTTTCGATTTAAGATCCACACAGACTACTTTTTTTAATAATTATGTTAATAATCAGATGCGAGCTCATGACTCAGCCATGGCCCGCCTGTGCCAACTCGTTGGTCGGATTACATTTGAAGAGAAATATGGACTGCTTTTGCCGGAGTATGACGAGAGCGACATGGAATATAAGAAGATACTAACAGCGCATGCGTGTGAGTTAATAATTTATTTACAGTTACATATAAGAAATGTTTAACTGACAATAAAGCCATTAATTATACAATGAACCATAGATAATAAATGCAGTCTTGAAAGTTGTTGAGCGTTTTTTTGTTTCTTATCAAGTAATTATTTTTTTTAACTTTTTTCTTTTATTGTAAAGTTTTAATTGTTATGAACTGTATGTGTCAGTCAACCGCGGCTTCATGACGGCGGCTGGTCAGCCGGACGTGTCCCGATCCGCGAGACTGCTCCTCAAAGACGCGGCAAGTGGACGCCTGCATTGGGAACAGCTGCCACCTGGCTTCAGTGCACCGAGTGTGGATGTTTTGATAGAAGATAAGAAGAACGATACCAGGAAGCCCACGCCGAGGGAGGCTAGAGCTGTCGAGGTAAATTTCACTTTTTTCTGTATAACATTAATAATTAAATACAAAACTATTACGAAAAAAATTAAAGTGTCTGTGTCGAGTGTGTGCCTGAGCGTGTGTGTGGGTGTGTGTAAGAGAAAGACAGAGAGTGTGTGTGAATTATTTTGAAGCGTTTTGTTCTCTAGGAACAGACAAAGATTTAAAAAAAGGAACGCTATTACAGATGAGTGTTCTAAATTTAAATTAAATAATCGGTGATTCAGTTGGACACCTGTCATGCGCTGTGACTTTGTTATTGACAGTTGACATCGTTATGGTTTAATTAAAATTGGAATGTTTTTGTTTATAACAGAATTGTTTCAGGGTTGGTTGAACAAATCGAGTGAGATCGACAAGACGTTTTTCGCGATGCAGAAGGGCGGGGCGCACGTTAAGGGGAAGCCGATACTCGGGTAATTGTGACTGTAATTTCTAACACTGTGGTATTTGATGTTTCTGTGGTTTATATTATATTTCCTTCACGATGTTTGTAAATTATCATTAATCACTAAACAGTCCCAATTTGTGCAATTTTGGTTTATTACCATTTTTTTAAAGACGGTGAGTTTATAAATTTCATTAATAAAATAAAAACAAAAATAATCTTGGGTTAGGTTGAGATAAGAAACATTCGTTAATCAGTGATCACTCTTTAAAAATGATATTCAACCAACTGAGTTTGATGGGGGTCCGGTCTATCGGGAACCCCATTAGATATAAAAATGAAGTTGTATGTTCGAATAAGGCTGTTCAGGCACTTTCATGACGTACACAAAAGATGTAAATATATGTGATTGTCCATGGATGCCGATTCCACGATTCGCACCTCTAATATAAAGCCTCTTCATTTAAAAAAAAGGTCTGAAATACGTCTTAGCTCTTGCACAAAGAATTTTTTAATTGTCCGTTACGAAAGTAACCTTTAAATATTGCATATCGGTAATCCTTTCGTCTACACTAGATTTAGTTTATCAGAAGTTTTAATTTAGAATTAAGTGCTTTGTCACGAGCACAGACAGAGATAACGCTCTACAATATCGAAACTTCTCTCTTTCTAAAAGTCTATGTGCTAACCGAAATAATTAATAAGATATATTTGTAACGTATCAGTGTTCGGTAAAACCCAATTTCTTTTAATACGTGTGAGAATGTTGCAGCCAATGTTGTTTATCATCGCAACACATGGTTAGCGTCATTTCATCCAATGCGTTCGGGAATTCTTTGAAAATTGTACAAACATTTGAATTTGTATATATTAAACTATTTTAAGATGTTATGAAAAGTGTTTGAAAAGTTCTTATTCCGTACTTGAAATGTATTTTTGATATGTAAAATGCAAAATCTATTCCACTCGTAAACACTTTCTTCCTCCTTAAAGGCCGGTAACTCACTTGTAAACCTCCTGGCGTTGAATGTGTCGATGGGCGGCGGTTGGCACATCACTCGAAGTGACCCGCCTGCTCGTTTGCCTCCACTTACATTAAAAAAAACTCGGGTTTATAATCCGTTATACGTTTTTCGTATAATGTCTTAAATAAAATGCATTCAAACGCAATTTTACTTTATTACAAGATTACCTAATATAGTCCTCGCGTACATCAATGTTCAAATCATCAATATGTCTGTGGACATTGTGAATTGACAAGTCCGAATTGTCAAACTAATGACAATTAACATTATTGTTTATGACGAAATCCAAAATTTTGTATAATCTGTGCCCTAGCGTACTTAGCTGAACTATCTTCACATCTCAGCTAAATCTAGACCATTCTAGAAGGCGAGTTATTGCGTACAAATATACTTTTGTGCAATTTTCATGATCGTTAACCCACCGTCTCCTCGTAAACTTGTTAAATTTTATGAATTAACGCTTGGCCCGACGCCAGAGTGGCGATTCTAAAGGTTTATTTAGGTTCCCCTTTAATATAATTGATAATATTTAACCATCTCGCTTTCATCTCGACGATCGTTATGATAATTATGTGGCGTCTTAGAGATTTATAAGTAACTTTGAATTTAACTGTGGACTGACGATGAGTAAGAAAAAAATAATTAGTACCGGTAACATTACTTACTGGGTAGCGTTAACTGATCGTCGTTGCGTATATTCACTTACTTGAGCGAATGTCCTATGTCCCCTTGATGGGGCAAAGGGCGACCACAGTAATACTTCATCACGTTCTATCTATATGGTGTTTCGTTTTATGATTAGATTTTGAGATTCTATTGAGTACCTCGACAATATAGTAACTATAAAATTTTATGTTTAACTTGAGTTTTAAACAAATGGGATATTTAAGGAGTAGCCTTAGTGTTTGCTCTAGATAAGAAAGTGTACGCACATACTTATTATTATTGTACTTGCTGGATCATCAGCTACAATTGGGAAACTCTAATTGTAATTTTTTTTAGGATAAGTGGTGCGCAGACAACGGACAAGCTTCTCAGCAAACCCTGGAAACAAGAGAAGCGACACGCGAACAAAAACAAAAGGGAGAAATTGAGGCGTGTCTACTCCCACTTGGATGAACATTAAAATGTAAAAACAAATTTGATGTATTTGTCAAGTATCAAGGTACTTTTGAATGAAATTTGACAGATCTTTAAATTAGTTTGAAGCTATAAAGACGATCGCGAGGATTTTTTATGATTAAAAAAATATAATAATATCTACAAAATGGTGTATGTATTAATGTTGTCTATTGTCAGTTTTTCATGTTGGTGACGTAAAATATTCGAAAAGGTAACTAACGAACTAATATTGAAAAAAAAACTGGATTCAGTTTTTTTATAAAATTGTACACAGACAATGTTACCCGCCTAATAATAATTGATATGTAAACTTATGAACGATATAACCAGCGATTGGGAATCAAATTAAAAATCCTGAAGGAAATAAATAACGTCACTGAAGTAATGAATAGACTGAACGACGCGTGTCCCCTAGTAATATTTATTTTATTTATCTATTATACGAAAACATGACAGACATATCACAAAAATACAATAACAGAAAAAGATATATGACCAAAATACAGAGGAAAATATAAGATATATTGTTAATACTATATAATACACAAAAATTTGCTATAACAGTGATTTCAATTTCGATTCTATATTACACCTGAACGCAACAGAGGGGCACGAAAAAATGTCTAAATCAAGAAAGTTTTAAACATTATTTGTAATGGCACACGAAAACCGACGTGGACGATATTAAAATAAACTCAAAATATCTTTATTCAAGTAGGTCTTTATAAAGACACTACTTTTGTTAGTGGGAGTGCCATGATGTTACTTAGAGTGTCAGCCGAATGGGCAGGCACGGCCGGAGAAATACCACTCTCCCACAGAAAACCGGCGTAAAGTGATGCAATTGGACTTTGTTCATTTTGTACTCGCGTTTCGTTCGGTGAGTGAGATCTTCCGGTGCCCATCCTTTCCCCTCCCCGTCCCCTTCCGCTACCCCTCCATTTCCCAATTTTCCTTTAAAGGCCGGCAACGCACTCGCGAGCTCTCGGCCGCGTGGGTGTCTGTGGGCGGCGGTTTCACCTTTGTGGTGGGCCTCCTGCTCGTTTGCCCCCTCTTCTATATAAAAAAAAAGACACTTTCGAATCGTCGATTTTTTACACAAACACCGGTTCGGAAGGCAGTCAATTACCGAGAAGAACCGTCAAGAAACTCGATAGCTGCTCTTTTAATATAAACATTTCATACAAAATTGTGTTACTGACAATTAAAATAACAAAGCATTGTAAGTCTACTCAAGAATTGAACTGTCCCGATGCTGAGCCAATTGCCGACACATTAAAGGGATCTTTGTATAATGATATTGGACAAGCGGAGAGACCTGGTTGGAACGTTAAAATCAATTACACAGAGGAGCTCGGATGAAGTCAGCTCACCCGTACAAATCCTTCTCAGCACAATGCAGTCTGTACGGAATATATGAAGGAGAAGGACTCTCATCCAATTGAGTATATTTTGTAGCGATTTGCAGTTACAATCGAGAATCCTTTCGTTAGAGGAAGTGCATTTTTCTATGAAATATCTGTTAAAGTGTAACTTAACGACGAAAGTTTAAGTTAAAAGTTCTATTTCACGCGTGGACTTTATAAAGGCCCGATGTTTGTTAGCGATTAAAGCTTTTCGTATGTCGTATTTAACTCAAAACAATTGCTAATAAAATGGGAATAGCTCGCGGGTTATAAATCTCCCACTTAAATAAATCACTGCTTTACGTCAGTGAAAAACTAGTTGTATGGTGGTATTTAGGTCTGGCATTAATATATTCTTGTTAGGCCGAAGATATTTTATACACACGGATTACACATTGGTTTATTACAAAATTTGAAAGAACATTACATATTCTTCTATTATTCATAGTATATACAGTTTACACTGTATATACTATGAAACTGCTTTTTATGGCGTTATAGAGAAAGGTCGTCTAATGGAGAGATGTAATAACATTGTATGCAATACAAGCTAAACCAATTAAAGCCAATTTATTTCGACGCTTTAGAGATTTTGTCGTTAAATCCACGGACGTTACATCGAGTTTACTCTACAGTGTACAGTGTACAAATACATTTGTATTAAAATGTCTTATCTAAATTCTTTGAACCTTAAATTGTTACGAAATCTTATTAGATAAAGTCATTTATAGCTGGCTCATACGTGACTTACACCAATATATCGCTTCCTTCATTCCAGTTATTCCCCGACATCCTAAATTGTACCACTCGTTAACTAAAAGATCAAACAATTCCTACAACTCATAAACTTATATTGTAACGGTAACTAGTTGTCTCCTCGCCTTTATACTAAATACCCCATTTAAAAAAAGCATATTAGGATTCACATTGAAAACACAAAACACAAAATATCTTTATTCAAGTAGGCCTTTATAAAGACACTTTTAAATCGTCAATTTTTACACTACCACTGGTTCGGAAGGCAGTCATCTGCCAAGAATAACCGGCAAGTTCCCCGCATAAACCTAACAAATTTTGATATGTGATTCTTGAAAAAAGAGACACAATAATCAAATCAGTTCCTATATTTTTGTACGGGTAAGTACTGAAATATTTACGTAATTGTTTCGCGTAATGTTGGCCCCCGCCCGTTGGCTCAACTGATGGCTTTATTCTCTATATACCATGACACAACTTAGTAAAAAAATGGAACGCTATTTTTACAATATAAATAGTCATTAGTAGATACCGTTTAAATCTCAGGCGCTTTAACAAAGAAACTGACAGCTATTCTTCTATTGATAAGTATGCTTGAAATCTCACTTGTACATATTAAATTTACGTAAAAGTAAAAACTGATATAAAACATTACATTTTTCGTCATTGATTATCTTTCTCGAGCTTTGCCTATAAAGAAGTGTGGCCCAGTTTAAGAGGGAAGCTCGACGCTCAATTTAGCAAAGCTTTCTACAATGTAACAAGATGTAAACTATACGGAATTCTAAAACAATCGGAGAGATTTGTTTATCTTTGAATGAACATGTTGCCTTGGCACCTCGTTCTCAGTAAATCGTAATGCATGTTAAGTGAATGCATTTCACGCAACGATGAAAGACCACATCCATTATTGTTATTTATGAACACAATATCTTATTCGTTTTTTATCTAAAAATCGTATATGCGAATTGATGTTTAAACGGTGAACATAAGGCTTTAATAAGTTCAGTGTAAAGTCCATGTAACTTCACTATCTAGTGATTAAATCTTTAACGACAAACTCTCTAAAGCCTCGAAATCAATTGGCTTGGTTCAAATTAATTGGTGATTTCTCTTCTCTCCATTTAACGACGACGACGCCAACGACCTTAAAATGCACAGTCCCTTCAGTGTCGTTATATAGACTTTACACTGTGTATCGTTCAAGAAAAGTTAAAAAAAAAACAGTGCGTAATCTATAAAATAGTTGGAACCTAATAGCGTACAATAATATGTATTCATCTAAAATAACGTCTGGGCATAATAATGCAAAAATATTAATGGTACGGGCTTAATTTTAGTATGCCACTTGTGTGGACACGTTATCCTAGTACCTCTGAATGAACTACTAGGAATGCTGTTTTTTTCGTTCTTCTCTTTTCACGATGCCATCGATGCACGTTCTCATAAAGGAGACCTTTTCTCTTTGCTGTTGAAATTTGACAACGCATCAGCAGCAAAGCGGAAAAAGACAAATTTATGCAGAACTTTCATCTTCTTTCTTCTACGTTTCTTTACATCATAGACCCATCTGTTTAGATGTGGTAGTGTGTAGTGAGTGTCATATGATTAATTCCTGTTCTCTTTCAATTCTTCATTTACCATGCAGCATTGCATAAAGCATGCGATTCAATACGATATTGAATATTTTTTAAGTTAAACAAAATACTCCAAGGTCTACACCGAAATATGTATTGACATAATGACAAGAATTGAAAAACTTTGAATAAAAGAAAAAGTAAAAGAATATTACCGCACTAAATACTCTCAGCTCAGTACCTACTGATTTACACGACAGATAAACTTATGGCTAAAATTAAAACATTTTAACATTTAACAACTAAGAATTACTATGATGTATTTAATAATTATTATATAATTCAATATTATTTATAATATCTAATACAATAATATACAGATTTTTTTATCTTACAATACAGTCACAAGATATTTAATTTCAGCAAAACTTACTCCTAAGTATAAATTAAACAAAATACCTGTCTCGAGTCTCTAAAGCCTGCTAAGAATGTATTGAAGCCTACTTTTACTGATTTTTGTATATCTCTCTTGTAAGTATATTGCGGAAATCCATGTTTTGGCAATCGGCCTATTTTAAACATTGCTAATGTAAACAATTCGGTTTATATAAACACGAGGTCCGCGTACTTACAGAACGTAATTATTGGAAATTTATAATTATTCATAGCGAATAATATATCCTTAACGCCTTTATTAGTAGAGCTTACAGTCCCTAGTGTCTAGTGTTAATAGAAACTTGCTACTTTAAATTAGTAGGCTAGACTTAATTAACTAAATATTAAGGAAAAAGGCTGCATTGTAATTTTTCATGTCTTACATGTAAGAGACAATTAATAAAATATGCCTTTATTATCAAATTTTCACCGTTGCCCGATAGAAAATTAATAAAACTAAATACTGATACCAGCCCTGAGTACTGAATATTATTTTTGGAAACGGAACAAGATTGAATAGTACACGCTAACGTCTCTTTTGAACACATAATAACAAAGCTTTTTTTATGATAAACATTCCACAGACATTTTAATGTAGTTGTAAAATTTATCTACTCAAAAATGTTGTTTCATACAAACAACAAAAAAGCAATTAACGTCCGTTATTAATCATACAAAACGGTTATTTAAATTAATCTAAAATAGCATAGTTACAAATAATTCATGACTGCATTATACAGTACACTATCAACATTCTTATTGGCGTATTTCCAATTTATTACAGGTGTCTTGCGCACAATTTCTTACGCTTATATTTGAAGTATATTTTACGTACGTCTGCTTGATCGAAATAAAACAAGGTCAATCTAAACTAAACGATAACATTTAATACAGTGGTAGGAAATGAGCTTTGGACCAGGAGCTTTAATTCTAAATAATCGCTTTAGTTACGACCGGCTCTTAGTATTTACAAATGACTAACATTTTAATATTCGGTTGTGTTTTTAACTTTTTATAACCAAATTGCAGCGTTTACATATTTTTTATTTATATATTTATCTTCTTTAATTAAATAATAAGATTTTCATAATGTATATTGTTGAAAGCTTAAAAAATGCTTGATACTGAAATCTTTATAGGCGAATTCGACTTGCACTTGGCTACTTTTTTGACCATAGATTAGAATATGTGGAGATGAATAGGACGAAGGTGCAAAATAAACATTGGAATGACTTTGATCCCATAGAGTATCGGAAGGGCTATGTTCTGGGATGCCACTTGTGTAGACACTTTAGCACCGTCCCACCTTCCTATCACAAGCTCCAAAGCTGGCGCGGCTGCAGAGCAGGCGGAAAAAGAGAAAAGGTCAAACTTGACCATGGGGTGCAAGTGCACAGGCGCTTATTAAATAATTAAGTAGGCGCCTGGTAGTCAGTACCGCTGATCCTAGAGCTGGTGCTTGCTCAGTGTGTAAGCATCGCCATATAGCGAGGGAATGCCACCAGCATTGTGGGTGTGTGCCACAGGGACCAAACATATAAAAATTTGTTTTAGTTTTGTGTTTATTTCAAGTTACTTATATTAGTTAGGTTAATATTAACATTACTTTGTGTTTATTGAATAATAATTGTAATATAAAAATATAATGTTTATATATAATATAAATATACATATTATATTTGGAAATGAGTTTAATACGAGATTCGCAACAGTGCGTCAATAGTTTCCGTTGTAACGGTGCCAATGGCGGCGAAGAGGAAGATGCACAATTAGAATATCTGTATTTAATAGTTTTTGACATTTGTAATTTTTCATAAACAATGTGCTGGCCTAATATAACAATAAAAACTGTTTATTGTCACACAAAAACATAGTCATAACAACAAATAACACTAACAAGTTATAATAATCAAAATTATGAAACAGAGGACAAATGGCGGTAAAAGTTAATGTGACGATATAACTCTTCTACTCGTTTCTGACACGCCAAAACCGATCATTACGGGCTAGCAAACCAGACAGGACTCGTAGTTATAAATCCAGTTTAAAATTGTGATTAAAGTTTTGTCATATCTTATCCTCGCATACTGCCGTAAAGGTAATCTATAATAAGAGAGATGAGGGACGAAACGAAAAACCATACCATTTCATAATATACGGAAGAGTGCACGTAAATCACACCAAGAAAGGAAGAGGATTATGGGGCAACGATCGCTTTTCTAAACATAGTTAATTCGGTAACAAGTCGGCCCTTTTAATTTTAGAAAAATCAACGCCAGGTGTCAGCAGTAATTTAGATGCATGTCGAGAATGGGATAATTGGACAGAGTTATGACCTGGTGTTATATTTACTTGGCGATATTTTTCTGATAACATCACTACTCCAATGGCAAAAGATCTGATTCACTCTCTATCTCTCATAAACTTATATAAATAGGTTTCATTTATAAAACAACTTTTAAATACTTAATTAAATAGAAGGAATACGTGTTAGGGTCCTTCAAAGAACGTACCAACGCCCTAAACGGCCGGCAACGCATTCACGAGCTCCACGAGTGTCTATGGGCGGCGACATCACCATTATGCCTCTTGCTCGTTTGCCCCCTACTCTAAAAAAAAGTGTCTGCCTCGGCCTTGTAGCCTTTCTTCTGTATCTGTATATTTGTATCTGTCAGTGAAACTACACTGACAGCTTTAAATATACAGACTTTAGATAAGATTGATACTTTTTTATATTTAATTTGTATAAAGTACATCGATATATCTGTTTTGTTTTCTTAATATTTAAATAGAGTTGAAACTTGAAACTCTTGTTTGTCCAAGCTTAAAAGTGAAAGACGGCAAATTCATTTTTATTTTGTCTGTTGAATGTTTTAAACCTAACAATATTATACAATCTCCAGAACTCGACGTGTATAGTTTAATGTAAAAACACACATAAATCGGCTTTCGTATGCGACGACATTTTTACAGTTCCATGCGACATTTATCGACCATAGTGGCATAGACAAAACACCACCATTAATAATGGCGTCGCATTGGGTAATAATACTTTCAAATTTTAGAACGAATTAATTTTATTTTACAGCAGGCGATAATTTGTTACGAGCTAAAATTAATTAAAAAAAAAGGAAACAAGGTTTTTGTAACAAACAAATTTCAATCACTAGAGTTGATGACGTGTTATGTTCGTACACTATAAAAAATGCTACGTTTAACCCATCGCATAAAACTTGTGAAAGGTGTTGAAATACTTTGAGCAAGCTTGTTTGTTTAGATTGAAAAAAAATATTTTGTTTCTGGCAAAGTTTGATGTTTGTAGTAATGTTAACCTCAATGAGGTATTATTGCGCATTTTTGCATCTGTTTTAATATTTTTCATTCGGGTCGTTGACCTGCCTGTAAAAATAACGCCTAACCCGACAGTACTATAAGAACGAGGTTATAAAGAACATAACACTAAAAGGAAAGATTAACTTACCTAAAAAAAAAAATTCTATCGTAAAATTACAATTTATTGGACTTAAGCATAGGTTCTTAATTAGGTTAGAAAAGAAAGAAATTTTTACAAAAAATTATCAACTGTTGGCAGATTACCCGTAATTATACACCTGACAGACACATTTATGTCGCCGACCGTTTGTCTTTCACATCCGACATTTATTTGAATTTCAACGTCGCAATAAATTACAGAACAATGTTTTTTTTAAATATAATTCAAAAGTTCATTCAAACGCATAAAATTGTTCGCAGCCGTGCGATTGAATCCGTGCAATAATCGTTTTTTATTTCTGTATTATCAATTGAACTTTAATAAAATGTTGACGTTCCGCAGTCACAGATGTCTACCTAGCGAGTAACAAAGACAAAATTGTTGGATATTAATTCGGAGGCGAAGCTGGTCACCCTTTTTGATAGGAAGGGAACACTTTTTGACCTAGCCTCGGACGCGTATATTATATTTTCTTCACTGATAGTTTGATTATTGATACTTTAAATCTCTCGCTTCTAATTTCTAAGAATATTTTATTTGAAAATAGAATTTCAATTAAAAAAAGCCGCCACTGATCAACACAGAATCAACCCAAACAAACAAAAAGAAAATGTGCTAATTTTAATCAAATAACAATATAAATAGCCGTAGGTATATTTTTAATTTAATAACACAAAGTTATTCGGTGCTAAACTTAGGCGCGAGCGAATAAAATTTAGTTTATGACATTATCACGTTAAAGTTATAAAATATGATGAAAACGTACTTAAAATACGTAATATTAATTACTTTGTCGTGTCTCATTTATACAGAAAATAGGTATATTATACGCAATAATAAAACTTAAACATGGAGTTTCTAGTAAAACCATATTGTAGTTGCAAACGAAAAATACAATACTTGAGACTAACTAACCTCTAGTTGAACCCAAGAAGTGTATTTATCTGTCTGGATAAGTTTATATATAAGAAACGATATATGTCTGGAATTTTTAACTGAACGTTTCAGTATCAGGTCATAAAACATTGCTCTTTTCAGACTCAACGACGCTATAAAAATATTTTTTTTAATGCTTTTTCCGACGGTTGAGAACAAATGGGATCTCTTTTAGTTATATAAAACTATTTGCGATTATTGGCTGATTTATTTAAAAAAAACAACTATTTTAAATACATACACACAGTAGGTAAATGTATTTCTAGTATAGTATACTATAATAATTATAAGTTAAGTTGTTTTTTTAATGTATATTGTAGTCACAAGCATGTATTAAGTCGGGAATAGTAATTAGATTTCACAGAATATACCTAGTCAAGATAATACAGGATATATATCACACCATTATTAATCGTGGGTTGTCTGGATGTGATCGCTTATTAGCCATAAGGCTGTTGCTCTCATGTGTACATTTACCAACAATTATTTATTGCAAAACATTGTTCATAAATAATTAATTATTACTAAAAAAACGGTTATTCATATGCTATAGTTAAAAATAATAACACGGATTAAATATTTGTATTAAAGTATTCCACTTACCGCATTATCACAATCCACAAATTGAGATCGCACGTCACGCCTGTTCCCCCATTATATTTAATATAAAAATATCTAGTCCAGTATCGGATCATAAAAATATAAATAATTTAAGATCGTCCGTCCGAGCACTACCTAAGCCTCGTCTGTCCATTGACGTACGTTTCAAACTAAATCCGGTGCAGCCACTATTCCGCGATTCTGTAAACACCAGCGGTGAAAGACGACCACCATATCTTGATCTTCAAAGCACGATGCATCGTTACGATAGCAACTCGAATTAACAACAACGCTTTGCGTTTACGGGTCAACACAAAGTGGTTGTTATATTCTTTTGCAATGTATTTCAAGGGTTGAACGTGGCTCTTATTCGGTTGGAATAAGGTCGATATTCGCTTATATGTAATAAGTTGTTTTGGGCACACTGAGTCAGCGTCGATGAGGAAATACACGCAAGTTATAATTTCGGATCGGCCGACATTGTTTAATGGTTTTATAAATTTAAACCGAATGTGTTTCCGACGGAAATTCATGTATATTTTAGCTTTGAATTCCACATTGCAATATGGAATTTTAGTTTTGTTACGCACGCGTAAGAATAACCGCTTATAGAAAATTATATTTTTTACTGTGTGAATTTAGTTCATTTTTATATTATTAAACTATATATAGGCGATTAATTGCGACATATTCACTCAGCTTGTCAATATCAACACGTGTAAACAAAATATGAGTATTGAAAATAAAGTATATTTTTGTGACTTTCTTTTCTACGCTATTTACGTCAAACAAATCAGTCACTTTAATATACGTCCTCTTTATACATATAGAGATATAATGAAACAATAAACATTCCAAATCTTTATTGAACAATTCTGACAACGTTCACTTGGCGTCTCTCAATGCTTGGCATGCGTCAACCAACTCCAGACCCTCCATTATATAGAGTAAGTTCTCTACAGATGCGTCCTCGTCATCGTCAAACCACAACTTGAGCATATTCTTAGCTCGCGCTTCATCCGTCGCGTTCTCTGTTTCAAAGAACTCTATCTCATCAGATTTGTAGCCGAGTTTTGCCGCTAACTTCTTCCATTCGCAGAGATTTGCGGCTAACACGTCCAATTGAGAGTCCGTTATCATTGTGAGGCGGGTCCTTGTCGGCTTATCCTCGTCGTTCGGATCTGTCGAGTCTGGCACCTGGTTACAATCATATTTTAATAGTGTAGTAACTAAATGAAAACAAAACAAGTTAAAAAAAAGAACAAGGTAAACTCCATGCGACGTTACTCAATTTAACGACACCGTCTATAGCGTCGAAATCAATTGGATTTGATTAGTTTAGCTTAATACAATGATTTTTCTGCTCTTCATTTTACGACCACTCTTTACAACGCCATAAAAGGCACTGTCAGTGTCGTAGTTTGCGGTGTAGCTGTAAAATTGGGATAAACACGAACTCTTAAATTAATCCTTTTAATCAGAGAATTACAAATAATGACTGAGTATTCGTGTGTGTATATGCTGAATGAAAAAAAAAACTCTAGTATCAACAGATTTTTGAAGTTTTCCTAAACAGACACAATGTTAATTAATTAAATTAACACATTTCCTAATTTTACTATTGGGTTAGGTAAACAGTACATTTTAGACCAAAGCGTTTTGAGACTTGTTTGATCAAATTCAAATTCCGCTGTCAAGAAAAAAGTACCATCCTATAGTCTGTGGTGAACCTTAATCTTACGAGTGCGAAATCTGCACTTCAAAACACTATATGCTTTAATGTAATATTAATATGCAAGGTAGAAATTGACATTGTTATTCTGATGTCAAATCAATTATTTAATTTAAAGAAACTTGTTTAAATTCAATATTAAAAACATTTATCATTAAATTATTTGTAGTTAAAAAAACCAACTGACAATTGATATGTTAATCAAATGGAGTGCTCTAAGCACTCTATGACACTCGACCAGAGATTAAATCTATTTAAGCAATAATTAATATTTTTATTAATTTACCTTGTTCTATGTTAAAAAAAAACAAACATTTAACAGCAAAGGTGTATGAGGTGTATAGTAGTAATTGTATTGTAAATCAATTCTCTTTAAAAACGAGCCACTTTTGGAATCCTTCACTTTTTCTTAGGTAACTGGGATAGGATCGGTGATGTCAGCAGAAAATACTATGAGATTGTGACACTTACCGGAGTGTATACAAGACTGAGAAACAGCTAACTGACATAATAATATAGTTTATTACCTGTTCAATGTCTGTGTCACCATCCTTTATTAGGTCTGTTTCAATTTGCTCCTCTGTCATTTCCTCTTCTTGTGATTCCTAAGTCATACAAAAATTATTTCACAACAAACTCTAGACCACACAAGTAAAGAGAGAATACAAAAAACTAGTGATATTCAATATTAGTAGTAAAGGCAAATTTTTAATGCTTTTAAATTACAGTGAAGTCACATTTAATTGTCGATTAGGTTTCTTCTCTTCTATATAGGAACAGTTCTCTAAACGTCAGTGGTTTTGTGTTTGTGCGTCTGTGACATTTTCTCTATGATCTTGTGTCTAAGCGTTAGTAGTGTTTTGTCCTAGCGTGTGGGGTCTTGTGTCTTAAGCGTCTGTGGCACTTTGTCTATGGTCTTGAGTCTCAGCAACAGTAGTCTTTTGTCCTAGCGTGTGGGGTCTTGTGTCTTAAGCGTCTGTGGCACTTTGTCTATGGTCTTGAGTCTCAGCAGCAGTAGTCTTTTGTCCTAGCGTGTGGGGTCTTGTGTCTTAAGCGTCTGTGGCACTTTGTCTATGGTCTTGAGTCTCAGCAACAGTAGTCTTTTGTCCTAGCGTGTGGGGTCTTGTGTCCTAAGCGTCTGTGGCACTTTGTCTATGGTCTTGAGTCTCAGCAGCAGTAGTCTTTTGTCCTAGCGTGTGGGGTCTTGTGTCTTAAGCGTCTGTGGCACTTTGTCTATGGTCTTGAGTCTCAGCAGCAGTAGTCTTTTGTCCTAGCGTGTGGGGTCTTGTGTCTTAAGCGTCTGTGGCATTTTGTCTATGGTCTTGAGTCTCAGCAACAGTAGTCTTTTGTCCTAGCGTGTGGGGTCTTGTGTCTTAAGCTTCTGTGGCACTTTGTCTATGGTCTTGAGTCTCAGCAACAGTAGTCTTTTGTCCTAGCGTGTGGGGTCTTGTGTCTTAAGCGTCTGTGGCATTTTGTCTATGGTCTTGAGTCTCAGCAACAGTAGTCTTTTGTCCTAGCGTGTGGAGTCTTGTGTCTTAAGCGTCTGTGGCACTTTGTCTATGGTCTTGAGTCTCAGCAGCAGTAGTCTTTTGTCCTAGCGTGTGGAGTCTTGTGTCTTAAGCGTCTGTGGCACTTTGTCTATGGTCTTGAGTCTCAGCAGCAGTAGTCTTTTGTCCTAGCGTGTGGGGTCTTGTGTCTTAAGCGTCTGTGGCATTTTGTCTATGGTCTTGAGTCTCAGCAACAGTAGTCTTTTGTCCTAGCGTGTGGGGTCTTGTGTCTTAAGCGTCTGTGGCACTTTGTCTATGGTCTTGAGTCTAAGCAGCAGTAGTCTTTTGTCCTAGCGTGTGGGGTCTTGTGTCTTAAGCGTCTGTGGCACTTTGTCTATGGTCTTGAGTCTAAGCAGCAGTAGTCTTTTGTCCTAGCGTGTGGGGTCTTGTGTCTTAAGCGTCTGTGGCACTTTGTCTATGGTCTTGAGTCTAAGCAGCAGTAGTCTTTTGTCCTAGCGTGCTATGGTTTTATGGTCTTGCCTTAAGCGTCTGCAGTATTGTATCTAAGCGTCTATGGTCTTTTGTGTGTCTTAGCAACTGCAGTGATTTTATCCATTAACCTACAGAGGTGTGAAATGTCTTTGAAAATGAATCTCACCGGTTTCTTTTCCTCAGCGGCGGATGAATCCCCGTTAGTGGTATTTGCAGTTGCGCTCGCTGCAACTTCACGTGATATACGTTTCACCTAAAAATGATTTTGAGTAAATTAGGGCGTACTATCATTAATTATTTTTAACATAATAACGTATTATTAATTTTACCAACCATATCGTCCAAATAGTCCGATAGACGTCCAATAGGGTTGTTTGTGTGCACAAAGAAGTGCGGCGACCTTCGTGCTAAAAGCCGCAAAGCTCGCCAGCCCCAACCCCCACCAGACTCGCCAATCCCACCAGATAACATGTACGTCTCTGATGTAATAACGATATTTTAACCCATAGGCCAATCAATAAAATAATTATTAAGGATCATTAGTTATATAGGACTAAAACCTAACTAAAACAAGATTTTCAGAATATGTAACCAAATATATTCGCAATTAGCGATTATTAATGGCTAAACAAGCAAGTGGCTCGTATATTAACACTCACAAAAATTAACTCAAAGCTTGAAAATATTAAAATAAGGCTCAAACACTTCTCAACTAATCATTATTTGCTTACACCAAAACTTATACTAGATTGAAGGGAATATTTAAATACATATACGAATTTTGATTGAGCTCTTACCTAAAGACGGCATAAAATCTCTCTCTTTTGTACGACAAGCGGCAAGATTGTCTGGACACTGATTCCACAGTTTTGTCAATTCGTTGCTGTAACAGAGCATGCAGATAATTTAAATCTTTTCACTTCTTCAAAAAAATCTGCAAAAAAAGGCATTTTTTTTTTGTAATATCGTATTGAATATTAAACTGTGCACTACATTAATTTATAATTTAATTTTGTATTTTAGGTCAGTAGTGCATTTTCATAAATAGAAAACGATCATTTTCCTATGATCCATCACAATGACTTCAATTCCCAGCATGGTCGCCATTGGTGTCATAGTGATATTTGTGTTCTGTGTTACAATGTGTGTGTGTATCAGTTAAAAACAATGCACTTAGGTGTGTTCACATACTTTCCCATAAAATGTTTGCTTTGTGTTTCATATTCTTTAATAATATCACCAACCGGCCGTCGGCGTTTTTTAACACGTCTCACTTCATCCATAGATTCGGTCTGAACTGGTGGCTTCGGTTTTTGAAACTCTGAAATTCCATTCCACCAATTTCATATAAGGTATCAAATCAACAGACCTTTTAAGACTATCAGCCCTCATAGAAGACCAGTCTATTTTGGAACCTACCAAAGTAGACCGGTCTTCATAATGCGATTCACTATTTCACTATGGTCCTCTACCCAGCATATATGACTACTATTTTTCTTAACCTTTTTGAAATTTAAATAGCCTTTACGCTTTTACTTTCGTTAATAGATTTTTTACCTGGACAACCATCATTCTTCCAGCTGTTCCAGTGTTCCTCTCGCTTCAAAATGCTCTTTACACATTCACCAAATCGCTTTCCGTCAGGGGGAGTCTCACCAAGTAACTTATAAACTAGGTTAGTTGTATCCTTGACCCATTCTGACTGATCCGATTTTAGTTCTTGAGACTCACTGCAATTTTAATATATTAAATAGTTTTATAATAAACTTGTCCAACAATACAAAAAGTGATCCTGATCTTTATGGCTCAGTCAGGAATTTACTATAAGTTATTATTGTTTAAAACTTAGTTATACTTACAGTTTGAACTTTACTGTGGTAGTTAAATATTGAAACAAAATCAGAAATTGTATGAGTACACATCTTCTAAAGTTAGAATCTGACAGTTGCAGTTCCAACAGCTTCTGATTGGTCAGAAATTTAGCAAAGTAATGCTGCTCTTTACTCTCTTCCATTTCAACATCATTAACTGGCTTGAGTCTGTTCAATTTGGACTTCTGAAGTTCGATTGCTTCTAATTTATATGATGAAAATGCTGATAGCACACTTCCAGAATGCTAAAACAATACACATTTATTAATAACAAACAATTTAGTAATATAGGCTTGGTATTTTTATCAGCTGATTCCATTTAACTTGTAATAAAATAACATTGAAGGATAACTTACTGCAACAAATGTTTTCCACTGTATTTTGCTATAACAAGTATTTGGGCTTCGAAAAAACTCCTGTAAACTCCAAAATCTGCAGTACAGGTTGTAATCAATATTTAATTTGTTTTTATCATCATCTATCACCATTTCTTCATCTAATGCATCTTTTAGATTACCAGAATTGTCACCACCAAACTCAGTGAGATTTTCTAAATTAAACTCGGAGACAATATTTAATCCTGATCTCTCAGAAAATGGGAAAAACTTTGCCAAGAATAACAATATTCTTCCACAGAATACTGTGTTTTGAGATCTAGATAATCGGCGTAAGAGATCATTGCACATTCTAAGTAAATTATTTTTGCATGCAACAAAAAAAAGGTCTTCTCGCCAAATGTTAACACCATTTTCAACGTATGTAAACATTTTCTCACATTTATTAAGAGTTAAGGCATCAAATATATCTCCGAGAAGAACCACAGGCATGGTCGGAGTGATCATCAGCCTTCTGCATGATTCAATACAGAAATCTACGTAGTTTTCCAGAGTACTTGAGTCTTCTGTAAGTAGTTCTAACAGTTTATCTCGAAACGCTTGGTCCATAGCCACTTTTCGATCGCTTTCGTTAGCCTTCTTTGAAAATGAATCAAGAAGTTCAATGTTATTTGTTGAAAAAGCTTTTGACAGCACATCCTGTAATAAATATCAAGAAAACTATAAATGTTCGACTAGTGTAAAATATCAAAGTTTAGTTATTAAATGTGATAAGTTACCTTATATTTACCACGCAATTCATCAAAACTACTCTTTTCAGACATGATTATCTTTTATCTAAATTTATTTATGTATAAGATATTTATTAGTTATTACAGAATTTTCTAATGGATAAAAAAAGTTTTAGCGGAGATTATATTGTAGAAAAATAATCCTTAACCATCACAATCTTTCAACATACACTGTGCCACAGTTAATAACACCTAACAGCCTAGGATGCGAACAGTTTACAAATAGCTTCAGTATGATACCTCGAGAAGCCTGTGGTCATCAGTTATATCTTGACAATTGTCTGGTACACTAAATAATACATATGACAATGACATTTGTCCATTTATGTGGCGGCTGGCGTCTGTATTTGTTTTAATATTTTTTGTTTTTAATAAACATATTTTTTAAAGTAACGCTAACCTAAGATATATAACTATAAGGATCTATTGTATATTACGACTAATATTTTTTTATACACACGCTATTAAAATATTTCAAGATGGATCGAAATATGAGGTGAGATCAAAGCTTTGTTGCTACTTTGTAAGCACACCTTTCACATTATATTGTTTATTAGATTTAACCTATCGTTATCGTTGTGTTCGTGTTAACTGTATTAGCATCACAATTCTTTAAGAATAAGTATAGTAATTAAGACTGTATCGAAGACAACACTAGTAACGAAACAATAGTAACATATTGTTAATGCTTTGTCTGATATAGCATATCTAGATAAAATTCATAATATATTAAGTAGATTTAACAAGAAAAGACAATTTTTAAAGTAAAATATTGCATTTGTGTCCTATAAGTTTTACCAAAAATAGAAAGTTACATCATGTAAAACTAACTCATTTTATGATTAATTTTACCTGTCTTATATCTTTTCAGATCAACATATGTAAATAGTGGACCAAGATCTCTTCCACACATTGGCAGCAAACGCCACAATGGTAACGGCCATAATGGACCAAGACTGAGCCCACCAGCCCACAGTACAGTCAACATACACACCAACAATAATAATAATGTCAATAACGCTTCCAATCCACATGATGATCTCATTAATTATATTTATGATTCTTGGAATAAGGTATAAAATTCAATATCTAAATAGACTCTCCCTATAACTCTCTATATTTACTTTATCAAATTGGGTCATAATTGAAACATCAATTGTCAATATTATAAATTTAAAAAATATCTTTAAAGTAAATTTGAGAAAGTTTTTTAAAAAAAACTTTTGTTTGAAATATTTGTATTAAAATATTCTATTGTTCCTTACACAATAAATATAAAAATCATCAATATATTGGATGCAGATTGAGAGATGTCTTTATTAAATTTTACCACATGACAATTGATTTTATACAAAATTAGATTTCTTTTCATACAATGTTGCTACAGTTATTTGTGTCCTGCATATATTATATATAAAGAAAGTTGGGTTTGTCACAACACATAACTCAAGACCTACTGTATCAATTTCCATGGTTTTCTTCCACGGATTTGTCAACCCAGAATACATCTTTAAAACATTGAAAACTCAACAAATACATTTCCATAAATTAATATACAGAAAAATATGTTTTCTTTCTGTATGTATTATTTATCATAATAAATTTTTTTTACAGGTATATCTATATTTCTTATTATTTATTTTGTATCATTGTACTACGTTGATCAAAGTCTAAATCTGTTAAGCTTAAAGGTAACATGACATTCATTGACTTGTTAGGTGGCACGAAGTTTGCCAGATCAGCTAGTGATTAATAAAAGACTTGAATTTTAAGAAGATAATACATTTATATTGCAGTTATTGAAATATTTTCAGGTGACCCGTGAATTAGAAAGAGGCAGCGAAGAAGCAAAATATTACCAAGAGCTTCCACCTCGACAATTAGCTAACTTCAGACCATTTGACCTAGAAGAATGGTGGGGACGTCGTCTCATTCAATCAATTAATAGAAACAAACATCGCTCCTAGTTAATGCGTTTCATGGTAACTCCTTCAAAATACTAAACTCCTTAGATAACCAGATTTTAATAGACATTGTTGAATTTCAATCAAATCACATTATTTATATAAATAGTCACAAAAAAAACTCCAATTTATACTGTTTAATTCACAAAAAATCTAATAATTTATTTAAACTATATATCCAAATCTTTGAATTGGTCTTGAGGCCAATAGATAAATTTTACATTTTAACTTTTTTATACAAGTAGTGTTCATGTTATTTAAATGATTAAGAATTTGAAGCAATAAATAGAAGGTAACTTTTATATATGAAAACACGTTATATACAAGCCACTTACTAGGAAAAGATCAAAGAAGATTTTCCTGTAACCTCTTATGTGTTTACAAAAAATATATTGTGTTATTTAAACAGATTACTTGTATGTTCAATTTAAATAATCATTTCTATAATTTTTCACTATTGATATATATATATATATATATTTCTAAGTATCTTTATTTTCTCTGTACTTATGTTATAATACATTCGAATTACTTTCATACTTTACAATGACGGAATGTCTACATATTCCATACATTTAGTTTCTTTTTGAGATCAATATGTGAGTTTGTGTGATTTTGTAATTTAAGGTTTTCTTTAGTTTGAGCTAGTGCATTTAGTTGGTTAAGAATTAAGATTAAACACAATATTGGGAATATTTTATAATAATAACATATATCACGTGTACTGGGCATAGTTTTTTTAATTATGAAGCGACATGACATAAGATTCAATGGTTTTGTATGTATAAATTATGTAATATTTTATTTTCATTGGATTTGATATGTTAACACTTATATTGAAGTACCGTTTACATTAGTCTTATTTATGATATATGGATAATAGTTATATATGATTATAGATAAACACCAATTGTCTATGCCCATTTTTATAAACAATTTTAATCTCACATACGATTTTACATTCCACAAAAAAAAAATGTATTTTATAAGTATAATAAGCCCATTGAAAGAAGTCCTGGAAACATTTCCAAAATTAGATTGATTGGGATTTTTATCATTTGAATCAATTATACCTACATTATATGAAGAGGTGACTACTATTAAGCCTAAACGGGCTTCTTTCGTTAAATGGGTGCTAGCATTTGAATTGTTGTACATACGTTATTAAGCGTTCAAGCGCTACTAGAGTCAGGATTTTAATAAATATTTTTTTTCTATACATATTTTTAATTTTACCCCATTATTCATATGCAATTAAGAGATAATAATTCATTAAATGTAAACGACATAAACATATTATCTTTCACTAAGTAAGGACTTTTGGTAATAGCATCTGTGGTAAGGTATGCATTTCCTTCAACCAAAAGTAAGGACTCATGCTCAGTTGTCATCGTATTTTATTTTATTATATCTGTCCCCAAACATCTTATGTGGTAAATATAATAAAAAAAACAATAAACTTATAAGATAATAAAACAAGGTATATACATAAAACAATTATATGGGAACTTGAAACATTTAAGAGATAAAACATAACACAATATATATATAATAATACAAACAAGATACATCATACATGCGAACACCATCAGGAATTAAAGGTTTCTTTAAAGGTGTTTAAAATGTCTCTACGAAAGGTGATCGTATCGTATTTTCGTATCACCTTGATGCCTGTCGTTCCACCACTGCGCGTTTTTTAAGACATTTCTTACCACGCACCACCACGTTATGGAAGAAGCTGCCCGCCACGGTATTTCCGAACCACTACGACTTAGGGTCCTTTAAGAAAAAAGCGTACAAATCCCTAAAAGGCCGGCAACGCACTCATGAGCTCCCAGCCACATGAGTGTCCATGGGCGGCGACTTCACCTTGGTGGGCCTCCTGCTCGTTTGCCCCCTCTTCTATAAAAAAAAAATAAAAAAAGGTGAGCAGGGAGTCGGCAAAAACATCAACCGAGTCGTCCACATTTACAATACTATTATAAAGTCGACACAACCTGTTTACAGGACCGTGAAACGATTTGCATAGACGAGACGTGGGCGTGTAAAAAGTATGATTTAGTCTAGTGCGTGTGCTGTAGTGAAAAGGAATTCTGTGGAGGAATTTTTGCAGATAATAGATGTCGCATATAAAATTGTACTTAAGTATCCCAACCTCCTAGGTACAACTAATTTGAAACATTGATCTAACTATACTATACACGAGAAAACACGTTCATAATATCGTAACGTAAAAAGCAGAGGAGCTAACTAGCTGTTTTCCCCAGGTGTAGATTTCCCCTGTAAACTAGTGCGTTTATAGAAAAAGACTTCTAAATTGAAAACAGCTGTTAATAATATAAATAAAGCTTTTAAACAAGGATTTAGGGCAATACTGGGGAGAGGAACATATTTGTTCAAAGTTAATACGTCTTTGGTCGCATATCAAACAATAAAGCGCCGTTTGTCGTATTTACGTGATGTTTAAAGAGCCAAGCCCATAGACATATGCGGAGCGTCAGCGTTTAAACATAGTCAAGTTTGTATTAATTTTTGTACATTTAACATATTGATTGTACATTATTCGTTATAATTTTAAACTTTTATAATAAAGCCTTTATTTCCTTGGACATATTTAGTCAAAAAAGAGAATCATTTAAGAGCAAACTCATCAAAGAATCCAGAATCTCACTTATTCACTCCCACACCAACACCATAACGCACACTCACATGAAACACTTCACGTTGTCATATTATTGCATTTATTTTTGTATATTTAAGCTTACTTTTATATTCAATATTTTAACCATATGTTGGCTTGTTTTCATTATTATATTTAATATGTAATCTGTGGTATTGTGCTGTATTTGTTAGAAAAATACAATAAAAGTTTCTATAATTGTTACTATCTATTCGATTGACGATTAATTAATATATGAATGATACCTTTAAGTCTTTAATATAATATCTTATCTAATAAAATAATAAATAAGGTTTTTGATTTTATAATAGAGAAGATTTTAAGTTTTTGATACAAATAATTTCAGTTAATAATATTACCGCTTATCGCTAGGTTTGTAACCAAAGGCTAAGGCTTATTGTCTAATGAGTTCATTTCAGTCAACTTAAACAAGAAGCTTAAGTGTAGTACTATTTTTTTTACGTTTGCATTAAACGGGCAACATCGTTAGTAAACATAATTAACATTGACTGTCGCAGTGGTTAGTAACTTGTTAAATCGTGTCGTCTAGGCATCAATTACCGAACTGAAAAAAAACATACATGATTATTTTTGTTAATGCTAGTTAATTCAATTACCTCGCATCTCGGAAAATGACGTTACCCTAGACCAACACTAACTCTACCAAGCTTGTAATTCTACTACCATGCAATCTACATATATGGTAATGGTACGTGGCAACAATAACTTTGCTTTAGTCTGAAGATAGAATTATTTTATTTATTATGGAAGGAAACATACAGATGTATCACAATGAAAAATACAAATTAAATGAATAATAAGTTGAGCAGTTTTATGTATCACAAAAAAAAGTTTCACTGACAAAATAAGAATAAAGACGTGACCACAGGAAATATCAAAGGAACAAACTAACAAAATTAATTATTTGCCAAACAGGTTGAGAAGAGTTTATTCCTAATAAGACTATAATAATCAGTATACATTAAAAAGATTAATGATGGGTTGATAACTCAACTCAACGTTATAGAAATATTGTCTATGCGTGGCTATGATATAGGAAAATTTGACACTTGACATTTAGCACGTGGGAATTCGTGTGATTAAATTTTAGAAATTGCGTTTTCTCTTTTATTCAATATTATATACAAAAAAAATATTAAATCTCGTGAGTCGTAATAAAAGCTATTGTTAAAAAAATCTGTGCATTTCAAAGGCCTATTTTCTGCAGCGAAAATTGGGACAATGGATTTTCAGACGCGGTTTTTTGATAAACGTTTCCATTGTGTATGATCGGGTATGGTATAAATATGACAAGCTGGGAGTATTTTAAAGAAAGAACGAATGTTGTTGTAGTTGCCATCTGTATTAATATGTAGGGTGACCACGGGGCGCAATGGGTGTAAGACACACAAATTATAAGTTATTAAGAATAGATCACGTGGGCGGCTCACGCGCGCCACGTTTAAGGACACAAGCTTAAATAGCTCTTTCGCATTTTCACACTCATTGATTTGTAGTTTGGCTAGTCTCATTTATCTACGCAAAATCTGTAACAATCTTAATATCTTATTAAGTGGTTATTTGGGAGATGATGTTACCATGAAATGCATTAAGAAATTTTCGCACTTCGGTGATAAAAGGTAATACAGTGAAAAATCTGATAGATTTCAAATAAAATACTTTTATTAATTAGTATTACCACGATTGAACAACGAATCAAAACTAGTAAAACTTAATTAATTTATATCAAATCTTGATATTTTAAATGTCTACACTCTTAACCTAAACTCAATCAATACGAAGACGTCATTGAACTTGAAGCTCTAACGAAGTTCTTTCGACCGCATATATTATATAACTTCATAAACCTAGTCACTGGCCCTCCAAGACCGCGCAAGCTGAGATCCGAGTCTCGCAGGAGACGTCCTTACGCTAGTCGAACAACAATAGTCAAGGCTGAGCTAAGGTTTGAGTATACCATATATTAATACTAAACAATTTAAAACATAAGAGAATTGAATTTTTATTCTTTTTATAACTAAAATAACAGGTCACCTGGCAATAACCAATATCCGTGAACATTCGCGACATTTAAAATCACACAGGTCACAGGTGCTATTGGACCTTTTTCGATGAAGAACGAGAAAAGAGAATGTTTTCATAGAGGTTTATTGTCGATGTTACCTCGAATTCCGATTTGAAGTAGATTTTTGTGTTTAAAATCAAGGAGGAATTGAAAATATATCCTGGCTTTATTCCTGTCATGTTACATAATGTATCTTGACGTCAGTAAACAATTTAAAATTGGCTTAAAATTGAGGCCGGATTTAAAATTCCAATAACGTTTTACGTACAATGGAGGAGAGTTAATCTTATATGCAAATTGCGAAACAAAAAAAGGAAAATCAATGAGTATCGTGAAAATTTAGTCGGCAAATGTTTCATTAAAACTTAATTGTTTTAAGTAATAAACTTTCAGGTCATGTTAGTTATTTTATGTCTATTATTTTCATATGATTTTGTTCTCATTGGAGTTGGATTTGAACCCTGGGGTGCAAGTAAGGCGCTTATAAAATAATTAAGTAGACGCCTAGTAGTCAGTAGCGGTCACCGGCGTTTTTCTCGCTCAGCGTATAAGGATCGCAATACAGTATTGAACATTATAGGGTTTGTCCCACAAAAACCAAACTTTTTAGATATTTAATAACATCATATTACAGTTATTAAATATCTAAGTGTTCACTCCTACTTTGTACAGGGTCAAGCCTATGAATTTAATTCTATCATAAGTTTAAAATGGTGTGTATTTTTTAACTATTGGAAACTTAGAAATAAAAATTGTAGATCCGCCTGATCCCGAAGGCTTAAACGAGAATTGTTTGTTTTGGCTCAGTCCAATCTTTTTGTTTTTTATCTTTTGTGTTCTATTTCGCTTCACGTAAAACGAACACGACACGACTCTCATGGCATTATAAGTGTCCACGAGCAAATATAATATAAAACTAATGCAACAGAGACAATTAGTCCTTTTATATATATAAGTATAAAGAACGACGAAGTATTTTGCGACTCGTTAAGCCCAGTGGTTGAGCCATGTGAGGAACATATTTGTGCTGTGGTCTGGATGTTATAAGAAGTATTTTGTATACTTCTATTAAGTATATATAGAAGAAGTATACATAGTATCAGCAAAATATCTCAATATCAAATAACGTTATTGATTCAAATAAAATGACGTCGTTGGAGTGCCATTCCATCGTTATGATGAACATAGAGGAATTTAGGGACTTTTTTTTGGAAATTTATTCGTAAAAGTAGGGTATAGAATACCATATTGTCTCCCAGTTCCAAGTTCCCATTTAGTTGTCTTATGTGTAAACCTAGTTGTGTTATCTCATAAGTTTATTGTTTTAAATGTATAAGAGCACATAAGATGTCTGGGGACAGATATAATAAAATAAAAATACAATATCGTTTGATAAGATTTCGCATTGTTTAACAAAACGATTGCCATAAATATAATATTAATGAAGCCTAAACAATATTATTTAATAGCAGTTAAAATATAATTTTAAATATGTTGTTATAAACAAATAATAAACATCACAAACCACAAAACTAGGCCACCCGTTGCTCTTATATGTACTAACATCTATTAACGTCATTTGCTTCTAGTGTTTAAGTGTAATAAAGTGTAAATAAAACTAAAACAAATATAAAACGTTTGGTCCTTGTGGCATAGTACCCATAATGCTGGCATTTCCTCGCTGTATCGCGTTGCTTTTACGCTGAGCGAGAAAAGCGAGCAGCTCTTGGGTCACCGCACTAAGCACCTGTGCACGTGTACCTTACGGTCCAAGAGTTTATATTTGAAAGGGAACAAAATCAAAGTTGTAGGAACCACTTTTGACCTTTTCTTTTCTTCTGCCAGCTCTGCAGCCGCGCCAGCTATTGTGCTTGTCATAGGAAACTTGGAATGTCCTAAATTGTCCACACAAGTGGCATCCCAGACCTGCCAAGGGATCAAACTCATTCCATCTTGTCGTTTACCAAAATATAACACTTAAATGATATTTGATTGTACTTCAAAATTTCCGTTAGTATAATTGTGTCGAACATAATCGATAGCGGAGTTCCATTTAAGTTTGGAAAACGGAACGGGACTGCCCCGCGTCGCTGCGAACGGATTCTTAAACAGGAAACCCTTCTCAGCTGTAAAAGTAAATCGGGGAATAGTTTTTCCAGACACGGACTAGTTTTATAAGTAGGATAGTTACTTAGCACTTAACTTGCTCTATTTTTTAAGTATAAGTGAATTTTTGTTTTCACTTTATAATAATGTTTTTATTATTTATTCGGACACTTATAAATGTATCTGTAGTTTTTAAATTAGGAACGAAGCCGTTATTCACACAGTTTCCGCCATCTCCATTTTATATATAATAAATATATTTAAAAAACTAACGTATGTTTATGTATATTACGATGGCATATTTACTTAAACTAATACTTGTGGCCTCTAATAAAAAGTGAAGCCGGCCCCTTCTCGCGTAATACCCACTGAGGTACATAAAAGGATTTCAACTAGGTAAATATTAAGTATTGGCTTTTCTAAGCCTATTTGAGAACGTGTCGAGGAAGCTAAGAACTTAGAGCGTAGGTCTTTTGGTTAATTCTCTTAAGTTTTTATTTATATGTCATTATATATACTTAGAATTGTAGAGTACTTGTTGGCAATAAGTTAATAAAATATATTATGTGGGTGCCTGGACGAGATCGCTTATTAGCGATAGCCCGTTGCTCTTAATTAAATATATTATCATCTCCTAACATTAATTACTTCTTCTGTTTTTGTGCAACAAAGTGTTAATAAATAAATTAACACGGGCATACATAAGATTATGCAGTATTCGTCTTCATACGCTTAGTTCAAATTTGCAGGTTTAGTACATTACGTTAATACATTTTTAATGGCTGATGCCTATAAAGGGCTACTACAACAGAAATAAACCTATACATTCTGTTAACTAAAGCGACTCGCATGGTCTAACTTAATACCGGAATGATAACACAGATTTTTCTAAGTCAGTTTTTAGTCTAAGAAATATAGTAAAATAATAAAGTTGTTTATTGTATGTATTACTCTTTAATTTCTATTTGTGAACTATATTATTATATAAAGTATACATTAAAAAATCCATTTTATGGTATCATTTCCTCTGTATATAGCGAATCTATATATAACCAGTTAAGTAACCGGTGCTGTCTACAAAATTAATAATTAGATGTTAAGTGAATTCTCATGTCTCTTGTTAAATTGAATACAGACATACTATATGTAAACAATAATCAAACGATAGCACTGTAGGCTACTAAGGTCGATCATTTAAATTTAAGTTTTGCTTCATTTGATATTTTTATCTATGCAATTAATACTTGGTCATCGAGGCAAAAGTCAAAGGGGGAAAGCCTAAGCAAAGATCCATGTAGGGTTATAGTGGCACTGTGTTATATATATTGGTTTTTGGATTATTTGCGAGTTAATTGAATATAATACTCAAATTATTTGTTAAAAAACAGATAAACAAATAAAAGCAAACTCGTTGAACACTGAAAACGTATTCCAAACTCGTCAAGTGCTGGTTGAAAACTTTCGTGACACTCGCTTGAGCTCTTTAACATTCAGTTAAGAATACTTTGCAATAACTATTATTAATTTTTATATTATTTACAACATACATACAATATGTCTCGTTTTATTTTGAAATCTTGTGAAATCCTATTGCTTTTAACTACGCACAAATTATTTATTTTGTTTTATTTTAATTGTATTATAAAAGAGATCCCGTATCGCCATGATGTCTGTCGTTCCACGACTGCGCGTTTCGTAAGACATTTCTTACCGCTCACCACCACGTTATGGAACAAGCTGCCCGCCACGGTATTTCTGAACCACTACGACATAGGGTCCATCAAGAAAAAAGCGTACAAATCCCTAAAAGGCCGGCAACACACATACGAGCTCCCACCCACGTGAGTGTCCATAGGCGGCGACATCACCTTTATGGTGGGCCTCCTGCTCGTGTGCCCCCTCTTCTATAAAAAAAAGTTATAATCCATACCGATATTATAAAGTATGTAGGTATGTTACGCTTTCATGCTTAAATTACTTGACCGATTTCGATGAATGGTATGAGGGATAGACTTAACTTTAGAGAAGGACATAGGCTTATTAAGGACATTACATTTGAAGAGGTTGAAAGTTGTATAAAAAATTCACTAGAACTCTGCCATTTGTAAAACGATTTTCCAAATTTCTTTTGTATTTAAACCACGCCGGCAATATATTACCTCCTTATGGTAATAATATTCGAAGAACGGAGGCTTCTTCAAAGCGCTACGCTGCTGTTGCCTGGACAATTTTGGTATTGTATTTTTTATTCGATCGTCAGAAGTCTGCTCAAGTGTATATTAAGTTTTCATATTACAATAATGACTTTCTGAGTTTTAAACAATTTTAACTAAAAGGAATTTAATTATCTGTTGAATGGGAAACTATTGGAATTAATATTTAAGTCCAAACAATGAAGAATAATATTGATTGAAAACCTGCTTAAAATTGTTAGTTTGATGTACATATATCTCTAGTGAAAGTATCTTGTCGCTTTAAATAAAGGGGCATCTGAAATTTGTTCATTCATGTAGCACTCAATTCGCAAGATGTCGTAGGAGCTGTTAGAAACTCAATTAAATCACCAATGACGCCATTCCATTCTGATCTTAAATTGTTTCGCGTTAATAACTTGCATTAGGATTTTAATATTATTATTAGTTTGGATATGCTTGTAAACATCTAATCAAATATATATATATTTACTGTGAGTGTTTCGTTGTGATTGTGAATTTGAGTATTCTAGTCAGAATGTTAATAGAATATTTTCTATAAGCAAGTATTAAATAAAAAATATTTACCTACAGTGAGTATTTTATTGTGATGTATTTATTTATGTGTAAATCATGGTAAATAATATTTTTTATTGACAAGTTTAAATTTTTTTTTTTATTTGTTGTAATGTATGTTGATTTATATATATAATTAAATATTGTTTATTACCAAGTATCAAATAAAAAATGTATTAAAAGTTAGGTAATGTATTATGTTGTATGTGGATTTATTGTGAATTTAAAGGTCGCAATTGTGACTTGGTCTATTTAAATATTATTTTTTAAAGGTGCTTTAAAAGATAAAATATTGTTAATAAATGTTTAATAGGAATTCAATGTTAACAATTCGTAGTTGTAGTCAAAAATATTGTCGAATTTCAAAATGATAATTGCGAATCGTACAATAAAACCACAGAGTTAACAATTGTTAAAATTTTTAATTTGCTTCATAAAACTACTTCAATTAACGTTCGCCTCTGTCGTCGGGATCAGTCGTAAAGGTTTTTTTTAAATATTTTCTGATGCAATTAAAAAAATTTAAAAAAATCAATAGAACGCGTTAATAAAAACCGCGTCTATTTATAGAATTGCGCAATACCTATCGTTATACAGCGATGCAATAGTTAAACCTAATATGTCTCTACTTATACTAGTATATACAGTATTAGAACAAATAATTGCATCCGTATAAGTAATAGGGGCACAAGCAAATCCAATTCGAAGCGTGGGTCATATTATGGGTAGTAATCAGTCTAAGCGTCGGCTGTGGCGGACTGCGTTGCAGTGCTGGCGTTGGTAGACTGGGTCTCTGCTTCGGGTTCCTTGATGCCCATCCATGGCAGCCTCTTCTCAAGCTCAGCCCTAAGTATTATAATTACTCAGTGATTTTGTTCAGTTAATTATAAAATGTTAATTATAAATGATGAATGTAATTGTTATACCTGTATCTGGGGTGGTTGATGGCGTATACCCATGGGTCGATACAGGACACACTCTTGGCAAAAACTGCTGGGATCATGGTTACGTGGGGAGTCAAAAGGTTCCTGTATATACAAAAATATGATGTTATAAGCATGAATATGGTAATTGTATTGTTTAGCTGTCTATGTATTCACCTGTCTCCAAAGGTACCAATCATGGTCACCACGGCGTAAGGTGTCCAGGCGCAGACAAACAAGAAGAAGATTGTGAAGGCAACCTTGGCGATTCTGATCTCCACACTCTTGCCAGCGTCATCCTTGTTCGACGCAAGAGATTTTACGTTCATCTTCTTTGCTTGTTCGCGGAGCATTTTCTCGTGAAGGCGGACCTTTAATATTAGGAATTAAATTATATCTACTAATTAAACTTAATCTGGTTGCACTAATAAGCTGGCTAACTCTTTGTAAATCACTGGAGCGATAAAGGACCAGAATATTGAAAAAATAAACTTATCCTTACAGCAGTGAACAGTTTGGAGTAGAAGAAGCAGATGAGGACCATTGGGATTACGTAACTCCATACGAAAATGCAGGCAACGAACACCCGTGTGTCAGAGTCGTCGGTGAAGGAGTCGAACGAGCAAGTTGTTAGGAAGCCCTCTGAAAGTGTGTATAATGATTTTTTTAATTAATTGATTAAGCTCAGTCGATTACGTTGTTTTAAGTTATGTAATTAGAATAAATGCGTTTAATCGCCAGTCACTCAAACGGCGCTTGTAACAAGTGGATTATCTTGGATTATTCTTGCATATTACATTTCTCATTACAAGTACATTTCATTATAGAAAAATGTATGTACTATGGTTTCACTGAGTGAAACTTCTATAAATGAAATATATGATATTTGTGTACTCCCAACCCTTAGTGGAATTATTGGTCTGGCTTCAATTTTCCAATTACGCATATTTATGTTGAAAAATGTTTGTATACACCGAACAACGGGTTTACGATATTAAAATTAATTAGTATTTGGTAAATAGCGTTCATCTAATTTATTATACCTGGTACAAATTTGCCCCAGACTTTGGTGAGTGGCAGAATTGTGAATGGTAATGTCCAGAACCAGGTGAATATAATCAGAATGGAGGCTTGCACTTTGTTAATCCTGCCGTCAATTGGGCAAGAAATGGTCCTGTAATATTAATATATATTTGGTAAGAGTTTACTGTAACTTTATGTGACAATATAAAGAAAGATGTTATTATATAAAAAAAATTGCTAGCATTAATTGTATATTGATGAAGGTATCAACTGATAGTCCATTGAAACTATCATAAATTTTCTAAGAAGTGAATTCACTTACTTATATCTGTCATATGCAATGACAGCGTTAGTGATAGCCGCACCGATTCCAGAAACTGAACCAAGAGTGGCGTACACATCGCAGCCGAACTGATAGCCAATCATCTTCTGGAAGAACGAGTTCAAGATGAGGTGAGGCATCTCTATCATCATCAACAGGTCAAATAGCGCCAGGTTCACAATGAACATGTTGCTCGCTGATCGGAGTGATTTAGAACTGAAAAAGAAATGTACTTATAGACTCTATGAGTATGAGTGATTTTTTTTCTATTTGAATCGTGGTGAATACTCACGTGCTGAAGATCCATACGACGATGCCGTTGCCGCATAACGATGAAACCATGAGCATAGAGTAGACAAGAGCTAGCATGTAGTGCCAGAATTTGCCGACTGCTGGAAAGTTACGCCAGTGTTCGTGCACCAGGTCCTGATGTTCTGGGGGGATGTTGAAGCCCAGCATGTTCTGCTCGACTTCATTTGATACCCTGAATGGGATTGGAAAATATTTAGTTTTTGTTGAAAACTCGGAAAATATCTTTTTGGGTTGGAAAATTATTTGGTTTGTATATCACAGGTATGTGTATTTCTGGATAGGCAAATAATACATTATGGTAAGTGTTATTTTATAATACAATCTTGAATTGAAGTAAGGGAGTCAGGAAATCTCAATAACACTTGACCCACTTTGAAAAATGTTACGTAGACGAATTGAAAAGTACAAAGGGCATGAAGAATTTCAGGCTTGAGGTTAGAAAACTTGTCTAACTTTTCCAATTTATATTCAACTGTATTCAGGGGCGACGCAGTGGAATTGTTTTACCGATTTATTCCCTCTATCCCGAATGGAATTGACTGCCCGAGTACCTGCATTTTTTCAGAGATTGATGTTTACATCCAACAGTTTTTCAGATCCAATTACGGATATGAAATTCAGCGTTGAAAAAACATTTCTTTGAATCTTTGAACGGACATTTCAAGTGAATCAAATGGGTCATCGGAATATTAAAGACGACTTGGGTTTTATTATTTGAATTGCGGTATTTTATAGGGTATTTCTTGATTGTTATTATAACAATTGGTATTTAAGTGTTAGATAAAATGGCATTAAAATAACAAAGTATTAATCAACTTCAAAGAATGTGGAGGTCAAACAAGTGTGGAGGTATATACAGGCGGTGTTTTAACTTGTATTAAAAAGGACCGCTCAGGGATAAACGCGGTAACTTGTATAGGGAAAATACGATATAATGTTACTTGGTATTTTTTTGTAAAGATATGTTGGATTTAGGATGTGAAAATGTATATTTTACTTACATTTTGAAGGCGTAGGCGATGGCGCCGCCATCGGCCGATGCGTTAGCGTTGTCGAACATTGTGTAAAATGGAGAAATTTCAACTACTGGTTTATTGACGAAGTGAGTAGTCCGACATTTGAAGTCGCTTCTCACTTGTGCTGTACGGTGTCCGATGTACAGTTTTTATATCGGCCGGAGCGTGTCTCTTAATTCCTTAATTTAATAAAACACATTCTTTTACTTTCATTGAAATCAAGCCTGAAGTTATGTGAACATTGTTCTCAATCTTTTTTATAGAATTATTTGTGTTTTTTTTTTATGATCGAAAATAGAATCTTTTGTAAATAATATAAAACATAGTTTATATGCAGTGCTTAAATGTACCTAACGTGATGGAGCAAAGGAAACGAACTGTGCATTGAAAGTACGCTAAAATGCTCTTAACGTTGAAATCTCTTCGTTATAAATGAAATGGAGAAGTTTTTCTAACCAATTTTCGTTGTGGAAAAATATCATTAGAGTGGTATTAATTGAGTCTGTTCTAGCTCCGAGAGCCCCTTAATTCGCAAAGCTCTTGTTAAATATATGCAGTGAAGATGCAATGCATAAACAATATGCCATATCCAGACAAAAGAACTAATCATTTTCCAATATTAAATATTGTTAAAGTCCATAGTAAATAATAAAATTAGATTTTAAATACTATATAATTATGATTATGTGAAATATAAACATTACAAAGTGAAAATACAGGACAGCGTCTCAAGTGAAATTTAATTTAAAAAAAAAGGTAATTTGGACGTGAACCCGTGAGGATTTCAAACCCTCAGAATGAATCGAATCACGTTATAAATTTAAACTAGTTCATTAGGATGGCATCAAGAGTGTAGGGCAATGCCCAGTTTAGACACAAGCAATCCTCGCATCATGCCTGTTAAACGTGCCGGGAATTTACCCCTACGACTGTCATTTTGGTACACAATATTATTAGAGACAAAATTTGTGAATTAGAACTTCTATAGTTCTATGTCATTCATTGATTACATAAAATAAGAATCGATAAGTATTTTTTTTTAAAGAGGGTGGGGGGCAAACGAGCAGGAGGCACACCATACAGATGATGTCGCATAGCCACATACGTGGCTGGGAGCCTGTTGATTGACATCTGTCATTCATTTGTTTTAATCTACATGAATTCGAGTTCTTAGTTCTAGTGGGTAGGAAGTTATTGAAATGATTTAAATCTTGGTTAAGTATTTAAGGATTAATTATAAACGATTCAGTTCCACGCCGCGGTGGCAGATTATGCTCGCTCCGTTATGGTTAAAACCTTTGCGTGTCACACGCATTTTAATTGTAAGTCGAACGTGAAATTTCAATAATCACAACGTATAATTAGTTGTCGAGCTTTTCTTCGTTTATATGAAAAATTCTCCATCCAATCCATATCTGTATTTTGTCTTTGGTGCAATATATGGTTACAGTAAACCAACAAGTTAATATTATAACCAGGATCCACGAATGGAAAAGGATTACATTCAAATATATATTACTACATTCATAACGTTAATGTATTAAAAACATATTAATTATTTCAAAAGGAAATATAAACTTAGATTAAATTATAGCTGTGTACATCCAAGTGTCAGATATAAATAAATAAGTTCGCCAATGTTTTCGACAACCACAACTGAACAGTAGTTTCTTAGTAACTCTAAAACCGGCAAACGATTTTCAAAAAAGAATTATTTTTAAAACTGTTTCCGGAGTAGTGACCAAGGAGTCTCAGCGGCGCCCGTCAATATGAATAGTGCGGCCATAACTCTCCAGAGAAAATAGAGCCTCATTTTATTAGGCGTATAATGCGGACGATCTTGTTGCCCCATTTCTACTAACGTCCCTTGGTACGTCAGTGATCAAATTTTACGAAACAAGTCTAAGAAGATAGTCTCCAATTTAAAAATAGAGGATAATATTATACCATAAAGTTGAGTAAAACCTTTTCATTTAGATTTACTGATACCACATGAGGCTAATGGCTGGTGTGCTTTTCGTTATATGTTTGTCTTTGGTTAACGCGAGTATGTAACTAATACTTATATATTGAGATATCACGATTTGTGCAAAGCATTCAAAGCGTTATTTTATATTTATTACTTCGTGTTTTAGGAACAACGAAATAATAAATTATAGCAGTTTTCTTTGAATTTTCTTTAATGGATAACTAGGAACATGTTTTACAGTAGTTATTGCTATGTATTCGCGTCTATGATTTTAAGATATGTTGTTTTTTTTATATATTTTCAAGTGATACAATATGCCCAGGTTTGAATGAATATGTAAAAAATATCGTGAAAATGTTTGGAAAACATGGTTCACGACTATCGAGAGGTAAGTACGCCTGTAAAACGATTAAACTCATTTATAATAGGTTTAGAAAACCTATCAAATTGCGTCACCAGGCGTATTGTTAGAATGCATTTATCTGCACTAAGGGTTGAAGAACAGACGCATCCATGTAAGTGATCAATCATGTCTCGGAGAATACTTGGATTATATCCAAAGACTCGCATTCCTATTTGATTTTGACTTCTACAAAAAATTATATAAAAAGAAATCAAATCTTAGAGTAACTTTAGAGATTTTATTGATTACCAGCTGACCCATTGTTTTGTCATATAAAGTAATTTCTAGTGTAGACAAACAATAACTGACGGGAATAACTAATTAAATGACAATTGATCAGTTATCGACCGGTGATGAAAAATGATTGAATTACTAAAAAAATAGGGGTTGGTGATAAAAGGGTAAAAATTTAAGGTTGTATGTATTTTTAATGTGATGTAATTTTTAAAAAAGTCTCTCAAATAGATGTTGGCCGATTCTCAGACCTATTCAATATGCTCTCAAAATTTCATGAGAATCGGTCAAGGCGTTTGTTTCCCAGTACGGGAACGAACATTGTGACACGAGAATTTTATATATTAGATAGTGATCCATAATAAGATTCCCCGATCTTGTCTGTATATTAATCGTAATAATATTACGCCAAAATTATGTCACTACATATTCGGTGCCAAGCTGTGAACATAATTGGTTTTGGACAGTGCGGTCTGGCAAGGATTCTAAGCTATGCTCAGATGATAGCTAATATAAAGTAATACGCATCTCCCTATTGGTACATGCCGTGACGAACAGGATTCTCTTGTTCCAAACAAGAATAGCTGAAATACGATTAAATAACAACCCGTGTTATCTATTTAAAAAGTCACGAAAACGATTTTCTTCTTTACGAGTGTGTTATATGTATATTAATATGGTATATAATTAATATACATATAACATATATGGTTAATACTGATGTTACATATAGTAAGACGATGTTATATAATGTATAATCATATCTTTATATATGATTGTACATGAATTTGTTAAAACCTCTTTTGTGAAATAAATTCATTAGAACATCTTTTTTGTTAAATGAATTGATTAGAAGCATTTTTGAATAATGTTCGATAGCTTTTGTTATTTTTGTGGTCAGTGGCCATTCTGGGTCCGATTGGCAAACGAGATAAACGTAAGTGTTATTCCTTGATTGTACTTTTGTAAAATTATTATTAAACAGTTACTTTTAGTAAATATAACTGTTATGACAATGATTACTGTGTTTGGTTGATATTGCTTATTATATATGTATTATAATCCTGACAATAGATAATTAAGCATAATATATAATGATGCAATGAGATATATAAGTACTAAATAGTTGATTAATATAGAGAATAGTACAACTATTAGATAAAATATATGTAACGCTAACAAGTGCATTTTGTCAGAAAGAAATTGAAATTCTTTTGTCTGCTCAACTGTTACTCATTGACACAGATTAACCAAACTTATTATAATAATGAGTTTTAACAAGCAACACATAGTCACATCAAAATAGGTCATAACGAACAAAGCTACAAAAAATTGACCAACGACTGCTGTTAAAATAATAGCTCCTTGAAAGAGATCCTCATTCATTACAATGTTCCTACAATGGAGCTTACAGAACTGCAATTTCTTACTTCGCTCTATGCAGCTACAAACGAGGAGGGAGGCCTTATTTTCTGTTTCATTGAAATACTCGTTTCCAATTTGAACTTGAACTTTTTTCTTATTTACTTATAGAATAATTAATTACAAAGCCCGTAATGTAGCGATAAAATAGTCTAGAGTCTAGACTCTTCTAGTTCTAGCTTGCTTGTAGAACAGAATTTTAAGTTTCTAAGTTATTGTTATGCTTGTCTCTTTTTTGGTTCTTGTTTTATAATTGTCATAATAATAAAGTCATAAAAAACATAAAATAAAATAGAATCTGTTTGTATGTATTTAAACAAATCGTACATGATAAAAAAAATATTAAAACAAAATGTATTACCAAAAACAATTACTGTTCTCAGTCTTTAACCATGTCATAGTACATACATATCGTATGTATTTATTCAGTATTTTAAGACTTTTATCACTGTTGTGTATCTGTATTTTATGGAACCGGGTGTAATAAATACAAAAATATGAGTGCATAGACAAATTAATACAAGAACAACATGACAAAGGCTTTTTCTACACATACGTCACCCAACCCTTCATTACCTGACAATGGAAGCAATGTGGTTCAGAATTCATAACGATTTGAATGTAAGAAGGGGCGGCGAAGCATAAACCACGATCCATTTACAAATTACCCAGACGAATGGGAAGTTCACTAGAATTTGCGGTGGTATAAATTTGAATAAATAGCCATCCTGCCCGTGGAGGCTTGATTAAATTTTTTGTTGTGATTCCACGGGTATCTTCAAACAATGAAATTATATTACTGAAGAGAAATCCATACAATACTTATTCTTACGAACCCTGGAATTCAACGCTGTGAACTCGGCTACCAAACGACATGGTGTATCACTTTCAAAATATTACTAGCGTTAAGTAAAGAGTTATTTACAAATGTAGTACTAGGGTGTGTTATACGAAGTCCACTTTTAATATTGGTATTATAATATGAAACGTTTACGTTAACAAAATACATATATACTTTAACATATAAATATAATGTTAAAAGTTGTTAGTAATGACAATTTAGTTTTGCGCTGAAATATGGGAAATAAGTACAAATCATGCATTTAAAGTTATACCGACATTTAGATATTCTTGTCGTCGGGGTCGCGGAGGCTGAGCTCGGGGGAGGTCAAATGACACCAGCGGAAATTATCGACGAATATTTCTGGATTTTCAACGGTTTGACGTTTAATTTGCTGCTTGTTTTATGTCTACTTAACTTGTGTATAGCAGATGTTTTTAGTAAATATTTGTTTCATATTAGACTAAGTAATAATTATACGATCTGTATGTATTCTATATTCATAGATTAGTACAATTGATATATATATATATATATATATAATATATATATATATATATACATATATATATATATATATACATATATATATATATATATATATATATAATGAATGTCTGTCAATTGTCAACTAATACGAATTAGGTATAACTGCAAACACGATAAATATTATATAACGATATAACGATAAAAATGTATACTTGAAAACTAGACCTTATAAACTCATGCTATGTCTCAAGTAACACAAAGCTATAGGCATGAGCTCAAGCTAAAGGCTTATCATAAAGCACACACTGCTATTCGCTTCAATAATTTCCCAAGTACGCAAGGAAATTCATGAACATTTTTATATCAACCGTCGACCTTTGAAATTTCAAAATTTCTTGAATTATTTACTATTCTTATAGATGCTGCCATCAAATCTGTATCAGTCAGACCTGTATCAAATCAAACACTAATTTTAAACCTACCTTTTAAACTACCCGGTTAATATTTTTGCTATTTTCTTTCTGTCAGGCGTTATAGCATCTCTTAACTTCAAACTCTCTTAACTAATTTCTATAAATTGTATATGAGACCACCAAACATGTCCTATCCAACAAAAAAAAAAAAAAAACATAATTAAGGAATCGCATACTACTTCAAAGCTCTGCATAAAAATCAGCTACTATTATCACAAGCTATAAATAGCTAATCATAAGGCTATTATATTTATTGAAATTGAAAATAAAATCCGAAATACCAATCCATAAAGAAATCCCATTAATTAAAATCTCCTTAAAAACTACTGTCCTCGCATAGATTTCTACCGTTTAAGTGGTTTAGTAACTAATTGGTATCTGGATTAACAAACGCGTTAAGCCGTAAGCCAGGATTAAACTCAGCTATACTGTATAGTGAAACGATTTTTATTTCAATTGGCCATCAGTCTATCGCTGCGGGCTCGCTCGAATGGAATAACCGTATAAAGCTAAACGATAAGATATGGGACGACGTAAGTTATTTTTAGAAGTATCCTAACTGATATATATATATTGATATTGCAATTAAAGTGTATTTTTTTAAATATACAGAGATTTAATTCATATGAAAAATGTAATAGCTGCCAAAAGCACACCAACAATTCTATTTTGTATGTATTAATACTTAAATTTTGGACGAAGACAATCTATTTTGATCGAATAACTTTAATTCACTTAACTAATTGATTTCTCATATTTTTCAGATATATCGTCACGAGACGAATCTAAAAGTTGAAAGCCTTAATACATTTTCGTCAAAATTCATTTTTCATAGCAGGGATGTGGTTGGCGTTTTAATTAGAGCTCTTGAAAGATTTTAATCAAGAGCGACTTAGTGATAAGGCATTAATTAACGGGGGTCCTTTTTGTGGAATTGAAAAGTAATTTTCATACCAGGACAATCTATGTATGTTTTTATCTGAGAAGCTATCATAGAAAACATTAATATCTGTTCCACATGGAATCAGCGATTCAAGGAGCCCAATTTGATATCAAAGTGAGCTTTCCAGAATTCAATTTTCTCATATGTCAGGCTGCCAGGGTTCCGAACTAGAGCGGTCTAAGAAGATACCCACAACAAGTGTATTGTAGCTGGTTACAAATTAATTAATTGATTAAATTACTCTGGCATAGGGACCAAACTTTTAAAATTTGTTTTAGTTTTGTGTTTTATTTTACTTTAAGTTATATAAGTTAGGTTAATATTGAGAATGTTTATGTTAAATGTCCATATTTTGGAAGAAAAAAAGATACATTTTATATAAACTTTAAAAATAAATTCATAGATATTAGAAACTATTTAATAATAATATTGAGTAATTTAAATTACGTAGCGTAGTACAAAAGTTTCAGTTATCAACTCACACTTCACTGGTCAATTCGATCGTTTCCAAATCGGTAACATTCAGGACAATTGTTCGCAATGCAATCTTCTCTATATCGTCATTTAATCTTATTATATCTAGAAAACCTTATATAACAATAATGTAATAAATAAAGTTTTTTTAATAATTTAATTTTTTGCTTACTTATAAAATAATTAAAATAGAACGTAAATAGAAATGTTATTTAGGCACTTAAAAGCTGGGCTGCGCTGTACAAGACAAGACTTTATTGTAAGATTCAAATCGTAGCGAAGGTACAAACACTCAAGGGAAGTCACAGTACAGAATAATATAATTGTAGTTATCGGGAACTCTAATTTGATTTATTGTATTTAAAGATTCGATGTCGGAAGGTAAGTGATCTAACTATTACTTCAGCGGATTTGAAGCTTAGAGATCTCTTATTAACCAAATAAGCTAAGTAAAGACAATTTAGTTTACCTAATATAAAATAGTCAACCACTCCATCAACACGGAACTCCTCCACAGAATTCCTTTTCACTGCAGCACACGCACGAGACATATCTTACTTTTTACACGCCCACGTCTCGTCTATGAAAATCGTTTAACAGGACCGTTTAACAGATTGTGTCGACTTAATAATAGTATTGTGAATGTGGACGAGTCGGTTGATGTTTTTGCCGACTCTCTACATACCATTCGTAGAGGCATTTTGAACGCCTTAAAAAAAACAAACCTTTGAATCCTGGTAGTGGTCACATGTATGTCGTATCTTGTTCGTATTATAAAGTATATTGTATTATGTTATTGTATAATGTCTCAAGTTCCCATTTAATTGTCTTATGTGTAAACCTAGTTGTGTTATCTCGTAAGTTTATTGTTTTAATTGTATTTAGGACATAAGATGTCTGGGGACAGATATAACTGGTATGTGTCTTTCACAATTTATAGTTCATAACCCGATTCAGTCATAAACAAACTCCTTTACACATCATATTTTTTTGTAGTTATAGCAAGAGCGGAACAATACAGGTAAATATTAAATAAAATAAATTTAATGCAGAGGATATGTTAAAATGTTTTACCTAACTAATATAAAACTAAAACAAATTTTAAAAGTTTAGTTCTTGTGGCAGAGTACCCATAATGCTGGCGGCATTGCCTCGCTGAATCCCAATGCGTTACTGACTGCCAGACTTATTTAATTCCTTATTAGATCCCTGTGCACTTGTACCCCAAGTTCCAAATGTCTTTACACCAAAGGGAATAAAATCAAAGTTGAAGGACAGATTAAATTTTATAATATATATATTTTATAATTATTCGTATGAATTCCACGATTAAACGCATGTAAATGTCAACATTGCAAACGATCAATACATTTTAAAATGAATCCATTATGACATCAAACAAAGACATTTTATCGTCTACAGACGATTCATTCCCCTTTCGTGACATGTAATAAGTATCATACAAATATCGTCTGGTTTGCCACACCCGTCAGACATGACAAACGAACTCAAGATTCAAACATTTCAGCTTTGTATGTTTGTGAATATTATAAATCTACCCACTACTCGGAATTGAAGGCACATTTGTGAAATTCAAAATCAATTTAAAAATGTTATTATGAGTAAAAATTGTTGTTATTTTAGAAAGCGTGTATGTGGGAGTGTCATGCATTGAAAATTCAACCAAATAGTACACACAACAGACAGACAAAATAGGCATCAAGTGATGCAATAATATAAACTATTTAACAGTCTATGTTAAGTTTCGTTTCCTATTTGCCCCTCTAATGTTCAAAAATCAATTCCACTATAATTTAAGAACCTTTGGTTCGAACAAAAAGCATCTAAAATGAATGAATCTATTTTAGAATTATCGATATTCAACGTTGCCTACAGTTCAAAATTAAACTTGTGTTTAGTTGAGTGCAGAATGCAGGCAATATTGGCGAGAGAGGACTTGAAATGCAATTATGAAGCAGTGTGCCGCTCTGGGACAATCACACTTGTCTGCTCGATAACCACATCTAGTTATCTACTGTACGTAAATAAATTCTACGCAATATTGCTTGCTTGTCTATCTAGGTTATTGTAAAAAAAGCAATTGAAATTTTTGAACGCTTATTTTATTTTATTAAACTATCCCAAAATATATTAAAAAAACAATAAACTTATAAGATAATCACACAAAACAATTATATGGGAACTTGAAACATTTAAGAGATAAAACATAAAACAATATATATAATAATACAAACAAGATACAACATACATGCGAACACCATCAGGATTTAAAGGTTTTTATTATATTAAAATGACTCTACGAAAGGGTTACTTATGCTTGCTGAAGTTGTCTTCGTGTCTCTTTGTAGAAACATCATCGAAGTGTCAGTTTAGATGTTGGCCCTGATTAATCTGCGGTATACCCACAGGTGTCACGTGTTTTGATAGACTGGGTGAACGTAGGAAAAATATTTCTACAGGTGCAACGCATACCAGGGTTTATGGTTTGTGATGTGGTTTTATGGATAGACGTATATGACCGACCAAGTATCCCTTAAATTGAATTATTAGTTTCTTAGAATGTTTGTGAAAAAAATGGAATTAAATTTCAATAAATGGGCTTGTAAATATTTTTATAAATTAAATCCTAAAAAAAAAACGTATCAACAATTCATATAATTATTTGGAACAAGATTTTCATAATGAATAAACAGATTTTAATAGAGTGAAGAAAAAGCATTCGATAGCAATTCTGAGGAACATACAAATCTTACGCTAATGAAAACATTCCTGATATTATAATCTATAGTTTTTATTATGGTTCACGTGTTAATAATAAAAGCAGGCTGGTGATTATTTAAACTTTTAATATTTTACAGTCTCTTTGACCCTCGAGGGTAGAGTTAACACGAATATATACACGATATTTAAAATTTAATATTATTCATGTAGTTTTCACACAAAACGCTCTTAATATTTCATAATAACGGATATCCGGTCCACGGGAGTTTCAAACTCTGCGTCATCCCTTGATAATATTCTACGATTTTGTTGTCTGACAGTTGTTTAAACAGACGGTCATTACCACTGAGGGATGTCATTTTGAAGGGACGAAATGGAGGGCTTATTCATTGATATTAATGTAATGAGATACACGTTAAATGCATTGTATTAATTACTTTGTTTTGTTAAAAACGATTTCTATAACCGTAAATAAAAGACAAAAGACATTTATCTATTTTTGTCCGGGAAATTACTGTGTATTCGTATACTTTAACGCGCCGGAAATCAATGATAATTGAAGACTTTAAGATTTCACTATTCGTTAAACTTTGGAGAGCTTAAGTGAACTTTGGATCTTGTAACTTTAATTATAGTCTGTGAACAAATAATCTTTCCATCCTCAACTTCGTTCATAATACGAAGTAACTTCTATATGAATTTACCTTCGCTGCTGTTTAGTTTATACGGCTTTTATGTATAAACATAAAATGTATATACATATAAAAAACTAGTGTCTATCAGTTACATTTAATGTTTATTTTAGCTTCACTTGGTTAAGATTTAAAGGGGTTAACTATAGATCAAATTGAAAAGATTTAAAATTCCTTAATTCCTTTACTAAGTCATACCTGAGTTGCACTTTAATATTCTTTAGATATTTCCTCATTACTTCTATTTACAATGATAAAATAGACCTATTTTTCTAGATCAAATAAATAGATAACTCAGAGTTACAATAGTCATCATTATATTTACTTGAAAATGTACAGTAATGTTTACTTACCAACTAATTATAAAATGAAAATATACAAACATAAAAAGTAATATATTTATGTTAAATAAATATTTTGAAAACAATCAATTTTCAATGCGAATCTCACGACATGGAATTGAATTAAAAGTAAAAAAAAATTGAAGGAAATCGGATTCCGTCATAGACATTTTAATTTTCGTCAAATGTAAGATACCTTAGTTACGAGGGCGTAGATTCGACGCAATTTCCCCTGGGGCCTATAACTACAGTACGGAGTACAATTCTATTCACTATTGGCGTGCTTTTGGATATACTAACACCCTTGGATGTTCGCAGGGGTGACTGAAGGGATGATTCAACGAACGTCGCGCCTCGTAATAATGACATAAGGAACACAGACATGCAGTATAATATATATTTGTAATAGACTATTCGGGTAAAGCTAAAAACACTTCTCCGTTGAATTTAGAAACGAGATAAAGGGTCAAATAAGTCGTAACTATGTCACAATCAAAGGTAGCTAACCCCTATTTCAAAATTGGAGAAATGAAGATTTCTAATGAACTAATAATTTATTATAACCATTACAGGTTACATACAACGTAACGCAAGTAAGGAAATAAACGTTAATTTTACTACTCTCAAGCGACCATTTAAGGTTTATTACATTTTGAAGATTTTTTAATGTATTATCAAAATTTAACTTAACAATGGTTTAAGTAAGTTAGCCTGAGTAACGAAAGCTCTATATTAAATATAGGTTGTAAACTTTATCGCGAATTGAGTATCTTCAAGAGGACGTTGACTTAAAAAATATTATAGTGAACTATCTCTCTCTCACATGCATCTACTTCACTCTTCCGTAAATCGAAATCAAAGCTCGCTCGTTCGTCGTGTACGAAGCGCTGTGAAGTATGTGCAGTCAACGAATACTCTGAAGTGAGCGCTAAGTGGTGGTGCGTTCCAATTCCTGCAATCCTATAATAACAGCATATTCCGTAAATAATGTTTTTGATGTTTGCATGTGATACAAAAAATATAATAAGCAAAAAAAAACAATAAACAGTAAAATGTGATTTTTTTAATAATTTTTGGAATAAAGGAACAGAGAGATATTTAGTGTTTGAACAAATTCACTCATGTCATTCGCTAGAAGCGGTTGAAGTTTATAAGACGTGAGTGCGGAACGGATCTGCATATGGCGGACATTCAGTTTATGTTTATGTCAATAAGGATCTGATTTTCGTTTGCGCGGGTGAGGATTTATCAAAAATCTGTGAAACAAAATGTGTTGGTGATTTTGTGAATTGTGAGAGTATATGTGATAATGGTTTTCCTTATTGGACTCATTAGCAACATCACTTTTTCTGTGGATATATAAAGGTACCTTTTTATATGTTTTCCTATATAATTTTCGATGCATTCAATAGTTAGTTTAGGGAATTGAATAAAATAAATCCAATATTAGTACTTTATAGGTTACAGCTATTTATTAAAATCAAGTAATTCAGTTTACACCGATTCGGCCTAGGTTAGCACAGGCAGCTGATAGGATATTTCATTTTTTCTGTGATATCTCGCTGTACATGCGTATATAAATAATTCTATTTAAAAAATCGTTCTTAAAATATATCATAGAGTCAAATAGATCTCAATAAGTCATATTAATGAATTCTGTAATAAAAATCTTACAACTGAAGTCCTTGACTAAAGCTTTTATAAATGTGTAACATACATTAATTTAAAATACATAAATACTATACCTGAAAATCATTTTTTCAAAGGTTACAACAAATATACCTAAATACTTTAAATATATATTGGGAAATATATGTATTAAATCAACTTACCATATATGACTTATCATAACAATACCAAAAATAATAAACATTTGTTTCCTCTTAATCAATAGGTGTGAGAAGAATATGGACATGTTTACATGTTGGACACACATGTATCATCTCTATGTCATTATTCATATGCCATGTGTACATTGTGATTTATGATGCTCTTAAAGTATTTAAGTTATTTTCTGTATTATCTTTAAACATAAATCAAAACTAAAAATACTATGTAAAGTTTAAACCGCTAATAACTTCATTTGCCAGCTGCTGCATATGCCAGTCAATGATAGCGGGACATACATATAGTATAATATATTACTATTGTTGGTTACTCTCTTAACATTTACTAAATTCTTTATTTAATTTAGGTAAAATCTTTTTTAAAATTTTTAGTTTTTAGAAGTAAAACTAGAACTAGACCTTTAGAACAGCTGTTGCCCAGTTATAGTATACTGGTTTTTATTAACCTAGATAGGATTGAAGGTTTTTATTCAACACATTTACTTAAAAGAAAAAGTGATTAAATATCTTAAGTTATAAAAGGTTTGATTTTGTATTGTTTAAAACCTTAAAGCAAATATACCTAACAAAATATATATATGTTATAAATATTATAAATGTTATCAGTATCAGTACTGATTCTCCTACTTGGGCATCACAATCCAGCTAATGTCTGACTATTAAGTGAGCATTACTAGATTTAAATGTTAGACCTATACTAAAGCTGCTATGTACCTTTATTAATTAGTAATTAATGTCTATTAACCAGCCGGTTTCTGCATGGTTCTTATATGCAGGATATAAGAAGATCAGTTTCTATGTCAGCTGATTCTTGTACTTTTGTTTAGATTATGTTAGACAATGTTATATGTATTGTTTGAATTTGATTTATATTTAAGTATAATGCTGTTACGGCTTCCAAGCCTACAACATGAAATATGTTTTAGATTATCCATCTGCAATCTCATATTGACTATTTTCAAAAATGTGCCTGCCCTGTAATATTATTATTTTATCACTTCTTTCATAACATATGTAATGTTTATTCATATAATTAACAGCTAAAATTCATATTAAAATGACTCTGAATAAACTTCATTTTGACTATTCTGTATATCACATAGACATTGATAGTGCTATTTTATATTTTCAACATAAGTCGTTGAGGCGCTCCGAAATGTAAGTAGTATTTAACGTGCATTTAAATGTAGCGAAGTAATAGCTACGCAGAAACGTTACGATTTTGTTCAACGCTATTACTTTAAAAACCGCGATCCAACGTCATTATAGGAGTTACTACGATCAGTTTATCGTTTAATCTTGTATAAAATATCGCGTAAAATGCGTTCATTGTTGAGTACGTTATGTTTATAAAAGCTTAATCAGCTTCCGCACGGAAACTAAGCTCGTCCGGATAGAAATGCTCGCAATGCAGTTTTATCTTAATTATTTGTGCTTGTATTTCAAGCTTATATTAACATTTTTAATACTACTTATATTAAAAATAAATCGATTGTTCTGTCTTTTGCAATTGTTTTATTTCAATAAAGAATTATAAATTATCGTTATCCTACCAGTTAGAAAAGGATTCTAATGCTTGATTTCGTCTACTGCTAGATTTTTATTTTATTTCTTTAGTTAGAGTTTATCGCTTCTTTAAAATTGTAGCCTTTATTTATTTATAACATTTATTAAACAAATATTGCTTCAGACGAGTTATCCAATTAATCAGTTTGTGCGTCTGTAAAACAGTTCCCTAAATAGGACCAGACGGTGGACATCTGTCTTCAATAAAACCATGATTTATATTATATGGAAACATTAGGGCTGACCTATATAGTGTTATCACATCGAGAACTTAATTTGGCTGTTATATTGATTTTCATTATGCTATAAATTTTAAAGGTTATAATATGTATTTATCGTAAACAAGCTCGTAAAGTTAACCGTGTACTTATATCAGCTAGTCACAGGTCATTTACCTATCCAATTTTAAATGAATTAATAGTTTGTGTTGATAATGAGTTCCGCGGTTTTAGTTTATAACAAGGCATTGGCGTATGTATTTATGTGAACTAAATTGCAAATTGTGTAATAATATCGGTAGATTATTTACTGCTGAAATGGTGTTATTTAAAAAGAACGACTTTGATTGGTCTAGGAGGACGTTTGTGATTAGTCACGTGACATTGTCTTACGTTCGTTTGTCCAATCACAATGCAACGATTACGTCTATCGTTTATTGCGCATAGAGTGCGCTTTTATAATGGATGGTGTTATGTAATTGTAGAGCGACTCTACTTCTTATGTCCATATTCAAAAAATAAATAATGAAATTAAACGATGTTCCGAGTTTAAAATGAGTTTATTTCGTTTATTTAATTTTTAACCGACCCTTCGGCTGTTATTCATTCGTCGTGGTCGCGGTGACCGGTGTTAATCATTTAGTTATATGGGTAGTGAATGTGAAAACTTAAGAAAATAATAATAATGAAACACTACAGAAATAACAATGACTATGCCAAAAGTGTAATAAAATAAAAATTGTAAAGAAAATGAACAGACTATTTTAATTTTGTTTAAATAACTTCATAGGCCGTAATATCTAACCTGTTATTTTGATAAACTTAAGGTTAATAGGTAGATTAGTTTTGGCAATATGTGGATAAATTTAATCACATCAGTCAAGTAAGTTAAGTCGGTATTCTCGTACCTATACAAGGCGACGCAAATGTTTAAAACAGGATGCGACGGATTAGTATTTATGAATCCTCTTATCACATAATTAGTTTCAAAACAATCTTCAGATAGGTCGTTGACTTGGCGTCGGAGTTTTTGCAATCTATTCAAAGTTGAATCGCGATGGTGCATGACTAGGTCATTGTTAAGTTTTGTGTTTGCGATGAACATTTCACAATACAGAACTACAATGGTGGGCCGAATTTATGAAAAGGATAGGACAACGCCAAGGAGTCTTGATTTATGTGCACAGTAGGTCAAGCTTGTACAATGAACTTGTAGTCTCTGATTTTTGAAATTCGTTTCACCGTATTCATGATACGATAAAATAATTGTTTATTTGTAAATAGAGGTTACGTCGTAAAAGGTACCAAGATATAGAAAGCTTACCTAAAGTCATGTATTATTAATTTATTTGTATGTACACGCACGCACGTATCACACACACTCGCACACTAACATAGATATACACATACACACAATAGCAACTGGTCCTGGTACTTGTTTTGTTTTTCTTTTTATGGATAATTATTTCTTTGTTTAATTCATTGTTTTCTAATTTGTGTATTTTTAAGATTAATAAGAGAGAGATCGTGTTCTTCTAAAACAAGTAGATGTTGTTACTTAAATGGACCACTAACCTGTTTAAGTCAAAAAGTTAACTAGTGTAGAGTTTAATGACTATTACGTGAAACATTGGCTATGTGTATGACTTTGTCTGTGTATATAAGATTTATTAATGAACACTGCTTTTCAGTATGTAAGCTGCTTATATAGATAAATATCCTAGCGATCAGTCGTCTCAAGACAAATATAATATAATAAGTAACTGCAGAAATTACAAAATATTATTACTTAAACAATAAAAGCTTTTAGTAAACTAGGTCAAATTATATGTTCAATGTGACCTATCGAAATGCAGTTGTGAAGCGTTAAATTAATAAATGCATTCTCAGCTGACACAACCATTAATACACACCTTGACCAATATTAGAAGACAATTCATAAATGTTGTTTTTTTTACAGACTTTTGGTTGCTGACTCTCGGGCTTCATCATGCACACCGAGATCCCACCCGTGAGTATTAGATTATTAATATTTTTCATATTAAAGGGATATTTTAAATATAAACTTTCGCTATACACATCACAATGTAACGTCGTTACGTATTCAAACGCCATCTGTGGATATTGACTGTAATTGCTCCAGCATACTTTCCCTGATAGCCACCGTAGAATGGCAGACGGGATTTTAATGTATTCTGATGAAAGAGGGCGCTGTAGCGTTTACATGTTACTAAAGTAGATGGAGCTGGATGAGAGGTTTAGTTTAGTGTATACGCCCCCCGTCAGATGGCGCAAAACGAAATATCGCACGATTGTAGTAGTTGAAGGGAAATTATTTAGGTGGTGCTTTGACAACTTGTTTTTTAATTTATAAAATATAAGGATTAATATATTATTTCTAATTACAAAATCATTGTTTAGTTCGTTTTACGTTAATAAGCGCCTACTACGACGCATACTGTTACATACGTATGATGAACAAGTCGTTTGGAACATTAAGGCAAGTAGACGTAATCAATTATATTATTATGATACCACACACACATAGGGGGTAACATACTTTGTACATTCCACGGCATTTTTGTCATTGTCAATTACAACAAAAAATGGGGTGTAGCTGTGTCATGGACACGGCCGTGTTTTTTCACGTGAATTTACGTAACGGATTATATTTTTTCCTCGCTATTCCTTTGTGTTGTAATTAAATTTGTGTCGATGATAGAGTATAATCTATAATACCAAACTATTTCCCCCCTTCCAGTTATTTGGCTTTCGGATTGCCATGTTATTTACGCGAAAAATATTAATATAAGAAAATGTATACATGCGCGTAAAATTGTATGTCACTGGCCTACATGGACAAAATTAAAACGGCTTCGTAACGTTAAAAAATTATAAAGTATTGCATATGTTTCCATTGTTGTGCAGTATAATGTGTTTTCATTTCCCGATCGGTAGGGAGCTTCGTTTGTTTTAAACTTTATTTTTAAATATCCTGTTTGTTGTATTACAATATTTATTTATTTTGATTGGAAACGATACGTATGAAGGCGGGTATTCCTCGACAATGTTGTATATTATCATGATATTATTGGTTTTTTTTTTTTTTGGAAACCAGTAGAAACTGCTTAAGGCGTGATTTTTTTTTTCGGTTTATGACAAAGTTTCTCATCAATCAATTTAAACTAAAGAAAGACTGAATGTTTTAAAGAAACGAGATATTGGCGAGTTAGTTCGTTAAATAATAATGAAAAAAAAATACTATCTGGATTAACACGTGTTGCGATAAAAAACGATCTGTGTAGAAGACATTTTTTTATTAAAATAATAATAAATGAAAAGTCTAGATTGATGAAACATTCAAGCAGTGTTTCGTTGAATGAAGTCGAATCGTCAGCCATTCCCGTATTGTCATGCATAGTGAATGAGTTGGGAGAAATTGGCTAAAATGTAGAATCTAGCGTGTCTCGAATGGAGCTTTGTCGTAAATTCCTAGTGCGGCCTGCCCCGCCCCTGTGGCGCCCACGCCTGTTCTGGATATTCCAAGTAACGAATGGCTTTATTAAGACTAAATATTACAATTTCCAAACTGTTCCGATAGTTGGAATTGCTAATGCAACAATGAAGGAGCCGAGTGAAAAGATGCGATCCAAACGGGCGGTGCCGGTTTCCTGTTATATGAACGGTGGAATTGCAGTTTCACGCCGAGTTAGTAAAGCTGGATGTTGTTCTTTACACTAATTTAAACTATTCATTCTGAAGTAGACGGCTTGGAAATTACACCGTTAGGATTTATTAAGCGTGCACTATTTTTCACTTCCGGGCTTAAACGATTCTCGTGATGAAGCGTGTAAATATTTATATATTTGATTTTGTATCTGATGTATATATATATTTAAATAAAATATTTGTCGACACGTGAACGAAAGAAATATCACTTTCGAGAAAATTAGAAGAGAAGAGCTAGCTTAAAGCACGTCGATTTCAAGCCAAAAGACGTTAAATAAAACGTGTTTATTAAGTATGCACTACGAATAAATAATAAAACTGTACAAACTTGCAAACAACAAAGTACATCTCGAACAAATGACTGTGATTTAATATTGCTTAGTTATCTGCGTGCTTATAATTTGTTAGTCCCCTTTCGAGGTCCACGTCGGCTTTTGTTACCGCGAGGCGTCTTTTGTTCATTGCGAGCCCGAATTGATAGTATCTTGAATTATTATGATTAGGATTCTTTGGTTAGACGCTAACTCGCTAAAACGTTCATTAACCGTTGAAGTTTACTCATTTGGAACACGATCTTAATTAGGGATATTTGTTATCAAAAAGAATGAAACGATTGCTTTTCTAAATAAATATCTCTCTAGACCGATTTGTGTACGTCCGAAATAGGCTGTTAAATATGCGTTCATGCTCTTTTACTGTGGTATACCGCATACGTGCCACCGCTTAATGATTATTCGCAATTCGATAATTTTTTAATTAATGCAATAAAGCACGTGTCCCGATTGACCTGCTAAATTAATAAAGCACCTCTCGTAAAATCAATGGAATCCAATATATCATGCTAGAGCCGTCGTGTCACGCACCTCGCACGAAATTTAACTTTAATATCATATAGTGGCCTTAAATTTATCGATAGACGGTGGCTTTTTCAATTAGTGAAAAACATTCAATTGTCATTGTGTTTATAGTGTAATTGTCGGTTTGTTATCCATCCATCTTGACCGTTGTAATGGGTGGCCATCAAGTAAATGAATCGTCCGACAGTCCGCTCGATCGGAACGAGTGCTTTGTAGCGGTGCCACTGGCCGCGGAATTGCTTTTTGTTTTTAACGTTCGATGTACCAAGTGGTGCCTTTTGCTGCCTCACTGCGTATCGCTTTATTAAACAGCACGGATTGTGCCTTTTGTGATTCTGTCCCGTACCCTCGATTAGTATGATTCACATGGTATTGAAGAAATCTATCTTCGATAAAACATTAGGTATCATGCAAATGTATTTGTAGTTTAATCTACGTAATTTATAGCGAACCATAAGTTTTGCATAGCAAGTAGAATGTACTTATTACAGATTCCGATTGTGTAAAATCATAAATATCAGCTCTGGCAGTGGTTGCAGATGTGTAGAGGTATCGCAACGCCACACCCCGTACATTAGGCGGCGAGTGCTTCCGCGCATTTATCAATCTACCCTCCGCGGAGACTGTTTTATTACAATTTTTACGCTGCACTTAAATTCGGTTCTTTCTAGTTGCAATTGTATTTTTTTTCAAATAATCATTCTGTTTACGACCAACGAAACATTAGCTGTTCAGTTTAAGTAGTGAATAAATCACGAAAATTAATTATTTAAGACATTTACTATGACAAATAAAATGCCATAATCATATTCCTATGTAAGTTTAAGATAAGGTGGAGATCGTACTTTGAACACGACACACATTATATACATCATAATAATCGACCGCTTTTTAATTGTCGTAGACAATATATACAGTCGTTCTAAATACACTATAATAGACACTACAATACGCATATCTTTTGCAACAAAACAGTCGAAATATCAAGTTGTAAATAATTATATAAATATATTTATTTTTATGGTTAGTACGTACTCGCGTAAAGCAATCAATGAGTTAGTGTGTGACTATGTTGAAATCAAATCTGTTAACAGACTTTTACTTCCAATATGTGATTGCAATGGCTTGAGAGCTCTATATGCCCAGTGCGTGAAACGATTACTTTTTATAATGAATAACAACTTTCTTTTGTTTCTCGGATAAGCTATTATTAATTTTTAATTCGAATTAATTACCCCCGTTTCGGTTTTCGATAGCGAACTTCGCTCGGTAATAAATAAACGAATTTGTATACCGCCAATAACACTTGTCTGCGGTTCGGCCGAATTGAATCGTTAAGATGCGGACGGGCCTCTTGTAATAGTCTCTTTGAGTGATGGTCCTTTGATCATTGACGCGTTACTGAAACCCTAGTGCGGTTACAAAAAAAAAACATGTTTATTCAATGCGTTTATTTAATTTAATTATGAGATTGAAACTTTATGTGAGATAATTATTTTTTATTAATATATGTATACTCAAATCTTTGACTGTATCTACGATATTATAGAGACTATATGAATAAGTTTATTATAGCGTAAACGAATGTAATGTTATCTGTTCTATCACGGATAGAGATCGCTTAAACATCTGGTCCTGGAAAAAACTGTGCTAGAAATCTGTTTTAGTAGTCAGCCGATAAATTTTTACGATATTTAAGATTCATACCATAAACGTTATCACATTTTCATCAGAATAAATTGAATATGCACTGTGGTAGTTTGAAATTTGAAAAAAAAGTATTGTGTTATTGAATTGTGTATTTGAACACACACGCTTACTCTTGTATACGAGAGATATGTATAAAGTTACTGCAATTTGTCTCGTGTAATTAGTATTGCTTCCATGAAGTTATGATAGTTTCTCAGTGCTCAATATTATGAAACTAAAATAAAGTTAATAATATTCGTTTGTCGGGCCATTTTATATTAACATTACGTAACTAATTAAATAAAGTACGATGTTCGCTCGTCGCATTGGAATTCCCACTTGAGTTGGAATCTTAAGTTTTTGCTATTATGCACGTGGGACAGATTTGTGGCTTGGCACGACAATGATATGTGCAGGCCGTATATCATAGGTAATAATATATTCACTGAACCACGTCCATTCACGTCTGGAATCTCGCTAATGGCCCCGATTTAATTACCCACGGTTACACCACTTAATTTCCGCTCTGAAATCTCACAATCTTGAATCACTCAAGTTTAATATATTAGATTTGGCAATCTGCGTTCACGTTAATCTCGGTGTGCAGCCGCAATTACACGATACTCGTAAAAAAGTGATTAATTAATATGGTTTTAAAGGTCGAAAAGTGGTTCAAAATTATGACGGAGGAAAGAAATCGATCGGTTGATCGTACCATATATCATTTGTGCCAATATCTTAATACTATTTGATTGATCTACTTAATTATTAAATACTTCGTTAATTATTTTATTTATTGTCGGATCGCATCTTTGTCTGTCCCCATAAGTTATAAAAAAATCTTATATATAGTTTTATCTTTATTAAAAAAATATAGGTTTTAATTTTCTACAATAAATAAAACTTGTTTCTTTTACAATTATCATTCAAGTGACATTTAATACGAAAACACATTAAGCGTTAAAGTAGACAATTAGTCATTATAATACTATTCACGTACGATATTTAATGGTATTCAATATAAAGTTAGCATACAATTATTGTGTCTGTGTGTATTTTTTATTCACTTTGTTGGGAAGGCGCACGTTCTGTAAAGTAATCTTTCGGTACTTCACTGGCAGCGAGTTAAATTTTGGTTGAATGATGCGCTAATAGTACTAGATGGGCACTAAGCCAGAAATGTAAAGCTAACACAAATGGGAATGTATGGCTATCGATCAAATGAACAGTGAGAAGCGTATAATCAAACATATAGGTTTAGTTATTACAAAAGTCCATATAACAAAAGTCCAAAAGTTACATTAAATGTTTCTGGCTTTAACACGGTAGTGTACATATACCTAGATATCGGTACAGTTTGTAGCACGGCAGCTGTAATGTAGATGAGGAGCGAGATAGGATAAGGGTCACCTCATTTAATATTCCCCGTCCGATGTGGTAATGGAATATCGGTGTGAGCGTCAACGGTGTCGATCAATATTTTATTTTGGTAAATTGCATCTGATGTCAGGTCAACCTTTCAAGTTGATATGCAGCTCCGAATGATGAAGGTATTTTCTTACGTTCTAATAACTGTTTATAATACAAGAGTGAGTGGATAATTGAATTTCATATAAACGCGATTCTCTAATATATTGCTGATTTGTATTTGATGAGGTGCAGGTAGTGGAAATAAATGCTAAATTGAATAAGAAGTTATTCTTTATAAAACGTCCTAGTCCATAAGTACTGTGTGTCTGACACAGAAGGCTGATCATCTGTTCAAACAAATAAAGTGAAAATTTATAAAGTGTTGTAATATTGTATAACATCACCCCTACGTGTTTATTACTATCACAAAATTTGCAGCAATTCGTCAGATGACAGCATGACACTGTTCGCATAGTTTTTTTTTTGTATATAGAACCCACTTATTATTTATTTGATCCTTAAAATAATGTTTCTTCTCCCGTTTCGAAGGAGAGCTCAGGAGATAACGTGTCTGAGATATTACTCCTTATGTATGATGGAGTGGCCGACATCACGTTATAAAAAATTCACGACTTCTCTAAAGGGCTATATAAAATATGGTCCGAGTATCTGTTGTCTGGAGAACAATGTTTCGTTTTGTCTAGAAGCTCATTTTTATTTACGAATTCTCATTTTAAACGTAGCAAAATGATGCTTAGACCTAACCATAGAGGGGGTTTTGTAACTGGGCCCAAAGTATACAGGTGCCTTTTTTATTGATTACTTTTTTAGGAAAGAGTATTCTGTCCAAACCCATTATGTTGAATATGCAAAGTTATTTTCTTGTAAAGGAGGCCTTATAAGTTTAAAACATACATTTATTTACCCACTTGTATTACAATATTTAATCTCTTTACACAGACGTATCATCGTTAAATCTGCTCTATGCAACATCATAGAACATTTTTCTAGTATAAAGTAGGTGTGAAATGCCACTTCGCCGGCTGCGGTACTCTTTATAGTTATTGAGCCACTATTTTTATCTCCACATAAAATGCAATAATGCAGGAAGCTTTTTAAATTATATGCACGCCACGTCTTTTAGAATGTTGTGTTTACTTTGGAACGTAACAGTACCTTTACGTCGATAACGATATTATTAATATACACAACTAGATTTTATGAATACCATATAAATATTCGATAAATAAACATATATATCCACATTTTAAGTAAAACCTTTTAAAAAAGGCACTCTCAACACACTGCCAACGTGCTACTCAGTATAACGACAAATATGTTATCTCACGTACACACATTTACATTTTAGCCGTTTCTGACAATTTTTAATTGTCCTTTACAGTTTAAGTTTTTGTATTGCAATTATTGCTATATTTGTTTGTATTGGTAAGAGTGTATATACTGCCTAGCCTATATATAGCGTGGTAGTGTGTATATATTTGGTAGGCAACTTTACCTACCTAATGCGTGTATACATTAGTTAGGTTGGTAACATATGTCTTTTCGTAACTCAATTTTATAAAATATACATTTTATATAAGATAGTCTGCTTTGTTTAGACGTTTGATCGGCGGAAATGCATCTCGTGGTTAAAGGTTATCGTTTTATGTTAGAGACATTGAAATTTAAGTAATAATAATCTAACAACGCTATTTCGCTATATGGGTCTTGGCATTACCCTGAAAGTAGTTGACGTGAATAGACTTGCAAGGATGTCCAAACGGTTGCTGGAAGTTTTCATTTTTTAAATGTCCGTTGTGTAATCATGCTTTAGCGTGTGTATAGTAAAATATATTTATTTGTTTCGCATTAAGTTTGCTCAGCTTTAGACAATACAAAGGTAAAGTTTTATTAGCACACAGACACAGGTTTGGAATAGGGACATACAATAATAAACACAAAAAGTCATAATTGAGTGTGCAGTGTATAATATTCAGTGCACGAGACGACATGAGACGAGTCATGAGACCACAGCACTGATTTTCATCAGTATTTCATTTTACATACAACATACATAGAAAATATTTGTGCTTTTATTTAGTATTTTAAAGGTTTTACAATTATGTTCTACCATATTGGCCGTTAATATATATAAACAATAAAAGATTGTGTTCGTCCTATAATAAACTATATGACTGAATAATTATGTTTTGATCCTAAAACACAATACGTGCTTCAAAAGTATGATGAAATTCCAAAAAATGCATTGAGAATCGCAAAAGCTTTAAGCGATTCTGTTCGTTAATGGACGTGGACTTACTGTCGGCGTTGTTATGTTGTTAATAATTCCAGTAGCACACAAAAAGACGTATATGATTTTTCTTAAACATCTATTCGGTAAAATTTACATTTAGCTTTTCGTAGAATATTTTTTCAAAACCAAAGCCAATCATTCATAACATAACGTAGTTGAGGTGTCGTTCAAGAATGAAATAAAATCTTGTGTTATCTATAAAGGTAATTAACACCACGATGTTTAGTAGATAGAAAACATTAATGTATTATATAAGAATCAATAAACGCGTACTGTGAAAGTTTTGAAAACGCCCGCCCAAAAACGCAACAGTATCTCTGTGGCCCACGGTTAATGGACGCGGAGTCTCACCGCCGGCGTCGTTCGTTTGTTTAGTATTAATTGCGCCTTTTGTCGCCTCCAGCCGTCGCTTGCGGTTATGTGGAGGACAATGCTACACATCTTTACGACTGTACACGGGACGGAACAAATTGGTCCGAGAAATTCCGTTCCACAACTAACACCTATTTCCCAGTTAATATCAATTGCACTTTATTTGCAGGATTATTTTAGTTGCAAATGTTTAGGATATAATGAAAACTTTAGGCTTCATTGTTTGGTTACGGTGCCGAGTGAAAGCGGCGTTTGTTTCATACCGATATTAGGAAAGTACATTCGCCTTCAAAAGTAGACGTTTGCAGGAGAGCCCGAGTTATTTAACTTGAAATTGCTGGTAATATCGCCGAGAAATAAATTATTTTAGAGCTCGCTATTACTTCCTCCATTGAGAAGATTACAGTGACATTTTTCGCTGTTTTTCTTCATTGTTCAAACGGAAATAAGCAACTGCAGTTTTTTGACAAGTGTGCGAGCTTTTGGCGGGATTTTTTTGTCGAATAATTTTATTTATAGCACACGGGGGAGCTATGTTGTGTTGTTTCAAAGTTGTTAATTAAATTATTCAGTTGATAATTTGTTTGCTGATAGTGTCATGCTGCATAATTTTCCATTAAATATTGCTTAAAATAGTGTATGAATAATGTTCGTGAATGTACTTATTTTGGTGCTGCAAAAAACGTTGGATATTTACCGCGTAAAACAGAACGAGTATTTGTTTTTACTGAGTATTTTTATTAATGTATTTACAAATTTCTGTTAATCTGAAAGCGAAGATATATTGTGGAACATTATTAAGTTTTCACCATGACCGGGCACATATATGGATGACGCGGTAGTTAGATTAAAAAAAGTATGACGAGATAAAAAAAGCAAGTTTTATTTACAGCCCAATTTTAATACAGCTGGCGACTTGTAAATTTTGTCACACTGTATAAATAACGTATTCATAACGCGTGTGAGATTCGCGACACAATTTAAATGTTGTCATGCGTCAAATTCGAGTGGACTGCTTTGATATTAATGGCAATACCGCCCGTGCCGAAGGGAGCGAAATTTACCAAGTTACAACTTAGTTATTCATAAGAAAATTGAAATTTATTAAAATTTATCGTTTTAATTTCGAGTTATTTCTACCACAAAGATTAACTGTGGGTTGATATTATAAAGTTTATAATGTTGCTCGCAAATTGCTTTGCCTTCCAAATAATAGACCAAGAATAACAGAACAGAGTATATTTACTATATTTGGTTCTCTGAGTTACAAGTTCTCTTCGACGTCAGCATTTTTTGTTCATAAGCTATTTCTTTATGTAATTACTTTTTTAAATTAAATTATCCTTTAGCTATTTTCCTTGGTTTTATTATGTATGTATTTTTTCATTCTTCGCACCTATTTTGTGGGTTGGCTGGAAAAGAACGCTTATTTGCGCTTAGTGCGTATACTAACATTTACCTACTTTTTCTGCAAAATAGTGCGAATAAATCAAATAAAAGCTTAAATAGCTAGTTTTTGACTTACTAATATTTACACATAGGTAAGGTAAATTAAGGTTTACAGCTATTTATTTATTAAATCCTTTGACCTTTATTAAATATACCACACTAAATCAGTTAGACTTGAACAGACTATAAAACTTCTTTGCTGTATAGCTGTGTACTCTTGAATGAATTTTGTAATATTCAGCATTTATGATAATTATATTTATTGCATTGTATATGTTTAAATCGGTTCGTTGGGTGCAAAATTGGTCAAAAGAAATATGAATAAAATTGAATAAAAAAATAACAATTGCATTTGAAACAGTACATTTATATTTTTAATTTGCTTTCTATTGGTATTGGGCCTTTGTGTTCGTTAATTTGATTTTACGCTTTCAATGTTTTGTATTGTTTTAAATATTCAAAATACAAAATATAATATATGGCAACAGCTTATGAATACTGCCTTAAATGAACCAACATTATTTATATATTTATTCAAACTCACCAAACTTCTTTTGAACACCGATCTTTATCATAAAGTTTAACTTTTATAGAAAAAAATGCAACTGAATTAAAATCAAAAAAGTCAGCACTATTAAGGTGTCGTGTGACCTAATATTTTTTAGTTATCCGCTCTAAGAATCGATGTTCCTTAGTTCCATTTGTCAAGTCCAGCCTTAACAAGAACAAAGGACTGCTCGTCTACAATAAAACATAACATTAGCCAGCCGCTGCGATGGGATGCTATTTATTTCGCTCTGTGTATAATACATTGCGTGAAGGTTTAGTGTTGGGTGAAGTAGCTTTAGAGGAGTTGTTTTCATAGATCGCATAGACTATGTTTTTTTTGGGTGATAAATATGGTTTGAATGTATGCAAACATAAATACAATAGAAGATCGACTGTGGACGTGTCAACGATACACAATCTTATATTCAGTAAGGAAGTAAAGTAATCAATCAAACTGTTTACAATAATGTAATTTCCCCCACATAATTGTATATTTTCCAATATTTAAGTATGTTATATAATTAAAAAGCATTAAAAATCACAGTGATAAACAAAAGAACGTTCCTACGGTAATGGTACAAGTTGGCGTAATGGCGTTACGGAAAAATGGAGTCTCCGAATGGAACACCTGTCGCTAACGGAGGCTGGATTGTTTTGCCGGGACAAATTGATGTGATATCAGGCTACAGTGTTATTTTATTGCCCTCATTCTTGTCAATGTTTTCCACAGTTAATGTTTCATCTGCGAAGACGTGTTAACTGTTGCAGAGTTTATGGGACGTAAAATAGGCTTTTTGTTATGTTGTTTGTTTAGTTTAGTTGAATCATGTCTATTATTATATAATGATTAAATGAAGTGTTCATCTCAGTAACTATATTATGTCGTATTTAACAAGTTCATAGATAAAAACCAATCTGGCTCTATGTATATTAATTGCCAAGTGTCTTCAGTGAAACTAAAATAGAAATGAAATCTTCGCGTATGTAGGACGGTTTTGTTAAAGAGAATTGAGACTCAAAATGATTGCAAACGGTTATGCCTAATAGGGTGTGGCTATAACAATATAATACGCATAAAAGCAGATTTGTTAAATTTAAAATTTGAATAGAAGAAACTCATTAGCGGGATTTCTAATACTAGCCGACAAAATGTTCATTGTTGGGAATATTCTTGTCTATGACATAATTAGAGCAAATGTATTGTAATTGAGTTGAAAAAGGTAATCATGTTACCTTGATAAAATAATTGTTGACGTATATAGAAAGTTTACTATATATAATTTACTACTACTAGAGTATTATGGGAGTTTGCTTCCACTTCGCAAAAATATATAAAATGTAATGCCCCTTTCGCGAACATGAAACTTTCTTCATAGTTCCGCATAAATATTGATACCAATAACATTTTCACTACTCATTTTAACTATTGAACGCAATCAAACTATCATGAATATAGTTTTATAGAGTTATCGTGATGAAATAAAGGTCGAAGTGCTGCAAACTTCAAATTAGCTTCACAAATTCAAATTAACTTGACGCCAATATCAAAAGTTTGTAATATGAACTAGCGATTTCGTGGCCTTGTTATAGTTAGTGTTTGGGCTGCCGATGGAATATGAAAATAATGAAACATCGCTAATATTATTTGTTTTTAATCCAAATATACATAAGTCATATTATATGGTATGCTGAATGTATATTGAATAAAATCTGTTTAAATTTACTTAACACGAACAAATATATATACAATACAATACAATTATACTGATACAATTGGACTTTGTTCATTTTGTACTCCCACCCCATCCTTTTCCCCTTCCCTCGTCCCTCTACCTCTCCTTTAAAGGCCGGCAACGCACTCATGAGCTACCAGCTGCGTGAGTGTCTATGGGCGGCGGCTTCACCTTTATGGTGGGCCGCCTGCTCGTTTGCCACCTCTTCTGTAAAAAAAAACTTAAACTGAACAAGGTATACTTATATCAAACAAAAAGTAAAAAAAAAATCGTTGCAAAGTTGTTCTATATACGTAAAGCCGTTTATAAAACGTCGCAGTATTTGACGAGGCGTCTAGCTCAAGCCTGCCTCATCTAGATAATGGACACTTCAATACAGAGCGACATACTATCGCTTCGACGATTCTAAACAAGATTTTTACTTGAAAAAGATTGAACACGACACATAATTAACCTGAATACCTATGTTTTGTTGAAATGAGAATACCGGTTAGGTCACAGCTTTATAACTTGTATAATAAGCTCCAACGTGTATTAAAGCCTTTGTGGGTTCTTAAATTTTTTAGCTTTATGTTTTGGTGAACGTAAAAGGATCGCGGGATAAGGAATATTGTAAAATTTTATATCTTTAATTAAAACTTAGGTGGTATTATGGCGTATATACTGAATAAATATAACACGACATTAGAGCTTTAAATTATGTTAAGCTTGCCCAGCCGTGATGGTAATTTTGTGAACCTATAAAAATAACCTTAAAATTATATTTGACATAATTCGTAATATTAAATAAGTAAACTTAAGAGGTGATTTAAATTGTAAACTGCTAAAACCCTTGTTATTAATTAAGTAAGTCTAGTATGTCAATATTAATTTGCGCATTTATTTACTTAAGTTAGTTACTTAGTTAGGAATAATAATTGAGATTTACGATCGTTTCGCCGAATTAATTTTTTTAATGAATATACTATAATATATTATTATATATATTACACACAATGTTAGTAACTTTTCTATATTTTGCTTTCATTCAATTATGGTTACCTAATAATTACCCTTCAAAAGTAAGACATATTTACGAATCTAATAACAAGAAGCTGGAACCGAATACAAATAACAGTTAAATCGTCTCACATCGAATGTTAGGTGTTAATTATAACGCGTGTACTGCTTGGAAATACGTGCTTCCTAATGATGAACTTCATCCGTCTACCTACAGAATACAGCGGTAGCGGATTTGTAAGCAAAATCGACTATAAATGTTTATATTAAGAATTAGTTTTAATAGAAACAATGAAGACCTTAGATTAAACACAATCGGCCGTTTGAACCAATAAATATAATTTTCTTAGCCATCGTAAACCTAAATTCACGGAATTCATTAGCTTCAATTCGTATGTAATAACGAAAATTGTAGGCCATTAAAATGTATTCACCATGTTAACTAATTATTTTGGAAATACCAAATTTTTCAAGATATTATAAAAAGTTTATTATTGAACAATTTATATTTCTGTTAGAATTTTCATTGAAGGGAAACTAACGAGTGCCTACATACGACTCTTTAGTTTCCTCTAACGTGTACTCTACCTTAATTTACCTCAAGAGGCTTATTTACTGTGTATGCGAGACACAAAGGCAAGAAAGAAATGTTCAACTACATTGCTCATAAGTATTTCTTAATGAGATTAGTTTTCGGTGCGATGAATGTATTACGTTTTTATTATTTAACCGACTCTTCATCTCTTCCCTAGCTGCGATAACATGTTTTCATCAGGTTGAAAAGAATGAGGGCCTGGTAATGGATTCGTTTCAGAGTTGTTATAGGCCCACTTACACAACCAGTAATTGTGCCCACTTTACGGAATTTTACCAAATGAATTTGTAACCCAATGTTGAGTGTATATCATTGTATTTTTTTGCATGATAATTTAATTCGGTTGATTGGCCCCGATTTTATGAAAATCGACACCTAAAATTTGATATAAGAACCTTTCATAAAGAAGAAAATATTTTCTTTAAAAAGTATGCCCATGGGAGCCAAAGTGCTACGCGCGTAGTAGGTTACATACGCTGCTGTAGCAATTGTCTCGTTGCAGATATAATCTATACTAATAATAAGACAGTTAAAATCGAAAATCTGTACATTACATATTTTTCCAAAAAACTGAAAGGAGGCAATTAAAGAAGAGTCATAGAAACCAAAAAAACAATTTTTAGAATTCTTGTCTGTCTGTCTGTCTGGTACGTTATAACTTGAAAACTACTGAACGGATTTGAACGCGGTTTTCACAGTTGGATTACATATAATTGGGAGCGTTGTCAAAATCGGTTAAGAGAAAGAGAAGTTATGGTCAATTGAAAATTTACTTCAACCACTGCTTCAAAATTTTTAAACACTTATATTGATTGATTAGTTATATATTGTTAAATATGTTCTAATATAAGTTAATCTTAATATTAAAACTTATGAGAGGTAACAAAAATAACAAATAACGCAGTGCGCGCGGGCGCGGTTGAAGTGTTGAACAATGTGCTCGATAGATGGCGTTGATAAAATTCGTCATCAACCTAGATTTATTTTATTTTTTTATTTCTTAAACCTATACAGCTTATCAAAAACAGTTTACACAATAAAAATAGATTAAAAATAAAGCCAAAATAAGGTTAAAATATAGAACCGGAAATAGAATCTAATATATATATATACACATGAACAAGTGGAACTATGTGAAGTACAAACATTTTAGTGTGTGTGTGAGTATCAGTGTGTTGCTGTGTGAGTGAGTGTGCGAGGTTGAGTCTTAGTTTTTTTTTTAAAGAACTTCTACTTAGGCCAAATATATCCATCGCGGTATTAAGATGCTTCATTGTGTAATGACTACCATGCACTTCAAACTTTCATTAACGTTTTACCCTATGATTATTTTGAGTGAACACTACCTATACAAACAAGTAAAAGGAAACGAGTGAAGAGACGTTTATCGTTTGTCCGCATCCATTTTTCCACCTACATCCTTAACGTTAATGAGGTTTACCTTTTATTATTTGGCCAAGCTAATAAGTAATAACCTCACAAGTACGTATTTCGTACTCATAATTTCGTAAGAATTTTCTTTCAATTCTTAACCGCTGAGGAGTTTTACCTTCCATCATCAGCTCATCCACATAAGAAGATGACTATCAGAATATAAAATTGTCAGAATAGTAATTGCCTGTACGTTAATTTGAAAGTTGCCCTCGATTTCCCTTAATCATCCGATCCTGTAAAGCTACATCATCCCTGAGTAACACAGGCTATATATAATTCCAATTGTAACAAGATTTTAGCCCTTGAAAGAAAGCCCTGTCGAGATCATTAAAAAACGCTCTATACTTAACCAAATTACACGTGGGCGAAGCCGCGGACGGAAAGCTAGTATAAAATATTGACATGTAAAAAATAAATTTAAAAGTAATTTGTTAAAATGTTGTTTTTTACCCCATTATTACATTAATTGGATTTCATAAAATAACATCGCACATGTAAAACAAAAAGTGACTTTCAATTTCATACGATCAAATTCGTATTCAATTCAATCGCTGTAACGATTAAGTTTGAATCCTAGATATTTAATCTAACGTGTTAAATGTATGTTATTTTTAATCTAACTAAAAGTCCTCTATCGAAATGGGCTAATTAGTGTACGCGCCGACAATCAACAATGAAATGTCAAGTAAATTGGCTCTTCACACGCGATTTACGCCGTTTGAATTATATCAGCTTATGAGATGGGCGGATCGGATTATTAATTTCGACAAATATTAATTTGCGCCAATATACATGGTATTTCGTATTGTGAAATATCTACTCAAACTCAAACTCAAATTATCTTTATTCAAGTAGGTCTTTATAATGACACTTTTGAATCGTCAATTTTTACACTACCACCGGTTCGGAAGGCAGTCATCTACCGAGAAGAACCGGCAAGAAACTCGATAGCTGCTCTTTTAAAATAAACAATTAATACAAAATTGTGCTACTGACAATTAAAATAACAAACTGATAAGTCGTACCATTTTGCTTATCGCAAACATTAGTGTTAAATATTTTGCCCCGATATTTTTCATTGATGCCGCTTCGATTTGGTGTTCGAGTGATATTTATATAAGATATGAATTAACTTGTTAAACTGTACAAACTTTAAAGAAAACTCTTTTCGCTTCTGAAATGGAATCCCGATTCGGTTTGTATGCCCTAAGTTTCATCCGAGACCTGATAATACGTTGTCTCCGATCAACAGTAAACAACATTATCGTATGTCATTTCTGTCATATCACGTGTCAGTGACGCGCCTGGACGTATGGTAATGGTGCACATATGACCACATACATAATTATGTATGGAATCGATTTACGCTACGCTTAATTACATTTTCTTTTAACACGCTTTTTTACTAGTCTTTCAATTGGCCCCTATTTATTGAGGGGTTTTATTTATAAAATACCTAATAACTTGGATTAATAACTATGGATTTTAATATTATTATTTTAACTATAACTAGCTGCCCAACAATTAATTAGTTAGTGCCCTTTCCTGAAAAAGCCGATCGATCTTAATAGGCGGGCAACCTTCTACCGAGCCCTCGGTCAGTATTACACATAAGTATTCGTTTCGTCTGTTCTATAACTATTTAAAAACCCCATAAATTATTTAATAACGATAACTGGGTTATTAAATTTAAGGTCAGGTCGATTGATAAAGCGAAGCCTTTATATGTTGTACATCAGGACTTAAAGTTTATGGAACATATTATTGCTTAGGTTATAAAATATTTTATTAAGAAAAAGAATATGAGAGAAGTAACTAGATACATGAAAAGGTTTATGTTATACGAGAACAAGAAGGTATGCTGAGTTCTTTGCAAGGCAGTAAAAGTTTTATCACTCTTAGAGACAGCAGTAACACATGATTTCACGATCAATCCGTAGATGGCGTTGACACAATATTTAAAGTTTTCATGCAATGAGATTTTTAAGTACCTTTATGTTGTCTTAAGCGAAGTGGACAGTTAGGATGGCTCCATTAATCTAGTAAATAGGTAATATTTAGTTATAAGGTTTACGTTTAACGTCACGAAAACATGAGATAGTGAATGATATTAAGTAAATGATTGAATACAGTAGCTACGTATAGTGCTATCAGGACACCATTTGTAAGCACCAATGTAAGCTATTTGTAGCACTTACATATTATATACTTGAAATAAATACATATTATATCACCTAGACCGCAGCCAAATGTGTCCATCAACTAATTGTTCACCGTACCGGGGATCGAACCCGGGGTCCTCTGTACCTGTATTGTCAATCCGGCATGATTGTGTTAACCAAGTCGACAATTAATAGTAAGATTTATCAAATTACATCTGGTGGTATGCGTATACATGTGTTTAAGGAATATTGTTTGGGTCGATATTAATAATATACGTTAAGTTATTATCAATTCTAAAAACGTAGGCGAGAATTAGATTGCAGATAGGCATCTGGTTTTATCTCGGAGACTATTAATATTTTTGGACTAAAGCGTAAGATATACATCTGGGAATTATCCGACTGTTCTCTATACGTGACGTGAATGAGGACAGTTTACTTACATTCAGTTATGAATTAAATCCCAACTCGCTAAGATGAGTTTGAGAATATGTAAATATTATTGTATTAAATAATATGTACTTAGTTCGTACGTTAAAATAAAATATTGTCGCATTCAAACACAAATTTATCATGTAATATTTCATAACTACTCAAACTGTGACGTATGCATGGTTTTCAAGGCACGTTCAGATGTAAAGAAGTGGTGCTCGCATAACGTTATAACTTATAATAGTTTTATCGTATTACATGACGAATTATGTGTCAACTTTCAAGGGAATGTGACATTTTTTTTCTATTATTCGTTCGTTATCAGTTGTACAAGTAGGACAAAATCCATATCAATAATACGCCAACAAATGTTTGTTTTTTATTGATATACCGGCAACAGAATTCTCTGTGCTTATGGTGGCAAAGGTAATTGTGCGTTGAATTCAATAGTGACATATACAAGTCTTGTGTAATTTATGTTGTTTGTTTAAAAGTTACCAAGAGAAAAACGTGATTTTTCGGTTATTTAAACCACCTCACTTTATGTTAGTGAATTGTGATGAAATGGCCTAAAGCATTAACTTAACAATTTCGTAAAAATCCTACTCAGGTCGTTTACCTTTCAACGCCAGGCTTTTTACGGAACCCGCAATTTTAGAGATAGGTATTTTAAATTGTCTGCTCCGTAGAGGCTTTCGCTATTAAAGAGAGTGCAGACGGAGGTCTCTAGGTATATGAATAAGTGGGTGATGGGTGCATTTATCATGGCCCCGATGCTAAACGCTTGCGAAATTAGTAAAAAAAAATTCTAAAATATTAATGCACACCTAATATTTTTTTCGTTATCAAATGTTTCATCGTCTTGTGTCGATTTGCTTTATTTATCCAAGTTAAAATTAAATTTGAAATTAGTTTTTCAATGTATTGATTTCGCCGACTTGATCCAAGATTTCTTATATATATATTTTTGGTTTATCATATTATTTAGGTTCTTTGTCAAACACATGCTCCTGCTTTTTAAATTTTAATTACATTTTGAACCTAGACTAGATTATCCCAACCGGAGACATAAAACACTTATGGGAGGAGTAAGTTTGCTGAAGTACACAAATAAAAAAACTTATAAACCCGATTGTATTACATTATTCGCGTAGAATATAATAAATAATATTTAATTTTGACCTGTGATGACTAAAGATAAATAATATTAATTTATCATCAAAGTTAAATCTATACTGTAAAGATGGCGTCTTCTCATCAGCTGAGAGGTGTTTCCAAATGTTGCAACACACATGTAAATTGCGATTTTACATGTTGTTAAAACTTTCACGTAACTTGTAACACTTTATCACTTTTATCGTAAGCTAAATGCAAACAGTGCAACATAATCCGTCCAAAAAGTTTACGATAAAACATAGAAATTTAGTTTGTTCTCGACTTCAGCGGCATACGCTTGGACCTTGTTTCTTGCTAAAGTACCCCTCCAAACATTATTCTCTTGTCAACGGGAATAAACGAACGTTTTTGTTAGTGATGTTATGAACGAATGGTTAAATAAGATTATTGTGAGATACGATGCAAGAAAAGCACATGACAGATGTTATATTAATATATTAACACCTTTTAGGATGAGCGCAATTGATAATCATTTTTCTTAATTAAATACAATTTTAGTTTATTTTTAAGATTATTGTCAGATGTTTTAAGTGGGGGTACGAATAAGATACTGTAGATACGGAAGAAAGGAGTGATATATTTATCTCCAATAATCATATAACGAACGTGTTCATCGAAGAATTGGGGCGGTTTTACACTGTATGAAAGTATATTGAAGTAATGGTTACGTATGTAATGTCATAATTTACTTTAAAGTTGTGTGCTTTGTAACAGCCGATTTAAATCTAGTTATGCACCTAAGTCTAACCCATATATAATTTATTAGTCTAGTTACGTGAAAGTTATAAATATATTTGATCAAAGGAACACGCCTTATCGGTTTATTCACAGAATGGTGAGGGTAAATCCTTAACTGGAAACTACAGATATCCTATAAATTAGCTAACTTTTAGCTAACTATCCAGGTGCAGACGAAGATTGGGGATTAAGAGAGTTAAACATAAAATAAATTATAGCAAATGAATGGGTGGTAATAATTCGACGTCTTTTGTTAATCTGTCAAGGGTTTGTTTTAATTTATGATTTAAATGATTGGCAGTGGAGGATTGATATATATTTTTTCCCCATGTTGTTTTTAGTGTCATATGATTTTATATACCAAGAACATACTTATAGAAAAAAAATATTCTATGCGCATATATATAACACGGAGAACTGAAGTGATGTAAAAATCCATCGGAATATAACAAGTGTCTACTTTGGGGCAACAGATGGCGTTAATATCAATAACAAGTTTATAATATAAAATTTGTTATCTTTCACACACTTGTAGCAGGCTCTTGCTGGTCATGATTCCTAGAAACCCCTCCAGAAATATTGAAATTCACAAGCAATGTGATCGCTGTGTTACATTTTATCAAATAATTCTGTTTATAATCGTTGTAAGGCTCACGAATTTAATTGAAATTAATTATATTAATGTCTTAAGTTTATATGCATACATCTTATGCCTGTTGAGTTAATCTATATTACCTTCATTTATATAATTACCAAAGTTATATTAAAGCCTTATGACCTTGACCTTTGCTTAGCTTATTGAACCTTATTCATCAAAACGAAATATTATATAAATATATCGTTGTTTTTATTATTATAATTGTATGAAATAATGAAAATGCGTAGGACAACTAAATAAAATATTATTAGGAAATAGTTATAAGAGTGAAAGCTAGCCATACAGATGCCCCTTAAAAACTGAAAACACACTGGCGAAGGATGTGAAGTCGTAGCAGAGCTTATTTCGCAGTAATCACCCCAAATCCTCGGTATTCAGCCAATTTAAAATTCAGCAATGTCACTCTTAACTTATCTGCTAACTTCGAAACAAACTACCAAACAAAATTCAGCCTCGACACAGAATGAGCGAACTTTCTTCGCGATTTATGATCCCTTGAAAAATATATTTAAATATGGGGTTGATATACCGCGGTAGGCGTGGCTTGGCAAAGTTTCAAGAATGTAGAGCGACGTGGAGTGGCCGCGGAAGCCTGGAACGATGCAAAAACTGCCATATCCGGTCTCGGACTCAGCTAATTTAAGTCTGACGCTGGAGTTAGATCAGATCTTACAGTGGTTTCGGGTTTAAATTGCATACTAACGACTATATTTCACACCTAATTGCAATGTTTAATGGCCAAAACATGAATATTAACTTTCAATTTTATTTCTTAAATTAGAAATAAATATATTTAATGGTTGTTAAATACGATCTGTTTGGGTCTATTTGTAAACATGTACTACGTTTATCTTTTTCTATTTAAAACATGTAGTTAATTTTGGGAGTGGAACACGTCGTTACGAAGTCTATGGTAATATTTTTAAACTCAAGTTAAAATAATGTAAAAAATATTTCATAGCCATCTGATATCTCTTAATCTCTGAGAGGATGAAAGGGTGACTAATCTTCTGCTATTATGCAAATTAAATGTACGCTTTCAAACATTTTCTCGTTGAAATAGCTGTCCTGACCCTTGGAAAATGCTTAATTTTTTTATGGCTCTGTTTGAACGCAGTAGTAAAATGTGTTCGAAAGAATTATAGGCACTACGCGGGTACTTAAAATCGACACCAGTTCTGTCTGTAAACTATTCTACGATGACAGTTTATTGTATACTAGCTTTCCCCCCGCGGCTACGCCCACGTGTAATTATATAATACTTTACCTAATAAGAAGTATCCGTTTATCCCCTCCCCACCTGCTTGGCTTGATATTCCAAATATATCTTCTTTACATAAGTGACTAAAAGAACCTTTGTTCATAATCTCAGAATCCTGCAGTTTCGGCTGTGCGTTAATATTACTCACCCAATCGCACCCCCAAAATCACGATTGGGGTCCACTTTGAAAAAAAATATAATGTCAACCTTATTTATTTGCCTATGTACGTGTTAGTTCTAAATTTCAAGTAAATAAACCCAAGGATTAAAAAATTTCATAAAAATCCCTTCTTAGTGCTCCATCACACATCTCAAGGTACCTACATGCCAAATTTCATCTATTTACTACCAGTAGTTTCGGCCGTGCATTGTCTGTCAGTCACTCAGTAACGGAAGGGTTTTATATATATATATAGATAGAGAAGTATTTTGAATTAACAATGTATGAGATGTCTTCTTTTCTATTACGGCCATAGTGCGATGCTTAGAAGAAATCTTTAAGTCGATTTCTCTCTTCAATATTACTTTCATTATGTGAATTCATTTCTCATATATATATATACATTTATATGTATTACAACACTGTCACGATGCAAAGACTTTGATATGGAACCATTAATACAAATGAATCGATATAAAACTAATACATTATAGATAATCATCATTATGTTGTTTTAAACGAAAACAAATACTATTTAACAAATTGTGTTGCTCTTTAATTTGTCTAATTGTTGTACTGTTTTATATGTAAATTGATATTGGACGAGTGTTGTATTGACTATTTGCGTAACAATTGTTTACTCTACGCAAATAATTATTTTAATCGTTAATTAATTTAAATAGTAACGACAAAGTAACCACGATTGATTTATATAATGATATGTCATTACAGTTGTTAAAAATTGATGGGAAGGTATGACGAATTATTACTAAAGTTTTGACACAATTGATTTCGTATCATTAAACAAAATACGAAGCAAGCTGTCACCTGCAATACAGTAGTTGTTGCTAAAGCCGGTCCATTAATTTTTCATCACAAAGAGAAGCCATGAAAGAAATCCCAAGCGGACCCTCGGCCCTTAAACTAGTGTCTGCAACAGTTCCCCTTTTTGCTTGGCTCGTCAGAAGACAATGGAGGCGGGTATGTTAAAGAATCATAAATCACGGCCTGATTAATGAACTGTACGGGTCAGCCTAATCATATATGATATTTAAGTAAATAATTACATGTATTTTACTTACCCGTAAAGCATTTCCTTGAATTTGTTTAATAAAAAAAAATATTCTTCATTTTATCGACTGCTGAATTCAACCTAATATTTTGGAAAAAGAATAGGTCAGAAGCGTGCGTGAATGGTGAATGTTAAGAGAGGAGAGCATGCGAGGTATGCAAGGACCCATAGCAGATGTAGGCAGAGAGACGCCTACCCGCAGTAGGAAACAGACGTGACATAAGAAAAATTAAAAAAAAAACAGATAACAGGGGATGAATATATGACCACACGTTAAATCCTTAATTCATATATATTCTCACATGTGAATGCCGTCGTCTTAGTTTGAAACAAAAAGGCAAAAGTTACAAGTACAATATATCGCACAACTTCTGGTCGTACGTCGGGATGGCCCACGAAGGTTATATTGGAGCAAATGTTCTTTTAACTCGTAATGAATCGCTTTTTCTTCAAAAGTTTCGCAATGACATCGATTTGTGTTGCTGTGAAGGAATTTCAATGAGGTATACAAATAGTTCATAGATATTGGGTTATGTCATTTTAGATAAATATTTTTAATTAAAAAAACACCATCAACATCTGTTTTATAAAAAGACAGCCAAATCTGCTTCAAGAAGTCATTTTTTGTCATGTTTCATGGTTTAATTAATGTTTAGAGCAAGTGATAGGATTGATAGCTTTATATACTCGGAAACTCGGGATGCACAGTTTAGTGTCTGTTAATAGAACTAGACTAGTTGGTATAAATTGAGACAATATAATATTCTACCGCGAAATAAAGTGACAAACAGTTCTGAAGGTGGGCGGATATACCCAATTTCCGTTTCCGCGTCCGTCTGCGAAGCGTGGTCACCTCGCCTCTATTTAATTCAATCCTGTACATGTTTAGAGTGCAATTCAAATTACTACAGGTGGAAGTTTTTTTGTATACTTAGTTTAAGTTACAAAAAAATGTTAAGCTTAAGCTACAAAATGTACTTAGTCTAAGTTACTCTTACCGCTTAATTGTGCGCCTCAGGCTGTCTCAAGCTGGTGTTCATATATATTGTTGACTCGATGCGTCGAGATATGTAGATAAATAATATGTATTCGTTAAAAGTTTTTAATGTGAAATACTAATTAAACCAAATACAATATTTTTTATGTTTTTTCGTAGGTGCTCACTTGTTGGCTGAAATTTTAATAAATTAATGTATAATTTATTAAACGTGGAAATAGAATTAAATGTAATTGTATAATATGCGGGGTAAAGTGCGGTGGTTTTGATTTATAATATAGCAGAAATGTGGGACCTCGCCGTGGGACCTTTGTGACGTAAATATTAAGTTAATCCCTTTGCGGCCTTCACGTGAAAAGGATTAATATGGCACCTGTCTTGTTGGATATTTTCCATTTGGAGAATGTTCTAAGCCATTTACCGTAAAACCTTCAATGCATCTAACTTATGACAACAAATAACCGAGCCTTTACAAATTGCTAATAATATATGCGATTTTTTTATATTTCAAAGCAATGAAATGAGTTTTAAATTTGTGAAACTTCAGGGTGAGACTTGAAGCGCGGGGAACAAGTTGAATGGCACAAATTAGTTGTCTAATTCTATCTTCTCTTGTAAATTTGTTTAAAATCACTCTTCATCCTGGAGAAATATTCGCGATGAGTCTCTTTGTGTATTGAATCTTTGGCTTGTTTGTAAACCTTTTTCAAATATCTAGCTTTAAGAAGATTTTTTAGGTGGTAGCCCATGTCCTTGTGTTTATTTTTTATACAATTAAATTTCAAATTTTTAAGCATTGATATTTGACTTCGGGTTCATACAAGTAATGTTTTATTGACACAGCAAGTCCCGCCAGGGAGTTGGAAAGCTCATTAACTCAGTCTAAAAATGTAGTTATTGATACAAGATCAAAGCTTTTTAAAAATACCTATCAAATCGAAAGTTCCAGATATCATACTAAACAACAAAGCAGTCCCCTCTTTATTGTAACTCATTTATTTTAAGACACACCTTTACGCGCCACGCGATATCTACATAGTGTTAAGTGTCTATTAACCATGTTTATGGATATATTATTTAAGAAATACGTTAAATAAGAACTTAAAACATTTAGATCGATAGGTGTGTAGTGTCGATAGTAACATATTTTAAATGACCCATAGGAACTAGTGCAGAATATCCATAGGGAATTACTAGAGTTACTGGTCCTGATCTCGATTTATTCAGGATTAATATCTCTGTTTAAATTGTCTAGTGTATAGTAACTAGACCTCACTATCATTAACTGTTGTCTTCGTCCAGTCTTTGTGTGGTTTCATTAAATGACGAATTATATCAAAAAAAGACGCTCTATTACACATAATTATTTTTTTTGTTTCAACGTGTCAATCATAATGTTGACAAACTTTCATACCTACTACTTTATAGCCAATGCAAATATTGCAGCCATGACCTGTATACTAACACTAAAAGATAATAAACTATCGTTCTAAACAATAAAAAGAAATTATTATATCTCAATTGAATCAAAGAATCGGCGGGTTTATCGTGTATGATAAAAGTTTGTAAGTAACCTTCTTTCCTATATCAAGTCGTCTTTACTTGCATGCGTGTATATTATATATTCATTGCTGTATGTAAGATTACAATAGGTAATGCCGGCGTTATATAAATATTTGTTATGTTGCCAAGTAACCGAATTACATAGATTTTAATTTGTATATTTTTAAAAGGATTATAAAATAGTATACGTTTTATTTTATTTGGCAAGGAAATAGAACGCCAAAGTTATGATTGTGTCAGTCATCGTGAATACCACTACGCCATATAGGCTAATAATAATTCGCTGGACCGACGAGTAACGTATTATGCAAGCAGTGGAAATATCAACAATGATATAAAGGTACAATTTTAACCAATACTAGAACATTGGTTCTAGTAAAAATGAACTGTATCAGTAATGTAAAGACTTCGCTTTTATATAAAATGAATATACATTCAAGTAAAAGTTAACAAGCTATCTCCAAATAGTATCCTAGATACTCATACCATATAACGCTCAATAAACTTTTATACCTTCCGAGAAAAAAAGCGAACGGAAATGAGCTGCTTCGGCAAAAAAAAATACGCGTTTAAACTGTTATTTCTTCCTCACGGTAAGTTAAATTAATCGGTGTATAAAAAATTAACGTTCTTTTAGAGAAGGCTAAAGTTTCGTGTTTTAAATGTTTAAATAGTGTAGGTTTTCCTTATTTCTTATACCGTAGGATCTCGTGTAGCATTGTATTCAAGGTACATATAGTAAAAGTTCAATGTAGCTTACAAAAACTTTATGAGGCTTGCTGAGATTGCCGCATCTGTTACACTGATCATTTTTTCTTTGTTCGTTTAGGTTTGAGGGTTTGATGGGCCGCAGTGTTTGCCAGTATTTACAAATTGAGTAGGAAGGATACACGACCTCGGGGTACAGACACGTCATTGCATTTCGCAATACATAATATATTTAATAATAATAATTGTAAAGCAAATCTATTATACAGCAAAATACTAAAAATCGGCCCTATATGGTTTTACGTGTAGCTTTTTCTTTTGACTTCGGCTAAATGTTAGTTCTTAGTTTGCTTTTCCATGTTCTAGGGAATAGGACTAGCTGTTCGCCTTTTCTGCAGCAAAGGTCACTGGAAAGTTTATAAATTATGCGCACCATTTAAAAGCAGTGAAAATATAATTGCAATGTAATGCTAAATATTGTTATATCAAGATATTTTAACCGTGACGTGTGTAAGTTCCCAGGTAAGTTGAAGACGCCCGCACTGATTGGGAAGCTTTTTTTAACATGAAAGGGTCTAATACTTCCCAAGTGGTCAGCGTATGATGATTGGATTCTCGAGAAATTGTGGGAAATTTGGCAGCTTTTTAAAGAATTATAAATGTGTCCCTAACATCGTGTTACGGGGTGGTGTGTATTTATAAAAAAAATGTTGTTAAATTTTACTATAGTAACAATATTCATTTTATAGACATTTTTTAAGTGCAATATTTTTCTAATATTAATAAAGGACACCTTTATTCATTTTTGCGAATTGAATAATGAAGAAGTTTTGAACTAGCATCAGAATTTATTGTACGCGACAGAATTTCCTAGAGCCGTTTTCGAGTCGACAATTGAAAAAAGTTTGGCGCGAATATTACGAAGCGTGGCAAAATATTCTTGAGTTTAAAAAGTGTATTTTACGTTCTACATACAATTGGATAGAACTTGGTCTTATCCTCTACGAAGTGTGTAAGTTATTAATTCGCTCTCTCTGAATGTCGTTTCTTTGGTTTCATGCTACCTATTATTTCTATAGCAGAGTAATTTTTGTTCCGTAATCGTTTTGGAAGTTAAAAGGTTTTATTTTTACATTATTCTTAATTTAATCTTATTACATTTATTTTATCCACCCGATGAAACCGTGCCTCGCGTCCTTTGTTTAGTAGGTCCTTGAATTACCTGTATATAAAAAGACGCTCGTTACGAAGATGATTACTTGCCTGACACTTTGTTTGACCGACAGTACAATTGTAAATATAATTTTCAATATATAATCCTAAAACACGTTAAGTGTATTCGTTTAAATTAAAATAAAGAAAACTTTGAAGGTAGAACTTAATGTTAAGCAGTCCTTAACTTTGTTTAAGACTAATTACACTCGAAACTACTAAAATTATATTACACGGTTCATTTAAACGTTCATTCTGTAGCGGTTAACTGTACATAGCATTTTATGTAATTTTAAAATGTTTAATTCGCTCAAATATGAACCAACTTAAGTTGCACTTCAATGTTAATTACTGAGCCAATTTTTTTGGCTTCGATAATGATAATAAGTGGGATGTTGTTAGCTTGTATAATTAATAAGTATTGATATTAAGGTATTTATATACAAAATGAAGCCTCTAAGGAGTGCAGTCGTTTGCTATTTGCATATACAGGAAAAGTAATATTTCAGAAATGTTTTTTGCATGTATTATAATATTCAATCTGTCATTATGAACAGACAAATATTGAAAAATATTATGTTTTTGCCTTGAATGTTTCTTAAACATATTACGTAAAAAAAAACTCATTTGTGTACACACTTGATGAATACAAATTGTTTTAATTAATATTCGAAATTGAAACTGGTAATTTCCACTGCTTACTTTCGTGTAGGTGGCGTGCAAGAGATGTCACTTAATCAAAACTCACACAATCTCGTCTTCGTCAAACACCATAATATGATCCAATTAATGATGCCAGTAGAGGATAATATATTTATGGTAATTGGTACACCGTATTTATGGCCTCGGGTACATTGTAATCGTAAATTCAATTTTGCTTATTTTAAGTTAATACTGATAGCAACCCCAACGGCTTTTGTGAGTTTGTAGTTTGTGTTTTATAGGAACTGGGTCGAGTTTTCATAGTATTTAATTTTCGTAATATATTCACTTTAAATTAATTGTTATTACGAGTGTAGACTTATGTTTAAAAAACGTTTAGTGGAAATGTGTAATTATATATTTTTTAAACTTGAAAAAATTGTTTTAAATTAAATGAGAAATGTACGATTTTAAAACGAACCGCTTGAGAATTTGGACTGTTGTAATTCAATGGATTTAAACAAAGGAATTACGTTTCATAAATTGACTATGTTGTTATGTAGCCACTTGTCTTGAGTGATTTGAGTTTAATATACCGTTAGAATGTTCAAACATTAATTAACTGAAGAATTTCCTACAAGTAAACGATGCTACTTAATTTAAATGTGTTTATTTTATACGTGGCGGTAATAAAATTACGCTTATCGGTGTAATACTCGTCAGACAAACAAAATTATGAGGGCGCAGTGTCAATAAAGTATATAAAATATATTACGTTTGTATAACGCCCTGATTTGTGTGCTTTAATGGGCGGTTTGCAGATAAAGAGGATTTATTTTTCATAGCTGTATGATTTTTATTTTGGGCCTATAGGTATTTAGTGTGGGTTTGGGTTTAGGTGCGTTTTTTTAATTATTGAAACACTAGGCTAATGAGCAAGCGTCGGTGGGTCACTTTGAGATTCGTATTACATTTTATTTTCGTATATTCGTTTGTTTACTTTTCAATACGAATTGTGACAGATCAGTCTCGAAGTCGAAGTCAGAATTGACATAACAATTTCGTATGTGGCATCTGAGAATAGATGGATATATTTTATACCTCGAATAAGCTTTTATATTTTTTATGGCATTATACTATTGCTCTTCTTTCTAATAATTTTTATGGCAAGATTTTTTTTAATAGCCGTAAATTTACTCAATATAATTGAATCTCAACAAATCAATTACGAATCACCTGAAAGTTTATAAATAAAGTACTAAAACTCAACATAAAATTATTAGGTATTTAGTTACATGAATTAATAAGCAGTAGAAATTAGTTTGTGCGGTAAACAAGGGTGTTTGTATCGCAAACAAATTTTGTATTTCACTATCGTTTATTGGGAATTTTAACGAATCGCAAGCTCTAGTGAATACGGCGCAATAGGACGTGAAATCGACACGTAATTTCCAATCAATTAAAGCGTATTTTTATTAATTATGTAACAATTTCATCAAAGCAACAGTATAGTTTTAATTTGTCTGGATTTCTATTTGTTTCGTATTTTATTTGGTATATGTGTCTGTTTCATGTTTTGTAAAAAAATCCATGAGGATTTATTTTATTAATTTATTAATAATTAATTAACGAGAATCATATATGTCATGTGATTTTCGTTAATTTATTGTTTTGTTAAACGATAACCATTTAGTAAAATATACGCGTCTTAAATAGATTTGGCGTTGATAACATTAAAGCTTTGGGAATCATGGCTGCAGTAAACTAATTTGAGTGGCTACTAACATCTCACATGTCTGGTTTAATATACTACAGTATTATGCGTCTGGTAGCGCATTTCATACCCGCGTAGCACTTCATTGTAGCACTTATGTAGCAAATTGAAGTTGGAATTAGAAAACGATTTAAATATGAGTTACATTTGAATTTAAAGCTTTACGGGTGATCTTGGTGATCTGTTGTCAGTTTTCAATTCGTATTTCTGAAAATATTATTTCTATGTGTCAGATATATTTTTACGTTGTGATATCTTAAATACGTAAAGTGTTGAGATATATAACATAAGACTAAAACCGTATACATTATTGTCGATTGTTTATTGATTCTAATAAATAATATAAAATACTTTTCGTTTTGAAAAAAGGAAATCCCGCGTAAGCTTTATGTACCACTTTTACTTTTTCCTTATTTTTGTTTGGTTATAATGTTGTTTAGTATTACGTATGTTGTTAAACAAAACACAACCGTTTTGTAAAACTCTTTGGTGTAGTTAAAAAGAATTTAATACACAATAATCACATTCACCACGACATACTTGTATAATATATATAGACTATGTGCGCGTGTCGCCTGAATTACATTTATCAATACTCATATTCATTTCACCTTAAATGTTTGAATGTGTATAAATACGGAATCGCGACACGATTATCTTTGGCGCACGTATTACGCTCATTTGTAATTTATTCGCAAACTCATCGCAACTTGTACAATGCTGGTGGAATTAACATTTATATCAGCACGGACCAACTTGTGTTAAATTATAATGTGGCCAAATTTCCGCATACTGTAACGACAATACGTTACGGATCTGACCAAGTTGTTTCCGTTGTTTCGCGTTTTGCGATAACGGTGCAATTTACATTATTTTTTTGCATTTTACATTATTTTTTTGCAATTTACATTATTTTTTTGCAATTTACATTATTTTTTTGCATTTTACATTATTTTTTTGCAATTTACATTATTTTTTTGCAATTTACATTATTTTTTTGCAATTTACATTATTTTTTTGCAATTGACCATTTTTTTTTGTTTGTTTTCTGTTCTATGCGATACTGTAACGGTTATAACTTGTAAATCCCAATAACATGTTATTCACTTTGTATCTGCTTTTGTCATTTGATTATAACGTAATAACTTGAGGCGAAATGTATTGTTTAATATATATTTAGAATTTTACTATGATTTATATTGTATTAAAAAAAATTGTTAATGTGTTTTGTTTGTATCTTACTTGAATGAAGTGCTCATTGTGTTATATTTTCACTATGGTTGTCGTTATATACAAAATATCGTGGGTCAGCATCGGTCCAAGTAAGCTGTTGCTGAAAAGACAAGTTTTCTCTTCCGCGTTCTTTATATGCGTTAATATTGGTCACTACCGGTGAAAGATTTTTCTTCCAATCAAGGCACGCCCATTAAACCTTTAACGAGTATAAATATTATGTAGAAAGTTCGAGGGTTTTCCGTACGTGTCGGGGATTAAGTAGCGAGCACAAAAACGTAATCTCGTTTACATAGGTGTTTTTCGAGCCTGTTTGCGTCTCACCTTATTGTGCTGAAGAAATATTTGCTCGTGAGGTTTTAGAGGTCCCCATATGGACGTGAAAAAAAAATTTCAATAGAAATGTATATTAATTGTTAATACAAGTATACAATAATGGTTAACAAACTAATTTTATAATTATACTATATTAATTTTACAACAAAGAGGAAAAATGCATGTATATGCATTTCTAGCTAAATTATAAATATTACTAGTTAATAAAAGTACGGAACCATTTGGTAATAAATGAACGATACGAGAGAGTAGTCCTCCTTTTCTGAAGGACCCGAGGTACTAAGGTGTAATACATAAGTGCTTGAAAAGGATTTGTTTGCTATCCGATATATTGAAAAAGTGTTTACTGCGTATACGAGGGTAAGTTGTAATTATTAAAAGGGGTTTATATTATTGTTCCTTTGTATTATTATTGATGATAAAATGAGTTTCCCTCGAAGGTGTTATCCAGAAGTCATATTGTTATGTATGCATGTATGTAGCCGTACTAACAGACAGTAGATGTCTTTGGGTTATAAACTGTATATTTGAATCGTTTGCTTTAAGAATTTATTAATTCACAAGACACAAAAATGGTGCGCGAGCGCCGGTAAAGTCAAAAAGGGGTCGTACAAAATGGCTGCCGTTACTACCAGTGACAATAACGTATAGCTAGATTGACCTTATTGGATGTTGTTCCTTCACTTTGTCTTATAAATATACTGATGTGAACTGAAACACGTATATATTATTTGCCAGCTTGTTACACGGTTGCAATAATAGTGATTAGCGAATGACAGGTTTAAAGATTATTCTAATATATCTTAAGTTTAATTTTTATAAGCCGAGTGCTGAAATATGCATTAAAACCGCGACGGAAAGGCGTTCGTAAAGTACCTTTGATGCGGTCATTCTGCATAAGATTCGAAATTTCCCCTCTAGCCACAGGTTTCTTGGAAATACTGGTATATTATATATATTATATACTTGAAGTAATTAAAAACTTATATTTTGTTTTGAGGCGTTCGTGTAATTGTATTATTTAGTCTGTTATAATTTATTTATGTAACATTAACAAGAATATCAAATTAATAGCCCTACTACGAAGTGGGCAAATTAATTAACAGTTTAAAATAATTGGTATTTATCAAATCCATTTGATTAAAATATAAACACAAAACCTGTCTCGTCTTTCACTAAACCTGACAAGCAAATCTGTTTATTAAGCCTTTGTAGAGCCTGTAGAACTATTCTATAAATTGGGTCAATAGGGTTCATTGCTGTAATTTTTTCATTTAAAGCGTACTTCACTTTAAATAAGCGAAGAAATTCATTTTAAAATGTTAAGCCTCTAAATTAGCCGGTACATTGTCAACACACGTGATTTAGCTAGATAAAATAAATATGCGAGTAATATTATCCAAGTATATGTTGATAATTTTTGTGTATATATATCTGAGCATGTATGTGACACTATTTATCTAACTTTCGCTCGGACTGTCAAACGTATTAAAATCAATTTTGGTTTGCGTTCATCAGTGCGTGTGACTACATACGCCAAGGGGCATTTTTAAAAATTAATCAAGATACACGACAGGGGGTTTTCATCAGATGATTTCCCAACAATTTTCCGGCTACGTGGCCAAATCTAGCTGCTGTCGGATTGCCTTGACGGTCTAATGCGTCACGCCCCGAATATTCAATTTTTGCTTGCTTTATGTAGAATTGTTTATTTCACAATCCTATTTTGTTGAGAGATTGGTTTCTTGAATACGAAGACTGCAAGATATAATAGTCAGTGTTTTAGGTTGCAATGAAAATTGTAATTTCGAGAAGAGAATGTCTTTTGAGATTTTTTTTTTTTTAAATGTACATTATGATTAAGATTAGAAAGAAAAAAAACTTGTTTGAAACCATACATACCCAATAATGCGTTAGTGTGACTATTGTAATAGCGTTTTAATAAATTTAATTTCGTAAACTGGTATTATCAAATGTTAATTTTTTTAACGGGAATGAATTACAGCAGTAGCTATTGGTTTAAAGTGCGCCATATAAAATTCAAAGCACTTTAGTGGATTGCTTAATCACAGGGGTCCATGCCCTGGGCGGTTTAATACAATTTTAATAAAGCCTTATTGTGCTATAAAACGGAAAATAATTGCAGTCGTTATAAATGTGAAAATTTAATAGATCCAAATTTATTGAAATTCGATGGATGCAATGAGCCTTGTGGTCGTTTAAATAAGATTTTAAAACTAAGCACAATTCTTTGCAGTTTTAAAATATATCGTATGTAAAATTGTCGGTTGTCTGATGCAGATCTCTTATCAGCGATCAAGCCGCCTTCGCTTTAAACCTTTTATCTTTTTTTCACGTTATTAGTTATGTGTAGTATTGAACAAAAAGCAAATTATAATAAAATCTGTATTTATAAAAGGGTGAAAACCTAGGTACTTGGTACTATTTAAGAACTATTTTTGAAGTATTGTCTTAATACTAATCGGACACAGTGTAAGCAATAATGTTTGATGCCATATACATTTAAAATATGTAGGATTTTTATTACTTGCATTCCTCGTTCACACTGGCCCAAAGTGAGCTTTGGCCCCCGACACAAGAGCCACGATCGCTGAACATATGAATTTACTACCGTCTTTAGTAAAAGCTTAGAAGATACTTGAAACGAGTGAAGAAAAATACATATAAAGTGCAAAACAATGTGATTCTAATATATGAATCAATAAATATCAGGTTATATCACAGTTCAGTCGACCTTCGATTGAGATGGTTTGTTTTAGCTGAAGTACGTACTATGTCTAAAGGAATGGCGGAGAGTTACTTGCCAGTTCTTCACGTCAACTCCACCCTTGATTTGGGAACTTGACGTAAATGTAGAGTCAATTTTTTTTAATTAATGGACATACAGTTTATAAAATGAAATTGTGTTAACGCTATGATAAATCTAATAGTTTATTATTTTTATGACACCAATCTAAATTAGTGTTATTGCATTGCTTTAATGTCAAACTCGTGAGGGGTTTATACCACATAATAATACACCTCATTAATACATAATAATGAACATTTAGCATCAATCGTAATAGTTATAATCATGAATATGTATTTCTATATAATTTGCGCATATAATGCTTAGCGGTATTAGCATAATGTCGTAGTACCGATGGCCGATGTTTATCAGACACATTTCTATGTAAATACCTACGTCTGATTGGTGATTGCTGATTGTGGAATTGAGTGTCCTTGTATAATTGATTATGGTGTTGGGCTATTTCCTTAAAGTTGAAATTTCATGAACAAATTCAAGTTGTGCAATCTCGTTCGCAAGTGGATTCTTTGTGAAGTTTATTTCATACACAAAAAGTATTATATGTTTCAATGTAATTTATCATGTTTCTTCTATATTTTAGGATTCATTCCAACATTGAGTTTGTTTAAGTAATAAACCCTGATGTTTTATTTAACGGTTGTTAGTTTTTCATTTAAAGAGTTTGGCAATGCGTTTGTTAGGTTTCGAATTATGTTCTTTTTCCGTACTAGTTGATTCTTGTACGAATGATTATTAAAAAGTAAACCTGATAAGATACTTTATATCAAAATGTGTTAAGTACTTAGTTAGAATGATTGTTAATAACTAAACCTGATAAGATATTTTATATGCAAATGTGTTAAGTACTTAGTAAGATAAATACTTAGTTCTTGTCTGGAAAGCTCGCGCACAGTACAGTCTATTTGTAATAAGAACTAGAAACATGTACACTATTGACATTTCATTACAAAATGTTTGCTCGTACAAACGTGTTACGTTAAATAGAATGTATTATTAGGAACATTGCACACCCCTTTTGAAGACCGTCAAAAGGGTATATCCTTCAAAGTTAAAAATGGGATCCGAATAATGGAAATAAGGGAAATTTGTTTGTATAATAATAATTTTATAAATAGTTATGACAATTGATGGTTATTATTTCTGGTTGCTGGATGAAATCGCTTGTAGGCGATAAGTCCACGTCGGTTGCGTTACTGTTTCTTGTTTTGATGTGTTATGATAAATTATTGATTAAAAAAATTTATATAAAAAAATACTGACAGTAAATACTAATTTAATAATGAATTGAATTACCTAAGCAACGCATACCGACCAGAGAATTATCGGAGTGCGATATGTAATCTCAGTATTACAAGGCATTACCAGGGACAGTGTAAAGTGGCATTGTTTCAGACATCAAGCGAAGGACAAAAGAGCTCACTTAAGCCGGGTAAGCCCGCCTGTGTTTGTACAGAAGGCAATAATGGACGATGTCACTCTCAACATTTGACTAGTCACGAGGCAAACTGGCACCGTACAGTTTAATACCAGACGAGACTACTCTACTATTGCCTCTTTCAGACGTTCTCGTATTGGTCATTTCTAGTTAGGAACGAGATCTTGCGTTACGTATGATAGTAACAAACGTATCTTTGTTCAGTTTGAAAATCGAATAAACTTCACAATATCGAAGCTTATGCTTATCTGAGTTAACGGCGTTAGTTGAATCTAGATATAACTAATAGCGCCCTGTCCACAATGGGCCTAACAATAAAGGGAGATCTTGGGCTTGTTATTCGTGGCCCCTGCAAACGAAGGGTCTCAACTCCCAACTAATTTATTGTGTCCCAATTGAATCTTCATTTGACAACAATTGGGCAGGCCTTTGTAACCTGTAAGGATTTGTTTCATTATGCCGGTGCTAACCCCTGAATAACTCGACGTGCGTGACATTCTGATATAGTGACTGTCTTGAATATACGATCGGTTTGATTTCCTATTGGTGTTCGTGTTAACTAAATGTGTTTTGTATTGATTGGTCTTTGCCCCTTATTTTGTTTGGTGATATGACATCGTATCAGGTATGTTTACGAATATTAATTTGCTCTTGGCCACTGCAGCCGAATAACGATAGAAATACGACCTGTGAAATAAAGACATGAGATAAATTATGTACCTAATTGAAAATTGAAACTAAAGTTCATTAAGCCTATTTATATTTATTTGTGCTGGAGCTTAAGTAAACGGATTAACACTGAAAAACCTAAATAATAATAAACAAAAACTATGAAAACAATTATTTAAAGAGAGGTTATCTTGCCTATGATATTACTTTCGAGCTGAGCTGAAATAGTCGCGAATTGCAGCGCTTTATTTTTTGTAGGAAAGCTGCGACTTGGGTCTCATTACAACGGAAAGCGCATTTGATGAGACTACAGGGAGGAGTTAACGCCGTGTATCATTCGCACTAGTAACTTTTAATTAAAACTAAATTTTATAAAAAAATATTACTCCTTGTTGGAATATTAAATTATTATTATATGTAAGATATGACGGTCATTCTAAGTTATATATCTGAGTAAGATACTAGTTGTTTTGATAGGCCCAAGCTTTTTTTTTGCCTGATGGGAATGAAAATGTAAAAATCGATTTTAAGTCAAGTCAGTGCATACAGAACAAATTGGAGCTGAACTTGCGCACTTCATCGTTGGAATACACATTCGTATGTGCCTAGGTATATAATACATGTGTAAGAACTTTGCGTATAAGTTAATGAAGCTTCACAAGATACCCGTATAGAGATGTAGTGTAGTGAGTTTTTAATATAAAGAAAACAAATATATCTTGCGCATTCTATACATATATACTATACAAATATACTGCGCACTGTCATTTGGGTTTTTTGCAAATTGCTCGCAGTCATACGTAGACGTAACTTCAATATTCCATTTTCCGTTCTATAGAAAAATAAAGATGTTTTAACGTGCATTTTTCAGACAATGAATCAGTCTTTTAATTTAATGTCTGCTGTGTATGAACACATTAGCGTCATACGTCGCTTTTAAGGGGCGTATTTTTTATTTACTTTTTGGAATACTTACAGGACTCACCGACATACTAAGATTATGTCTGAATATAATTAAAATTACAGTTGCTCCCTCAAATGTCTCATAGGTCACATGTACTTATATTATTTGATAGAATTAAAATTGTACATGCTGAAATTGTTTTTATAAAAATATCTGCCCAAAGGAATATGTAACTTATAAAACAAAGAATTAGTGACAAATAGTGCAGAAACGAGAATACATGATACGCATTTAAAAACGAGAATGAGACGTACTCAGTGTTTGTAATAAAAATCTATTGTTTTTGTATAATATTAATAATAAATTTTTTATATAACCCACAAAATACATGTTTTATATAAAACTGGCGCATCCACACTAAGATATCTCTATATTGTGGGTGTCGAGTCTCTTCCGTTGTGCATGATAGAAAAGAGAAACGATAATTGAAGCTACAAGTGATTGTGTATTTTGGTGTGTTTTAAGATAGACATATACTTGGATACATTTTTAATTACGTCACGAACGAGCGCTGATTTGGCAGTAAACAGCACAAATTCTTTGCTATACTCACATGCATAGTCTGATAATTCTTAAAGAAAATTTTCTTTGTAGTTTTAGTAATTTTTCCTTTTTAATAAACTTTTGTTTGAAAGAAACAACGAGTCAGCCAGCAGCTAACGCACCTTAAACTTTTTAGCCGATAGTGGAAAGAAAATGGCGAACGTTTATGAGGTAGCGGAATATTGTACTAATAAGCAAACAAGAATTTACGAAACATAGATGTTATATTTTATTAAGAACATAATGTCAACTCTGGTTTCTAATTAACTATCGCTGAACCAAACTAAAATATTCAATTAAAGCATGAATAAGTTGAAAACGTTTTAGTCAAGTTTAATTATTAAGGCCTATAAAATCCTTAAAAGTTTTCGGAGCTTTTACGATACTCTAAAAACCTGCGCATTTATGATTAACATGAAAGTTTTTAACGGTGACTATCATAATCCTCCCGAGTAAAGTGTATTCATAAAACTATCTAGACAGTTTTAATTAATTCTGCTCACTGCTATAATAACGCTTAATGTAAAACGATATAAATGTCTCTTAGGCATATTTACTTTTTAAAAGTGCAGTTAGAAATCTGATTAAAATAACATGGCAAACGTATACTTATCAGGTATCTTTTATTCAGTAATTCAAGACAGTTGCTTTTTTACAATTCATCAACCAAACCCATCTACTTAGTTGTAAGGTTCGTTAAATATCTGTTTTTCTTTTTATAAGTAACATACAAACATACATTATATTACCATTTATTATGTTTAGGCACATGCATGTTAAATATATAAATATTCAATTTAAAATTTATAAAAAGTATCTTATAGTTGCTTTAAAATGTATTTAGATGTATGTTTAAAAAACAAGCCCTTTATTTATAAGATATTCTTTGTAAGTCCATAAGAGTATATGAAAAAGAAATGCCACGTCCAATTTTTGCAGCACGTTGTAGCCAAAGCCGTAGCTTATCGACCGTTGCAATATTCTTTCTTGTAAGCTCCTAAACCATGTTCATACTTTAATATAAACGGTTATTTCTACATTTTATTTAGGAAACTGTAAAATTAACTTTACTTTTTATTTAATCCTGTTTTGAGGTGTAAAATGCTTTATTTCAAATAGAATTAGTAACAACTATCGTTAAATGTCCATATCATAACGTTTGTATAGGTTCACTGCATGTTGTCAGATCTTATTGATATGATAAAATTACATCGGCACATGACATATAACATGTTAATGTTTTTGTTCGTTAAAGTATTATTCTATTATTTATTAACAC